>OY728126.1:567430717-568680717 GCA_963277665.1 Viscum album | reverse complement strand
GATGAAATCATTCTAATGAATTGAATACCATGTTGTTAATTCCAAAAAGATATTAATTACATCTGATGTGTAGTTTAATATAGGTGATGAATGTTGGATGGCGTCAATGGGTAATGGCAAGGTTATGTTTAGAGAAACTAGTACACCCCATTAAGAGTGAGAAGGGAGTGCACACGAGTCTACCATGTTGTGTTTGTGTGATACAGACTATCATGAGAGGATTGACCAAAATGTATTTTTAGGAACATAGAATTTTAAATGTTTTAGATCCAAGCTATAATATATAATTAATTTGATGAGTATTGTTGGGAAGCTGAGATTATAAACAATAACATTTTTTCAATAAATTTGTATCTTCATAATTAATAATTTTCTTGAAGAATGTATGGGATGGTGGGCCTTTCGGTAAGTGATCGTTTATTAGTAGAAGCCCCCCTGAGTGAGATTTTAGTCTTCTAGGTAGTGTTTAAAAACCATATATAAATGATATTACTAGTCATTGAGATTTCGTTATTGATACAACACAATGTTTGACCACACCCTATGTGTGATGTTTCTTTGAAGTGATCATCCTATTTGAGAAAAAAATTCATGAGGTTGGTAATTTTTTTGATATGTTATTTTTTTCTGAGACTTATTAAAATGGTAATGGGGGGGACAATCATTGTGGGAGGGTATTGGTATATTATATGTTTTTGGGAACCTAAATGCTGAACATGGGGTCTGATAATTACCTAACATGATATCATCTAGGATTATTATGGGACTAATCCAAAACTATTTGGGTAAGGGTTACACATTCTATGACATCTAATCTGAATTTTCATGGTACTAGATATAATTTATGTCATGAAGAATCCTATAATTTCGTTGTTGAAAGATCTAGGAATATTTGGATATATTGTGTTATTTTTTATCATATAATGACCACACACATAATATTATATACCCTTTTTCCATTAGTTATGTCCTCATTCATGTACATATATAATATTGTGTATATTTTGTTGAGTTGTTGAAAGAAAATGATACTATATTTCTAACACCTTTTCTAGTATATTTATAGTACATGTGGGACTTATTTAGTTATAATATTTACATAATATGTCATGTAGTTGATTTTGTTTAAATAGATCGATATCCATTTTTTATGGGATAAGGATAATGATCATGAATTATTACATATTAATCTCATGTATTTTTTAGTTTTTTAATTATTTTATATGATTAGTCTTGTGGGTGATTAGTGAGGATGTGTCATTATAAATCATGGTTTATTTTTTTTTTCATTATTTCATTATTTATCTTTATTATTTGGATTTTCTATAGTGGATTATGTTTTTTTACTTGTTATTTATAGTTATTATTTAATGGTTACAACATCCAGAAAAAATTATTTTGGACATCAGAGATATTTGATACCCATTTATATATAGAAAGGTCAGATTGAAGGCATTTAGAAATCCTACTATGATACTAATGAGTGATTTTATATAGGGAATTACATTTTACCTATCATAGTATATTTTATGTGACTTATTATTATGGTATATTAGTTGGAGATAATAATGTTTCTAATCTTGTATTATACATTGTGAATG
This sequence comes from Viscum album, assembly GCA_963277665.1. NCBI lineage: Eukaryota > Viridiplantae > Streptophyta > Magnoliopsida > Santalales > Viscaceae > Viscum > Viscum album. The sequence continues at coordinate 568,679,116 of OY728126.1, read as the reverse complement.
TGTATCAGGAACACCATTCCCATGATATGTCAAGGTAACCTCAATAATGAGATTATTATTCTTATTTTGCTATTAAAACTATGATATTTATCTAAATATGATGTGTTGATTTGATATCCTTAATTTTTCAACTTGATTTTAATTAAAGAGGTGCATCTATTTTTACCATGCATTGTAAATATGAATTAAATTTAATTCATATTCTTGAATGAGATTTATTGATAAAGATAAATTGGCCTTCTTAGTTTATATTTCAAAAAAACATATATAATGTTTTCTTATAAAAATTATTGGTGGTTGTATTGTAATGTAGGTCACGTTTTTGAATATTTATTGAGGTTTTGATCCTATTTAATTTTGATGTTTTGCGAATATGTTTTGTTATGATAAATTTTTTAACCATATTTAAACGGATAATATAGTAACAAAGACAAGTTGGATCAAGAATATGATTCCTCGGAAGTGGATTAATATAGGTTTGAGATGCAAATGAGAATGTTTTAAAATGGTCATCAGTGTTCTCAATGAGAATGAATCACTTGAGAAAATTAATGAAATATGAATACAATGCATTAGGGGATTTCAATATAAAATAGGTAGTTTGATTTTTATATGGGTTACATAATATGAGAATGATCATTTTTATTCATTGAATTTTTTTGTGTGTGTTTTGTGATGTGTTAGTGGATAGGGATCCTCCATGTATGAGAGAGGTAGAGAAAAGGTGGATGTTTTTTTAGATTTAGAGTGATTATAGAGAAGAGTTTTCTCTTTAAAAGAATTACTAGACATGAAATTATTTAGACTATATTCGATAATTGATAAGAAATCATAACACATACTCCATGGGATATGTATATACATGAAAAGGATGAAATACCTCTATTTTGGTGAATAAGTCTATATTTGATTGCATGTAACTCATTAGATAATGATTATCTATGTATGAATAGGTTTTATGAGACAATAACTACATTTTCAGGTGATATCAAGATGGTTAGTGTGTAATAAACTATTAGGGTGATCATATACGGTCATTGTACCATGGGATATGAATAAGGACTATGTGTGTGGGTATTATAGGGAATTTTTAGTAGGCATAAGAATCAAACCATTTGTTATGTCAAGTGGTCTTTATTATTATAGATTGTTGAGATGCATAATGGAATGTTTTCATGAGGCCTTGTTGATGACATGAGGTTTATTTATAGGTTAAATGGATTCCATTGATATAAAATGATGTACAATGGTATTTCCAAATGATCATTGGCCTAACTATGGTTCCTATAGAAATTAATGAGTTTGTACATGGATGTGTGAACTAAAAGGCATGTTTTTATTGGTCATTGTCGATGAAATAGTAATACTATAAGGCAAATCATATATCATAGATTGAACCATTTTTTAGAGGGTGTGGGAATCATTGATATTTAACTTTGGTGAATTTCGATGATGAGGTTCCTAATAATCCAATAGTGTGAACAATAAATGATTTGTGTTTTCACATTGGTTTTTAGTGGGGTGGTCATTTACAGTCATTAAATTAGGTAATTGATATGAAATGGGCTGTATAGATAATTCCTTTTTTAGTTATGTGACTGTGATTATACTACATTACGCGGAGAATCAATTTGATCAAATATGTGACACCCTTTACTAAGATACTTTTTTGGTGTGGTGAGACTAGATGGAGGATTATTGATAATATACAGAGGCTCGAATTGGAAGTTATATTCTATTTTAAATAATTCCTATGTGAACACTTCTTTTTGGTTTATTTATAACATCCTAGGATTCCATGTGTATGTAGTTTACTTATAATACTTTTTCTAAGTAAAGAGTGAGTTATATTTGATAAACATATGTACACCTGGGTAATGTATGAGGTATATTTAGTTTCTCATTCTTTTAACCATGGAGTTACACTAACTATTAAGATCAAAAATATGTTTATAAATTTTTAATTGTCTATTGACGCCTCAAGGACATAAGGCATCAATATTGGAATATATGATGATGCATCAATAGGTTTTGAAACATTATCATAGAGTGAAAAATAAATAATTATTAAAAATATTTTAATATAATTGGAAGTATTACTGAGAAAACTAAATTAGGTGTGTCATGTTTTGTTTGACATATCTGTATTGACTATTTTACTACGATTTTTTTAGGAAATCATCATGTATACATGATCAATGAATGGGTTTTTTGATCTTGTCCTTGTTTGGTTAGAAATTTAGAATGTGGGGTAGTATTAGATCCTGATCAATATATTTGATTTAAATTTTTTTCTGTATTTTTTGGGAAAGGATTTCATATCATACAAATTTATAACGAGGAAAGAATTTATTGTCATTTCGTTCATAAGATCTTTTAATTTTTAATAATTAGACATTATAATATATTGATATTAATATTATTATCAAAATTAGAAGAGTTAGATCATAACTAGTAGAACTATACATCTGAAAAATCATATTTTTGGAATGTGGGGAAATCTAGGAAATCATTTTTAGTTTGTCTTGGTATATGGATGATATTTTTCTATAGGTTTTTCATTATGCGATACGGGTGAGAGTAATTCTATTAAGTAGGATATTTGAGGACTATCACATTATAACCTATGATGGTTCCACAATTATGAGTGCATGAATGAAATAAATTATTATATGTTATGAGCACACTATGGATGTGGAGGACTTAAAAAGAAAGTAAATATTCCAAAAAAATTCCTATAAAAATAAATGTATGCCTTTGTGAAATTTTATGTGGATAAGGTAGGTAATGTTGTGATAATGAAAATTTTTTCAGGAAAAGGGTCTTGTTGAAATGTGTCACACTGAAGGTCCAACTAATGCGAGACTATCATTCAATTATTTTGAGATCTATGGAGTAAAGCCTGGTAAGTGAGTGGAAATTGTGTCATGAAAGAGGAAGCCATTTATGCAGGGTTTTGGCCATGAGAGTGACTTTTTTATCAATATGAAGAGTCTTATGTCACAATTGAATGGTCCATTCCCTGAAGGGTAAATATGTAGGATATAAGCTCTGTATAGGTGATCTGTATCATTTCATGACTTTATTGTTCATTTTTTGGGGGTCTATGGGTGGGTTGCAGCGTATGGCCACTTTGGAAACACTACGATCGAAAAATAGGTTAAAGAATACTGTTTTTATGCTTCAACTCAATCCATGACATTCATAATTTATAATTTTTTGGATATGACCATAAAAAAATTTCCAAGATAGTATCTCCTGTCATTTAGGGGAATTATAAAACTATGAGTTGGTTATTCAACCAACTCATATACTCATGATTCCTCCAATTAAATCTTCATTGATTATGGATGATTTTTTGGTGCTTATAGGGAGATCAATGATATGTTATCTAATAATGTCATTTTAATTATTCTTACCCTTCATTTCCCAATGATTTGTGGTGATTCTGTGATACAGATTGATTGATGGACCTTACTGATCATGGCAGAATCATTTTAAACTGTGGGGATTTTTGGATTTGTGGAATCTAGAGAGCTCTGTAGTTCATCCAAGTGTAGTGGTGTGTGGTTTTTTTTCTTTGTAATTTCCTGATATGTTTTTAAGTGATTACACCTCAATGGATTAAATGGTTTTATTTGTTATATAATGAGTATAATTAATTATCAATGAATTTTTACATTATTCTATTAATCAAATATTAGTATGGTCTATAATATTCTCAGCCAAGGATAAGAAGAGAAAGCCTTTAAGATGATAAATCTGTTAAAGAGGATGGTGATCTCTGTAAAATTTAACCGTATACATTTTACATTATTGTTATAGTCTTTGTAAAAATATAAATTTATGTTAATGGGATTTGGTTCAAGGATTATTAAGTAATAAGATTGAATGGAATTGATCTATTCAAAGTTGGAGTCTGTTCATTATGTAATAATTAGTATATTGTTATTGATATTTGACTATGTTACCCTAGAGATAAGGATTGAATTTCTTTTAGGATGTCCAAATAGAAAAATTTATTCTTTTAATGATGTGTTGTCACTGTAGTTTGTTTTCACAAAGTTGGATGGGAATGTCTATAGAGGTTAGTCATCATAGTGATGAGTAATATAACCATACATAAAACTCATAGAAGGTAATACCGTCATAAGGGTGGATTAGAGTCTTGATGTGTGCTATGAGTAGAATGGGTCATTGGTATAGATATGTGGTTTATTGAGTAGGTTTTCATCTTGACGATGCAATTACGTTATCTCTTAAGGGAGATGTAAAATTTGACCTATTCTTAGGTCCAATGTTCTTTCTTGATTATATTGCATATTTTTACTATGGATCTTGATATGGGTCAGTTGTGGATAGTCCTTTATTAAAAAAACATGATTCTGTGACATTAATTAGAAGAAGGGATAGATATTACGTTATAGTTAATGGTCAACATAGGTATATGATTTATGGGCATACCTTTGGGTGATGAGCAAAGTCAAGTACTGAAGATTATAGAACATGATGTATTTATATATATATCTGATTATGTTCAGATACAATTGAGATGTGAATTTCAATTAGTTAAGTGTCAGATTATTTTCAGATCATTGTTTCCATAAAGAATTTACAATGTTATGATATATGGAAAATTACTTATAGATCTCATGATGGGAATTGTGTGATTTATTCCTTTTCAATGTATTATAGTTCATCATGAATAAAATTCCTTGATCCCTTAAAAATTTATCATATTAATTCCTAGTATTTTTATTTAAATTAAATAACCAAATAATTGTAATTTTTCTTAGAAATATGGTTTTGAAATGGGATTCCATAAATGAGGGTGTACTCGTATAAGATTCACTTAGGATATGTACCTTGAAAGAGTAGAGGGTTGAGGATAATGTGTATAAAAATGAGCCTTGATCTATAATATCACATTCAATTAGAGGGAGATGGTGGGGAAATCTATGAGTAATATGGATTATTTCATGTTTTGATGTGGAATATGACATGATTCATTTCCTCACCTCGAGTGAAGGGTCACAGTAGGGATTTACATATGTAATAAGGTATTGGTATAAGTTTTGGTTGTAGGACATTACCCTAATAAATAATGTTTAAGATGGGGATATGTATGATAGTGTTGATGTTTTCAATGGGTAAAACCCTATGTTGGAGTGTAGTGGTAATGAATGGAATGTAACCGAACACTGTTTTACATATTATGGGTTTGGTGTTTTGGTATATGGATACCTCTTCTTATAACATTTGACAATCCATATATTGTAAGGTGTATTCATGTCTAGGTCTTTTCACAATGAGTTTACATTCATGGTTTTGTGATAATATTACTATTTTTTCCTTCCTTGAACATAGAATATATATTATGAAATATATTTGGAGCACCTGGTGTGAACCTAATATGATTTATTTTTCACATCATGAATAATAACTATGTTGTGAATGTAGTCCTTATACATATCTTATATGTTAAATAATATTTTGTGAAGTGTATCAAAATAGATGTTCTCTATAAAAAATCTGAGGTTGGATGGAGGAGAACACTTTGGATGGTAACAGGTCCACATGATTTTATTGTTTTATGATTGTCTTGCTCAGCAGCAATTTGTGATATATGATTATATGAATGATTTTTTATTATTATAGAATTTAGGTTTTTTTATTGTCCGTATTTTTAGATTATATAATTTATGATTCTATTTAATTTATATTAATTAATAGTTTTGATATATAGGACATATTATAAATACAATATAATATGGGTCATAACAACTTTTGGGAATATTTTTGAGTATGCGGAGGTTCACTAGACGTCATGAGTCACAACAATTAATATACACTTGAGTAATTTTTGTTATGGAATTATATAAAAAAAACACACTCATGGGCCATGAGACATCCATTAACCGATACATTTTAAAAAAATATATAAATTATTTTTTATATGTAATATATTTTATTAAATATAATGACATTTTATATTCTTTTTGATGATTTTATATATGATATAAACGTTCTTAAACATAAAATGTTTCACTATATTCATTGAAAAAATTATTTTACTCAAAATTTGATACATAATAACTAATGTTTATAAAAATACAGTAATCATGTCTTCTATATGTGATCTGGTTTATATTTGCGAGTTATGACTTGTGAGTATATAGTTTTCTCAACATAATTTTATCAAATAAGGATACAACTAAACTTAATGGAGTTCTATGTTACCCAAAATCCATGGTAATGAAATAACCATAATATTTTTACTTTATAACTCAAATTTTCCCTTATTATAATATATTAGTTTTTCAAAAAATCAATAATGTTATTTTTTTGTAGATATAATTGACCATATAATAGATTTCCTTTGATCTAGCTCAAAAAGAGTTTCCACCATTATTTACAAATCCAATGGGTTACTATATAATCATTGAAATGGTGTATATGTAATAACAATATAAGGCTTTTACATCATCCAATAGTATAACAATACCGTATTGATAAAATATGGTAATTTATTTAAACTCTACTAAACGTAATTAGAGGATAACTTAGACCTAATTAAAATTATAGTTTATGATTCTATTTATTCAACTATTAATTATTTATTATTTAACTTTTGAGTATACATATTTTTATCGAATGATATAGACATCTTTATAAGTGAAATTAAAACCCTGGAAAAATATAATATCACACGTGATTTACATTTTTTTATTAAAATTCTACATCATTTCCATATTAATTTATAAAATATATATTTCATTAACCTAGGAAGTAATAATGAAAAACTTTGTTTCTTCTCCCACATCATAGAGACTAAGATCGATTTTGTATATTTCAATTATATGAACAATAATCTATTTTCAATATTAAAATACCAAGACAAAGGTGACTGCTTTAGATCATACAATGAAATATTTAGCATTCACATTTATTAACCATCGCCATCATTGAAATACCATTATAGTTGGTCAATGTTGACCACTTCCTCAATTTCAATATTACAGATTGGAGACATCATATCTGTATATAAAATATTTTATTTCACTGGGCTAAATTCAAAGAATAATTTTGAACACTTGAAACCCTATGATTGAGAAAAATGTCTTATCAAAATCAAAACCCTTTATTTTTGGAAAATTCTTTTAAACAAGATAGTATTTATTCAGTGATAAATCAACATTTTCATTGATATTATTCATAAAATCCTACATCATATGGTACAAAACATTATTTTTGGGACACAAAAATAATAACCTTGTTTCATTCAATATATTTTGGTCAAATTAGTTTTATATTTCTAAATTATAATGTTCTTGAATTTATGATTTATCAATAATCTTTATTTAATTATATTATATCATTCTAGTATTATTAGAAATGATTAATTTTTTTAGGATAACACATCCATTTTAAAAGTATCTAAGATTATTTTATTTCATTAAATGTTTTTATGATCATAAATTGTATTACCTATTCATTTTATGACCTATTAATTGTAGTACTTTTTATATTCATTCTTATTGATGTGAAAATCTCATTTCTCATTTTTAATACCCTCTTACATTCAATTATTTTCCAATTTTAAACATTATAAATGAGAAATGATGATTCTAAAGGAACAAGGTATTCCAACATAGTCTCATCAAATCTAATTTCATTATTTCTCAAAAAATTTTAATAATTAATGTAACTTCTTCCGACATGTGGATAATATATAGAAATTGCATCTTTATCACTTTCACAAATTTTATTAAATTAAATTAATTTATTCTTGATAATTTAAGGAGTGACAACAACTATATGACTCATCAAAAATGTACTCATTAAAACCATAACCTGTTTTTTGTATAGATATAAGTGGGTTAATGTATGAAATTTATTAGAATATAAACATACATATATGTGGGTAGTCTCAAAAAAATTAGTGTCATGATCAAATAAAGATGTGCTTCCAAATCCCAGTAAGACTGAAATATTCCCCTAAGATAATTATTTTTTATGATATTTTTGGTGCATTATGTTATAAGATTATCCCATACATCACAATAAATAACCTGTAATCTCTATTAATGTATTTAGATCAATTATGAAAATAGATTCATTTTATGAAAAATCCTATTTGATTCATTTAAATATCCTAATAGATTCTCAATTTGTTATGAGAAAATGATTTCAACAAAATAAAATTAATATTTATAATACAAGAAAAATAATCATACCTAATCATGAAATACATATCTTAAATGGTTGAATTCATGATAATTAAATTTAAAACATTTTAGTAACCTATGAAATAAAATCTCTTTTATTTTTTTGTGATAATTAATAGATTTGTTTAATCTCTCATATTATATAATTAGTTAATTTCTCACATTTTTATCAATTAAAATATTATCCATATTCATCTAATAAATATTTAATCTTACCTAAATGGATAATTCTTCTTCAAAAAATCAAATTCATCACTTTTTTTAATTTTATAAAATCAATTTCAATAATTTAAAAAAAAAACAAGTTACCATTTTTATATTTCCCATCATTTTAATTATTTTTTTCCAAAAAATACTCTAATAAAATTCATTATTTTAAATCATCAACTAATTCCTATTATTTTATTAAAAAAATGATAATAATATTTTTTGTAAATAATTGATAATGGGAATACCACAGGATTTATTCCATGTAATCATTGTATACCCTTGTCATTTTAAATTTATTGATCAATCTTTTCTAAAAGAAATAAAACCCAAATATTAAAATTTATTGTATTTTAGGGAATTTGTGTATATGATATTGATTATTAGAATCATATTTCTGTTTTACATAAATTCTATACATTAAGTATATTATTATAAAAAACTACCCCCTCTTCTCTAGAGTATTCACCCCCTACAAAAATAATTACACCACCCCCATTTGAATAATATTATCAAATATCATGGAATAATAGTTACTAGATTTTTATTTGTGTTAATCAAATATATCAAAAGAATCATTATATTAATCAAAAGAATTTTTCATTTATAAAATCTATTTTGATAAAATATTTTATAGAATTTCGGAAATACTTAATAACCCCTGATTCAAAACATGTCTTTGACTATGGGAGTGAGACTTCATATGAATATAAATACAAATCATTATAACAGAATCCAAAAATAATAATATATTTTCCTAAATAAAATATATTTTGATATAAAATATGTTCTTTAATTACAGGTTTTTGGTCTCCTCTTTATTATATATCCATTTTTTAAATATTAATTCTTAGATTCATTATCAATTAAATTAAAATTTTATTTTGGGTTTGGCACAATATTCAATTATTTACACACTTCGTTACTATCAAAAAAATTTATACCATCATCAATAATTGAAACAATTGTGTCATCTTCTTTAGATTTTTTAATAACTATAATTATTCAATTACTGTTTTTCCCAACATTGGAAAAATTATTCTCATTGTCCAAAAATGATTTTCATGAAATCATGGAATTATGATCTTGATACATTGTATAATTATATTTTTTTCTATAAAATTATAGTTTTCTGAAACATAATTAAATAATATTTTTACTATACATATTTTTATTTCCTAAAGATATTTTATGAATCAAATAGATTCATTTCTATATATTTTACAACCTAATCATTAAAAATTATATTTCTTATGGGAATATTAACAATGTTTTCATTTTCATGAATAATTTAAATGAGATCTTCTATCATTGGAAAGATCTCAATCTCTCTCAAAATTAATTTCACTATTTAAATCATATGGGATTCAATTAATGAATCATTCTCTTTAACTTATTCTTTTTTTGTAGGTCAAGTATTTTATTTCTTTTATAGTATTCCATGATCACCATATTGGTTGAATTTTTTTTCCTCTTCATCATGACTTTCTCCTCCCATAAAAATTCAATTTGATAAATTTTGAGACCATTAAGATGTTTTCATTTTTACAGAAAGGATACTTTTGATTCATCCTCGCAATTTTTTTGTTCTATTACACCTTCCCCATCAGAAGATGTGGAATCATACTGTGAGAAAAGAATCTTGTTCAATGAAAAATTATCTATTAATTTATATTTGAAGATATTTTTTTCCATGGATCTTATATACATATTGTTCTTCCTAAATAGTATTTTAGGTTAACCACAATTATTATCTTCGTATTTTTTTCTTCAAATCCTACATAAAATTTTGTAATAGTTCCATAATTACATCATTTAAAAGGTATACTTCCACTATATTTACATATTCCTCACTACATAATAATGATATTGGAGTGGTAAATACACAAATTTATATTTTATCTTTTTTGAAATAAAATACTTCATCATTAAATTTAATTATCTCACCATATTTTGGGAACACTGATGCATTAAATTGATCATCCTTCCATGTTTTATATTTTATACTTATCTTTGGTTGTATTCTTAACTAATAAGAATTTAATACATCTTTGAGTTTATTAATAGTCCATTCATCCATGTCATGTTCCACTATGGTTGAGATAATTAATGAATAATTATCCATGTGATTCTCATTTGAATAATCATGATGTCAAATATTAAAACAAATTCCCCATATCTTTTAATTGAGCACATATTTTTTCCAATTGAATGTAGAACATGTCCATTGATTCACCATTCAAAATTCAGATATATTTGATATCAACCATATTTATTTTTAATAAGGATTCATTAACCAATATTTATTCTTTATGGATATCATATTGTCTCTTATAGATAATATTTATTATACTCTTTCTATTAAATTTTTATCTCTTCAACCAAGACCATTGAAATAAAACTTTTACACAATATCCCATCCCCATTGATAATATTCATTCGTAGGAATGTATAGTCTATTATAGTTATTAGTTTGATTAACACCATAATCATTGATATCCTGAATGAATATAATGAGTTACAGAATATATTGAACCATCCACTAACTCCATAGATATAATCCCATTAAATAAAAAAGGGATTATATTATTTTTGATCAGGATTAATTAATCTAAGGATACTATTAATCAATAACATAATATGTTGAAAATAGTCTCATATTTTTCTGAATCATACAATTAACTTTGTTATGGATTCCATGAAAATAATTATGAGTCGCAATAGTTTGTATACGACCACTATGAGGGATGAGGGTAAATAAATTGTTTCCCAAAAAATCTGACTATAATATATATTTATTCACATAACTGATTATGGTTAATATATATATATATATAGTTGTGATGTGTTTGCATAATATTGATAGAGAGAGAACACATATTGAGAAAAGGTTTTTTTTCAAGGTCCATTCAAATGGTTATCAGGTGGTTAATACTAGGTTTGTATTAGTGGTAAGAACACTACCACATTTATAATATATTATCAGTTTAAAATGAAATTACAATGAGAAGAGAATTAAAATTAAAATTATATAATAAATATTGTATCCATAAGAAAAATGATCACTTATTGTTGTTCTTTAGATCCATTTGAATTATGGACATGGGATTCACCATTATTATTCTCAATAATAACATATAAAATATATCTTTGTGAGCTAGATATTCCCCTGAAATTCTCCATTATAGGAATAAAAACTATAATATATATGATTCAAAAATAAATTTATAGAATAATATTTTATTTTTCAATAATTCTCTTTAATATAGTGTGAACTCGTAGTCAAATTATATATACCTCTAAATCCCAGAGATCATATAGTGTAGAATAATATATTATAAAATCATTATTGTGTGATAAGTAGGTTTCAACTTGAAATATTTAATTTTATATGAACTAGTAATCCACTGATAACATTTAGTTAGGATTATAATGGTCAGCAGGATTCACTATAACATGGTTCACCTCATTTCTCTAGAAGCAAGAAAACCTCTAATTCCTGCCAATAATATTGTAGTATCACAGAATCTTATAATCTGTCGAGTTTTTATTCACTATAAGATTTTTTGGAATTTTCTCATTTTCATCATGATATAATGAAACATATTCCCCAATCTTCCATAACACACTTTTATCCCAAGATAGTGTTTACAACATATTCAACTACCAATAATTTTTTCATTTAATACTCATTTTGAAATCCACTAATTTATGAAGCTGTTCATACCATGAAACAATAACATTATATTCATTCCAGATTAACTCTAAAATATAATTACATCATTTAATATTATCTATTACCTCTATTTGTATTATGATTAAACAAATTAAATAAATTCGATACAATTCTATCTCATATTCCATTAATTTATATCTCAATATGGATTACATTAGTCACTAATATATTAGATAAGATGCATTAATTTATAAGGTGATATTAACTCTGTGTAATTTTAATATGACCATAACTGTCATCTTTTGGTGTTATTAATGCAAATAGATAATCAATCATTTCATTCGTGATTTCCTTCAGTTAAATCCAATGATTTTTTATATCATCCATGGTTATATATTAAAAAAATAATACCTAGAACGGTTTACTTTTCATAAATGAATTTCCTTATTAAAAAATTCCCTTTTTAATACAAAGATCATATAACAAACTCACTATAAATTGGAATAATGATTGTCATAGAACCCCATTTTTATGTTTAGTATTAATTATAGTTGTACCATGTATCAATTAGTCTCAACCCATACCCACCATTATCAATCCATTTTATAGGGTTCCATGAATCTCTTAAAGGGATCATCTTATCTATACTCAATTAACCTATACAATTTGAGTAGATATATAATATGGATATAATAAATGGGTTTGGATTATCAATTTCATAGAAAAAATAACCATAGAAAAATATATACTTACAAATAATGTATATAGTAGATATATATATGGGATATATCTATTTCATGGGGATCATTCCAAATCCATTTATATATAAAAATGCATCAATAATTTTTTATGGAATCATTTAATTTATATTTTTGAATCCATAGAGTCAAATTTATTGTCAATGTAAAAAAGTCAAATGATGTCACACATTTCATTTAGGCTAATGATTATCATGTTTTTTATTATTTGTGGGAAACTAAAAATGAATTTTATAATATATCCATAATTTGTTAAAGTGAAATTTTCACAAGGTATATCCTACGATGTGATACATGTAAAATTCATGATAACTTTTCTAAAAGGTATTTTGTATACAATTTCAAAAAAATTTGGTATATAATATAAAATATGTAAAATGTGTATAATGTTTTTAACTATTTTTTTAAATAATGAATACTGCCAGATATGTGTATTAAAAGGTATATCATTACATATTAGTTTTTACTATGTTGTTGTATGTCATATGAGCTTCACAACATTGTGTGATAACCAATACTGTAGTGGTTACCCATTGAGATTATTATTCAATACAATAATATTTTTTAACATAATTATATAGTTATATTAGTCATTATAAGTTAAATAATAATGTTTTTAAGATCATATGAGTTTCAAAATACATAGATAGTCTATTAAGTATAAGAAGATAATAAAAAATATTGAACATTTCATTATAGGAATTTTAATGTTTTGAGTGGGTCTTTAAATGTTCTATTAATATAGATTGAAATTATATATCAAGTGAGTTTTGACAGATAAAATTATAAACTACATATATTCTTGCAAATGTGTCAAATTAATTCACAATGTTGGGAATCATTGAGAATCCATGATACATAATTCAATTAGGTTTAATTTATCTTTTTTGATTGTCCATAATTTTCAGGAAAATAAATGCTAAAGTGAGATACTTCCCCAACATCAATAAATTCATGTGATTCCTGGATTCATGTAGTGTAAGGTTTATTTTAGAAGTAGTTTAGTGATTTTGATCAAGAACATTTAAACACATAAAAAGGTAAGATCAAATGTTTTAACATTGTTTGTTGATATATGTTATAATTTATAAGCCTTAAATATATATATATATATATACAATAAGTTTTAATATAATATTTATGTTAATTTATATATTATGCATCCCTCCAAAACATATTATTTAATGGATCATAATAGTTTAATGTAACATACATTGATTTACCCTCTCATACTTTTTCCTCCCATTCTAAGAATAATACATTGGTATCCTTGAGTTAGGTGATTGAAATTGGCCAATGCTTGCTAATTTTTTTGAATTTTGAGGGTAATATAAATAATTTAATGGGAATTTGTTTCTTATTATCTTCCATGTAAATGAATATAAAATGTTATATCTTTATATATTTGTTACACCATAGTTATAGATTATAATTTAACCTTAATATGATTTTATTTTATAACAAAATGTCTTATGAATTTTTTAGTGATTTATAATGTGTTTTAATGTATTTAATTGTCTTCCCACATTTTTCTATCATGGATCTTATATTTTCTGAGTTTAAAAGGGTTAATCACATTAAATGTTTTACTTAAGAGTTTATACATCCCATCAGTAAATTTAAAACATGTCTAATGTCTCATAGTGATTTAACTCAAAAAATATGATCTAACATGATTCAAATGAAATAACATCAAATTAGTAATAGAGAAGTTGGGAATGTGGTTAGTGAAAATAGGAATGTTAAGAATTGTGATGTTTATATAAATATATTATGATAATATAATTATTGTATAATATTTGTTAACCATGTTATTGCATGTCTATATTCATTTAACCAATATCTCAGTGAAATATAGCCTGTAATTTTCAGTTTTTTATATTATGGTGACTTATAAATTTATTTTTATTAAAATAATGTTGTTTTTATTTAGCTTTATTATATAATATATTTTAAATAATAGAGGAAAAAATTTAAAAATTGTTATTTTTTTATAATAGTTAATTTTCTAAATATAATCAACTAAACATATCACTATATTTATGATTTCCACCATATGATTTATGTTATATTTTATTGAATAATTAATTTTTTGTACAATTTTATGATTTGAAAAAATTGGAAGAATATATTTTGAAAATCTATTTAGTATATTAATGGGCAATTTATCATGGATATCATTTGTGATTTATAAATTATATTATCGATTGTAATTTCCTATTTGGACTCTAAACAATAATTCCAATATTTATTAAATTAATATTAATTTGTTTTATATGAAAGGGAATATAATATTTTGAAAATGAATTAAAAATCATAAAATATGAAATTAAAATTTAATCAATAATTTTTAGATGAATTTGGAACATCAAAAAAATTCAATTTTTTTCTTTACTATAAAAGGATATGAATGACCTACATAAAAGATGAATCGTGTAAGTATAAGATAGATGATAACAGTGAACCTTGAATATATCCTCAAATAAACCATATTTTGACAACTTTTAATGATGATATCAATCAAACATTATATGAATTTTAACCATTACAATTACTAGGGATGGTAACAATATATCTACTAATCAACTCCATTAGAAATGTATATATATATCCTATAATCTCAATAATTCATGTAATGTAATAGATGATTAAAAGAAAAAGTTAAAAATATATATATACCAATATGAATATACTAAGGAATCAATGCCGACTCAAAACTATCATAACATTATGAGCTAGTAATGTTTATCCCTATTCTTAAATACATCATGAAATTATTTAATAATTTGAAAAAAATATTTTTACATATCCAGGGATATATATAACCCAACCAAAAGAAGGATCAATCACTATAAAATAATTTATCAAAATACATATAGTAATAATTAGTATATATATTGACAAGGTAACCCACACCATCTTTCTGAATGATATATTATCCCTCTCATCCAAATGAATTATTTCATATTACTCTTTTCCCATCCATATCAATAAGTCACATCCTCACACAACATCACATCAACTACCTCATAATAATAGCCACATAAAAAATTATAAAGCTATATACTAAATCTAATTTTTATTGAGTAACAATATAACATGGAAATAAAAACTCATAGAGGAAATTAGTAAATGAATTTCATATTTGAGAAAAACATCAATATTTTGTAGTTTGGTCATGCTCATAATAATGGAAAATCACTAAATACATGATGAAATGTTTCTAATGAATGTAAATAATAGTTAGATTATGGTTTAATTATATATTAATGTATTATGTACCCAATCTCATAGGTACCTTCATATCTACATATCTACTCTATGGATAGGGGCTGGTTCAGAAATGATATTTTGCTTCCATTTTTTCTCTTCAAATGTATTTACATACACATAATTATTTTCAGATGTAAATATTAGATCAGTATATGGAAACCTATATATCACATGGTAAAATATTATATTTGAACCTATCTATATCCACAATAATTTTTTATGTCCTATATGTATACCTCTATCATATATGGTTGCATACAATGTTCATGATTATATATTAATATAATCAGTTATTGTCCCTTATTTATATACAACCAGAAGAAATTTAAAAAATAAGAAATTTGGGGGAGTATTAGATGAACTCTTCAATTTTTTGGTAAATCATATAACAATGATATAACCTATCTGTAATCATCATGAAAAATTTGATACCTGTAAACCTCAAAAAATCCAAAATTAAATTTTCCGAGAGGGATTGTTTATGAAATGTTCCAATGAAGGGGACAAATGAGGGACACATACATGAGGTTCCTAATGTGAGGTATTATCTATCAGTTAATTATTAAAGGATATAAATGTGAGTAACGATCTATAAATAGCCTTTATGAGTCACCCTATATGAGGCACCCTTATGGTCTTCCTCTAGCATGGTCAAAAAACATAATGGAAAATCATGGCCTTCAAATAAACCAGTCATATTTGATACAATCATTACAAATTCGAGAGTTATCGCATAAGATCAAGTATTCCCTTGAGGGAAGTCCTCTTTCACTTATCCATCATAATTTCTGGGACCCTTTAGTAATTTACCATCGTGTATACACTTGATAATGATTGTCATTATTTATGACTCTTTTGAATACTCCTTTATGATATGATGCCCATCCTGGCTACTAATTTCATGATATATATTGTTATCCCCCCCAGTTTTAAACTCCAATCACGATCAAATTATTGTTTTCATACCGTGATTAATTAATTTGACATTGATATATTATAAGAGACTCATAATAATTTCAATCCCCAACTCATTTTTTAAATGGTGATATTCACCACATTCCACTAATTCCAAGGAACGTATTATCTTTGAAATATATGAATTAAAGAACCCATATATGCCCCATTCCCACTAGAATACTAGCGTTATCTGACCAAACCTTCACTAGGTCATTCTCCCTATGAGAGCATATCCTCACTAGGCCATACTCTAAATGATCTACAATTTATCAAAGGGGAATATTCCTTATTAGATGAACAAGAAAATAATACACATGTGTTAGTCTGAAAAAACCATTTTAGGCATATTTATCCTCATTGTTCATTTTTTTTAATTTAATCTTATTGGGATAGTACATCGATGAGTGACTTTAAAAGTAATATCATTTGGGTTTATAAACATTATGTTAAAAGGAAATTAATATTTCCATACCTGTGCGACCATTAAAAGAACCACATTAGACCCTATAAATAGAACATACAATGTCAAATTAATTGCATTCTATTGAAATAAACTATTTCTGTTCCAATTCTCTTAATTAGGATTCATATGAATATCTTCTCAAGGCCACAAATGTATCTCTAAAACAATTACAACATTCAATGGTTGTGTTAAATTATTGAGTGTCTAAAAAAATAAGATATTGAGTTTTTAAAAAAAATACTATGTTGTAAAACATATTTGACTTCATTATACGAATATAAATAGACAGTTTCATTATAATAAAATATTATTAATAAAAATGTAATAAATACATATATGGTCATGTATTAATAGTTATTATGTTTATATGGTAAATATTTAATATTAGATAAGATTCAATATGTAATTTATAATTCAAATCATTTCCTTTATATAAAAAATTTTCATAGAAAAATATATATTATATCTTTTGTAAATAATGTATGGTAATGTCAATTTTTTTTTAAAATTCCTCCAAACACCATTATCTTTGGATGAATTATGACAGATTTTTTCAGAATTACTTGTTTTCAGTGAAAAATAAATATTTTTATAATTCAATCTCATTATATGAATTGTATTTACATGTAATATTTTGATAAAAAAATAATTTTAAAAATTATATGATAAATTTATAAACCAATTCTTAACACATTGAAAATTTATGTACAGTTTCAATGAAAAATGTTTTTTCATTGTTTTCCTTAATTATATTTATCATTGTTTAATGATGTTTTTTTAATTATTTTATTGGTAAAAATATATAATTTTATAATAATAATAATAATAAATCCATATGGATCATTCTCACTGATTAACATATCCTAATCCTAATTATTTTTTCATGAAAATAAAATTATTCACAAAAACGAGGTTTCGCATTTTACATTGGTCAATGTTAAGATTAATTTACCTATATATAGAATGATAAATTGATAAATTTTCCATTTTGTTAAATATATTTATTTTATCTTAATTTTTTATTAATATTTCATTTCTATATAGAAACTTTATATTTTTATGATCATTTATAATTTAATTGAAAATTATGAAACAACGTTTTTAAAATTATTTTGTAATTAATACCATAAAATTTATATCAAACCAATTAATTTTATATAAATTATATAATAAGTCTATTATACTATTTAAATGAATAACTACATATTTTAAAACTATTTAAAATATTAATCAATAATAAATATGTGGAAATTTTTATAATAATAAAAACACTTTTTTATACTAATTGAGATTTTCTATACATTATAAGTTTTAATTTAAAAAATAATTTTATAAAAATTATGATTTGAATTTAATTAAATGGATGATATATTCAGTTCTAATAAAACCAAATTTGGTTATATGAGGTATTTTATATGTTTAATAAAATATAAAATCACATAGATAAAAAATAATTACATATTATTAATATAATTTTGAAAAATGAAAAAACATTTTTGTAAAAGCCTTATAAAAGGAGTAAATAATTTGTGTAAATATATATTTTTAGATTTTATATACCCAAATTTACACCACAATCAGTATTTTTTAATTATTTTAGCAATTAATCTGCTTATAGTGTTTTGGAATTATTAAATTATAAATGTTGTTTCCAAAAATACCATTTTTATTTCTTATAATAGGGGATCTTGATAAAAAATTGAAACAAATAAAATATCATTTGAATTACGCTAAAAAATATATAGTATTTCTATCCCTATATACAAATAATATTAACATAATCCCTTGGTCAATTATATATATTTTATGCCTTTCCATTTCAATAGGACGTCCAATGGGAAAAACGAGCATCATGCAAAGTATTATCTCATTATTATGTTCATCATCTTAATCCCACTCCTCAAAATATGTTATCACATAACTAACAATACAATATTATTATCATTATTATGTTAATATTTTATCATTTGAGTTGTATAAAAACATCTCCCATAAAATTTTGAACACAATATAACATCATCAGTGTGTTTCACATAATACAACCTCAACAAAGTGACCTCATATTTTTTGGTTTTTCTATTCATGGATGGAATTATAATGGTAATGATGAATAAATATGACATATAACATCTAAATATGATTCTAAAATCTAAATTTAATATCATCATTTACCTATCCCATGTGCTGAATAAATATAATTCAAATCATTCATATAGATGGACTACTAAAACTATATTTAAGGTTTTTTCATTGATATCTTTATTTTGATAAATAATCAAAAAATATTCATATATTTTTAGCCAATAATTTTTTAAAAATACAATTATTATGTTTTTGTTGTGAAATTTTGTCAAAATAAATGCCTACATAACTAAACTCACCATTTGAGTAAAATCACATTCATTTTTTGGGTCAGCTTAACCACTAACCTGAATGATTCTATAAAACAATATTATGTATTACAATGGAAACATGAAAATAAATATTATTTTAAGATAACAATATACTTATAATTTTTATATTCATAAGGAAATGTTATCTTTTTTTATATAATATATAATTAATATATCATATTTGTTCCCTAAATTCACGGATATAAGATAACATGGATTCCATTTTCACACAATGTAACATAAATACATAGGGAAATAAAGTAGAAAATATTAAATAAAATATTTTTTATATATTACCAGATATTCAACAATATAATAGTAATGATGTTTGAATCTAATTATGGAAATTGATATGAAAGTTAAGGAACATGTGAAAAGAAGTAAATATCTGGTTGTAGAGTTTAGGGGGCACTTCATAATTATTTTATTACAAAAAAATCATCCCACAATGGGTCATGTAAATAGAGCACCAAAAAACATACACAAAATAAAAGAGGGGAGTAATTGTGTATATTATAATGTAAACTAAGAGAATCCAATAATATATGATCGACACATTCACAAGGAATGATTCTAATAAAAGATAAAATCAAACATGGATCGATCTGGTTTCCACTCAAGGCCATTAAATCTACCAATTTATTGCCTTATTTTTTTCTATGTAGAAAACCATCATTACTAGGGAGATTCATTTTAGACCTTTGATTGTGATACACGATAGACGAAGTTGTGGACAATTATCCTTGGAGAGCATCATGTATAGCTAATGAGACAATTTCAATAGAGGAGGGAAATTAATCATGTCAAAATACAAACCTATATACCATTTAGAGTAGAAATGAACTATACCGTGATTTAGCTACTTGGACTATAAAAGCTGTGGAAATCAATAAAATTTATAACATTTTGATCTCAAACCTACTCCATCAAAACATATATTACCAAGGTTACATGATCCACAAACACAGATCATTATACCACAATCAAATGGATTCTAACTAATCCATCAACCAGGAATGGGGGAATCCTGATGTCATTTGAGGTTCCTCCTACCTCCATGATCTACTACATAGAAATTATCATCTAAAATTATTTAATAAGAGATCTATGTTCTACAAACAAACCATTGTAATTAACCTATAAGGCCAAAGATGTAGTAGATTTTCTTCCCTATGAAATTTTTTTCTTGCATCCCATATAGTCATAAAATCTGTCACACCCCGACCAAATGATTTATTTTAATTTAATTATTTTCGGCCATTTTTTGGGCATCAGTCTAGACCAGGTTTAATTTGAAAAAAACTGGGATCTTATATGGGTGTGTGACCATACACGTGACCGAGTGTGGTGACCAACTTTAATAAGATGACTTTTTATTATAAAATTTATTATTACATTGGTGTGCAACCGGGCACATGACTATGCACGCGACCACACGTGTGACTGTGCGCAGTTTCAAAACTTAATTAGTAATGATAATATTATTTTGGTTGGTTTTATTATTTAAGTTTTTTTATTCATATAACTATTAGTTAGGTCGATAGTTAAATTAGGTTATTATTTATTATTATTAATTCGGTTAATATTTTAATTTCTTTATGAATATTAAATTATTTTTATAAATAAAAAAATCATTATTAACTAATTATTATTATTATTTTTACTTTTAATGGATTAAGTTCCATTTTTGGGTTTTATTTTTATTTTTCTTGTTTTTTATCCCTATTTTATTTTATTTTTTCCCTCTTTCTTTGATCCCTCTCTCATGTCGCTTCCCCCTTTCCAAAACCCTACAGTGCGCGCACCTCCTACGCACTCTCCCTCCTTCGGCTGCTCTCCCTACTGGCGCATCCCCCCCCTTCCGGCTACACCAGCCAACGACCGACGACCCGCACCGCCTCCTCCTCCATTTCCGGACAGCCGCACCGCACTGCGCCACCCTCTACCTCACCGGACAACCTACGGGCATGACCTCACCTCCAGTCTATAACCTCCACACACCTCCCTTCAACGGCTGAACCTTCTAGTCGGCATCCCCTCCTTTTGCTGGTGCGTTTTCTGAGTCCATGCTTCCCTTTTCCATCATGACTTCCCTCCGAGTAAAGCCTCCCCCTTTAATTTGTAGATTCAATTCTTATTTATTGGGGTTTTAGATTTGTGTTTGATTTGTTTATAGTGTATATGTTTTGATTGTTTTATTTTAGGGAATAATTTGATCACCTTGTGGTGCAGTTGTGCAACGACTTGGAGTTCCATAAATGTTTAGGAATTTCAACATCAAAGGTAGTCGGTTCTGTGGATTAACATTTTGCGGTGTTTTAATTTGCTGGTTTGATTAATTCAGTATGTTATTTTATTAGTCTTCTTGGTGTGAATATAGTTTTTCTTGATGTTTAATATGATTTGGATGGGTTTCGTAATGTGTTATGTGATATGAATGTTTTGATTTTATGAAAACCTTTTTTGAGCCATTGTAGTGTTTTTCTAAACTTTTTTGTTGTTTAAGTATGTCGCGCAAGGGCTGCAAATTATGTTTTGACATGTATGTGGTGTGAGTTTGGCCTCAAAAGGGGTTTTTTGGTGGTCTTTTATGTTCAAAGTCTGAGGATATTGTTTGGAGTTGCTTCAAAATATTTTTTAAGTGGTTTATTAAATCTTATTAAGTGTGCACACCAAGTGGAGGAAATTTTTTTAGTGTGAATTAAATTTTAAAGAGGGGAGTTTAAGTATGATTTGTTTTAGTGAATCTTTGTAATATATCTTGGAATTTTTTTTATTAATTATGTAAATCATTTAGTAAGTTGTGAGTGTGATTCAAATTAACCTTGTGACATGATTTTCTTAAAATGTGTATTTTTCATGTGTTGCTCTTAATTCATATTATTTTATGGGAAGTGAAATTGTTTTAGTTGTGTTTGAAGTCTTTGGTAGTTATTGGATTCCCTTGCATCATTGTAGGGTCTTTTCCTCATCATGGTTTGGGTTTTGGTCGTCAATGACAAATACCTATAGGTATATACATGGGTAAGAATTTATATATGTATATCCTCCTTGCACATATTCCCTCATGGTGTGGGGAATATGTACTTGGGTTAAAGGGTATATATATATACATATATATATATGAAAATATATATGCGTATAGATGAGGTGGTTTTTGGTTTTCATCTTCAATAGCAGCTGCTTTTAGTTTGAAAGCGTCAAGAGCTGAGTGGATGGCTTGGTTCCACCTTCAGGTCGGTTCCCATTACACTACCTTTTAAAATTTATGTTACGTTAATTCCTTCTGTTTTCACACACTATTTGTTTGAATTAAATATTTTTTAATTATAATAAATTTTAGATAATATAAAACAAATAATTTTTAAATGATTATTTGGTGTAAAAAGAGCCTTTTATTTTATATATGACACCTGAAATATTTTTTTGATGAACGGACACCCAATAGTGAATGGATTCCAGTTTGGCTTTTATACATAATTCAAGGAATTTCAATTATAGTTCTAGTTTTAAAGAAAAATGTTTTCTTCTGAAGCATTAACAAATGTTTTGGTTCTTTATAAAGTGGTGATTATGAAATGTATTTAACGCCCATTTGGTACTTTATGGAAAATGATGATATTTTTTTGATAAAAACCCTCCTAGGATAAATCTCCGGCCTTGGTTGTAATTGATTGTTCGAGAGGCCACACTTAGAGGCTCCCGGGTGCTTGAGTAGTTTAAAGGCAAGAGGTAGTTCCATGGTGTGGCTCGGGGTGATTCTTATTGTGCATTATATATATATATTTATACATTTGATTGGATGCTCGGTTGGCATTGGCTGGCTCACCCCCTTTCCAAACACTTGAGACATGAGAATTTGGCATATTGAGAGAATATTCTATGAATGATTGCTACACTGGTAGGTTATGGTTCTGACCAGTGGCCCATAGTAGGTTGATATATTGGGTTTATTACTATGGGATATTTCCTCGAACTACCCGAGAAAGGATGGTCGAGCGTATTGAGCATTTTGATTTGATCATGCTTCACATGTCAACAGGGATGATATCTCATGTATTGGTGTCTTTCAGATTATTCTTAATCTCATAGTTTCATCGATGTCTGTTGAATTTTCAATTACTTGCAGTGATGATTTGGAACTTGTATGTATTTCTACATTACCCATGTTGTGTACTTACTCTTGTGAATTTTTGTATATTGTTTTTCCTTGGAAAGTAATAAATTGGATTTGACTTGGATTCTATAATTGGTTTTCAAAAGAAAGTGTTTAATACTATTTGTTCAAATTTGAAAATATAAACATCACTTTCTCTTTCTAAAACCCCATTGACACTAATGAAATGAACCCAAGTTTGGAAATGGTTAAGGAAAATGGTACATACTTTGTTTTTAAGTAAAATATTTAAAAAAACTTACTTTTATAAATTTTAGTTCAAACTTGAAATGATACTTCTTTTATTTTAATGGTAGTGCATTAGGAATATATAATGGGTTGACCTATTGAGTCTTAAGACTCACGCCTATAGTTGTTTTTCTGTTTTTATTGTTTGTGTAGGATACAGCTTGAGTGCGCTCGCCATGAGTGACGCTTGATCGTTGAGTCGGAGAGTGACCCGTGAGGTCACACGGAGTTATTTCAGACGCCTTGTTTGGTTAGTTTCTTTTTTCTTTTTTCTTGTTCGGTCGTTTTGTTCGGTTTAATTTTCTATGTTGATCTGTATTATTTCTGCAGATTTATTTATTTATATTGGGTGAAATCATTCCCACTTTCCCTGTTAATTCCCTGGTGCATGTCATCGGCTCGGGAGGATTTGGAACGCCTCTTAGGCCATGTCACGGACCAGCTCGGGTGGCCTGTTCAAGGTCGACCCGGGTTGGTTTGTGACAAAATGGTGTCAGAGCAGGTTTTTTATTATTTGAGGTGTCATGTAGTTCGGAGATTATAATTTTATTACTCAAGGGATAGGTGTGAGAATAGCATTGTGAAATCCTTCTCGTTCCGATCCTTGAGTATCCAGGGGTATTTTGGGATTTATGTTTTTGGATTTTCTCTGTATGGATGGTGGATGACAATAGAAGTAAACCGGTACTATTCATAGTCTCACATGGAGTAGCGACCCATGTAATACCTGAGAGTACGGTTCAATACTCCTAGTGGTTATCACTTGCTAAGGCAATGGTCTACTAAACCATGTAATTAGGTTATGCACGACCACTAATTATCCATCCAAGTACTTCAGGGGTCGCTTCTATCTTTTTCTCTTGGTGTCAGTTTGACATGATTTTTGGGGTGTGTTTTCCTTTTACCATATTTATGGAATTCGGAAATTGATTTTTTGAAATCGGGTTTCTAAAAGAATGTTTTGGATTATTTGAAATTGAAGTGTGCTATTTTGGAAATGGAAAGAATTTTGAAAATTTTTCTTGAATTTTTGAAATGGGTTTTTGGAAAAAGGTATTTTCGGAATATTGGGAATGTTTTGTTTTGAAACCAAAATATCCCTATTTAGTTTCTAGTGTTTTTCCTATGGGTGCTCGCATGTGCATGTGGTAGTGATTAACGGGTAGTTCGTGGATTGTGTGGATGGGTGCCTAGGTGGAAAGAAAATGAAAACTTGTGAGGCATCCAAGAAAATCAGTGGTGGGTGTTTAATTTTGAAAGCTTCATCTTGTTTCCTGAAAAGTGGGGTTTTCTATAAAATGGGTTTTTGAGCATAAATGGTTTTAGAAAATGGAAATTGGTTTGAGTCCAGAGTGAATGAAATAAATTCAAAAGAGTTATTGGGTTTTAATGTGATGTGTTTGGTTCCTCAAGCAGGTGTCTTTCTATAAGAATGACTTGTTGTTTTAAATTGAAATTGGTTGATTTGTGTTCAGTATATTGATGTTTGATTTGTGATGTTTTTGGATTGGTGGAAGGCTTTTTTGTGTCCCTTGTTTGGGATATGCCCCCATGAAATGTCCCATGGGTTTCTAGCAGGTCTCTCGGTTCTTAGCTCAGCCCAGAATCCTAGTGGAGAGGTAGAGTTTGGTTCTTCTCAATTGTGTCGACTGTTTGTAGACATCGAGGTTGATTGAATATCGTCGAGTGATTTGGGAAATTTGGAAGTGTCTTCGGCTTTGGAGGAGCTCTGAAAGTTGTGTGGTGTACATTGTATCGATTACGCTCGGTGGAGCGACAATAAACAAATACATGGATATTACTCGATTATTGTTGCGAATAACGATGTCGTGAGAAAACCTTAAGACTAACCTCATCCCAAGGTTGTTCCTAAACAAGTGAAGGTTCCTCATCCGATGAAGAGTGTGAACTGAAGGGGAATGTTCTTCGAGCACTCCTTCTGTCAATTCGTGTTGCGTGTTGGATCGACGGCTAAATCTCTTATATCTAGTGTGGTCAATCTGACAATCTAAGTTGTTCGATGCAATTCTCAGTTGGTATGTTAACGACATTGCTGTTTGGGAAACGAGGAGAAGTATGCAGGTAGCCTTTTCAACGGAGGTAGTTCCAGTCAGATGTGGTCATCTTATGACTGTGAGGTGATAGATGCTTCAGACATCAAGGCCCCAACCATAGGTCTAATGGTGAAGCTTGCACACAGTCAGAAACTCGTCGGATGTGTGATGTGAGTGATCTGATTTATGTCAGCAGTGATGGGATAAGGACAGCTTAAATTTCCCTATTACAGTAATGTCTCTGAAGTCTTCATCATTGTTGTGAAGGGCCAAAAGGCCTTGTCTCCTTATTGTGTTCTTCATTAGTGGGAGTCCCTCTTGGCCCTTAAAGAGATTTAGAGAACCCGTATTCTTATACAGACAGTGGACGTGTTTTGCGAACATTCTTGAGGTTGGTTGTGGATCAAAATTATACTCGTTTCTGATATACTTTTGTCTTATGGGATTAACGCACGCCTGTCCAGTTCTCCTCTAAGATAGAGGTTTTTGCTATCAAAACCATCTCATGTGGTGGATTTTTTGTGAGTTTAGAAATCATCCAAGTAGGTCAGCTGTGTTAGCAAGTTCGGGATGAAGGGTTCATTCAGTATTTCTCAAAGTAAATTGGTAATTCCCACGCAGGTCCCGTGCTGTTATGCCTATTCTAAAATGATGTGGAGACCCATTACGGGTCTCACCGGCATCTCCTATTATATTGGTTGGATAAACATAGTCAGCATGGATGGTTAAGCTAGTGTTAGAGGATTTTATGGGTTTGTGAGTGGGCTTGGATTTAAGAACCAATGTTTGACAAGAACCCTAATATGGTGGGGAGACCACCATATGACAAACTTGTGGACGAATATGTTTTCAAAGTGTGCTTGGTAAAGAAACCCCTTACTCTTGCTCTGCCCGACCTCAGCCATGCTAATTAGTTATCTTGGGTAGTTGGTCTTTTAACGAGTGATCATGGAGATCTAGAGCGACCTTGGTGATCCCTAAGTTAGGGGTTAGGGTGATCTATGTTGTGGTGGTGTTTGGAGGTGTATTACTTTCTGTTGGTTATGTTTCATGGAAAGTATGTTTTCGAAATCATGGTAGTTTCTAGGAATGGGTGTTTTGAATGCCCGATCTTCGGGTGATTGAGTTTTGTTTTAGGTTTCTTTGTGGTCTTGCTTGGAATCTTTAGATTGGTCAAGTCATTTGGGACATTCTGGGGGCAGAAAGTGTCATGGTGGGGAGAATTGTCACACCCTGACCCGATGCTTTATTTTAATTTAATTATTTTGGGACTTGTTTTTGGGCTTCAGTCTGAACCGAGTTTAATTTGAAAAAAATTGGGATCTTATACGGGTGTGTGACCATACACGTGACCGAGTGTGGTGACCAAATTTTATAATATGACTTTTATTATTAAATTTATTATTACATGGGTGCGCAACCATGCCCGTGACCGTGTGCGCGACCGCGCGTGCGACTGTGTGTGGTGTCCAACCTCATTTAGTAATGATATTATTATTTTGGTTTGTTTTATTATATTAGTTTTTTATTCAGATAATTATTATTTAAGTTGACATTTAAATTAGGTTATAATAAATATTATTTTTAATTCGATTAATATTGTAATGTCTTTATGAATGTTAAATTATTTTTATAATTAATAAAAAAATTATTATTAACTTATTATTATAATTATTATTAATTTTAAATGATTAAGTTCCATTTTTTGGGATTTATTTTGATTTTTCTATTTTTTATCCCTTTTTATTTTCTTTTTTTCGCACTTTTTACACTCCCCCTCCCATGTCGCTTCCCCCTTCCCTAAACCCGACATTACACACACCTCCTGTACGCCCTCCTTACATCGGCTACTCTCCCTGCCGATGCATCCCCCCCTTCTGGCTACAATGGCCAGCGACTGACGACCCGCATCGCCTCCTCCTCCATTTCCGGAGAGCCGCACCGCACCGCACCACCCTCTTCTTTGCTGGACAGCCTACACTCATTCCCTCCCCTCTGATATGTAACCTCCGCAAGCCTCCCTTCGATGCCCGGACCTTCTCGTTGGTGCCCCCCATCTTGCTGGTGCGTTTTCCAGCGCCTCGCTTCCCTTTCCCAGCACGACTTCCCTCCAGGTAAACCCTCCCCCTTCAATTTGTGGTTTTGATTCCTATTCATTGGTGTTTTAGATTTGCATTTGATTTTTTTATGGTGTATATGTTTTCATTTTTTGATTTTAGAGATTAATTTTATCACCTTGTGGTGCGGTTGTGCATCAATTTGAAATTCTACAAATTTTTGGGAATTTCAAAACCTATGGTAGATGTTTCCATGCATAAACATTTTTTGGTGTTTTAATTTTCTTGTTTGACTAATTTAGTATGTTATATGAATAGTATACTTGGTGTAAATATAGTTTTTCTTGATGTTTAATATGATTTGGATGGGTTTCGTAACGTGTTATGTGATATGAATGTTTTGATTTTATGAAAACCTTTGTTGAGACATTGTAGTGTTTTTTTAAACGTTTATGTTGGTTTATTATGTTGTGCAAGGGCTGAGAATTGTGTTTTGAAATGTATGTGGTGTGCGTTTGGCCTCAAAATTGGGTTTTGGGTGGTCTTTTTCATTTGAAATCTTGGGATATTATTTGGAGTTTAATCAAAATATTTTTAAGTGGTTTATTAAATCTTAAAAAGTGTTTGCACCTTGTGGAAGGAAATTTTTTAGTGTGAATTTGATTTTAAAGTGGGGATTTGAAGTATGTTTTCTTTTAGTGATGCATTGTTATACATCTTGGAAAAGGTTTTATTATTTATGTAAATGATTTATTAAGTTGTGTGTGTGATGAAAATTGGCCTTGTGACATGATTTTCATGAAATGTGTATTTTTCATGTGTTACTGTTAATTCATATTATTTAATGGGATGTGAAATTGTTTTAGTTGTGTTTGAAGTCATGGGTAGTTATTGGTTTCCCTTTCATCATTGTAGGGTGTTTTACTCATTACGGTGTGGTTTTTGGTCGTTAATGACAAAGAAATATAGGTATATACATGGTTAAGCATGTATATATATGTATATCCTCCTTGCGCATATTCCCTCATGGTGCGGGGAATATGTACTCTGGTTAAAGGGTATATATATATATATGAAAATTTATATGTGTATAGGTGAGGCAGTTTCATGTCTTCATCTTCAAGAGGAGCTGCTTTTAGTTAGAAAGTGTCAAGAGCCGAGTGGACGACTTGGTTCCACCTTGAGGTTGGTTTTTATTGCATTTCATTTTAAAATTTTAGTTAAATAATTTTCTGCTGTTTGCGCACACTATTTGTTTGAATTATATATTTTATTATTTTAATAAATGTGAGATAATATAAGAAAATTAATTTTTAAAATATTATTGGGTGTAAAAAGCGCCTTTTATTTTATACATGATACTTGAAATATTTTCTTGATGAACATATACCCAATAGTGAAAGGAAGCGAGTTTGGCTCTTAAACATATTTAATTGAATTTCAATTATAGTTCTAGTTTTAATGATAAATTTTTTCATGTGATGCATGAACAAACATTTTGGTTCTTTTTAAAGTGGAGATTGTGAAATGTATTTAATTCCTGTTTGGCACTTTATGGAAAATGATGAAAAAGTTTTGATAAAAACCCTTCTTGGATAACTCTTCTACCTTGGTTGTAATTGATTGTTCGGGAGGCCGCGCTTAGAGGCTCCTGGGTGCTTGAGTAGTTTAATGTAAAGATGTTGTTCATGGAGTGGATCGGGGTGATGCATGTTGTTCTTATATATATATATATATATATATATATATATATATAATTAGATGCTCGGTTGGCATCGATTGGCTCACCCCCTATCCAAACACTTGAGACATGAGAATCTGGCATATTGAGAGAATATTCTATGAATGATTCCTACACTGGATGGTTATGGTACTGGCCAGTGGCCCATAGTAGGTAGATATATTGGGTTTATTACTATCGGGTTTTCCCTCGACCTTCCTGAGAAAGGTTGGTCGAGCATATTGAGCGTTTTGATTTTATCATGTGTGACATGTCAATGGGGATGATATCTCATGTATTGGTGTCTTCTGGAGTATTCCTGATCTCCTAGGTTCACCCATCTCTGTTGAGTTTTCAGTTACTTGCAGTGATGATTTCGTACTTGAATGTATTTCTACATTTCACTTATTGTGTACTTAATCATGTGAATTTTTTATATTGTTTTTCCTTGGAATGTAATAAATTGGTTTTGATTTGGTTTCTAGAAATGGTTTTCAAAAGAAAGTTTTTAATCCTCTTTGTAAAAATTTGAAAATATAAACATCACATTCTCTTTCTAAAAATCTATTAACACTAATGAAATGAGCCCATGTTTGGAAATGGTAAAGGGAAATGGTTCGTACTTGATATTAAGTAAAATATTTAGAAAAAAACATACTTTTTTAAATTATAGTTCAAAAATGAAATGATTTTTTTTATTTTAATGGTAGTGCATTGGGAATAGATAACGGCTAGCCTACTGAGTTTTAATACTCACGCACATAGTTCTTTTATCTTTTTAGTGTTTGTACAGGCTATAGCTTGAGTGCACTCGCCTTGGGAGATGCTTGATCCTTGAGTCATAGAGTGACCCGCGAGGTCGCACTGAGTTAGTTCGATTGTCATGTTTGGTTAGTTTATTTTTTCTTTGTTCATGTTTGTTCGTTTTGTTCAGTTTACTATTTTGCATTGTTATGTATTATTTCTGCTGTTTTATTAATTTATATTGGGTGAAATCATTCCCACTTTCCATGTTGACTCCCTGGTGCTTGTTGCCAGCCCGGGAGGATCGAGAACGCCTCTCAGGCCATGTCACAAACCGGCTAGGGTGTCCGGTTCAAGGTCGACCCGGGTTGGTTCGTGACACAACCTATAACCACTAAAATTGATCTCACCTTGTTTTATTGATCGTTCAATCCATTAATAAGAAATATGATCTGGAGGAATTTAACCAATGATAGGAACTACAAGTTAATTCTAATGAAGTTTCTGAAGCTTCTCTAAACAACAGATTCCCTTTTGTTGTTGGAGAATAGATGGTCCATCAATACCATCATGTGTTTTTTAATACACACGCATTCCATGAAAAGAGAAATAATATTCCTCTTGATCATTTAATCTATTGAAACACACTATTTATTGATCCTCCAAATTAATAAGTTATATTTGGTAGGTATCTCTTTACACAAGTAAAGACTCATTCCACTATTGAGATAAATTTAATTTTTGTGCATAGACAAGTAATATATAGTTGTGAAAATCCCAATTCAAGACACCATGAAGATTAAATTGTCGAATTCATAAGAAAGAACAATATTCTCAAAGAACTCACAATTTTTTTGTTAAGAAAGGCCTATTTAAAAAAGTGGTGATACAAAAAATTATTAAATGAGATGTAATGATTTGAGAAACCTAGGAATACAGTCATAAAACTCTTCTAATTATTAAACCAGTAAATTAAAATTCTTACATTCCAAAATCCATTGATAGTAATTATTGGGAACCAAAACATACCCCCATACCTCATTCCCTAACCACAATAATTTCCCACTTAGAACCTCATGGTCAAACCCACACTAACAAAATATGAATTTACTCCATAGGGAGCGACCATCAAGGACCTTCAACAATATTTTATCATGCAGACTATACATTGATCCATCCATTCTACATAATTTAATTTCAACCTCTTCCACTGGTTTTTGCATCCTCTTCTATGAATCACAATGATATCTTGCATCACTATGTAAATTAAATATTAAATATGAAAATATCTTCTCAATATTTAATGACACCATTTTTGGATCCCTATGGACAGATAACACATGCATGAAGATAAATGCAAGGACATAATTCACTAGTATAATTCTACAACCAATGGACCTGGAGAGGTTCTACGAATTAGTTATACAAATTTTATTCTTATTTAAACCCCCCAAATAATGTCTAATAATAAAAATCCCTTGAGATAAAGTACCTCATAGGTACATCATAGGAAAATCCATTATATGGGTACTCATAACATCTTCCATATTGTCACAATTTTTTTAGAGCATAAATTCTAGAAGTAGGTGCTTCTATTACCTATATTTCGTGCCTCCACAGTCCATATTATATATTATTTTAACACAATATTTAGCCCACATATTGAGATAATACCACTATTAACTAAAAATATCATGTCATTTGTGTAAGTAAAATGGCATTTACTTGCAATGTTGTTTATTTATTAGAAAGGATTAATGTCTCTAATGTGAATTATCTTTGCCAAGTGTTTTATAAGAGAATCTTGTATCATGATATAAGTAATAGTTTACATGGTGTCACCATATATAAGACCAATGATGGGTTTGAAGAAATCATTTATTTTTATGATAATTGACCCTTAGATTCAAAGGGAGTTGTAACATCTAAAAAAAGCTCATGAGCCTAGTTTGAAAAGTCCATACAGTCCACCACTATCAGGATAAACACCCATTCCATTATGTGACATGAATTATCCATATAAATCATTATAAACATGTTAAATAGAAGTATTTTTAATTAAGGTCCATAATCATTTAGTGAGAAAGTTTTATTGCCCCATGGGGGGATCAAACCCGAATAAAACCATATTGATATTATGAAACCCAATTATATAGATATATGGACAACTATTTATTCAGAATATTGGAAAGAGTCCTATATGAGACGTTTCACAAAATAATGGTCATAAATTAATTAAGGGTTACTTGATATTTTACCATCAAAATAAGGATGATGATGGCTTCACTTACCACTCGTAGTATGGAGCCTCCATGGAAAATATCATGTATAACTCCAATTATGTCTCCTTTTATCATAGCACACAACACCACATAAATAAAAGTTGGGAATTCATCAGGACCCAGGGAAATATTATAGTTAAGATAAATTATAGATTCCCATATCTCATTTCCATTTTTTATGGGTTCTATAAAAGAATTTTTAATAGTAGATACCACCCATGGAATTCAATCAATAATATCTTCTAGCCTATTAGGTAAGCATCCTATTTGCAAGGATTCACATCATCATGAAATGATTTGAGGTATGATTTGGTCACATATCCAATGATAGTTGGGTCATTCAAAAAATATACATATTCTCTATTGATATTTGGGATTCATCCACATTTCCATTATTTAATACATTTTTTATAATATTTAATATTATTTTCCCCTTACATTGTCCATGTAACTCATGATTTTTCATGTTCTGCCATTTCCCATTCAAGAAGTATCTCATTATGATGATTATTTTTGGTGAAAATGTCACTGAATGATACTTCATCCCAAACATCATTTAACTAGATCTCAATGAATTTTTTCTCATGTTTGATCGCATCTAGATAAGTTAAGTAAGACAGTTTTCAAAATCTTACCAAGATAAGGTCCCCTTTAATATATTTTTGTTTTTATGGAATCCAATCTGTGAAATTTAATTAAGAGGTCAATTACCTGAAATCCCTACTACCATGTCATATTATGGAATATAACCCAAATAGTTGGGGAAATGAAATCACTAAATGCCCATCTATCTCAATGATATGTTATCAAAAAGAGGGTATTTGTTTGATAACAAATTAACCAAATGAGTAACCCTCACATCAGATATGAAAGAGAAAACATGGATATTTGATAAAAGTTTCACCATCCAAGACCAAGTTTATCAATTACACTTTCAATTATTACACAAGGAGTACATATCTCTTGAGAAACACAAGTCTATATGTCAAATATTATCAATTAATGATACATACTCCTAGTAAGTTCTCTATAGAGAGATACCACATCCTTTCCTATTAAGTAAACATATTATGGTATAAAAATCACCATCTATAATCCAAGACAACTCTATTACCTTAATTTATTCCAAATATTACCATAAATAATCCCCTTCACTCAGATCCCATTACACGTATACAAAGGTAATGAGTTTTTTTACTACCTCAACTATCATAGGTTTGAATTTTTTGGGAGACATCGATCATATCCATAGAAATAAAATAATTTCTGAACATCCTAATATATTGATTACAATAATACTTATAAATGAAGTTTAGTGAACAAATTTTGACAAAAAAAATGTAGATATTTTATTCTTATGCTCATGTACAACCAGCAATGAGATCTTATTATGATGAACCTTAATAGAGAGGAATTCTGTATTAACTCCATATCATAGTCCCTGAGAAATCCAAATACGATTGGGTGTCATTTAATGATTTCCAATTATATTTTCGTACTAGAGATGAACCACAACTCTATTGAGAAGAAGTTACTTCACATGTTCAATTTATGTGTGATCTCATTTAGATTCCACTAGGAACGAAAGAGATAGGGAAAAATATTTCTTAAATTGTGAGTTGAGGGTGAGAGAAATGCCGAAATCTGTTCTTAAAGGGGGCAGTTGATTCCTTAGAGGGGCACAGATCTTCCAAATTACCCTTCATGTAATCCCAAGAGGTCTCCAGTGGGCCCTCTATATAAAATTTAACGGAGACCAAATCCTCAAAAACTATATCAGTTTCCACCACCGTGATAATGAGGAATATACTTTTGAGGGCACATAAAGCTCGGAGGGAGCACACAAACCTTCAAACTAATATATAAGAGGCCCATCTAATGTCAAGCTAACTATCAAAACTATTGACATACTATACCTAATTAAACTATTCAGTCGCACCATAAATTCCTGAAATAATGACCAATTACATGGGGATTGTTGGAGTGGTCTGACATTTAGATAAAAAATGCATGGAGATACAATGTAAAGAGCAGACTGGTTGTTTGGGATCATTCCCATGCATCAATTCTACACATAAAAAGAAGACACTATACATATAGTGAAAATTATAATCATTTTAGGAACCATTGACAAATAACCCTCAACACATCATGATATCGCAACTGCAAAGAATATGATTGTATTTCAGTTGGTGGAAGTCAATGATTTGAAATCTCTATCATGTCGTATGATCTTATTTTATTATCGAACCTTGCTCTGCATATGAAACGTATACAATGAGTGACCTTGTAGTTTACATTTAGTGTAGTACATCATCACCAAGTGATAAATTACTAGTTAAGACCATTCCTACAAACCCTCAACCTGGATAGATGTACTTATTAAAAATGGGAGGTATAGGTCTAGAATGATAGATATTTTTTCACCGCTGCCTCTTCAAGTCGGAGAATGCGATCGTCAACACACAAGATGGTCCTAATATAATTACTAAACCCCCATAAGAATAAGTTGTTCTGAAATGGTAATATATATATATATATATATATATTAGTAGTGATATATAGACCACTGACAACAACAAATCATTCCTAAAGTGGGTTTCTATTGACCAATATAAGAGATGAAATCACCAACATCCTAAGGATATGGGGATCGAGTGCCATGATTTTATGAAATATTCATTAGGGGATAAAATAATTTTTATAGAACAATGATTTAGCGATAATATCTTGGTTGGAATGGTATGACCCAAAGAATCCAAAAAAATAAAAAATGAAATAAAGGGTTAATTAGGCCAAATCATGAAATCATGGTCCACTGAAGATGAGATGTCCCTTTAATGATGGAAGCCTGAAAAAGAGAAATCACGAGAACATTTCCTTCCCTAGAAGAAATTGACCCCACCCCCAAAATCATGGTGATCGTGAGGATAATATAGAACATCCTTCAATGATAAACCAGGGTTTTTCCAAGCTAGTCTGATAGTCGTCTGAGGTGCAACAATGAGAACTAGAGATTTAGATTCCCCATACTAATGGTCCTTTGATGGAACCAGATCACTGGCCACGAGAGGATGAGAGCTAACAGTCAGAAAAATTCAATGACTGAGTGGTGTAAAATATACATTCATTTCTTTCAACTTATCCATTTACATTTCATAAATAAAAACCTTCCATGTTAATATTATTAATATATGATTATCAGAATATGATATAAATAGTAATTTTAATAATCTTAAAAATTACTAATATGGATTATAAAATGGAAATATTTATTATTATTTTTATTTATTAGGATATTATTTTATTTATGTATATTATAAATTATCTTACATTGCATCCTACATTTAAATGAAACATCATAAGGGGTTTTTCATAACTAATTTTACATTATTTGATTTATAATGGTTATTCTTGAACAACATTCAAATAATTTGAATTATTTTATCCTATTACTACATAAAATTTTACATCAATGTTAATTTATTTATACTTACAACACTTTACCATTAATTAACTTCTAATAAATCATTAAATTATCGATTTTGACATTAGTATGTGAATATTTTTGTCAAATTTGATTCCCAAGATACATGTTTAATATGTAAAAAAGATTTATATTTATCTAGTGTAAATAACTCCCTATGTT
Source organism: Viscum album (assembly GCA_963277665.1). Taxonomy (NCBI): domain Eukaryota; kingdom Viridiplantae; phylum Streptophyta; class Magnoliopsida; order Santalales; family Viscaceae; genus Viscum; species Viscum album. The sequence goes on along the minus strand of OY728126.1, from coordinate 568,642,250 downwards.
AATTTTTTATGATAAATCATTTATATTTCATACAACTCAATTTTTTAAATATATAAATCTCCCGATTCTTTCTTCCAAATAGTATACATGTAATAAATGGTTTCAATGACTCAAATATTATCATTGGGTCATAATAACTCATCAGTGAATATAATGTTTCATGAGTGATGTTTTATAACCTATGAAGATGTTATTTTTTATTTCAACCTTATATTATAGGGAATTAATATTCCACACAAATGTTTTAATTTAAGATTAATCTATTATTTTTTTAAAATCGTTTTTTGGTAAAAAGACATCCAATTTATGTTAATAGATATTATTTCAATTTCCTTGTTTTTATATCCAATAAATAATTTAATTTCCCTAGTGGAAACAAAACTTTTTTATCTATTGTTATTCATTTATCTCTATTCTATCATTTTATAACATGATTTTTAATTTTTTGAATTTTTTTTGAACAAGGTAATTTTAGAATTTTGAAAATGTTTTTGTAGTCATTCAGAATAATAGGTTACTATTACACACTCCAAAATTATAGTTAAATTTTTATTTGATATTTATAAAGACCATTTTAAATTAATTGTTTTTTTTGTTAAATGTTTTCAATGAATTTTCTCTTCTTTTATTGAAAATATTATTTCTATTTCTTGTTATCATTATTAAAATTTTTTTATGTAAAATTGATTACTTTATTTTCACTTATTTTATTTAAATCATAATATATTTATTAGGTACATATTATTAAATATTCCATTAAAATTTTACATTTCCATTGTGTTTTCAATTACCCTCTATGGTCCTTTTTTGTGGAATGAATTTTCCTTAAGTACACGAGATAATAATGTTTTCAATATTCTTCTGGTTCCATTCAAAAAATTTCAATGTAAATATATGATCAATGTTCAAAAATGTTTTAGTGTATTATTATGAATTATAAATTGTATTTACAGTCTATGGTATATTTTATTTGAAATTTTTTTATAATCCTTTTTATTTTATTATGATATGGTTTCTTTTGGAAAATAGTGTTTCTTTTATTATATGGTTTCATAAAGTTTTGTTATCTATTGTTTTTTAATATTTTATGAATACATTATTCCCCATGGATTATTTATGTGATTATTAAGGCTCTATAATCATGTGAAACAAAAATGTATGGATTATGGTAAGGGAGTTACCAATAAATCCACCCAATTCCTTTGGAAAATGATTATATCTCATGATTTGTAAATGTTAAGTGAACAAGTTGGAAAAACAAAAGATATATAAAGACTGAGTGTGCAGAATAAAAAATATTCTCATAATTTTACAAGTTAATGTGTTATAAAGTCACATGGATCACAAATGATGACTGTTCTAGAATTAATATCTCCTCAAACATTTATGTTGGAACTGATTAGAATGTTACTAGGTTCACAATGTTTGAGTATGATCATGTTAGCCTCTATTAAATTTTTAACATTTAAATAGGTTAATATGTCTCTTGGTGTATAATGGGTGAGAGTGGTATCATTATGATATACTCATGATTTTTCATATGACCATGATAGAAGGTCGATAGATTAAAAAATGGATCGATTATTGGCATTGAGCTCTACTCAAAATTTTGCATGTGAAATTAATAATATGATTCTAGTTTAAAAAATGGTGAGTTTTATTGAATTAATATCTACCATTAATTTTACACGTGGAAATCTTTGAGAGTATACAAGATTTCACGGTTATGAAATCAATTATTTATGATTATGAATCGTTTTCATGTTGTTTAGAAACATATTCCAACCATTATTGATTATTCTATATTTTTATGGTGTTCTAAAATTTTACATCATGATCTCTTGTTATATGATTATTAATATCTATTTTATACAAGGTTATATCATTTATGGTTACTTAATAATATTCTTATAATATTAAATCTCTCCATATTGTTTTTTAATTATTATCCTTGTTCTTTTGTAATATTAATATATTATTTATAATCTTCCCCTATTATACTTCATTTTTATGATATAATATTTTCTGATACATTCTATATACTACTGAGAATTACAGATAACAACTATATTTTTGAAAAATATCAGTTTATGATGATGATTTTATCATGTCAGATGGCTATAATGGGTCTAAAGGTTCCTGATTACACCAAAAGTTTCAAAAGTATTGTAAATTTAGATGTTTATGTATCTAATATATTCGATAATACACCGTCTGGTTAATTGGTTATGAGGCTATTTTTGATATTTTATATTTAATCTATGTAATTAATGTATTATTTAATTAATATTTTGCTATGGACTTTTGAATTAGTATTTGATAAATTTTTAGTTATTTTGGATATTATATTAAATATTATTTTTGTTATTTTATTGAAAAGTTTATCTAACTATGGTGTTTGGGTTAGAGAACCGTAATAAAAACACTGGAATGATTCTATTTATGTGATTATATATTGAAAATTTGCAAAAGTCTTAATTAGATGGGTTTCCCCAGAAAGTTATCTATATTTGGATACTACTAGTTGATGATGTTTTGGAATAGATACATGTTGCAAAATAACTCTTAGATGTATTAGTCAATCATTTACTTGACTATGAAATTGATGCCTGATGAGTGGAACTATTATTAGAATACAAATTTGATTCTCATAGGGGCGTACATTGGATGATCATATTCTCTTTATGAACCACTATAGAGGTTTCATTTATTAGTTACATTGTGGAATTGGGTTGAGAGATACATTATATAATAACATAACTTTTTTTGATCCAATGTTTTTTGTATGGTATGGATCAAATTATTTGTAATTTTAGCATATTATATTATACATAATAACTCAAATGGATGACCTAGAGGCTTTGGGTGTTTTTGGGTTTTCCAGGTTACCAAAATAATGGATTCCTGAGAAACAAGTACTGATGAAATGTAGGTACATAGTATGGTTTAACCATGGGTATTTAAATTAAAACCTAAATATAGAAGAGTACAATTTGATTATCCAAGAGATAAAAGGCTCAAAATCATGAAAACACTTTAATAATCTATTGGTGTAATGCAAATTTTATGAGAATGGTTTTTCTAATTGTGTTCTTAGCCTATGGAAGGTTTGACCTCCTAGACTGTGGGCATTACATGATGGACAAATGGTTTTTCCAATCGTATGGTGAAACAGTTCACCCCTTTAAAAAGGGGGAAAAGATGATTTTTCAATATTTTAAGTTTTATCTGAATATATTTTTTCCTCCACTAAAAGTCATAGCTTCCTCTACCAGTTAATAAATATCAAATTATTATATAGCGGCTTTGTTACTTATCCCTAATTCTAACATGGAGTCTAATATAGTTAGTCATGTTGGGTCACCCATAATATATCACATAGTCCTCATGATTTTTTACTTAGTTTATCTAGTTATCATGGAAAATATCTTCATGTGAGATCATATATATTAGTATTATGTTTTTTTATGATCCATTTATTTCTCAAACTCTAGCTTGAGTCAATGGTTGATTCTATTTGAATATTAGACTACTGTTATATAGTAGGTCATGTAGTACATTTCCATTATATAATCATTGTTTTCATTATTCACCATTATACTGTGATCTGTATATTCTGTACATCACCTAAAACATTAAATTGTTTAATTATATTGTTATTTATTAAATTGGATATCTTCACATACAAAATTTCTTTTTTGGAGGATGTGCACCAAAATATTCCCCTCGTGGGTTGTGTTTCATGTTAACCCATGACACCAATAAACATAAGAATGAATGTAAAGGTTATTATATGTGTGTTGAACATTCCCTTGATAAATGTATTATTAATGGGAATAATGATATATATGGGAAAATGAAATACACATATACAATTTGATTACTTATTAATAAATTAACGAAAAGGTAAATGGTAAGAAATTTCCACTTGATCCTTGTTAAATGATGTGGTGGGAGATATGATACACCATTCCCCATTTTGATTACTACATATCCATATGAAATAAATGATAAATTGAAATTAGTAAATACAATGGTCAAGATTACATCATGATAAATTTCTATAATGTACATGATGTTCCATATTGTTTTTTTGTAAATAATGGACAAGACATTCCAAGTGGTTTATTACAAGTTTTTTACCCGAAGTTCTATATTGATTATTTGGAATCAATGGAAATGAAATTCCATGTAAATCAACTAAAATTTATGGAATTAATGTTTATTGCAGTTTAATCAGTATTTATGGACATGACACTCATTACTGATCATTTTGAGTTTATAGATATGATATTCCATAAAGTTATTTGTAATTAAATTATATGACATATTATATTGATTATTTAGAACTAAATAAAATTATGTTCTATATTGGTTATTTATAAATAATGGACATTGTGTTCCATATTGGTTGTGTAGAATCAACAAACATGATTCTTAATTTTAGTTTTAAAATAATCATTGTTTAGATATATTCTATATTATACTGAAGCAGGTAGTATTAGAAGAGTATTAGTATGTAATGCATGCCAATAAGGGGTTTATTTATTACATTATATAAAATCCCAAGTATGTAATGAATAATAGATATTTTTATCTATGTATATTAATGATTAAGATAGTTTTTTAGAGGCATAAAATGAAAATAAATCCAATCTTAAGCATGGAATACACTAATATTCTTAAAAGATTGTTTTACTGCCTTATGATGGAAAACCCTTTTTAAATCTATCTTTTGACAATTTTATAAACTATTTTTGTCAAAATAAACTTATTCTTTATTATTGGGACATCAAAATTTACTTTGTGTGAATTTTTGGTATTTTTCTGACAATGTTCATTTTTTAACGAATAGTGAAATATACTGCATTTTACATCAAAACTGCTTTTTAATCTAATTTATTTATATTATTAGATTATCTTTTGAATTGGTCTTAATGTGTAATATGAATATGTTTTTACCATTTAATCCAATGGTGGTCATTGGAATCAATTTCACTTTGAAATTGGACTTAAACTAGTGTCAATCTTTTGATACTTATTGTTTCATAAAAACACGCTATTTGCTCTGACAGTGGGAATTAATTATTAAATTAATTAATGTAACTTATATTTTTTGAATTTTTTAAAATAGACTTCAGTTTTTAATTCTTAATATCAAATATATATTAGGGTGAATTTTTGGTAATTTTCTGAAAAACTTCAATTTTTGATGAATAGTGAAACCACTAAGTGGTACTTATAAAGACTGATTTTCCGTTTAAATGAAATTTTTCCATCATTGTGTTTTGAGTTTCAAAAATCCGACATACATGGTTGTCATTAAGAAGTAAAATTTTGTTCAATGAGATTAAAATAATTTTTTGTTGAATAGTAAGTTATTATGTTTTTAATCGCGATTAGTGGTAATTAGTGTAGTTTAAGGTAAAAATAATGCTTTAATAAAATAAGATGAGTTTGACACATGTCCTAAACTTATTGGCTGTGGCATGGCCGACAAAGACAAGCCATGGGTCAACTTGGGGACCCCATGTATCCACTTTGGTTGGGAAATGACATAAACAACTTTTTATTTAATGTAAAAGTAAAAATGACACAAACATAATATGTTTTACAAAAACAATTTTTACATGGGGTTATAAATATCAGAGTTTTGATTATAAATAGTCATTGGAAAGATAAAACGATTTTCTACATCATAGTATTTTTTTTATAATTTTTAGACATTAAATAAATTAAATTATTTATGACATAATAATGATGCAGTGATGACATCATTATTTGTCGATTTAAATAAAATGGAATGATAATGTAAAATATATGAACTACACATGTCCAAAACTTATTGGATGGGTGGATTTCGAACCCTTATCACCTTATACACGAATTATATCAATGTGTGACCTTTTAAAATCGAAACACATTTTCAAATAAAGTATTATTTCTTTACTTTCCAAAAGTGCCCTCCTCTCCTCTTATAAAAGGCCAACACCTCTACCTCATTTCACACACTCCTCAAGCCTTTGGCTCGGCCAAAACATGCCCATTTACTCTCGCCACATCCCTCTACTCATCCTAGAGTATTCCCATTGGGCAGAATCCTTTCAAAGGAAGCCTTTAGGCTCAAATCAAAAGGAGTTAACCTTTTAAAGGTAATTCATTCTCTCATGTTCATTTGTTTTATTTTGCTTCTCCAACCCCCTAAACTCTTTTTATTTACTTCTTTTGTAACAAAAACAGTATCTTCGATATACTAGGATGTTGTTATAAGATTTATTTGAGCTAAACTCTCACACAACTACATAAAATGGTTAAAGAACATACGGTTTCCGTGGATGGTGAAATTCTGCCTCCCGAAACGATGATTGTTCAATACTCATTTAACACCTTCAAAAGTGGCCATTATGATGTCACTATTTTTATATATGATATATAATATGTTTATGTTTTCCTTAAGCTTCTGTTTTTTTTCATTTTGGGCATACCTTTATGGTTCCCATTATGGGTAAACACGATATCTTCATTTTAGGAAGTGCGGACTACCACCCCCTGAAAGTGATTTGATTCGTTAATACCATATGTGGGATGTGTAAAGGATAAAGTTAATGATATTGTATATGTTATTATACTAGAATTATAATATACTCTTACATAATTATGATTCCATTCCAGAAATACGAAATAGAAATGGAAGTAGCGTTCATGCGTACGTACGGCTTACCGTCTCCATGAATGGTGCATTTCATTTCTTACCTCTAAATGTGATGTAATATTATTAATACATGTATATGATGAATATATATGATATATATGTTATCCAAATCATTAATATCATTCTATATATAATGAACCTTTGACCAAATTAACAACATGTAAGTGTAAGAAGTCTATTTTTGACTTAAGAACCAAATACCGACAAAATGAACATTATTAACTTAAATGATTACATGATGTTCATAACATTGTATAAAAGGAATAATGAACTTGAAAAAGGTTCATAAGAAAGTAGATATTAACTCAAGTTTATTATTCAGGACATTAAAGAACGATCGAGTCAAGTCGGACCCGAGGTATGGGACTTCGTCTCAATCTACTTTCGTTGAGGCATATTTTATTTTATACAAAACTTTCTCTTATACGGTGTATAAACCCCTTTGACTTTTACGTTTATTCAAAAGGAATATTTTTTATACGAATCATTTACTAAATGAAAAAAGGGAATGTTTTTGGCGTACGTATGCGGTGACAACGACTTCTCCGCCGTCGTGACCGTTATTTGAGTTTCGGCTTCCTCAACAAGCCATACCCTCTATTTAAAAGAAAAATAAATACCATGTTTTACTTTTCTTGTATTTTGGTATTGAAAATGGTTTTCACAATGTTTTTTTGTGTTGTATTGATATCTTGTGATTGAAATGTGGAAATGTTATGTTTCCTTTATGCATGTTTTATGTGATACGATTATGTCATGGTTCTTGGGCATTATTATGAAGACGGGTGGTTCCGTGATAAACTAAGGGCGGGTGAGCCCGATATAGTTCTCCAATGCATTGGGTAACGCGAAGGAGTGAAATGTTAAGGTTTCTCTGAGCAGATTTTAGGGAATATATTGTGATGGGTATTCCAAACGTAACCAAGAGGGTTACTCCCTACGTAAGAATGTTATGAATGCCTCAAGTTACCTTTATGTCTTATGATTTCTATGATTTATTCATGATTTGATGAGGTATGTTAAAGTGAATATGTTTTTGGGGTAAAGTATGATTTCATTCTTATGTATATATGTACCCATGTTTCCTTTCCATATTTTTATATCACTTACTGAGCTTTTTATGCTCATCCAAAGTTTTTTTGAAATATTTTTTACAGGTCAAGGGAAAGGTACATGATATAATTATAGTGTCAAGGAAGTGTCAAGAAAGAATCCATGTTTTATTTTAAATATGTTTCTATTTATGAGAAAGAAGAATACTATCTTTATGCAACCACTTTGTTTACATGTGGAATGTAATGCAAGTTTTATGATCTAATTCTCTAAAACTCTAAACCCGAAAATATCCTCAATGTGAATTATTCATTTAATTCAATATAACATAAGGTTTAAGGCTGGGGCCTGATAGTTGGTATCAGAGGTCGGTTTAGATAACTTTAGGAGTTAGAATTATATTAAAATATTATCCAAAAATAATTTTTTTGAAATGATATAGCATTTAAAGAATACCATGTTGCTTCACCTAAGGTATTTCAGTGTTAAGAATGGTTTTTCGTAGAGGAAACAGAGAAGCTTTTTTGGGAAGGCATGCTGAGGTAAATGACCTTTCAAATCAGCATACTGAGATGATCAGAATAAGAATTGAGCAGTTTACTGCAGTGATGGCTCAGTTGACTCAGGTGATAAATCATGGTTGTTTTTATTGATGATATTTTGGTGTTTTCCAAAAGTAAAGAGGAGATTGAAAGACATTTAAGGGGTATCTTGCAAACCTTAAAAGAAAAGAAACTATATGGAAAATTCAGCAAGTGTGCGTTTTGGTTGCAACAAATTTCTTTCCTTGGTCACATTGTTTCTAAAGATGGAATAACTGTTGATCCTGAAAAAAAAAGTTGTTGAAGAATGGCCAAGACTCACAAATGTAACTGAGATTCGTAGCTTCCTTGGTTTGGCAGGCTATTACCGAAGGTTTGTTAGAAATTTTTCACGGTTATCTAGTCCAATGAATAAGCTAACTCGGAAGGGTGTTATGTTTATCTAGACAAAAGAATGTGATAAATGTTTTCAGAAACTGAAAATAAGATTGGTGAATGCTCCAGTTTTGGCACTACCTTCCAGGAATGGTGAGTTTGTTATATATAGTGATGCTTCATTGAAAGGACTTGGTTGCGTCCTAATGCCGAATGATCAGGTAATTGCTTATGCTTCACGACAGTTGAAAACTCATGAGGTAAATTACCCTACACATGATTTGGAATTAGCTGCTGTTGTTTTTGCTTTAAAAATTTTGAGGCATCATTTGTATTGAGTAAAGTGTGAAATATATACCGATCACAAAAGTTTAAAGTATATATTCACTCAGAAAGAATTGAACATGAGACAAAGGAGATGGCTAGAATTAATTAAGGATTATGATTTTACAATTCATTACCATCCAGGAAAAGAAAATAAAGTGGCTGATGCTTTGAGTCGAAAAAGTAATGCTTCATTAACAATGTTGCGTTTGGAACGTGATCCTTTGGTAATGGATTTGATGAACTTTGGCATAGAAGTTGTTGGTGCAGGAAGTCCTTCTGTTTTGTTTCAGGTATCAGTGAGATATTCTCTATCAGATAGAATCAAGAAAGCGCAGAAGCAAGACAGTGAGTTGCAGGAAAAGGTAGAGCTAGTTCAGAAAGATAAGTTGCCTGAATTCAACATTGATAATGATTGTGTTTTGAGATTTGGGAAGAGATTGTGTGTGCCTTGTGATTCACAGTTGAAGAGAGAGTTGATATGTGAAGCTCATAGTTCTTCGTTTTCAGTTCATCTGGGCAGTACTAATATGTATAGAGATCTATGGGAGTATTACTGGTGGGATGGAATGAAAAGCGACATTTCTGATTTTACTGTGAAGTGTTTGACATGTCAACAGGTTAAAGCAGAGCGGCAGTTACCGAAAGGGATGCTTCAGCCTTTACCAGTGCCAGAGTAGAAATGGGAGAATATATCCCTGGACTTTGTTGTTTGATTACCGAAAACATCTCGAGGTAATAATGCAATCTGGGTTATTGTTGATCGCTTGACCAAATTTGCTCATTTCCTTGCTATACGAGATACTTTCTCTCTTGATCAACTTTCTCTTTTGTATCTTAAAGACATAGTCAGGTTACATGGAGTTCCTCTCTCCATTGTATCTGACCGTGATCCTAGGTTTACTTCTAACTTTTGGAAAGGCCTTCAAGTGTTGTTGGGTACTGAATTAAATTTTAGTACAACTTTTCATCCTCAATCAGATGGGCAGTCAGAATGAACAATTCAGAAATTGGAGGATATGCTACGAGCTTGTTCTATGGATTATCAGGGAAGTTGGGACCAACATCTTTCTTTGGTTGAATTTTCAAATAATAACAGTTTTCATTCCAGTATATAGATGGCACCATTTCAGGCATTATATGGGAAGCGGTGTCGAACTCCAGCTTTCTGGGATGAAGTGGGTGAAAGGATGTTGATGGGACCAGAATTGGTAGAAGAGATGGCAGAAAAAGTTCAGCTGATTCAGAAACACATGAGAATAGCTCAGAGCAGGCAGAAGAGTTATGCGGATAACCTGAGGAAGGATCTATCTTTCGAGTTAAGTGATCATGTTTTTCTCAAGGTTTCTCCTTGGAAAAGTGTGATGAGATTTGGTAAGAAAGGAATGCTGAGTCCAATGTTTATTGGACCATACGAAAATCTGGAGAGAGTTGGATCAATTGCATACCGAGTAGATTTACCTCCAAGTTTATCTTAGGTACACAATGTTTTTCACGTTTCGATGTTGAGAAAGTATATGCCAGATCTATCTCATGTTTTGAGTCCAGAGGTAGTTTAGCTAGAAGAGAACCTATCTTATGAGGAGAAACCGGTCCAGATTCTTGACCACAGGGAGCAAGTGTTACGGAATAAGGTGATTCACCAGGTAAAGGTTTTGTGGAAAAACCACATGATTGAAGAGGCAACATGGGAATATGAAAATGCAATGAGGGATAAGTACCCCCATTTATTTGATTAGTAAATAAATTACGGGGATGCAATTTTCTAAAGGGGGGAAGGATGTAACATCCCAAGTAAGTAATGAATAATATATATTTTTATCTATGTCTATTAATTATTAAGATAGTGTTTTAGAGGCTTAAAATGAAAATAAATCAAATCTTAAGCATGGAATACACTAATATTCTTAAAAGATTGTTTTACTGCCTTATGATGGAAAACCCTTTTTAAATCTATCTTTTTACAATTTTATAAACTATTTTTGTCAAAATAAACTTATTCTTTATGATTGGGACATCAAAATTTACTTTGTGTGAGTTTTTGGTATTTTTCTGACAGTGTTCATTTTTTAACAAATAGTGAAAAATACTGCATTTTACATCAAAACTGCTTTTTAATCTAATTTATTTATATGATTAGATTATATTTTGAATTGGTCTTAATGTGTAATATGAATATATTTTTACCATTTAATCCAATGGTGGTCATTTTAATCAATTTCACTTTGAAATTGGACTTAAACTAGTGTCAATCTTTTGATACTTATTGTTTCATAAAAACACGCTATTTGCTCTGACAGCGGGAATTAATTATTAAATTAATTAATGTGACTTATATGTTTTGAATTTTGTAAAATAGACTTTATTTTTGAATTCGTAATATCAAATATATCTTAGGGTAAATTTTTGGTAATTTTCTGAAAAACTTCAATTTCTGATGAATAGTGAAACCACTAAGTGGTACTTATAAAGACTGATTTTCCGTTTAAATGAAATTTTGCCAACATTGTGTTTTGAATTTCAAAAAACCGACATACATGGTTTTCATTAATAAGTAAAATGTGGTTCAATGCGATTAAAATAATTTTTTGGTGAATAGTAAATTATTAAGTTTTTCATCGCGATTAGTGGTAATTAGTGTAGTTTAAGGTAAAAATAATGCTTTAATAAAATAAGATGAGTTTGAAACATGTCCTACCCTTATTGGTTGTGTCATGGCCGACCAAGACAAGCCATGGGTCAACTTGGGGACCCCATGGATCCACTTTGGTTAGGAAATGACATAAATAACTTTTTATTTAATGTAAAAGTAAAAATGACACAAACATAATATGTTTTACGAAAAAAAATTTTACATGGGGTTATAAATATCAGATTTTTGATTATAAATAGTAAATTGAAAGATAAAAATATTTCCTACATCATAGTTTTTTTTATAATTTTTAGACATTAAATAAATTAAATTATTTATGACATAATAATGATGCAACGATGACATCATTATTTGACAATTTAAATAAAATGGAAAGATAATGTAAAATCTATGAACTACACATGTCCAAAACTTATTGTATGGGTGTATTTAGAACCCTTATCACCTTATCCATGAATTATATCAATGTGGGACCTTTTAAAACCGAAACACATTTTCAAATAAAGAAATATTTCTTTACTTTCCAAAAGTGCCCCTCCTCTCCTCTTATAAAAGGCCCCCACCTCTACCTCATTTCACACACTCCTCAAGCCTTTTGCTCGGCCAAACCCTGCCCATTTACTCTCTCCACATCCCTCTCCACATCCTAGAGGATTCCCTTTGGGCAGAATCCTTTCAAAGGAAGCCTTTAGGCTCAAATCAAAAGGAGTTACACTTTTAAAGGTAATTCATTCTCTCATGTTCATTTCTTTTATTTTGCTTCTCCAACCCCCTAAACTATTTTTATTTACTTCTTTTGTAACAACACCAGTATCTTCAATATACTAGGATATTGTTATAAGATTTATTTGAGCTACACTCTCACACAACTACATTAAATGGTTAAAGAACATACGGTTTCCGTGGATGGCGAAATTCTGCCTCCCGAAATGATGATTGTTCAATACTCATTTAACACCTTCAAAGGTGGCCGTTATGATGTCACTATTTTTATATATGATATATAATATGTTTATGTTTTCCTTAAGCTTCTGTTTTTTTCATTTTGGGCATACCTTTATGGTTCCCATTATGGGTAAACACGATATCTTCATTTTAGGAAGTGTGGACTACCGCCCCCTGAAAGTGATTTGATTCGTTAATACCGTATGTGGGATGTGTAAAGGATAAAGATAATGATATTGTATATGTTATTATACTAGAATTATAATATACTCTTATATAATTATGATTCCATTCCAGAAATACGAAATAGAAATGGAAGTAGCATTCATGCGTACGTACGGCTTACCGTCTCCATGAACGGTGCATTTCATTTCGTACCTCTAAATGTGATGTAATATTATAAATACATGTATATGATGAAAATATATGATATATATGTTATCCAAATCATTAATATCATTCTGGATATAACAAACCATTGACCAAATTAACAACATGTAAGTGTAAGAAGTCTATTTTTGACTTAAGAACCAAATACCGACAAAATGAACATTATTAACTTAAATGATTACATGATGTTCATAACATGGTATAAAAGGAATAATCAACTTGAAAAAGGTTCATAAGCAAGTAAAGATTAACTCAAGTTTATTATTCAGGACATTAAAGAACGATCGAGTCAAGTCAGACCCGAGGTATGGGACTTCATCTCAATCTCCTTTCGTTGAGGCATATTTTATTTTATACACAACTTTCTTTTATACGGTGTATAAACCCCTTTGACTTTTACGTTTATTCAAAAGGAATATTTTTTATACAAATCATTTACTAAACGACAAAATAGAATGTTTTTGTCGTACGTATGTGGCGACAACGACTTCTCCGCCGTCGTGACCGTTATTTGAGTTTCGGCTTCCTCTACAAGCCATACCCTCTTTTTAAAAGAAAAATAAATACCATGTTTTACATTTCTTTTATTTTGGTATTGAAAATGGTTTTCACAATGTTTTTTTTTGTGTTGTTTTGATATCTTCTGATTGAAATGTGGAAATGTTATGTTTCTTTTATGCATGTTTTATGTGATACGATTATGTTATGGTTCTTGGGTATTATTATGAAGACGGGTGGTTCCGTGATAACCTAAGGGCGGGTGAGCCCGATATAGTTCTCCAATGCATTGGGTAACGCGAAAGAGTGAAACGTTAAGGTTTCTCCGAAGATATTTTAGGGAATATACTTTGATGGGTATTCCAAACGTAACCAAGAGGGTTACTCCCTACGTAAGAATGTTATGAATGCCTCAAGTTACCTTTATGTCTTATGATTTCTATGATTTATTCATGATTTGATGAGGTATGCTAAAGTGCTTATGTTTTATTGGTAAAGTATGATTTCGTTCTTATGTATATATGTACCCATGTTTACTTTCCATATTTTTATATCCCTTACTGAGCTTTTTATGCTCATCCCAAGTTTTTTTGAAATGTTTTTCACAGGTCAAGGGAAAGGTACAGGATATGATGATAGTGTCAAGGAAGTGTCAAGAAAGAATCCATGTTTTATTTTAAATATGTATCCATTTATGGGAAAGAAGAATACTATCTTTATGTAACCACTTTTTTTACATGTGGAATGTATTGCAAGTTTTATGATCTAATTCTCTAAAACTCTAAACCCGAAAAGATCCTCAATGTGAATTATTCATTTAATTAAATATTACATAAGGTTTAAGGCTGGGGCCTTATACATTCACTTGTTTTTTTAAATTACATATATTGTACTTCATTTTATATTCACATACTAGGTAGTGCTGGAAGTCATTGGTGGTGGCCAACTTATTTTAATTAACACACTTTTTAGGGTGCCAATTGGTACCCATATAGAATATATGAATGAATTTTTGGATAATTGATAAAACCCAACTACAAATTCTTTATACTATATACTATGAATGCATATAAGAGTAGAGGAATAATCAATTTCTCATAGTGACACAAGAGTCTAGATTCTTCACTTTTCATATATATTTTCATAATATTTCATAGGAATGCCAAGAATTTATAATATTACTCCCAAATTCTATATACCATCAATGAATCATCATTTTTATTTGAAAAATGTTCATTCAAGTTTATTATTGAATATAGATGATGGACTTATTCCTCTATATACATTATTATAATACTTTATCTATATTATATATTCTTCCATGTTGTAATCTACATTGATAAATTGTGTATAGTCTCCACACCACACCAACATAGTTTCCCAATGATAGTTAACAATATAAGTCATAGAGAAAGGGACATTTGAGGCCATGTGTCTATCGGTTTTGGTTTCTCATGAGTAAAAAATGTGAGAAACATCACAAAGTTGAATTAGAGCCTAGTTTATTACTATACAATTTAGGGATAGTAGATAGGATTTTAAAATGGTTTGGAATTTTTAAATTTTCTTGTTCATAGTAGTAGCTAACCCAGAAATTGGTAAAATCCATGCTTTCATGTATCAAACTTGTTATTGTGGGTTTTCCAACTATTGTTGTATTTATTTCACCCTAGATGACACGCATGAATTTTAGTGTAAATTATTAGTTTTTATTTTATTTTATCCTTCAATTGGTATGGTACGGAATCATTGTTCATGCATCATTTTAGGAACAAAAGGATTTATAAGTATTTAATATTTCATTGGATGTTTAGTTTATTAATTACATAATATTGTAGTTCCTTATCATTCATATCTATTATTTAAAAATCATTCATGTGTGATAAATGAGGTAAATAATTGGATAATTAATGCGTCTTTATCAAAATAAATGATGTTTTACAAAATATAATAATGGTAGAACTTTAAGTATCAAATTATGGAATGTTTTATAAAGGACACATTTGTTTCATGAGTTGAAATAGTAGTGGTTAAAAATAAACTGATTCTTGTTTCTATTTATAATGTTTATTATCCTCTATAAACTGGGACTCATGATCCATATAATTTAACCATCATAATGTGATAATTCTAATTTCATGGAATACTAATTTCCTATTATAAAGAGTTTGTTTTTATAACATGGTAATTGTAGGAAAATATAAGTAAATGATGATATATATATATATATAAACATATGAATTGTAATTATTGTGTGAGATAGTTACAATTAAATTATGATCCTAATTATAAAATAATGATAGTTATCCTATATTACTTATAATTTACACTCTATATAATGAAAGCCCTATAAATGGCTATTGAAAACAAATTAATTCCATAAACATAATAATCACCAGATGGGATAGAATGATTTGGGTTCACAACCCTTTATCTTTATTATTATTACTATGGAATACATTTTTCTATTATCATATAGAGTCTATTAGGTTATCCAGAATCCTAGTAGTAGTATTTAAATTTATAAATCTTATTTTTAGGTATGCTATTATAATTGTAGATATATGCTTCTTCGAATACCTTGGTATGAGTATCCACCAGGTGGTGATGATCATTACATTGAGGTGGTTGGACCCAAACAATGTATGATACCACATACAGTTCCTCTTATTATACCAAATATGTTAAAAATACTCAAATATGGGAGGGATTCATACAGTTCTTGTAGACATTGAAGGGTTCCCCAAAACCAACACCAACAATCTGTTGACTGAGTTGATAATTTTAGCAGTAGCACCAACGAACATTTTCCCCGGAATATGGCACCCATGTTGTTAAGTAATGATTAAAGTTTGTTCATTTTATCTTAGAGAATATGGGTACCACCCCACAGTTGGTATAATATACCAAAAATTACATGATCTGGGGGTCCTTCTAAGAGGTTGTGTGATGTAGTTATAGAGGAATATTAGAATCAATATATGTGTCAGAGAGGTTCCAAATATACAGTCTATGATTAATTATTTTTGGATATATAGATATATGGATGATATGGTATGTTTAATCACATATATCACGGTTATATTTCTCTCAATGGAATATTCAATTAACATTAATGATCTAAAACATTTCAAATTGATCCATGATAGTTATGGAATGAATATAGTGAGGTGATTTGAGGATGGGATAAGGTACACAATCTATTCTCAATTGATTGTTTTATTTTTGATGAATAATTATGACATAATTGACCATGATCTCATCTCCTAAAATTACTTGAGGTAAGATACTGTATTTGGAATTAGAGTAGAGTTCATAGATAGAGAAGTAGTTTTTTAGGTGATAGAAATCATTATGTTATTATTCTCATAGGAGTAGTTATAGTTGTAATGTCTATTTATGTGGATAGATGATATTCCATTAGAGTGGGAAGATGTGTATGATAAGACCTCCATGTGATAGAGACATAGTTGAATAATGATCCTTCCATAGAGAGGATCAACCTAACATATTTTTTATTACCTCCCAACATGTTCCCATTTGAAAAGTTTCCACAGTGGTCATACAATTAAATGTGGGATCAGTAGTACCACACCAAACCGATTGTTGGGGTACTATATACCATTTAAGTCAATGACGGGGTCTTGGTTGAGAAATCCTGAATTCATATATGAACTCCCACTAGAGTGGTCTATCATTGGGTAGTTAGGTTGTAGCTCAAGGTTTCATATTAGACCATATATATTCAGTGTAACATACACCTACGGAAAAGAGTATGATATAATTATATATATGTGTGTGATTTTAATTACCTCAAAATTATTTAATTCTTTTGCTGTCACTGGAAAATGTCATTCAATCTTATCTACAATTTTAGTGAGATTCATTAGACTTGATATTGAAAACATCTATAGAGTTATGACTCTGTATTATCCATTTTTCATATAATTTGAGAGTATATAATTATACAAGGGTTATCATTTTTAGATAACTGGACACATTATCTTATGGAATCCTTCATTTCTAAAGATGGTATCATTGATATAATCCTTGGTATGTAATCATTAGTTTTTTACCAATCTAATATTAATTTTTCTTCTGGATGGTTTCATTTTCATCACCCATGGGAATCAACTGTATTTAAAAAATGAAAATTTAATGTTCAAAATATTCTAGATAAACTTGAACACCATAAAATGGGAAGTGTACTTTCCTATATTTCTAATCTTTTTCTAGCTGATTAATGAGAATATTAGATAGCATTATATTTATTGGTGGATCATTTTGGGGTTGTCGACCCAAATCAGTATTCTAAACTACATTTTGAGAGAGAGATAGAGTAAAAATTGATCATTTTCGAAGATTTAAACTAATATTTATTTTTCCATATAAGATGAATCATATCGGGCTTAAGGATCACTAGAGATATTTAGAGTACATAGTTGAAAAATGGTTTATATAACCTAGTACATAGAATATAAAGGGTTTATATAACCTAGTACATAACCATGAAGTTCAACCATTCATATCTTTATATATTAGGATGTGATTTCAAGGAAATTTATGAATTGCCAGTATTTGAATCATCTCACAATTGAGAACAAGTACCTAATGCCCCAAATAGATGATATTTTTTTACCATCTTCAAGGATGTTAGGTCTTATCGATATTTTATTTGAGATCAGGCTAACACCTGGTATGAGTAAGACCCTAAGACATCCTATATGAAACATACTAATGAATATATGGCGTTTATGAGACTTTTTCAAGTCCTTCCATCAAATAAACAAATATAATATTTTTATAGACCTGATGAATCATATCTCTAAACTTATCATGAATGTTTCATAGTTTTATTGGGTGATATAAATGTGCACTCCTAAATTTGATATGGTAAATCCAAAAACAATGAAATTATATTGAATATACAAAGGAAGAACAAATTAAATTCTATGACCAATTAATTCAATTTTCAGAATTATATAGACCATTCCATGGGTGACATTATATTGGAATCATGTGTATTTGTGAATACAAAAAAGGTAAGAGTTCTGGATTCCATGGAGCATCCATGGAACAGACTTGATAATCAGAGGTTATTATAAAACAATAGGTATAAGTGGTGTTTTTTTGGAATAATAACTCATTGAGAAGACTATTATGATTTTGAAAATGGTATTTTCTATAAATACATGTTCTAAATATCGAGAAAAAACCTTTTAGAAGATATAATGCACAATTAACACTACACTAATCCAAGTCATACATGATTATATAAGGGTTCTAGAATTTATTATGATTCATAATAAATTGGGTATGGGAGTTATTTTGATACAAGGGGAATGAGTCATGGGGTTTTTGTGTATTAGTTGTTGATAGAAAAAAAAATACCCAACACATGATCTTGAGATAGAATATATTGTTCATAAATTTTATTTCTAGAGACATTACTTGATGGGATAATAGTTCATAGTATATAAGGAAGATAAAATTTTCTAATACATGTTCACTCTTATTTATTAAATACCTTTATATAAAATATTTGTTTAATCACATAATTCACTTAGTTTTGTTGTTTTTATTTTAATTCGAAAGGAAATTTTGTGGTTGATGTTCATAGATAGAACACAATGACACAAGAAATTCATGAATCCAATGGCATGTGAAAGAATATAATAACTATTTTTAATATTCATAAGATTGACCAAGAATATCATTGGTAATATATTATTATATCTTTAGAAGTGAGATAATCACCATTAGACTGAGTGAAGATCATCAAATCTGAATGGATTAGCCCTAAGGAATATTATTTGAGGTGATGACACACTGGTTGATCAGTTCATTGAAGACAATGAGATCATGAACATTCATTGGTGTGTCCTGGTACCTAAAGAAATGTGATATAAATTTTGGAAAGAGCCTAAAACAATTAATTTATTTGTAAATATAGAATTACTATGATGTAATGTTATATATACTAATATTATTGGTAGTTGGGGATAGAAAATAATTTGGAGGTTCTTGTTACACAATGCGACACTATTTATAAGGTGAATATAGAATCTTAGTAGAATACTATCCTATTAGAAAAATTACACATTATCTACATGAAATTGGATGAAATCACTTTGGAATTTGTGATGGGTTTAAGATTTTACTTTTATTATTTGTTTCTATTTTGGTGATTTTTCACAAGCTGACACAGGTCAGAAATATATTGCATAATCGAGACACCTATTTAGTTGATAAACATTGTAGAATCAATATTTGATATATTATATGACTTCATTGTGTTCCACATACCATGGAATCAAATATGGAAACTTGATTTACTTCGCAAACATGGAAGGCTTTTCCAAAGGATCTAGGTTAAAATATTATTCTAAGAAGAACCTACTTCCTGTTGACCAATGGTCATTCACAACATAATATATAGGTGTTGGAGGACATTCCAAGGTAATTATTTTTAGATTTTATTGGTTCATGTGATAAAAATTTATCAATATCTAGAATATAATAAGTTGAAATTTTCATGCTACTATACAGATGGCACATTGTGAGGACCTTTATGGTATAATGGTTTATTGAATACTGTTTTTTAGGAGTATGGTAGAATTGCTAATGGGAACACAACTCATTTAGGAGACATAAGTGTAGGTACATATGAATAGAAAACAGATGTCTATAGATCAATCTTGTAACATGTCTTTTGCAGATCATCATAGTTAAACTATTGAGATTTATATGGGAGATTATGCATTTTTCATGTTTCCCGAAGATTATTTGTAGAATGCTTTAGTGGAAAGGGAATATAGATCTTATATTTTTATGACCAATCATGATTTTTGAGAAATTAATTCTTGTATCATGGCAGATAGATGTAAATATGATGTACCAAACTAGGAATGACATCTTCTACAATTGTCATCTTCTTCAGCATCACTCAAATATATAGAATTTTTTTCAATTATATGGAAGTATTATTAGTGGAAAATGATTCCTTTAAGTAGTATCCAATCCATATTATTGATCTTATCCTAAATGATCATGATGATAGGTTAATTTTTCTAGTAATGGTAATATGAAAACCAAACCATGTATCAGAAAATACTAAGTAGATAGAGGATGTTATACATGCTCAATGGGAAGATATATCTAAGATAATGCTACACCACACCTAGAAAGGAAACATGAGGAAATTGTTTTTAATTATGGGATGATCTATGATCCTTTTATATTAATTAGTCTTAAATTATTTTATATTTTTAAATATGTTATTTCATATGTATAGTAAATCATGTTTAATGCATTAAGGTTTGGTGTGTGTTTAGGTATAAATCAGTGAATGGCGTTACACTATTTGGAGAAAGAGTAAGAGGTTCACAGTTTTTTCATGATTATTTGTAACATTATGGATCAATTATTTGAACTAAAAGTGGAAGTTCATTATTATTGTTTCCATGATAGGGTAGATTATTAGCCATGTAAAACCAATAATAAACAATAAGTTTAAATCACAAGCTACATGATCATTTTTTTAATTTTTCACTTATAGAGTGAAATGTGGGGCCTCCCATACAACGGTGACTGCATGGGTTATGCATGATTTAGAAAATAGTACAACCAAAACATGAACCCATTTAAAAATAGTTTAATCATCATTTTCCACTATTTCAATTATCATAAATCAACTATTATCCTCCTCTAAAAGAATATTATCCCCTCCTTCTTGATTACTCCTTGATATATAGTCCTATTCATGGATATATCACCCTTATCTGGAATTAAAATAAAATGTTATCAGGGAAATTGGATCATCCTCTATAATTATATGAGTCATTTAGATTCAGTTCATATATTATCTCTCCATCATGTCTTATTTTTTCACAATAGATAATATTCCATATTTTCATGGTGTTTGTCTATTTGTCTGATTTATCTCATTCCGGACCACATTAATGGAATATAATGGATGTTAATTCCATTATCGATATAAGTTATGTGGTATAGTGCCTTTTACATAGAATTATATTTTTTAATGATTCTCTATTAAATGATTTTGTATGTGGCCTCTAAAATGTGAAAATAATTTAGTAGATAATTAATCCAAAAAAATTAATTTTAGATACCTGTATTTATTCTTGGGATGATGTGTCACTCAACTAAAACCACCCTCTTGTTTTGTAATTCTTATAGGCCCATGAGACATATTTAACATTTATTTAAATTAAACCACCTTTGTGTTGCATTGGCATTTCCCTTCCAATATTGTTTAATCAATGGAATTAATGAGATGTATATTGAATGAACATACTCATAAACATGTGATCAGTTATAAATTTATAAAAAATTAGTTTTATATTTTGAAAAAATCGCATGAGCCTTGTTATTAAATATATTTTAATTTCAGAAAAACGTTACACCCTTATGTTAATATTAAGTCAAATGACCTAAATCATTAATTGAATTGATTAAATGATTTGGACATGATTACAATATGAATACTTTTTATGGAAATGAAATTACTTATTGTATATTTTGAATTCATGTAGATTGTGTTATATATTGTATATTAAATTTTTTAGGAATGATGTTTCGTATTTTTTATTTGGAATGAATTAATATGTAATTATATATTGATGAATTTGAATTTAGGGGCAATAAGTTCTATATTGTTTTTTTAGAATTTATGGAAATGACAATCCTTATTTTTATTTGGAATTAAGAGACTTAAATTATATATTTTTAATTTTTTATTAATAGATATGATTTTGAATATTTGTAACATGGAATTGACAAACATTATGTTTCATATTGATTATTGTTAATTAACAAACATGATGGTCCATATTGGTCATTTTTAATTAACAGAAATAACATTACATACTAGTAATAAAAAGATCATTATTTAGAAAAAATTATGAATTATTCTGAAGGAGGTTGTATCTGAGGGATATCAGTGAGGAACCCAAGCCGATATGTGGATTGTTAAGTTACTGTGGACTTATTTTTATATTAAATACAAACTATATCATGATATATGCAATGACTAGAAGGTTTTAGACACTATTAATGGTGTGCTACTAAGTTTTAAAAAACCCATGTATGGGCCAATGATTAGTAGATGTGTAGAACATGTGGTTTTAGTTTGGGATAATTGGAAGAAACAAGAAATAGATACATGATCAACTATACTAGGTAGAGGTATTAGATTGAAGTATTGGTGAAGATCATATGATTATACCAAAGTTTAGATTTTGAATTTTTAATATTTGTTAAGAGAAAAATTTATTTTGTATGTCTTATTCATTTTTTTCACTCCCAATTTAATTATATAATTATGGTCTATTCATTTGGTATATGACAGATTATATTGTACAATTGATTATTATTAAATATGGAAGACTTACTTATTTCATTTTTACCATTACTATATGGCTTCATCAGTTTAAATATTCATCACTGCTATTCTCTACTATTATAAAGAGTTTATAGTATCGCCACTATAGTATAATTGTACCCCAATTATTTTCAGTAGAATTTTTCATATTGGGTGGTGATCTAGAGGCCAAGTACCAACCTAGTATGAAACTCTTGTTCTAATCTGGTTTAAGAAATCATAAAATAGAGATAGTAATAAAAAATAGAGTTACATGATTTAACAATTTTAACACATTTGAAACTAATGTATCATTTTTTGAAATGATGGTTTCATTTCAGGATATTTAATAGGATTTAAGATTCATTTTCATGAAATTTTATTCGTTTTTTATATTAGCATTGCCTCTAATGTTATAATATTTTTTTTAACCAATCACAAGAAATGAATCAGTGAAAGGTATGTTTGTAGAAACACTAAAAAACCAATTTGGCATACATAATTTCCTATTCATGCCAAGAATAATGAGGTGGATGTATTGGTGTGAGAAATATTTGGATTTTACCATTTTATGATATATTCATCCCTTGGTTAATGGTAATTATGGTTAAATTGGTGTAATTTATTTAAGGGTGTAGAATGTAAAGATATGATATTTTGGTTCCTAAAAAATATAATCTATTCTAGTACTTGTTTATAATTCTAAACACTACATAAAATAAATAAATATTATTATTTTATTATTAATAAATATGTAGTAAAAAATGATACTATAATCAAGTAATAATAATTTCTTGTATGAGGTAAATAATTAATATGAGGTAATATTGAAAATGTCACACTCAATAATAAATATTTTCGTTATATTTTAAAATTTATATATAAAAATAAATTTTATATGATTAATGTTTAATAATGTGAAATTATTATTTAAATTCCACAGAAAAAAATTATCAATGGATTAATATTTTATATTGTCATAATATATCATTTTTAGTGAAAAATATCAATTTTTGTAATACCATAACATTAATTTGACATATAATCCATTGAAATGATTTGATAAAATATATATATATATATATATATAGGATTAAATATATTAGATTTTTCATATAAAAATATATTAAATTTGTAAACCCTTCTCATAATTTTTATATTTTATTTATTATTTTTACAAAAACAATTATTTGATCGTTTTATTTAATTAATTATTACATTATGAAATATATTTATTATTTTATTTTATAGTAAAATAAATACTATTTTTATTATATTAGTAAAATTTAAAAAATTATTGATTCAATAGAATGTTACATCCAAATCATATATTTTTTCATTAAAAATTATCTTTACCAAAATATGTGTATTTTCCCATTACAAGCATTAACATTAATAAACATTTCGTTAAAAATGAAACATAATTTGATAAATTGATTAGATTATTTTATATAATAATTTTAAAATTATTTAATGTTGGAAATATTAAATTTTTTATGAATTCCAACTTCATTGGATTAAGAAAAATTACCGTGATTGTGGAAAATTTAGTATTCTACAATTGTCGTTTAATTAATTCCACATAATTTATATGGAATAAATAAAATTTTATACTTTAAATTATGTATATAATATTATGTAAAACAAAAAATATTATCTACTATTATTAATTTAATTGGGAATAACTACTATATAATATTATAAATCCATAGTGGTAAAATTGCAATTTTTTCTACTAAAACGGTTTATCTACACATTTTATGCTTTATGAAAAAGGATAAAATAATAATATTTAGAATTATAATTATATTAAATGGATTTCAAATTTATTTTGAACATGCCCAAATTTTATATTATGGATTAATAAATATTTAAAATGAATCTTAAAATAACATAGTTAAAAATTATTATGTAGTTATAATGTAAATGATTGAAATATAAAAACATAATAGTAAAATAATTATAAATTTTATTAAAAATATCTGAATATAATTTTTTTATTCATTATTTAAAAACATTCCCACTTCACAATAAACAATTTATAAAATATTTGTCCTTTGACAGTGGATTATTTCCATGGAATTGTGTAATGGTATTATGAAATTATAAAGAGTGTTTACAAAATCTCCCATTCACACTCATATAAAAGGGGATTATTTTCACCCTCAGACACAAAAACATAAACATACAATTACACTTTGAAACTGTAAAATTTTACACTAGGTATACTAATTTCAAATAAATAATATCATTTTCACTCATTGTTATCCCAAGCTCCCCAATTTTTAGGGGACTTCCATGGGAAAAAACTATTTCCAAAGATAGTTTTATCTCTTTAATATTTTTCTCCAAAATTTTAATCTTCTAAATAACTTATCATAATAATAATATTATGAATTAATTATAATTATTAAATATATATAATTTTATATTTCATGAACATTATTTATTTAGTTTCATCAACATTGACAAACGAAAGAACATTGTTTGTGTGTTGTATAGACTACTGCCTTCAAAAAGCTACATTGTTATTTTTTTAATTACTGAAATATATTGATATTGTTAATAGTTTTAATAATGAATAAATATTTCATATAACATAAAATTAATAATAAAAAATATCAATTTAATATCCACATTCACCACACCTCAAATTTTGATAAAAAGGAATGTTAATCATGTGTATGTGTGTGATACCACATTTAGGATGTGACAAATTTCATTTTTAATCTTGATTTAAATATATAATATATAAAATAAAATATAGCCAAAGATTTTTTTAAATTATTGTTAAAAATTTTTATCAATATATTAGAATGATATTACATCAAAAGAGTCACCGCATTAACCATATTCACAAATTGAGTTAGATAATGTTTATGTTTGGGTCGCTTTTACCAACAACAAGAATGATGCTATAAAATTCTATTATGGATAACTATGGGAACAAAAATATAATATCCATATAATATAATAATAGAATAATTTTTGGTATAATATAATTTAATTATTAAATAATGTATATAACATATTTTTAGTCTATCAATTTCATTCATTAAAATCACCAAAATTAGACATGTCCAGTTCTATTTTTCCACAACGTAACTGTTCAATTATGGTATAAAATAAAAAAATATATATCAATATATTAATATATTATATGATAATAAATTATATAATGATAATGAAAATTGTACCAAATTAAAATTAATGATATGATTTGAAAAGTAGATATCTTTTTTTCAACTCAATGGTCATAATACGCACTATCTAAGTAACATTCTCATGATAAAAAATTTTAATAATAGTTATAAGGTCTAAAATTGGGTTATTTGTATAGCTCCAAATCATATCTTTTGTATTTCATAAAATCCAAATTTTAGAAATGTTGTCACCTAATAGTATAAAAACAATGGTAATGATAAATTCTAAACAAATGATGAAACAATGGCCAAATTTGAAATTTCAACATCTCGAGTTCTGAAACCTTGAGCAACATGTTTGCTCGAGACACACCCATTGAGAGTTGAGTACACCACTTCACCACCATATCCCTAGAATGGGACCACTGGCCATCAACCTGCCTTAGCTTCATACTACTATCATAGAAGGCACCTATGCCCATGGGAGCTGCTCATCATAAACCTACTCAGTCGCCGATAATAACCCCATTATCACCACTGTAAAACACAATTGTTTCCATAATAAAAGAATCAAAACATAACACCACTGGGATTTGTGACCAAAATCATTCCAAAAGGCACATATCACAGAATATGAAGGAACCCAAAACACATTTCCTATCCAAACACCAAGTTTTTGTAACAACAAAGAAAGAAAATTTGACTGAACAATAAATTGAAAATAGGAACACAACTACATGTATAAGCATTGAACCTAAGAGATAAAGAAGAAAAGGGACAGATAAGAAGAATCATGTGTCAGCCAAAAAAATGAACCAAATCCACAACACACTCACGTCCAACACCATTAAAATTTTACTGGATCCATTGTTGAGCCCGACCCAAATGGAGTCGATCACAATAGGTGGGTCAATAAAAGTATTGGAGTAGAAGGATATTGTATGCCACCACTAAAGTGAAACCAAACCATTTGATGCTCTAGTACACTGACCCATCATGGAGGTTCGATGTGCATGTTTAGACAGTAAGAGGGTTGGTGAGTGACATAGATTTTCCACACCA
Source organism: Viscum album (assembly GCA_963277665.1). NCBI lineage: Eukaryota > Viridiplantae > Streptophyta > Magnoliopsida > Santalales > Viscaceae > Viscum > Viscum album. Next base: position 568,615,171 of record OY728126.1, on the reverse strand, counting down.
TCAAACAACATCAGTCAATATGGGGGAAAAAGAAATCAAGAGAAGAAAGATAAGACATAACCAATCGAAGAAGGAATTCCATCACTACTGAATAGAAACACAAAACCCTTGATTGAAGAGGAAGGTTAATATTAGGGGGATCCAGGAGTATTGGGATCATGGGGATAGTGTGGATACATATGATCTATGTAGTAATCATCATTTCCACTCAACAAAACTGCTTAACCCTAGAATTAAGTGGATAGATAATAATCAAGAGGGTCTATAGAACCTTGAGGACCTGAGTTTTGTAGATACATCCACATAGTTTGTGTATTATATATGACTAAGGTTCAATAATTAGATATTTATATATTTATTATCATTATATATGATCATAGAGATCATCAAAACAAACAGGGAAACAACATAAGGGGTTTTCATAACTCATTATCCATTTATTGAGTTATAGTGGTTACTGTTGAAACATGTTACTATCAGTTGAATTGTTAAATACAATATATATACTCATATATATATATATATTACAATTTTATTTCACTAGATCTATATTTTTTTCCATTGATTTTCTTTTCACTCAATCAATACTTTATTGAATATGATATTCATATGTTTTTAATCACAAATTTGAATACTTCATACTTTTATAAGATAAACACCATGTTTATATTTTAATCGCCTAAATAATGAAATATTGTATTTTTGTTTAATTTTTATCATTACTTTCATGATATAAATTTTAATTTGAAGGATATAAAACTCATGGTTTTTTTGGTTTTATGTAACAATGGTGGTTAGGGGTTCTCAAGAGTAACATTATTTTTATGTGTCATAATCAGCCTTATTTTAATATAATTCTTCCAAACTCTACTTTTATTAAATATAATTATGTTATATTTTATATTTATCATTATTTTCAGAGGAAAAAATTATCCATTCCAAATTATTCTTCTATGATGATTCTATTTTTTCAATAATAACCATATTCCAGAATAATTCATATTTATTTTTAATGGATTTTTCTTCAATGTAAATGTTTTGACATCCATCTAATGTTCTATATTCCCTAGCAGAAACCCATGTTGTTTTTATATATATTGATTATTTTATCTCTATTTAATTATTTTAAAATAATGGGTATTCAATATTTTTAATATGTTTCAATTGTAAAAAGTAATATCAAAATTTTAAGAAGGTTTTTCCATTCCTTCAAAATATTTTTTTCATACACATAAAAATTACATATTTTAATCATTATGTCCTTTTTGGGGTTAAATTATAAAAAATAATTTTTAAAAATAATTTTTTTATATTTTTAGATTATGTTATAGAAAAAATTACATTCCATTTTAACATTTCAATTGTTATAGTTTCATTTAAAAATTAAAATTTATTTAATTATTATCACTTATTTTTTTATAAATTAAATCCTTATTTATTATTTAAATAATTAAAGAATCACTTAAAATTAATATTTCTATTATATTTTGTCCTATCAATTTCTAAATATTTATTTATTTTCATGTATTTTTTTCTAAAATGTCTTCATTATATGGTTTTCTAAAAAATTATTATTCACATAATAGATCATTAATTAGACGTAATATTCAAATCAATGTTTTCCAAATGTTACATGAAAACATTTTTAGTGTAACATTTCATTTCCTTCTAATGAAAATTTGTCATGATGCTTTTTTATCACACATTTTTCATTGTTATGATAATATTTATTTTTGAAATTTAATGTGGTAAAATCCAGTGATTACATATGTTCTTGTTATGTGATGTTTTTTAATTTATTTAAAAATATTTTCTTTCATTTTATATTGATGTGATAATTAATGTTTTATTTTTAGGATGCATAAAAACATAAAGATTATCAAACGGTTAGAACTTATATCACCCTCTAATGAATTGGTATATGAATGTATCTAATCGTATATAAATGTTTTGAAAATGGGATTGATTATTTATAGGTTTTATAAGGGTGGGTGTGATGGATTTAGTACCTAATCACAATTTTACATATTAATATAATATCATTGAGTGAGTTTAAATTCTTATATGTGTGATAAAATTATGATGTACTAAAAAACATGTGAAAAGTTTAGAAAAGTATATAGGATCATAGAGGGTGAGTGTGATGTTTTTATTATCTCCTCAAAAGTATACATGTGAATAAGTTTTGTAGTTTCTAGGATTACAATGGGTGTGTGTGATGGAATTAAGAACTACATTTAATTTCAAATATGAATTTCTTAAAAATTTGATAGGTTCAAAAAGGATAGTTTGATGGTGTTAAACCCTACGAAATATTTTATATGTATACAATTTATTACCTCAAAGGTTCACAAAGGATGATTTTGAATTCATCATGTTCAAATAAAAAAATTAGTTGTTAATTTCTTGGTGAGTATCTATGTTCAGAAAGATAAGAAATCATGTGTTCATGAAATCCCCCAATTTCAAGTGGTTAATAATCTAACGCATTGTTTTTTTATTAATATTTATTTTTAATTTTATACTCTATTTTATATCATGCTCACATGTTCTATGATTATTTATAATTAGTTGAAACCATGCCATATTGATTAGGTCTCCATATATATCTTCTTATAATCTATTTTTTCACTGTGAATTTTATGATCATTATGGAGGGTCATTTTACATTTTATTATGTTATTTATATCATTCTTATATTCCCCTTTATGTTTATAATCTTCATATCATTGTTATGAATATTTCATTATTGTCTTTTTGAGATAACCTTTCCTTATGTTTCCAAACCTATGGTTATGAATAGGATTATATCATATGTCATGTATAGAAACGTTCTAGAGGATCATGATTATAGAGAAATGATTAGAATTTTATTAAATTTAAATATCTATATATCCAATATAAAGGTCACTATACTATATGGTGATTAGATAACATGATTATTTGTGAGATTTGTACATAAATCATGAGATTGAAGTATTATTAATTCAATTTTTTGGTTGGGTTTCTTCATTATCATACTCCAATGATTTAAAATATTGAATAAATTTTAAACAAGATAAATAATATAATGATCCAAAATTAAGAATTATTGAATCCAATGCTTTTGAGATATTAATCATTTTAAAATAATCACATCGGCCTTTTTCATTTTGTGTTTTAGAGAATTATGATATTATATAACATAGTAAAAACATACATTACAAGTGGTCACTTATATTCATTATAAATTTCCTTCCAACCAAAATAATTTTATTAATGTAAAACATTGTATCATTTCGTGATAAATAATCTGAATATTCATCTTGACTATATCATTATCTTTATTAATCCTTAAAAGAAATGCATTTTTAAAAAAACAAGGGATGATATCAAAATGATCAATAAGAAAAATAGAAGAAATAAATCCATTTTTACAGGGAAAAAAATATACAAACCCATTTAATTTATAACTTTGACTTAAAATATCATTGATTATATGAAATAGATAATTGAAACATGTAAAAAACACCAACACATTTTTCTCGAAGAAAACCTTAAAACCCCTAGAAAAAAATGAAAACCCTTTGGGAAATTAGAGTGTCACATTCATAAAACCATTTAAAAACCCGTAAATTAGAAATAACGATTAGGAAACATGTTGAAAAAATATCAAAAGAACATAATAGTTACCCATTTAATTATATATATATATATATATGTGATCTTACAACATTAAGATATATTGATCTCACCAATTTTTCTTTAGCTAAAATGGGGTTCAACCCAACATATTAGCTATATCGGGCAAACCAATAAGCTATAATGCATTTTTCCTATAGTATGTCTCAGATCCAGCAAACGTATTTTTTATTTAATTCTCATGTGACATATTATGAAATTGAAATTTTAGTAAATAATTTTTAAGTAATCCTCTAAATAGAAAAAATGGATATCAAACTACCATTTTATTTTAAAAATTAGTTAAAAAAATATTCACATAATAAAATTTAAATTTTAATATAATTAAAAACATAAAAAAATCATCAAAAAATAATAATTAATGTTTAAATATTTAGGGAAATTCTTCTTCTAACTAATATGTTAAAAAACAGTTCATTCAATTTTTTTAGAAAAGTGTAATAATTCCTTAGTGTAAAAATGAAAAAAAAAATATTCCATGAAAAAATTTTGTAAACAAATAATAAAAGTGAGACAAATTAATTTGAAAATTCATAAGTGAATTGTAAATTACATTTCTAATTTTTTTTTAAATAATGCTCATGTTTTAAAATGTGATTTTTAAGGGAAACATTAAAAGATAATTTAAAATAATGCCCCTTACCATGAGTTTGATTCATCATGTATATTAATTTTAATTGTGTACGACAAAATAATATTTATTATTTACATTAATGATTAATATTTTCATGTTTTTTTATTTTTATTCATTATTACCATTTTATCAATTACAAAAAAAATTATATCCATGTTAGATGTTTTGATGTTATTTTGTTTATCTATCCAAAAAGTCATTGGTAAATTGGATATGGTCAAAGAGATCAACATTACATAAAATCCATAATTAAATCCAAGATATTAATTCCATATATATTTAATTTGTGAACAATTATTTTCATATATAAAATATACAAACAAAAAAATGAATTACATTGTTCATGGAGATGGTATGTCATTTTTACTAATGAAAGTTGTTTTAATTTCCTAATGAATAGAATGAATGAAAGATAAATAATAATAAAAAATTAAATAATTATTATAATTTTATATATATCATATATTTTAATTTATTTTCTATATATAACAATCCATGTGCATTGGTGATGAAAAATGAATTACACTACTACATGGAGAATGTATGTTGCACATATGTATGAGCGATGTTCTCAATTTTAAAAGGATGTAGAAGGGATTTAATATAGTTGTACCAAAATTAAAAAAAATAATTATATTTATGATATTGGATTTGTCATATTAGTTTTTAAAAAACACATAAATAAGAAGTAGAAAACAAATATAATTTAAATGGTTGATAAAGATGATTACCTCTTATTTGGTGGAATCCCATTAAGTCTATTAGTAAGGTCCTATAAATGTTATTTGGGAAGATAAAAATCCTTAATAACAAAGATAATAATGTTTATAATATATATGGTCATTATTTGGTGGATTTATATGTTCCAATGTGTGGTAAAGAAGTGAATGATAGGGTTCCATTATATAATTGATGTGAGGGATGTTTTGGAATTTCTCAAAATATTAAAATATAACGAGACAACTCAAAAATAATATTCCACAAAGTAGAAGATAAATTCAATATTTAACATATGTTGGACCATATCATAAAATTATATTTATTATTGGTTATTTTATTTGTTTTTAAATAATTTAATAATATATTAATCAAATAAAATATTTTTTATTTTAATAATGATATTATTCATTTAATGAAATATAAAAAAATAAAATAAAACAAGTCAAGTTAAAAAAAAATAAATTATTATATTCTTAATAACTAATTTCAATCTATCTAATTATTTTATCACAAAAAATAGCACAAATTATGTTTCTTTTAATACTTTGGATTAAAATTATTTGAATTATTTATTAGTTGAATATTTACATCATCAATGTTTTTTAAGAATTTAATAATATTATTTATTCACAAGAAATAGAAAATAAATAATAAATATTAAGATTAATAATTTATAAATAAAAATTAAATTCATATTTTAATATAACCTCTAGTAAACACCATATAAAAAATATTACACTTACTGAAAAATAAAAGTGTGAGATGTCTGATCTTTCATTAAATTAAATACTTGAAATCTCATATTCTCATGAAATAGTCCCCAAAAGGTAATAATCATTACCATTGTATGATTATGGTTAAGAAATAATCATAAAATTACATTCAGTAATGTTTTTGGGTCATATGATGGTTCTTATAAATTTTTTATTAACATAGATTGCTTGATATTCCCTTCATTGTGGAAATAGAAATATCTATGTTTACCAGTAATATTTTTCAAAAAAACATTTTTAATATTTAATATATTTAATCCAAATTCTTTAATTTATAGAATATTTATTTTGAAAATACCTAAAATATATGCGGAAGAATTTAATTTAATATAAATTTTGTAAAACAATACAAAAAATGAGTTTCTTAAAAAATGTGTTTTAAAGTCCAAAAATGTAATTGAACCAAAAAAATGTACAACAAATATTTAAATTTAATTAATTTATAAATATATATATATATATATCAAAATAGTAATTAATTTTATTTTTATTAAATTCAAATAAATAATTAACATTTTAATGTATTAAAATTAACATTTTACAAAAAAACTGTATTTTTTCACTAATCAAAGTAAAATAGATCGTGTCAAATAAATCTAAAATATTTATCCTAAGATAATTTATAACATGATAAATCCAAAACATAAATTCAGTGTGAGAAATAAATTATCAATAAATTTCATGAATAATAAATAATATTCAATCATAAAAAATAAAGAATTTTTTTTGATAAAAATGTATTCTGGAAGAATAAAATTACATTACTAAAAATGTGAGTTATTAATTATAAATAATTAACTAATAATTTTTCATTGAGTTTGAAAATTATATTTTAAATAATTTAATTAATATCATTAATTGCATCATACCAATAACTATGTTATAATGGCTACATTTAAAAATTATATATTGTTTTCGTTTAAGATTTTATATGCATATTTTATACATTACTGAACATAATGTTTCATTTTAAATTATTAGGATATTATATTCTCCACCAATAATAAATCACATCCTTCAACTTTGAACTCGGGTTCTCTAATATGATATTGTCTTTTAAAATTAATTATATTGAAATATCACACTATAAAAGGTATTAAAAAATATTCCTCTTGATAAGAGAGAAAATTGATGTGTGGAGATTATCTAGAGTAACAAATATAATGATTCCAAGTTGGAGAACATATCTGGAAATTAGAAACATAGATTTGGAAGACAAAACCACCTCCCATTGACTGATAGATATTGATTGTAGACATGGTAATGTGATATTAATTCACTAGAAAACTATATTTCTCTGATGAGTTAAATGGCCATTGATTTATAAATAAGAAATGTAAATAAGTATCATTTTTTTAAAATAACTTTCTAAAATTTTATGAATTAATTTAATACCTGGACATATAACATATGGAAATATACTTACGTGACACTTATTTTTTAATATTTTAATGAATTTCTATGGTAATCTCATTTTTTTCAAACTATGTGTACTCAAGATTAATATATTATAAATAAAGTGTTATAATTAACATATAAGGATAAAAATTCAGAAAAATAAAAACAATATATTTCCCAAATTGTTCAGTATTATCTAAAACCAAAATAGTTATTACAAGATAGTATTATTCCTTTAAATGAAAAAAAATATTTATATGAAAAATCTACTTTAGTATCTAAAATTAAAAATTAATACCCAATGGTATACATAGTTCATTTGATATATTAATATTATAAATATTCCTACAAATATATTCCTAACTAAAATGGGATAATGAAATTCCGATGAATTTGATCATGTAGTTATCCTAAATAAATTTAATGTTTTTCTTAAAATAGTATAACAATCACACTTAATATCAAATTCAATAAATTTAATTTACCAAATCACATAATCCTCCTGATATGACAGTCATTTATGTAAACAATATGAATCAATTTAAAGAAACAGTAAAAATAATATCTCCCTCTAAAAATTCTATCATCATTTATTTCTAAAATAAAATCCCATGGTATTCTGTTTATCTAAATCATCTAATGTTACCCAAAATATTATTTAAATATTCTTCTATAATATCTTTAGTCACATATTTATAAAATCGACTTCCAATCCAATGGATACCCATACGGTAAAACATATTTTCACAAAATAAACTTATTCCTCTTCTATTAAATCCTTTATCTGAAATGAAATTTTCATACTAATTATGACACCACTTAGGTTAGTAGTAGGTGATCCGTCTATGTAGAAAATTAATTGTGGGTTCAAACCCTATGTTCTTGATGTATTAGAAGGGTTGTCATCGAACCTATGTATTTTCTTTTTTACTAAACTATACTAATATATTCATTACAACATTCTTAGAAATGTGACAAATTCATCCAAGTGACCATAACATATTCCATATTATTGTAATTTATTAACCAAAAAGGTACTATCATTCTTTTCATTTTCCATCCCAAAATGTAATAACCCATAAATACATCAAAAATGAATTTCTTTAAAAATATCTCTTTATACATCAAATAAATACAATTCTTAAATCCAAAAAAGGGTTTTTAAGGTATTGAACTTATTATCAGTATTAAATTTATAAATCCAGGATGATGTCTATAACTATTTTAAATATTTCTTAATCTCCAACTTATTATAAACCATACATTAATATTTAAAGTAATGATCTGGGCTTAATAATCAAATAGAATTAAAATTTTGTTCTATAATCCACTTTTGTATTATCACAAGGATCTTTTTGGTTTAGTGTTTTACGGAATCAGAATCAAATCTTAATGGTAAACCCTATATTATTAGTGGACAATTATACTCATTATCTATTTTCCATAACAAATAGATCGTTTTATAATGAAACATGGTTTTTTTCAGTATAAATCATCATAATTTTTTTTGACCTCAACCTAGTCGCTAATCATCCTAAAAACAATAATTTTTATTAAAAACATGGGATTAGATGAAATATCTATATAATGTAATTAAAATAAAGAAAAACATTATTCAAATATAAATATAAAAACAATTCAATGATTTCATTTTTTTTTCTTTGATGATTTTAAATAAAATATATGGACATGAAAATTAAACACATTCTTTTTTATCAATGGAAACCTTTAAAATCCATTAATAAAAAATAAAAAAAAACCTTTTTAGAATCATAAATTCCCCAATTCATAAATAACATTCAAGATAAATGATATTTGAATAACTGTGTGGATAATATGGAATAAAAATATTTGCAGAACATAATCACTATCCAATACATTGTTCACCTATAACGGGAAATCCCAATGTATAATCCATATTGGTCTGACTCAATTCTCTTAATCCATAATGGGGCTCACCCTTCTGTTTAATCTATATTGGCTCCCCCATGAGTAATGAAGTGGATAAATAATTCCCAAATGTTATATATATTGACCATTTTTTATATATTTCTCATGTACCATATCAATAATAAAACAATTTATAAAACTCTTTTAAATATAAACAAATATGGATATCAAAATACACTTTCTATTAAAAAATTATTTTATAAAAATGAAAAACTAAACATGTCAATAATAAAAAAAATCTTCAAAAATATATCAAATTTTCATTAAATGAACTGTTAAATCATTTGAGATTTGTGATTATGGGAAATATTTCTCTGGAGTTACAAGCTAAAAATCATTCCTTCTATATTTTTTCAGAAATGTCACAAAGTAACACATTTAGAGAAAAAAAATTATTTAATTCAAACTGTTTTGTAAAAAAATCATACATGTGTAAAAAATAATTTAAAATTTCACATATGAATTAAAATTTATAAATTAATTTAGGAGAACATAGATAAGAAATATAATAACAATTTTAATGGAATATTTTTAGGATTATTTAAATGAATGTCCCTTACCTATGGTCAGATTCATCACTTATATTATGTACATTACTATATAATAAATATATGTTAAATATTTACATTCATGATATCATTTTTAATTTTTATTATTCTTATTATTAATAATATTTCAATTTTATAATAATTATATTCTTATTTAAGCCCCAGTCATATGTTTAGATGAAATTTAGTTCATTAGTCCAAAAAAATGGAAATTTTTCTGGGGTAAACAATATCATCTTTACATCATCTCTAGAATAATATTCATCGTATATGTATCATTTATATTTGATATATATATATATTTATATTCAACCAGAAGGGATATAGACATGGTAATAAATTAAACGGTTCATGGAGATGGTGTGTCATATGTATGCATTAACAATTTTTTCATTTTTTGATGGATGTAACAAAATAATGTTAAATAATATTAAATCATTAAATAATCATAATTATTTCATATATATCATATATTTTAATAAATTACACATATATAACCATCCATGTAATGTTGTGATGAAAATAGTTTCTACAACTATGTGGGGATGGTAAGTTGTACACACGCACGAGTGATGTTTTCTGTTTTTATAGAATGAAAAATATATGAAATATTGTTTTCCTATTACCATAATGAAATTTCAATAAATTCTTTAGTTGAATTTTTATTTTAGTACGATTAAAAAATTATATAATGTAGAAGAAAAAATTCACTTGAAAGAGCCAATAAAGATGGTTACCTATTCTTTAGTGAACTCGCTTTAGATCTATTATAAGGGACTTGGGATGTATATTATGGAAGGGAAAACCCTCAAGAACATGGATAATTTTTATTTTAATTGGAATGGTCTTGGGATCATCGATTAAGATGGATCTTAGTTCTGTAATGAAGTGAATGAAATGATACCTTTTTATAATTGAGGTGAAAGGCACTTTTTGAATTTATCAAAATATTTGAAAATATGAATAGAATTCTAGAACCTAGTGCCTCAAAATGGAATACAAATAAATAAGGGAATGAAATATTGACCATATAATATACCCTTTGTTCTCATTAATTGTTTTTATTACTTTTTGAATAATTTTAATAAATATTATTCCCATAAATATCATTATTATCGATTTTCATACTATTCAATACTTTGACATTAAAAATATCAAGAAGACAATTCTAATTAGAAGAAAATATTAAATTATTTTAGAAAAAATATCCTCTACATCAATATTGTTCTTGTATCACAATAAATATAACAAATTATGTTTCTTAAATTATTTTTAATATCATTTATCAGATTTTCATTATTATGTAAATATTTATTCAATCAAAATCATGTAAGCAATTAACAAACTGTGTATTCCCTTAAAAAATTATAAATAACCATGATTAAGATAAAAATATAATATTTTAGAATATTATTTATAATCATACATATACTATGGATACTAACATTATTAAAATATTATGCTTATTGAAAAAAAGAGTGTGATATGTTTGACATTTCATTAAATTAAATACTATAAAGGTATTAATCTACTCTACGTGGCCCTAAAAAGCCATAAATTCGACACTTGGATGATTCTATTTGAGTTTTAATCATCCACTATGATTTAATATTTTTTGGATCATTAAATTTTTTTTATAATTCTATTTTAATGAAAAATTAAATAATTCATCCTTTATCATGGTAATAAAAAAAATTATTTACTATTAATATTGGAAAAAAATTGAAACTGAACTGTTTAATAAATTTTTAAATACTGATTTTAAATATGTAATGAAAAATTCAAATTTCATAAAATAAATTTAGAATAATTAAAATTAAAATTAATAAATAAAAATGAAAAAAAATATTTTCTAGATAAATTCGTATTTAAGAACAAAAAAGTACATATATCCAAATAATTTATACAGATTATTAAATTGTAATTAATTATATTGTATTTATCTAAATATTAAATATTATACATATATATAACATTAAATAATAATATGTATTTTTAATAATAAAAATGATAGTTTTATAATAATCTTAAATTTTCATTATTAAACTATACACTAATCATTTCTATTAATTCAAAAAAATCATCCGAAGATATGTTTTTACATTTTAAATACTTAAATGGTTAAATTTTTACATATAAATTCTCAAAAACATATTGAAAATAATTATAATATTCAAGAAAAAATGAAATAAATCCCATTTTTTGATGAAAATTGGTTTTTGAACAATTAAATTACATTACTAAAAAAATTATAGATTATTTGAAAAGAATTAATTAGTAATTATAAATCATTATTAAGATTATAAATTACATAATTTAGTTATATTATTCATTATCACCTATTAATGTCTATGTTCTAACTTACACATTAAAATAATAATGTTTCATTATTCTTTTAAGATTGGTGTTGCATATCTTGTACTTTATCGAACAGAATTTGTTTTTTCATAAAATAATTTGATTTAACATAATACAAAACCTCCTTCCAAAATAAAATGTATTTTATAAGTTTTATTTTAGGTTTTTCTGACTAGGGTTTGACATTTCAAAATTATTTTGTTGAAATCCCACAACATAAAATTGAATAGAAGAACTTCCACATGATAAGAGAGAAACGAGATGTACAAAAGTCATCTCTAGTTACATGTATTTGGTTTAAAAGAAGGATGACACATGTGGGGTAGAAAAAAAATTTGGAAAAGAAAAATAACTCCCATGGACTTATAGAGATTCATATAAAACATTCATGTGAGAAGGTTAACCACTAAAATTCCATAAATATATGTTGTGTTAAAAAAATTATTTATTGATATTAAAAGTAATCATATATATTTTAATTAAAAAAATATTTTGATAACTGGGGAATTATTATACAATATTTACTTATAATATAAGGAAATATAATTACATGGAAATTTTAATTTCATATTTCAATCCATATCAACAATGATCTCATATTTTTTTCCAAACAATGAGTATACAAGATTAATATTTCATACCTAATGTAGTATGATCAATATATTGAAATAAAAAAATCCCTAAAAATTAAAAATATATTCAACCTATCATTAAAAATTATTTAAATTATAAATGCTTTCTACAAGATAAGAAAAACATAAAAAATGAATATATCTTAATATGAATAATTATAATTAAATCTCCCAAATTCAAATGGAATACTAAATATTGAAATTAGATTATAGGATCAATAAATATTTATATAATACTTCGATAAATATTCAAAACTATGTTATAAAAACAAATAAGAAGGATTTAGTCACATAGTCTACAATGAACAATTTAATATTTATTTATGAAAATAGCATCAATAATCTATAATATATCATACCAGAAATTAATTTTTGATACCCAATATTCTAAAAGATACATTGCTAATTTCTATAAATTACATAAACCATAATTAATACATACTAAAAAAATCATTCCTCTAAAATATAATTCATTTATTTTTTTCTAAAATAATATCCTGTAGTATTCAATTTATCATAATCATATAAAGTTTCTAAAATAAATTATAGTGGTGTTCTTATGAAATAACATTAATAACTTCATTACACAATCAACATCCAATCTGATGGTCTCCTATATGATAAAATCAAAAAAAATTAAATAATTTTTCAGCATCAAATCATTTAAGTAAATAAACTTATACAGAAAGGGACATAACATATGCCTATGGTGGTTTATGCATCCCTTTCTTCATTTGGATGGGTGTTCAAACTGTGTTTCCTTTTCAGATGCGATTGGATGATGTAAAAATAAAAGAGTTGTCCTTTATCTAAAATAATACTAATAGAATAATTATAATGTTACAATAAAATTGATAAAATCATCATTATTACTTTATTATATGCAGTACTAAATAAATTTTTAAATCTCAAATGTTATCACATATTTCCATTTTCCATCCAAAATGTAATGACCCATACTCACCTAAAAAATACATTTCTGTAATAATATATCATATCCATCATAAAATTTCAGAACTAGAATCCTCAAAAGGGGTTCTTGTGACAATTAACTTGAGATCCCACTTAAACATATAAACCCATGATGATATTCATAACTCTTTAGAAGATATCTTAATCTCCAAAAATTACTAATCCCAGCTCTAATAAAAACATTAAGGACCTAGCCTTAAGCATTACACACTCTACTATTTTTCCCTAGTATTCACATTTTTACAATCTCGTGGATATTTTCAGTTTAAATTTTTATATAATTAAGATAAACTCTTATATCGTAAACCCATACATTACATGTTGTCACTTATACTCATTATCCATTTTTCAACCAAAAAACATTTTAACCAAAAACATTTTGTCTTTTTAGTTTATGAGTTCATATTTTTATCATTACCTCATCCATTAGTTTATAATTATTTAAACCTTTTAGAATATATTTTTAATTAAGTGGAATGTGTAAAATCTACTCCATAAGAGTCAAAAAAAATTGAAAACCATTAGTCTTGTGAAAAACTAGAAAACCCATGTAATAATTACCCCTATGTTCAATGTTATTTTTTCCAATAAAATTAAATATTTCTAGATGAATTAAAAACCACATAAATTTTATGTGGGAATGACGTTAAAACTAATAACATGGAAATAAAACCCATATTTGGGAACAAAATTTTTATATCTGTAAAAAGAAATCAATACCCTTGAAATCAGAATATCCATATGGCCAGCATCAGACTAAATTATTTGGGTAACATAATAATTAATCAATTTATTGGAGAGAAATAATAGGGATTTCTATTAGTATAAGCATTATCAAGCACACAAATTTTTTTGTGATATAATTTTAATTAACCCCCCATATTTGAAATATCGGGCTAACCCATGAGTTATATTATAGGTCAACCCATCGTATAAGAAAAATTATGATTACCCATTTTTTATATAATTCATAGGTATTTTATCATAAATAAAAATAATAATAAATTAGTTTTTAGTAAAAAATTTAAATAAAAACACATTATCATATAAATATTCAATATCCTACTTAAAATGTCATTAAAAAAATAATAATCACATCATTTTTAAACCACATTATTCCAAAAAAATCAATAAAAATTATTAAGCAAACCAAAATTTTTTAAGGTTTCTTAATAGTTTTAAATATGTTCATGCCATATAAGTGAAAAAAACCTTTATTTATATTTTTTTCATGAATAGTCACAACATACATGGTTTGGAAATAAAAAATATATACCTTCCAAATTATTATGTAAAAAAATTTTCATTATGGTGAAAATAAATTTAACAATTTATAATGGAATTAAAAAAGATTTCTAATTTTTTTTAAAAACAGGGATCTAGATGATAGAGCGAGTGTTTATGTGAATATATAAATGATAAATGAAAAGAATGTTCCATACCTTGAGATGTATTTATACATATTGGTTTTATCATCCTGGATAATAAAATAATGTTCCGATTTTTATATTAAGGAGAACATTATCATGTTTATTATTCCTCTTATTTCACTTATTATAATGTTATTGCAACTACATTATTATATAATTCCATATCATATATTTCTTTATGATAATATGTTCATTTGTTCAACAAGAGTTTGATAATTTGAGTATGGTCAATGAAATCAGCTTTCCATCATCTCAAGAATAATATTCAAGAAAAAAACTATATATTCAATATATATATATAATTATATTCATCTATAATATATATATATATATAGGATAATTAAGTACACCATTCATGGAGATGTTATGATGTATGTACACATGAATGTTGTTTTCATTTTTTAATGGTGGGACAAATGCAAGGTAAAAAATAATTAACTATTCCAAAATCATTATTTTTTCTTATATATAGTATATATTCATTAATTAAACACAGATATATATCCATAAATTTAACATGATGATGAATAAGTAATTTCACTACTACGTAGATATAAGAAATTCATCTGTATGCACGAACAATGTTTTCACTTTTCATATGATGATAACTAGACTAAATACAATGGCCTCATAATCGTAAAAACACATTAGGATAATTATGATATTGGATTTATTATTTCTGGATGGGTGAATAAATTCAGTGGATGTATAATAAAAAATTCACTTTGATGAGTCGGTAAATAAGATTACCTATTTTTTGGTTAAAACTATTAAGATATCTTATTAGGGACATTGGATTGCATATTTGGAAGTGAAAACCATATGAACATCGATAAGGATGTTAAGGATATTAATTTTAAAGGTTTTCTCAAGCTAGTAGTGTCATGGTGATGTAAGAATGTGTAGAAAGTTGTTCTCTTTAATAATTAGGGCTAAGGTAACATCTTTAATATTACAAAATATTAATATATATTAGAATATTCTGGAGATGTGTGCTTCTAAGAGGAATACAAATGCATAGGTGATGGAATTTTCATTAGTATATTTTCTCATTTTTTCATATTTATTATTTGTTATTTTTTAAATTTTTTAATAAAATAATAATCCAATAAACTATCAGTATAGTCCATTTTGATATTAGTCATTACATTAAGGTAAAAAATATCATGAAAAAAAGATGAATTCAAACAAACTATTTTATTATATCCCAATAATATCAGATTTATAAACATATCACATTGTTCAATATAATAATATCAAACTATGTTAATCAACATATTTTTAATATCATTTATTTCATACTTTTTTAATCGAATATTTACAGCATCAGTGTTATGTACAAAATTATGGTAATTAATATTTCACAAAAAAAATAAAAAAATTACCATGACGAGTATCAAAAATTTATTTGAAAATAATTATATTAGTGAATCAGATCCTTTTGGTAACATTATATTAAATATAATATATTTATTAAAAATAATAGTAAGAAATGTTAGAAATTTCATTAAATAAAATAATATAAAGGACATAATCACTAACATGTATCCTCATATGGTCATAAATTAGACCCTTGGATGATTATGGTACATATAAAACTATGAAATAGCACTTAGGAATGTATTTTAGTCATTTTATTATTTTTAATTTAATTTTAAACATAAAATATATGATTTAACCTTTATTGTGGTAATAAAAATTTCTATATGTTTTGTCCATATTTTTAAATATAAATGCGACATATTTACTAAATTTTGACCTGTTTACTCAAAATAATTGTTACATTTTTAAAAATGTATAATATTAAATTGAAATAATTTAACTAAAAATAATGACACTAAACGTAATGAAAAATTGTTTTAAGGAAAAATGTGTTTGGCTCCCAAAAAAGTACTAATATCAAAATAAGATATAAAAATTATTAAAATTTAATTATTTATATTTTATCTAAATATAGAGTAATTATTTTACATTGAAAAAAATAAAATTTTTAATGTGACCATTAAATATACAAAATAATATTTTTATAAAAATCATTATTTGTCATTATTCATTAAATTTTAATGTATTCAAAAAATTATATTTAATTTATCCTAAGATTATTTTAAGATGATAAATCAAATAATTTAATTCATTTTTATATATAATAATTTTAAATACTATGTAAAATAGTTACAATATTCACTCATAAATATAAAAAAAACATTTTAAAAGAAATGAATATTTGAAGAATAAAATTACAGGGCAAAATATTTAGTTCTTATTTAAAAATAATTAATTAATAATTTAATAATTTGTATGACCATCATATAATTTTAATTTTAATAATACTATGAATTACCGCCTATAAAAAACTATGTAATAATGGTCATATTTAAGTAATAATATTTTATAGTATATTTTTGCTCAGTGTTGTATATTTTGTATGCTATCAAAAAATATTTCCTTTTCAAATTAGTGTTGATTATTTTTTACACTATGAAACATAATATTTCATTATAAAATATAAAAATATTATAATTTTAGATTATCCACTATGCATATAGATGGTACCACCAATGGAGGACCTCCGACATTTACAAACGATCCAATTGAAAGATAATCTCTATTACATATAGAAATTCACAGTAGCAAAGGTTAGTATAAACCACTAGTATTGTGGTGACCATAATTTCAATAGGATTTGGGAAAAATAAAAAAAATATTCATATTATAATATATTGAACGAGTAAAATTAAATTCCGCACTAAATTTCTAGATATATAAAATAGATTTCATTCATACACATTAAATGATTAGTTATTACCAAAAAAACACAGAATAAAATTCCAAAAGTATTTTTAGAATATTTCATTTTTGAAAATTTTAAATTCATTATATAATAATCAAAACACAATATAGGAAATATTTATTAAACATCATAAGATGCGCTTATTTTCAATGGATCTTATAAAACTACACGAGACAATGTAGGGACATACATAAGAAATGAGAGATAAATAATTCCATGTAGCTTAATAAACAAATAATAACATAAAGTAAATTTGAAAATGTAATATAAAAGGCATATAAAGGTAACATAAAAGGATTTAAAATTGTAATATTAATAATTGATACATTATATAATATGAATGCATATTGGAAATAATAGAAAACATAACATAATCACATGTAAAGGGTCACTATCATGACAATATCAAATTGTGAACAAAGACTAATAATGGATTAAGATTAAGGTATAATCTCAGTTAAGAAATATCAAATGGCTAAACCATCACCCAGTGCACTGGAGAACAGTCAAGGCACACAGACCATTTTCATATCAAGTATATATATAAGTGCGGCACATGAATCATAAGAAAAATATAGCTTTAAATTAATTGCAATATCATTATCAAAGAGTATGGGTTATATAAAATTTTTAACTTTATAAATGAATTTTAAGTATTTCTAGTTGAATTATATTGATTTAAAATAATGTTGGGCATTCAAAAAAATGATTTTCATGAAAACATTCACCAGATAATTCCTACAACATAACATGGTTACATAGTGGTCCATGAAAGGGAATAATGAGATTTAATGAGTTTTTTAATAACATTGAAATAATAATTGTTGTAAGTGGGATTACTAAGAACATAATATAACATTAATAGTTTGAAATTAAAAGTCATAATAAAAATAAGTTTTTTGGATAAACACAAGAACTGGGTGATCCCTTACATTGATAGGTTGTTTCTAAAATCATGGGTGGATCTTCATATGATATTTAGGACACCATTGGAGGGATCTATAAAGGAATTTGAAGGGTAATTTCATTCTTCAAGGGCATTTAGTGGAGAGAAATTGGTGTTTGTGCGGTTTTATATATAATGAGCTAGGATAATTCATTGTTAATTTCAAAAGTTAGTTATTAATGACAGTATGATAAATTAATAAAAAACAAAAACCATCCCATGGTTTTTGTCCATTATTCCTACCAAATTGGTCTTTATTTAATTTTATAACATGTTTTAAAATAGATATTATTTAAATATATCCATGCTGATGCCTATATGGTACGTGTTTCCAAATAATTGATTTCAAAATAAATAAATTATAATATAGGTTTTGGAGGATTCATTAAATATTTAAAAAATTAAAAAATTATCCAAAAAAATTATTTTAAAGGGTACAGTTATATTCTACTGTGGATATTTATTAAAGAATATATTACCACAGTTTTGTGTCATTGTGATGTAAAAATAAACACAGTGTTCTATGGGTATTTAATTTTGACTTCCAAATTTGACTCTCCTAAAGTAATGAAACAAATGTCCTCTATTTAATATTAATATGATGATTACAAGAGTATTATTAATTTTATAAAAATAATCCTATATTTAATTATAAAAAACATTTACACATTTATTGAACAAAACATGTTTTATTCCAAAATAGTTTACTTATACTTATAGAAAATACTTTTTACCACATATATTATTATTATAAGTTTGATTTAATATTAATTTTTTAATAATAATATTTTATCAAATATCATTTAAAAAAATTATTGATATTATTAAAATAATGTTATTTTATTGAAACTATAGATTTCCCAAAAATAATTTATTTGTTACACATGATGAAAATAATATTTTCATAAAACTCTATATTTTATTACTGAAAATGGTATACTAAAAAATAATAAAAAATAATAATTTTAAAATTAAAATAAAATATATTAATTTATACTTTTTGTGTGTAAATACCATGAATTTTATTACACAGGAGAATTTCCTAGTGGTACTGTGTACTATAAAGATATTTTCATGGGTTGGGTTGGCATACTTGGTTTTCGTTATGATCTCAATTAACTAGAACTTATCCTGAAAATTGATTATTTTATGCTTCAAATTTTGGATATCTTCTTTGGATTGTTCATGGAAAATCCAAGTGATGATATATCCATTTTAACGTCCAATAAATTTTCTCTATATGGTATCACACTACTAGTATAGAACATCAATTAATTAGTATGTGTAAATAAGTAAATATCATATCATATAATATATATTAATCATAATGATAATTATTAGTATAGCCATATTCTCAATAGTTATGATGATTAATGATCTACTAATTCCAACATAGTATATGTATTTGATATTACAAAGTAGTGAAACTATTTTACATAACTACATTACATGATAAATAATTTATTTCTTTTTAAAATGATATTTCAATTATAAATTTTCTGGTTTCAACATTATTCACCAATTCAGAAATTTCTCTCTTGAAATATTCATTTCATACCGAAAAATAGATGATGGTACATATATTTCATCACATGTTATGGTTAGAATGTGGCTTCCTTAGACATGTGTTTTTTCCATATAAAGTTTCTTGGTTGTGTAATATTGTTTAATATAAATTTTTTTCAACAATATATGAACATAAATGGAAATTAATCATATAATTGATCATTCTCCAATAGTACCACAACTATATTAAGTACATATGAGGGTTATATAATTTACTACCATAATAGGGATATAATAGACCCATCATGAACTTGATTTTTGTAAAATTCAGTTCCCTATAACCAACATGAAAATTACTATGGCACTAGTATACTATGTATAATGTAAGTTGTTTAAGATGTAAAAACCCAATTATAGTGTATATAATTGTAAATAAATTATTTAAATGTAAATATTAATTTTTTAATTTGTCACATCAAAATAGTTATTACAGCTCATAGTCTATAGTGGGAACCTTCAAATATAGGGGCATTAATCATAATCATATAGATTATCATATAGATTACTCCTAATGACTACACACTATTAATTTCTGACTATCAGGTGATTGGGGATCATAAGCACTAAAACGTATCCTAATGATTTTAAATCTTATTGATATATTGAAGTGGAGTGCATGATAGAGTCCCCTATAATAGGAACACCACATATTTATGGTGTAATTAGCACTTCATATAAATATACATGAGTATTAGTATGATGATTTGAGATCGTTATCAATATCATCCATTTTAGAATGTACTTTGATTAAAATTAAATACAATGATAAGAAATTCAAGGAGGGGTAGATATTTTGGTTCTATATTTAGTGGTATTTCATTGGTTGAGTGATCAAGATTCCATTTGTGACTTTCCAAGTTGAGGATGAGATATATTGGGAATAGTTGATCAGGACGATAATACTTTCATATGTCAATGGACAAGGTAGTGAAAGGGATATATTTCTAATTCTATTAGGAAATAATAATGAAATAATGGATAATGAAACAAGTGTGCATCATTCTTTTAGAAATATTACATGTCTAAGATATAATAATACATCATGTATGTTCACGGGATGAATTTGTTTCTATTACTATTACGTATATCTTTTGGGGGATTGAAGGGTTTCTAATCTCTCCTCTTGGTAAGTGAATACTATTCACATCTATTTATATTAAGACCTATCGGGTCACAAAAAATAACATATTCATGAATTTACTATATTATGGTGATTTAGTAGATTGTAAATGGTGTGACCCACCATTGTTTACCAGAGTTTTCTATATTATATCAATCACTAAAATATAAACAAACATTATAATTTGTGAATAAAATAATTTTGTTGAATTTATTTACTAAAATTATTTACCTGAATTTATTTAAATATGTGGAATAATATTAAATAAAGTGATATATTTTAACATTGATGGTACCATTAATATTAGTGGGATTATAAATAAAGACAATGAATCAGGATTATCATTTATTAAATTTAATATATATATTTATAATATTTTATAAAATATAATAAATATTTATGATGTTGTTAGTTTTACATAATTATTAATTTATTACATATTTAGTGGACTTAAATATATGATAGTCAAGTATCTGAAACATGGTATTTTGTACATAAACTATATATGTTGTGTAGAAGATAATTTAGTAGAAAATTCACTGGATGGATTTAAGATATTCTCTCTCTTCCCAAATCCTAGATAGAAAGATGATCTATTTGATAAAACTATCATATAACACCATCTCTTTTCTATGGAACTAGATCGATGTGATCATCGCTAGGATAATGAAATCGTCAGAACTCTACACTAGCTCCCAGAATTTTACTTTTGGAATACACAAAAATTCATAATGCAATTTTGGATAATATATATTTGTTTGAAAATATATATTTTTAGAAAAGGTCTCTAGTTATTTGTAATTGAGGGTTATAGTTCGATTCAAATAATGAAATTGTTTAGTTTAATTTTTGTTCTTCGAGTTCTTCAACAGAAACACCCAGACCATATCGAGGATTAGAATGATGGAAATGATAATATTTTGTCACTCTTGTTATAAATAATTCTAAACCTGAAGTCCACTAGTTTCTGATTGGTGTGACAATAGAAATATTTTCTATTAGAGGGAATCATGCCAAATTTCTATGTCAATATATATTTTGATTCATTAAAGGTAGAAAATGGGTTTTAAATCAGTGTCAACTAATCCACAAACACATTGATCTAAATTATGACAACCATATTAAAGAAATATGAAATATGTTATGTTGATCTAAATTGGTGGCATTATAGATATTAAAATTTTAATGACACACACACACATACAAACACACACACACACACACATATATATATATAATATGTTTTTAGGCATTTTCTAGAAACCAATGATTTTTCGGGTTGAATTCGGCTGAATTTTGACAGCCGAAAAAACACTGATCATTAGTAATTAGATCCACAACAATTGCAATGTTATCTATTATTTTCAGGTATCAATATTATTTATTATTTAAAAATAATGTTATTGTACTTTTTTTAAAGTATTAAAAAATCATTGTGGAATATATGGCTCGACTTGTTCAAAAATTGGTTTCAGAGCCTGTTAATGATAGTGTTATCATAGACAAATATTCTCACTCCTAACCCAGACTAGACGACTTGCCTCTGTTGTAATGAATGTGTTCCTCCTACCATTGGATGCCCTATCACCAGAGACTTAATCAGCATCAGAATCCCCCTATAATATTATTCGTAGTCAAACCAGGTTCCTCCTCTTCTAGGGAAAACACTTAACTGATGGATACCCCTTGACCATCATTCTTCCTCCCTCACCATGAAGGACCACCCTAGTCTCATTGATCCACCTCCCTCATCCACTATTATTCCTTGATTGTGAGTAGCATGTGTGGACCATCCATTAG
Organism: Viscum album; assembly: GCA_963277665.1. Taxonomy (NCBI): domain Eukaryota; kingdom Viridiplantae; phylum Streptophyta; class Magnoliopsida; order Santalales; family Viscaceae; genus Viscum; species Viscum album. The sequence goes on along the minus strand of OY728126.1, from coordinate 568,591,852 downwards.
TGTTTCATTACATTCCCTACTAGGTTCACAAATTATCTATTGGTCTTGATGGATTCAACCAATGATAAAATGGGGTGAGGCAAGTTTGGAAAAATATGATATAGTCGTTGCAGGTCTTCTCTGTCCAAAATAGCCTTACATGTGGTCTGCCTAACCTAAAACATGCCTAGGGGTTATGGGCTGACACGAAAGAGGCTAGTGTGGGGTGTTCGCCCCTAATTTTATTATCGAATAATAAAATTATTTCTATTTTTAATTATTATATTATACAATTGTGAAAAATTAATTTAATTTTTCTATCAAATTTATTTAAGTAAATAATTAAAATTTTATAATTCAAATTAAATTAATGTTAGAAACTAATTAGAGTAAAATATTTGAATTTAATTAATTCATTTAATTTTTTTAATTTTCTTGTAGTTTACATATATTTAAATTTAATGTTACCATGATTTATTTGATTTACCGACTAGTCTTGAGATATTTATCAAACCTATGTATTTAAAGATAATTTTTTTAAATGTAAAAATAATGTAGTCTTTGAAATAATTAGTTAATTATTTAATGTTTTTCACATAGTATACTTTTCATTTAACATGTATAAGTGAATAAACATATAATCTATCTATATTAATTTTTAAAATCCCTATACCCCCTCGCCTATGTCTGAGTGTACATATACAATTAACTCTGAATAATTATAGAGCATGTCTGCCGACGATGCGAAGTGAAAAAATTACAATGGGGTTGATCTATGATATGAGTACGAAATCAACCCATGTATAATAACATCTGGGCCACCATTTATTTTTTTATGTTTAGAATAGATCAAAAAAAATTAAATGTTAATCGAATATTTTTAAATTATTTAATTTATGAATTTTGTTATTACTATATGCATATTCATGTTTACTATGAGAACCAATAAAATAATAAAATGAAAAAAATGCATAATGATACAATGAATTCTTATCTATTATAAAATATTCAATTGTGATCATGACATAATATAATATACATATTTAATAGAAAATTATAATATTAATGAAGATATATTTAAAAACCCTAATATATATATTTAGTAAAAAATTTCATTAATCACTGGAAGTTGAACAAAATCAGTTGTACAAGGTGCCCACCAGCCAAAGGCGAGGGCACATTCAATAATTATAGATTTCTTATTAATGTTATCAGTTGATTTTACTAATTATTTAAAAAATTAGATAAATCTATATTTTTAAAACATCAGTGAAATGAATTCAATAAATCATGATTATGATTTTAGATTATGGGACATTACTCAACGGACCAAGGATCTATGACTCAATGTTATTGGAAATCATAGTGCCTACATAGAAGCTCTCCCTGTATTAGAATATCTAATGATATAGACTTTTATGAGTGGTTTAAAGTATCCCATCCACTAGAATACTAAAGTCAATATGTATTACTATTATAGTACACTGGGTTTTTAGAGTTCTATAAAATAGTGGGTGATATTAATGGATTAATTTTTCGATAATGTATAATCTGTAATCAAGATAAAATCTATAAAACACAACATTATTTTGAAATAGAATTTAAACTGAAAATAAAATAAAATTGATAATTTTCAATGTACATTTCATCTCCAGAAAAAAATTCAATTACCAGGGCTTTCACATAGAATATTAGTACTATATAAAATTATATGGGATGAACTCCACACATCCGGATTAGTCTATACATGGTTCTAGTGAGGATATTCTAGAAGCATACAGGATTTTAACGGATGAATAATTTGATGTTAAATATAATTCTAAATCAATATCCAAAAGAGTTGAGGGAGGAAAATATTATCATTAAGGTAAAAACCATGGTTCTCTGTCTCAATAATGTTTTCAAGGTTAATGTGAAGGAATAAATCAATTATATATTGATCAAAATTACCATGTTTCAATTTATTGATTATACTCAAGATAAACCTCATTCAATCAAGATGTTAAGTACATTTAATGAATAAAATAATTTGATTTCAAATAAAATAATGAAATTTTAGTTCCTTTTATTTTCTCATCCTTACCACCCAGTTTCTCATGATTTATTATGAATTTTCAAATGAATAGTTTGTATAAACCTTATGAATGTTATTTTGTTAATGATATCTGAGAAGATGTTAATTTATAGAATGTTAAATGATTAACTCTTATTGTGAAAAATAGTAAATTGTGGAAAAATGATTGAATGATAGTATTATATCAAAAGAACCTTTAAATTTAATTTCAAATAAAATAATTTTATAGAGGGATAAAATTTAACAAGAGGATATTTACATTTCTTGAGGAAATATATTTCAATTAAAAATTAACTACAATGAATTGAATGATAATAAAAACCCATTTATTTCAGGTATATTAGTCACTAAATGTATTATTTAATTTTTTTTCATTTGGTATTGGATAGAATATGTTCTTATATACATGAATCGAAATATTGGAACCAAGGAAGTAAAGAAACATTAATATATTTGTGATGTTTTCTTCATGTAGATGAGGAAGGGTAATACCGAAATTAGTGGTTAGAAGAACATGATTTCATCGTTGAGTAAATTGTTCATATAAAAGAATAATTATGTGTATAATTCTACTAGAACATATAAGAATGTTGATTATGATATTTCATACACTTTCCATAGTTATGCAATACATGAATCACGTGAAATTCAAGGAGAATATAAATTCTAGATCAATATACATTGTTGGGTAATGTTAGTAATTTTTCATGCATAACTATGTTGTTGTAAATGAAATTTCTAGTATGGTTATATAATATTTAGAGTTAAAGACCTTCGGTATTATAAAAACACCAATGTATTTGGTTTTGGACAATAAAATATTTTAAAATAAATGAAAGCCAAAATTCTATTTAAATTAACCCATCTTGAGGATGTCAAATATTACAATGTTAAGTTAAAAATAAATATAGATTATTAGATTAAATTATAAGTTTATTAAATAATGTGAAAGTTATGTATTGTTTATGAATGGTCAAAAGATATGTGTTATGTAAGGCTGGTGTTTTGAAGAATATCTTGTCAAAGCATTCATCTAACAATGTAATGTCATGTAGAGTAATTTATAAACATACATAAATATATCTACATCAAATATATGATTCTAATAAGTACAACCAATGAACATATATACATGTTAACATTCTATAAGAAAATTTAGTTTGTATAACCTCCTTAATACACATTTCCTTAGACACATTATATAAATTGTGTAGGTAAATGAAAGTCAATTGTGAGGAATATATTCATTGTAGTTACATTTATTATTTTTGAAGACATAAATAGAAATGAGTGAATTTTTCCCCAAACCATATGTAGACTATCATAAAAAATGAAAATAATATGATTTATATTGTAATGTTTATCAATTATATTATATGATAATCTTTTATGATTAAAAATTATACTATAATATAGATAAAGAAGAATAATGATAAACATAATGTCCATATGAAGTAGTGAACCTAAACTCTTTAAATGGTATTATATAAATCCATATGATAGAAAAATTATAATCATGTTATAGTCAATAGTTCTTTATAGGGGTCACCATATCATCTTTATATTGTGGGATCATGATTTTCTTTTATTTACTCAATTTGAGATTTGCACAAATTATTGAAATATGAATAGGTACCAAAATATAGTGTAGAAAAAAGAACATTCTAGAGACACATATTGTGTATAAAGGATGAAACCATAATTGTGGTTTCACATTCACAATATAATGTGAAATATTATTCATTGAGAAAAATAGTTTTTCTTCAAGTATTTGTTATGGGAAATTATCAAAAATTTAAAAGATCAATTTAAACCCAATAATGGATTTTATATATTAAAATCCATACAGATTATTATTTTTAATACTGTTGTGGGTATTAAAGTAAGTCTATAAATGGATGATACAATCATGGTGCCAAGAATGCTCAATTGGTAACACTAATTCATTATGCTGAAATTAATTTAAATTTTACTTTTCCTAGATATATTCTATGACCATTAAAATGGGGCATTGGATGTCCTGACCACCATTCCATAAAGGCATCTATATAATTACATCATAAAGGGATGGTGGCACCATAGAATGTCAAAAAAGGTTTCATGTTATTGAAATAAAACATAGGAATTTATAATGAAAATTAGCATATAATATTCATTTGAAATTAATTTTTAAATCATTCATTAATAGTTTAGTTGGAGCATAATTGTTTTCAACAATAAATTGTTTGGTAACATATAGAGAACAACACTTTTTCTAAAAATTAGTTCAGACCAGAATTAAAGTGATTATATGATAATTTAATTAATATAGAAACCTAACATACAAAGATAAATATTTTCTAAGGTGGATAATATAATTTTTTAGACCTAGTCAATATTTCATTTACGAACAATGTATAGTAAAATAAAAGTTGTAATATTTTGAGAGAGAATTGTTATGAATGTCACATGGCATAAATATCTCAAAGATGACTTTTATAAAACATATCAGGTTAATAATGGGTTAATTTGAGTTTGATATGATTAGGTATTGGATGAATCACATATTTTATAAATTTTAAATGAAATTATATTTTTCCCAAAAATATTTTAATGTAGAAAAATATAAAAAAATTTCCTAGAGAATTGTGTGAGACTTATTCTATAATTTTCAATTATACTAGAGAAACTAAAATGTATGAACCTGATATTTATATAGGAAGGGTTTTTATTTATGAGGGGATGAATTCTAATCTATTATGACCATATTGGAATGATATATTTTCAGAATATCGATGAAGTGTGTGTTGAAAAGTGTTGTGTTTTATTTTCAATGAATGTTAAATAATAGCCCATTATAAAAGGTGATGATTATAATAAAAATCGTAATCAAATGATCATAAAAATAGCATAAGAAATTCCATCAGAATTTGAAGAATATTTCATGGAGAAATGATTCATCTGACTCACCTTGGGTCCAAAATGAAATTCTAAAATGGAATGAGGAGATGTATTGAAAACTAAATGACTCCGATAAAAAATTAAAAATGATTTGTTGATAATGGTATTCTCATTTATCATATGTTTTCTACTGAAACATTTGGGGTAAAACATATTATGTAAGTGGGTTAAAAAGTGATTCTATTCTTATTGAATCATTGTTGGAATGAATAAAGATTGAGGAATCATAAAGAGATAATGATACTTTCCATCCTAAGTTAGATTTTGATTTACTTATCCTAATATTCTCAATGTCATGAAGAAGACTAAGATATATAATATTAGTTCATTGGGGTGAGATCTTCTTATAAATAACTTTTAATATTATGTGATGTATCTTTAGAATTTTGATAAGAAGAAGATAATGGGTTTGAGTTAGATTAGTATACCACAAGATAGAAATATTCAGAGAAAGAATTTGGTAAATACAGAAAGTTTTCTTCTACCATAAACATAAATGGATGTAAGATGTTTCTGATAATAGTCTATTAGAAGTGGTGTGACACCAATTAAATCCGTGGTATAATTTTTTTATTCGTAGTAATTAAAGCCAGTGATAAAGAAATAAATTTATCTTTTTCCGTAACTAATTTAAGTAAGAATATATAAAACAAAAAAACTAGATGATGATTTACAATGTAGTTAACAAATATCATCAGGTCAGTATTATTTTATTTTATTTGGATCAGGACGAATTAATTACATTATTTTTTCCCTTAAAATGATTTGAAATGGAACTAACCTTTATTTTTTTATCTAATGGGTATGAAATCATCTGATATAATGTGGTGCTGACTATAAAAATAGAGGTGACACTAATCCATTACTGTGAGAGAAGAACAGATCTATGGGATGTAGAATAACACTAGTAAATGTCATTAGAAAATGGGACTTCATCGAATATAGGATAGGCATTTAAAGGAAAATATGGAAATAGAAAATGTTTTTTATTAATTTAAAAATGGTGAATAAGTGTATGATAAATATGTTTTCCATACGTTTCTAAAGAGTTTCTGAAAAGTACTGATATATTTAGATGTTTTAACTATATCTATGGAAGAATGATTTCAATGTTTTCTATTTTAAAGTGGTCATAAAAATGATATTTCAAAATTTCTTCTATAGTATAAAGTGTGTAAAGAAAATCAGAGTGACAGTTTTGTATGAATTGTAATGATTAAATTGGAATTAAAATTGGAATTATACTAAAGTGGTTTTTAGAAATTTTAAGAGGGATGGTGTTTTGAGAATATTTTAGAAGGTTAAAGATGAATTTAAAATGATTCGATAAGCACATAAGATTTCAATTATAGAGTTGAAATGAATATGAAATTAAATATTAAATAAATTTGGTTTAGAAGAAAAAAATTTCAGAAACCCGCACAAACGTTTTTTGGGACACCTATAATAAGAGAAGAATGCATTGTAAATTTTAAAAAAATATGGTCATTTCTAAAATTATTAGAATGGGGGATATTTTATAATGTTTCAGTATGAAAGATTTTCCAGATATAGAATTAAAAAATTTGTTTTTAGAATAGTAGAAGAAGAAAGAAAATCATATTCATTGAATATCGGACCGGACTGGGTCCACAGACTGAGAAATAAGACTATGATTTTTGGACCGAGGTAGATACAGTTCCAAAATTTATAAATGGAATTGTGGAACACATTCATTTCTAGTTGAATCATACATACTGAAGAATCAATCTAGTAAATCTGTCGTAATTTCATTACGATATCAAGTGAAGATCTTACATACAGCTAGGTAGGAAAGTGAGTATTTTCTCTAAATAATATATTTTGTTAACATTGATAAGAAATTAAATTAAATTGTTTTATAATAATCAAGTTCATATTTATTACATTGTATCGAAAACATTCATTACATTATTTCATGCTACCTAAAGCACATGAAATGTTTTACTGATCATAGAGCTATATAAGTTTATTTGTGTATCCGACTTTTTATATCCACAAAAAAGTTTTTTTCTAGAATATTGTACGGTATTGAGTTGTTTCAAAACCATACAAAGAACAAATATACACTTGTTTAGTTTTGAAACTTGTAATTACTTATTTTCATGTAGGTGTGTGATTGTTATGATTTTAAAAATGATAAATATTTAACATGAAGAAAAGGTTGATTTGAAATAATGGAATCGTGAAAAAAAATCATTTATTGACCCACTCCCCCATTACGTGATATACTGATCTTGGATAGAAAATATAATTTTGTATCAGATGGAAGGTTACATTCTTTTAATGTTTTCGGATTATTGTGAAGGGAATTTGTAATGTTGAATTTGAATTTTGTGAATAGTATTGGTGTTCTAGTCTTCGATGATAAGAACTATTATATCAGGAATGTTAAAATGTTTCTTTTGTCATATATCATTGTGGGATGAGGTTCCTGGATGTTTAAAATATTTATTTACTCTTATTTGTAAATTTTTTTATTTTATATATATTGAATAGAAGAATCATCATAATAATGGAAGGGTAGAGAATTTGTTACTCTTATCACATTCTGAATGTGAATTTTTAAGAGTGTTTGGTTATTTGACACCAAAGTTATCTGCGATAAGTTAAAGATAATTATTGAAGTTAATAAAAAATTAATGATGGAATAATCCAAAATATAGTAGCCAAATAATAAAGAGAACAAAATTGGTGAGTATTAATCTATTGGTTTCCTCTTTACCAAGGTAAAAGACATTGTTGACACTATTATATGGCTTTGTAAAATGATATAGGATTATATTATTGTTAAAAATATCTTCATAATTTTTTCGTGAATAGTATGATTTCATAGATTTATTATTATAATATAGAGATGTATAAACATTATATCTAGATTATTTTAATACTACTTTAATGAATTATGAAATGATAAGGGATAAAGTTAAGAAGTGAAAAATATAAGACAAAAATTAAACAAATTTTAAATAATCTAGGAACCAAAATCCTAATATTATTATTGAATAAGATGAATATAGAGATTTTGATACCAAAAATGAGTTATGTAATATTTTTATGAATTTATGTCATTTTTAAAAAAAATATTTGAAAATATGTATATGTAAACAAAACATTAAACTACACTCAAAATTATTTTAATCTGGAGATGGTGGGAAGATTCTAACAAACTGTCCTCAGTGAATGAAATAAGAGGACAGTTATGAATATAATATAAGGCATATAAATCATGGATGAAATTTGATGTTATGTTTAAATAATATTCCAAATGGAATGATAAAAATTTCTAAATACATAAGGCGAAATTTTTGTCTAATTATGAGGAAAAATTCAATAAATATAAATTATAAAATTACTCTATGAATAAATGTGAAAGAAAATCATTATAATGTTGAAAAAATAATAGTCTGGAAGAAGATTTTCGTAGTTAGAAAAATAATTATTATAATTTCATAAAAATAAATATTTGATGAAATGTTTGACAAATATTAGATGTATTGATAAAGAAAGTTAAAAAATTCATAAATTAAACATCATTAAAAAATAATAATGTATGATTTCATGATAAGAAATTCAGGAATTTAGAAGATATATATGATTTGAATAATCCTATTATGAAATAAAATAATCATGATTAACATTTTTATGTTATGGTGAAAGAAAAATAAGAATAATTTGAACATATTAAACAATAAAATTATAGTGACAAAATAGGGGTTAGGAGATTCCGGAAATCCATATCTAAAGTGTATGAAAGATCATGGAAGCATAATACTAAGAAGGATTTTTAAATGATACCTTCAAATGATTGAAATAAATTTTAAAATATTCCTAATAATAAGATAGTTGTAAAATTTATGTTCTTGGAATTAATGAACAGAGTGGAGAGTTAAAAAAGATTCTATGAATTCTGAGTCTAAAAATGTCAATGAAATTATAGTTTTTAGAAGTCTGAAAATAAAACTGATATAAAAAAGAATGATTTAGGTTAGAACATAAATTTTGGTTCTCAACAATATTATAAGGAAAAAGATAACATGGTTGAGTAGAATCATTGTCACAATTCATGATAGTATTGATGTTATAGTGGAAAGTACTGATTTTGTGGATATGACAAGTATTGAGGTGGAATTGACATATGACACCCCTTTTATGGAATAATAAAATTTGTTACAACTATTATACATGTTATATAAGGAATAGATCAATTTGGTGAATGGTATTAAATAATAATATCTTTGAATGTATTTTTTGGAATTTTGAAAATATGTTCTAACCACTGAAAACTATTTATGAAATATCTGATCAACCTGGACATAATTTGAATAGAATCCTGCTATTATTATAAGATAAATTACATTTATATTATAATTTTATGAAGTTGAATGTGATGAATGATAATGGGAATGAAAAATCTCAAATTCTGTATTCCACACTAAAAGTTACAAAAGGAGAAAAACCATGGATTATGGATAGTTGGTGTAATTTTTATTTTAATGGATATTTAAAATTATCAAAGAATGTGAAATATTTAAATATAGAAGAGTATTATTCAGCAATGAGGAATCTCTAAGAATCAAAGGTGTTGGAGAAGAGGCTAATGTATAAAAGAAAACATGATTCATGTTGGGGAGGATCAAAACTATTTTTACTGATGAATGATATAAGAGAATTAAATATGCTAAAAATTATTGGGAACATTTTATAATGAAATATTAGAATATTATAAAGGTTATAAGGTTTCTGTGGAATTCATGATATTTCAATACGAAGATATTAGAGTGTCAAAAAATCAAAAAGGAATGATTAAAATCTCTGTGGATACGAAAATTTATATTTGTTAAATATTAACACTATAACATATTCTTCTATATATTTGTGGGAAAATAAAAAAATACAATATAAAATATATGTACTTTATTACATTCATTGATGAATTTACTCACATTACTTTTTCTGTACCTATGAAAATATGATTTATATTGTTTTAAATTTATATAGTGCATGAGAAGAATTGAAAAGATAAAATATTTGTATTCATTGAATTAAAAGATAATAGATATTGGTGGATAATACCAAAATGACGAATTTTAATGTTATTATGAAATTCATGGAATTTAGAATGAGTTTAGTAGACCATACAATGATAAAAAAATTTATTTTTGAAAGGAAAAAAATTGGTTCAAATTTGAAAAATTATGATACTTGAACATTATCTCCCTCAATACTTATATAGTTATGCCATGAAAAATAATATTTATATTGAATATCAATTCTTATGTTGGAAAATTTCATATATTTCCTAATTATTTTTATGAATAAAATATGAGTATGACACACTGAAATGTTTTTGGGAGTCCATGCATCGTAATGAATATGTGTGTAAGCTTTAGAATATTGGAGTCATATTGTTAAGGTGGAAACATTATTATATATGATTTAGAGGGAAGAGGGTATATAGACTTCAACAAACTGAAATGAATATTAGATGACTTTGCTGATGTGAAAGTTATTGAAAAAGATGAGGCACATGATAAATAATTTTTTTAATAAGGAAGATCAATCGGATAAAATATTATAGGTTAAAAATTATAATAAGGATAAAATCAATTGTAATAATAAAAAAATAAGGATTAGACTCAATTATTTCTAATAATGACGAATAATCTCTAAAATATTATCATACGATTAGAAATCATGTGAAAAAACAAAATATTATTAGTGATTATTATCAAAATGTTAAAATATGGGAATAAAAAAATATTTTCAGAACTTCATTATATTCAAAATTTTATCTGATGGATGTGAATGAAGCATTAGATAATCTACAATTGGTTCGACCTATGAATGAACAGTTATATCATATAAAAAATAAATACACATCAAAAAACATACCTAAACAAAAAAAGAATGTTTTCAATACAAAGATGGTTTTCCAAAACAAGATGAATGATGATAGTAATGTGATAAGATATAATGAAAGATTAGTGTAAAATGTTTATTTATTAATAGGGGGTATTGAATTTGATGTATCTTTTTCTCTGGTGGAATATTTATAACCAATTAGTATCATTCATACAATTTCTTCTCAAATAAGATAAAAAAATATATTAGATGGACTTGATGTCAGTGTTTCTAAATGAATAACATGATGAGAAATAATATAATGAACAACCATAAGGGTATTTTATTTGGGAATGATTAATGTTATGTGTGAACGTTGAATAATTATTTCATGGGAAAAAATATATTAGAGAATGTTATTCTTATTGGATAGAAATATCTAAAAATATGGCACAAATACAAGAGGGGTGAATTTTATGTTCAAAAAGATTCATTCTTAATATTAATTAAAACATTCTTTAAAAACGATAATCAAATTGTATTTAGTAAAACATATTCTCTCATTATGTATGAAATTGGAATGGCCAAGAGTTTTATAATAAAAATATTTTAATCACTTTGGATTTGATAAAGATGTTTTTCAACATGAAAATAAGACATAGGTTTAATTAAACAAGTTTCTACATTAAATTGTATAGAATCTTAAATCAATTTATAAAAAATGAACAATGTATAATAAGAAAGAGTTTTTATTTATAAAAATTTGCATAATAATTAAGAAACATACAACATAATATGTAGAAAAAATGAAATGAAATATTTTAACATATAGAGAATTGTATCATACGAAATTTGATAAATGTATCTGTTTTTATACATATATGTAATAATATCATACCCACACTGAGGTATGTCCAAGATCCATGAAGGATCAGATGCAAATTATGTCATGCTATCCCTACAAGACCCCAATTACGTGCGCATTTGACACCTATTTCTCCCTTAAATTTAACTCCCTCTTTAAAATATTCAGACACACAATACAATTCTTAATGACAAAAACATACAAGGTTTCATTAAGATTGACACTCTATAATTATAGTAACAAGAACAGGGAAAAAAAGTTCACAATATAAAAAATAAACAGCATATAGACACACATAGTAGTTGAGAAACATAAAAATAATGAATTGAATTATTACTTATATGCATTTAATGAAACATACAACTTGTCCTCCAATGGTCACATTTTTCTAGAAATTTTATAGGGAAATATACAACCGGCACATACAGTGGTCATTAAATAACAAAATATAAGTCTTCAATTTAGAATATTGAAAAAATATCATGATAAACAATATCATGTAATAAATATTAAAAATATCTATGAATTTTATTATATTTATATGAACAATAAGTAAATATATTAACTAATCAGTTTTGAGAATGTTCTGAAATTCGATTCTCAAAATAAAAAAAAATTGATTCTATAAATGATTAGAATTATATTTAACGCAGTGTTAGAATAAGATTTGATATTCTATGAGAATCATATTTGAGAAACCATGAGAATCAGATTCAGAATTTTGATTGAATTGTATTTGAGAAACTGTGAAAATTAGATTCAAAAATATGAGTGAATCATATTTGAAGAAGTGAGAGAATCAAATTATAATATTTAATAGAATTATATTTGGGAAATTGGGAGAATACAATTATATGTACTGATCAGATTTATTTTATTCATATCATATTCTATTTAGTATTAGGGAAAACATTGTAATATATATCTAGAAAACAACATAAAAAGTATTAATGACAATAAGTCTAATTATTATTATACTTTCATAAAATTCCTTTGTTGATCCTTATAAATAAAATATTAATGTAGTAAATGTGATTGTAAATTCCAAAAAATAAAGGAATGACAAAAGTCATAATCCTTTTGAATCAAAAATTCAAAATTGGATACCTAGTTAAAAATGAAGAGTTTTAATAATGAAAATAATTGATATTTACATGTACTTCAATGAAAGTCAAGAATTTTTTTCATTTTTTATGTTGATGAAATTATATTTATTTCAAATAATGAAATCACATGTGAATTATTTTCTTAAGAAATTAAAAGGTTGTTCGAGAATTCCATGATTATTAAAAATAAATACTTCTATGGTTACCAATATCATAATATATAAAACACATATTTCAACCCCAAATACAGTATTCTAAGAAACATCTTAATATGTTTTCCATGGAAAATTACAAACAAGTTTGCATAACTGTTGTTGTGGGAACCACATTAACTAAAGTTGTACAAGGCCAGAAATATGACTCATAAGTGTTTCAAAAGTTGATTAGAAGATTATTTTATTTTACTACCTTCGTACTAGAAATTATTTAGGTTGTTACCTTATATGCACGATTTTAGAGTACACTAAAATAATCACATCAAATGGTTGGTAAAAATATTCTAAAATATATCAATGGCACCAAAAATATTAAAATTAGGTATGACTACTAAAAAAATATTAACTTTTTGGGTAATAAAATACTAATTGGGTGGGAAATTATGATGATATAGGATCCACATCTAGTAGAGTTTTCATTTTGGGAAGAAGAATTATTTATTAGAATATAATGAAAAAAGTAGTAACTCATAACATGGGTAATGATGAGTATGTTTATGCCACTCAAGATACTACCCCATATATATGGATAAAGACATGTATGGAAGAAATAATTATTGAACTAATGTTAAAATTTCTCTCGGGTTGTGATAATCAAGGTTCCATTAACCATACAAAGAATATGATACCCAATTCTCATTCAAAACCAATTTATAGCAAATATTGTTTCATAAAAGAGCATATGGAATTGAATTAATTCTTAATAGTGTATGTTCCAACATAAGAACAATATGTTGACATATTAAAAATAAAAATTTAATAAAAGGAATCATTTTACAAACTCAGGATGAAAATTGGTGTCCAAAAACAATAACATCGAGGTTAGGATATGTTTTTTAACCCCTCTATCATGTCTTCTTTTTGTATAATTTCAAGGGGAGAATGGTTTCATAAATTTATTCATTGATATGCGATAATCCTTTAAAGGAAGAATATATGTAGGTGGAGTTGTGGGTAATATATTAAATGATATTTTAAATATGTGATCTATTCTATATTTTTATAGTGGTTAAAGTATTTAATTTAGTATATTTAACTGGAATAATTGAATAATGTTTCCAAGAAAATCTTAACCAGTTTCATTAGATTCTACTTTTTAATAGCATGTTTTTTCTTTCAATGATTTTTATTTCATAGAATGAGTTAAATCACATAGGATTACAATTAATTGTAAAGGATCCATTGAGTGAAATTGGATATTTAATTGATATATTAACCAAGGTTGGAACCTAAATCTAATGAGGGATATTGTTGGGACCAAGGTGGAATGAAAAAATTTTGGGGGGCTAGAATAAGTTTACAATAAAAAGGCTTGACTTTTGTTATTAGTTAAAATATAATAATATCACATAGTAAATGATAGTGTTTTGTATTATAATCCTAATAATAAGATATGTCAACATATATTCTTAGAAATTTCATTGGTTTGTGAATAATATTATAAGGATAAATAAATCATCGAACTCACAATGAGTATGAAATTTAATTTAGAATCATAATGAGGAAGTATATCAGAGTATGAATGAATCTGACGATAAACCAATAATGCATTACAGATCTCGGAGTTCTCATATATTTTATTTTATTTTATAAGACATGGGATAAAAGGCTTATTTGGAAAGGAAAACAAATTTTTTACCTATCTAATTGAATCCTGGTTGGAAGGAAATAATAATTAGAAACATGTTAAGTTATACAACATTCCATTATAAGTCATATAATTCAATTGCATTCTTAATAATTTTAAATGTCATAAAAAATTAAAATATTTTTCCTCATTTCATTTGTGTGAGGTCATTTGACACAAAATTGTTTGAAGGTTGACATTTTTTATTGAATCATGAGTATATGAAGATTGTAGTTTTCTATTAGACTAATATTACACAAGAGAAAATTCCTCTAATAAAAAATTTAGAAAATGTAGGAAATTTAAATGTACTATAATTGGAAAATCAAATAATATATTGATGATACTGGTCCAGCGGACATGGCATTCAACCACATAAATCAGAGAAAATGATGTCTTATTCATATTCGGTGAATCCAATGTAGAAGAAATGAATTGATATTTTCTTGAAAAGATTCATGCAAGAAAGAAAGAGACAGAACAATTAAATGATTTTTAACAATTCAATTATGAATTTTCATCATTTTGATATTTTTTATTTCAATTTTTTCAAGAGGAATGAAAGAACTTTTTTTCATAATATGTGGTTCCAAATAGAATAAAGATCTATTTTTTCATCAAATGTTTCAAGATTGATCTGATAATATGTAGTATTTCCTATAAAACAAATGGTGAAACTGGTCGATCTATTTAAGAAAATGACCAATACATGAGATGTAGGATATACCGAATAGAATTCCTTAGACACTAGACTTCATCAAACAGAAGATCATCAGTATTAGGAAAAGTAGAAAATGGATAATTATTTTTGACAAAGATGAGAAAATGTTAATAAATTGTTTTTATAAAGATAATTTAATGATATTTTTTATGTGTTTCTTAGTTGTGTTGATATAGTTAGAAAATGAGACAAAATTTATTGATGAATGGTTTCAGAGTATTTTATTTACATGTGGTTATGATAATGAGATCTATTTAGTTGTGATGTATTAGATAGTGGTTTTTTAAAAAATGGGGGAATAATTGTATTTATTGTAATGTAGAAATATAAATGACAATCAAAATCAGACTAAAGAGTGGTCAAAAAGATTAATGTGAGATGAATTTGGGGGATGGATTGAGAATGATCAAGAATAATTGGTAAGAGTAGATATATTCTGAAAAGATCAATTATGGATATGAAATGTATGATAACTTTATGATTTTTTTAAAATTTTCATAACAAGGAAATAAATTTACAACCATGTGCATAACATTTTTGCGGAACTTATAAAATAAGGATAGAACTATATATTTACTGAAAATATCTAGAAATTTTTCACATGTGTTGGAAGGGGGAAATTTTATAATTATGTATACTTAGTATGAGGTATCTAGAATATAGGCCGTATGATTGATATTATTGTTTGATTAACAGGTTCTAGGGGATTATATTTATTGTGAATTATTATCATGAAGTTCGCAATGATGATCTCTAGTAGGTGAGATCATGAAGATATACCTACCAATTGGAACAACTATTATCTTGGGTGTTATTGGTTTTTATAATCTGTGGACATGTGTATTTTCTTCCAGAAAGTACATCATTATCAAAGTGTTCCATTTGTTGAAATGAAATCAGCAAAATATAAAATACATGAAAATGAATTTATGTCACGACAACTTATGTTAAATGAATTTTCTGTGATTTAAAATTAGTTGAATAATTAATACTGAATTTTAAGACTCTTAATTAAGAAAATGATTTCTCACGCATAGTTGAAGGGGATGGTAGAAGAATCATAATTCAATAGACTCTATATTCAAAGGTATGGCCAAAAAGATAATTCAAAAAATAATAAATCCATAATGTTTTCTAAAACAAGTGTGTGTCCTACATTATGTGATATTTCATAACTAAGAGAATATATTATACATTATATGTTCATATGCTGCTTACCATTTCTATGATTATTCAATATATATTTTGGGGCCTTGGTGGTTTTCTAAAATCCACTCTTAGCCTATAATCCTTCTCACTACTATCTATGTAAGGCTCTAGAGGGTCACAGTGAATAGATAATTGAGAAATCCTTTCTATTTTATGGAATATATATAGGTTATAGTGGGCACCACCATGTTGTCTCAGGGGTTTCCAAATTTTAATGATCAATGAGAAAAAAATAAATTCATTATTATTCTACTAAAAAATAATTTTTTTTTAATTTTTTTTAAAAAATTAATAATTTCTGTAAATATATATAAAAATATAATATGAAGGAATGTTATTTTAAAATTATATGTTCATTTAATATTTTTGAGAATTAAGATTTGATTTAATGAATCAAGTTGTCTTGGAAAATATTAAATTTATATTATATGTTTTAAAATTATATAAATATTATTTGTGACATATTTAGTTCATCGCAATTTTTTATTTAACACTTATTTATTGGGTATAACATATAAGGGGTGAGGTACTCTAACTGTGTATTTCAGAAATTCACAATATAAGATGATTAGATGGTAATTCCACTTACAATTCATATTTTATAATTTATATCTTACATCTCCTATATATCCCAGATATATAACTACTATAATTGATATAATGATCAAAAAATGCCTTCACAGATTGAATGTATTAGATTGAGGTGGTAGTCAAAACATCGATGAAATTCTCAGAGCTCCACAATAGCACATGAAATTTAATTAAAGTGGTACACATAGATTCATGATATGTGTGTGGATGATAAATAGGGGCTATGTTTTATATCATTTTTGAAACATACTCTTATAATTTTCGATAAAATAGTGTGATTATATTTAAAAAACATAATTGTTCTGTTTAATTTTTGGGAATTATATAAATCAATTGAGATTGAGGTACCATACTAGGGCTTGGATTCTAAAAGATGATGATCCATTTCCAAAATGATATTTAAAAAAAAAATTCCCTAGTCCACTGAATATGTTTTTTTCTCTAGTAAAATCAAATTAGATAGATTTGGGGGAGTTCTATTCAAGATGTCACTAATCTGTTGTAATCAATGATCTCAATAAGGATGACGTATATGGGAATACGTATTTCCATCTTCCTAAACTACATTAATTTTATCAATTATGACATATGAAGGAAAAAAATATCTTTATCCAGAAACTCTTGGCACTATAATTTATTTTATATTAATATTTCCTACTGACTATAGGTTTATTTCTTATGATGTTGAAATTTTGTAACAATCTATGTCATCTATTTGATAAGATTTGTTTCCATTAGATTATTCTCCATACCTTCATACCAACCTATTAAATTCTAAAATCTATTCACATTAAAACCCATATTAGGTGTTATTTGAATGAATGAATGGAAATTGCTGTTAAAAGAGAACTCCACTAGGGGAATGTGTTAATCCCATCATTGTTAGAAATCCATTGAACATGATCCCAACATATCATCTAATGTTTGAATGGTTATTTCATAATAAAATTCCTTATAATGGTGGAATGTTGTGCTGAATGTCATTTCTATATTCCAAGCCATTGAAGTATTCGAACAAAAATCAAGGTAAACATATGATATAGATTAGAAAAAATAGATATTTTAACTCATTATAGTCATAAAACAGACCTTATATATAATGTGTAATGTTAGATACGGGAAAATTGTTCCTTGATAGTAAGAAACATCACTCACATGTTGTGATGGAGAAACCCCGAATACCATCCAAAACAATATTTGGTATAATTATATATATTTTTTATGAGAGTTCGTGATCTCCATTAATCAATAAAAATCACATGGGAATCAGGAATGATTTCTCCCCTAAAAGATTAAAATAAAAAATTACATTTTGGAAACATCACCAAAAACAGAATTCACTATAAGAATATTATCCCATAGGAGATGACATAAAACATTAAATAGAATAGATATTCAAAAAACAATCCCCTAGTAGTCTATGACCACCCACCATATCCCAATTCGCTAACCCTCGGTCAACCTAAAATTATCCTATAATTAAAGATGAAGGTTATGAAAACCGACAACAAGATCATAAGGGGCTAAAAATACCAAAAAATACAAGATTGTTGTGTGATATATATCGTAGTAGGATTCCACCTTATATTCTATACAGTTACTATAAATGTTATGTAAAATTATCTAAATAATTAGTACAATAAATTTAGTGTGATCCTTAGTTAAAAATTGGTTTTAAATAATTTACAATAATTTATCATTTCAAACATAAAAAACATGAAATTGCATCATGTAAAAACAAAACATTTTCCTGAAAATAATTGAAAAAAATTCACAATGTTATGTAAGATAATCAAGAAAAGGAGATACTACAATCATGATATGAAAATATGAAAGACTCAATAGAATAGTATCATGTTTCAGATTTAAAATAAATAGATAAATCAAAAAAGGAAACACATCTACAAGGGGTGACAATGAACATTTTGATATATCAAGTATCAAGAATATGGATTTTGTGGGTAAAATCTAGGTATGACTATTAGTCCATCAATGAATAACTAATAGAAAATTATTGTGACAAATAACCAAGCATACATATAGTTTCAAGGGTCTTTATAAAAATAGTTCCACAGGCCCCCACATTCCTGGTCACACATCCATAGCCTAAATCCTTCATGTTCTCTATAAATCCATTGGATGTGATGTGAGTCTTTTAGTGGAGCATATATCTAGTTCATACCAACTATCTATCTAGGTTTTCATGACTAGTTGAAAAGGGGAATGAGATATTCATGTAATGAGGATCAATCTATGATCATTGGAAATATCAATAAATGGATTATTCCCTCAAATCACATGTCACTCTCACATCGATCTCCCTCAATGTAAATTATCATTTTTTTCGATACCCATAAGTGGGAATTAAATTAATCAATAGTGGTTCACTAAGGGAATATCCAAATATATGTTAATAATAATGGTCCAACTAGACATTCAAATGTAATTAATTCATTTGAAAATTGTTTATATATTTTAACATTTAAAAATGGAAATCATACCATAATCCATTCAAAAATCATTGTCAAAATTTTGAATGGGACTTTAAAGAAATTATTTATTTCAAATATACCCTTCTACAAAAAAAGAAGTATTATATTTTCATATGGTTTCAATAAATTTCAATGAAATTTTTACACCCTAATTCAATGTTAATTAATTACCAATTACAAATCACCCAAGAGAATGAATTTATTAATAATAAGAAAATTATTCATAGAGGGTGATTAGAAATCACATAAATTAATTCATTATAAAATATGTATAAACCATCAAATATATAAAAACTATTCATTTTAATTAAGGAATTTTATTTTAGTAATAAAATCCTAGTCCAAGTCCCTCAATTTGACCAAAAAAAAATTTAATGTTTTTTAAATAAATCTAAAGAAACATGGAAATAATCCATACATAAAAAGGGGATATAGATCATGATTATTTCCATTCAATTAATTTAATGTTTAATTTTTTAAAAGATGATCAATGAGGATTTTAAATACTAATTTAAGATAAAAAATTACATAACATGTGTTGAATAGAGTCACGTAACAATAAATAATACTGAAATTTTTTTAAAAAAATCAATGAAAAACAAAGAAACACTTGCATGGAAATTCTATGTTCCAAGCACAATATATCCAAGATGTCTCACCACTGATGGGGATCATTAAATCATGGAATATGGATATTGATAGATGATATAAAAGACCATATATCTAAAATTCCACAAAAATCATTCAAAACCAAGCAAAACACTAGGCCATAATAACCCAAAATAAGAAGGAATATAAAAAAAGTATATCAAATACCAATAAGAAATAAAATCCCTTGATGAAGATCACTACATCAATCAACACTTTGATGTATTATGACATGAGGATTCTTGAGTGAAAATGTATGTAAATGGATTCTAAAATCCAATGGATCTGATTAGGTTCAAGTGGGACATGTATGAGAATATTTAGGGAGGCAATAGGATTTAAAAATATGTATGAATGATTTAGATACTGCTCGCTTGGTTTCCTATATTAGATCATTTAATTAAAACTTATCATGCACAAAACCACATTCCCAAAATAGATTTATTGGAAGATTTGAAATGATATGCTACATAGATTGTTTAACCAGTACCCCACTATCGTCCATGATTCTTGGTTTACCTTACCAAGGAAAAACAATGTATAGACCATGCAGACCCTTCTGTCTAGTTTTTATAGTTTGTCTAACCATGTTTAAAGAATGTGAAAACCATGTACATTCCAATAACCCTTCAAAAAAAATACATAAACCATCCGAAATAACACCCAAATAGTACTAATAATTTGTAACTAATAAATATGGTTTAAAAGATCTTTTACAAGTAATGAAATGTTATCACCTCCCAACCATAGGACTTTATATCCTAATAAATCTTCATGTACGAATAATAGAAAATGATGACACCAAATAAACACCCACAATAAACATGTGAAGAAGATGGTCTACAGTCTATAATAGAGACTCGTCTAAATGTATAATTGATAAAAATTTCCAATTTCATCACCCACATCGAAAATATATAAGGAAAACAGACCCATAATATCTCTCAACACCTTTTAATGATTTATCATAGCAGTTTAACAATTGAAAAAAAAAATTCTTCATCCCATAGAAGACACTTGAACAACTCACCAAAAATAAATATCAATGATCTTATATCCCCATGGAATTAAATGTCATGAAAAAATTTATAAATTATGTATGTACTCGATCATAACCAATGATTTTCAAAACCCAACCTCAGTCCTCGATGATGACACCCAATAAATCAGAAAAACCTATGCGTTCCTGATCCAATGATAATTTACATTGTCCTTGTAACCAGTGTACATTCAAATGGTCTATCCAATTACAAAAAGAATTTGTATAAACATGAAATTTTGTGAAAAGTTGGTCCTTACACTCTATCAAGTGAGATCACCCAACCGATCAGAATTGGGATCGAACCATCAATACAAAACAAGAGGAACATCAAGGAAAAAAGTCAAGACAAACATCTCAAGGTTTCTCATATCATTATTCATCTCCATCATCATAAGTATAACAAAACATATATGAACTAAATTAATTCAAAAATATTTCAAATAATTCAAGTGTAAACATATATAAGACACCACCACATAGGTCATAATAAAAGGAAACCAACCTCACCTTATAAATCCGAAAAATGACCAAAACCATGGTCCACATGAAATCATCCACAAATATCCCAAAATAATCTATCATGATTTCTAAAACAAATGGATTTCAAAATTTAAAAAGAAAACATGGGAATATATTAAGAAGTTTCCACTCTGACGGGAGAAACAAAAATTTGGATAAACACCAACCACTTTTCGAAACTAGTTACAGAAAAATGAAATCTCCCACACTTTTTTGAAAATCTCCTCTTTGAAGTCTTGGATGAATCCATATCATCATGAAACATATTATTCCCAGCATTATGGAGATGAAATTCCTGACCAAAACATCCCTTCCCAATCACCTAACATACAAGAACTCTTATAGTCACCTAAACACAATATCCAATTAGAAACTCTTGGAGAATTCAAACAAAAAATATTTAAATTATTCGGTGCACCACTCTATAAACACGTGATATTACCGTTCATTTCCTAATATTTATATCTTTCATCAACCATGAAAGATGAATTATTCCTTTCATGAAATTTCACAAGCTCTTCATTATCTACAAATACATATTTTGAATCAAAAAATAAGAGTTCAACCCTAACTCATGCATGTAGTTATGAGGGATTTGTTAATTAATATCCTAAATAAAATATTCTTACTAAATTCTTCCCCAATAATCCATGAAATTAAACATTCCAGCTGTGGGAATTTCTTGGCATAATCCTCCAATGATAGCACATCTTGAACAAAACCCAAGAACTCATAAAATTAGTCCTTCTTTAAATCAATAGGATATATGAACTGAATGATGATTCACTTGTATTATTCAAAATAAACTATATATTATAGGTAATAGGGTATCCCATATTCCCCAAACATCTATAATGATCACCCAAATAAAGAGTTTTATGACTTGACCTTCAGAGAATCATGATTATTGAGAGAATAGAATATATTATAAAATTCCTCAGGCCACATTACTACCTCAAGAGAACCCAAATCTACTTTATAAAAATATGGCTGTCAATACCTGATGTAATGGATGGTTTTTAAATATTGTATGTTATTTGGATCCACCATTCTATATGTACACAAGGTAGTGTAGTCGACAAGAGATGCAACTTCTAGAAAACATAAAGGACCACTTCAAAAAAAATATGGATGAATGATCATTATATAAATCCTAGAAAACATACTATGGTACATTTATGGACATAAGAAACACATACATATCATCTTAGACATCAACAATGACTCAAAATGAGCATAAAATATTTTAACCTGAGTCACACTTTTTTTTATCAAATGCATTTTTGATATAAAAAACATAATATTTCACTATTTGTAAGACATTACAATTTCCATTAAAAATGATAAATTGTATTATAAATAAATAAAATTTTTCACAAATATCTTCCCAATAGATGGAGATTAATCTGTGATTTCAATAACATTAATCCCATTTTCAAATTTTTAATACAATTAACATTTAAAATCTAGGAAGAAAAATTATTCATAAAAAATTATTTAAAACATAATCAAATAGACTGTGAATATAATTTTTTAACCCCAATATTTCCTAAGAAAACAAATTCTAGTAATATTTTTTGAAATAACTCAATGAAAACAATGTTTAATCAGAATTTTGGTTTTAAAATTGGAAATAAAATCATAAATAAGGGATAAAATATGAACTGGCAAAATAATTCCATAAAACCAACCACATATAAATCTATCATAACTAAAATCAAATAAGGGAATTCAATTTAATGAAAACATAAATAACATTGGGAACCAAGATAGAACCACTCATGACTTGTTTATTTGGGTTGTTAAACCACACACCAATTACACTACTCTTCATGGAAGAATTTATACATTAAATACGTTGATTCTTCAATGATTACCTATCCATGAAAACAAGATGAAGTTATGGTCATCCATCCATTCCTGTGACCAAACACATAAGATATTACCAAAAATATAATATAGTATCATCATGAAACTAAATCTCTTTTTTCATTACAAAAACAATAACACAAAAAAAGACACATGTTACCATATCCCTCGAAACTCAAGTATCATCATGAAGAAGTAGTGATCAGGAACCCACTCATGAACTAACTATTGAGTCCCCACACTTTCATAATCTCTTTTTTACCATTAATCACCATAAATAAAAAAGCCGATTTCAAGGAAAATTGATTTATTTTTAAATAAATGACACATTTGATAATATTATTTACTAACCAACCCAAAGTATAATTCCACATAATATCTAATTTGATTCCCTACTAACATAATGATTTTTTCTGATCTTCATGCGCAAACGATCGGAATGTGGGAATCAATAAATAACCATTGGGAATAATTTCATCCACAATAGATTACAATAATAAAATTAGACTATAAGAAAAAAAACCAAATTTATAAATTAGTATAATAATATCATGCACAATGATATTATACAAAATTTAATATAAAACTATGATGAAAAAAATTATCTCCTAGTTTTCAAAAACCACCATCCATGTCCTAAGTCACTGTCCCATGGTCTGTTAACCTCAAACCCACAATTAAAGAAGAAATAATTTTCACTTACAATAATATCCAAAAGGGATTGAAAATCCATATAAGATAATAATGTATTGATTTATACATATTATTTTTGTTCCACCAAAGGTAATGTGTATTTACTTCCTAAGGTAAGTGAAATTTTCTAAAATAAGAATGAATGAAATAGAGTATGAGCCGTTGTTGAATAATAAATTTTTAAACATTAATAAATCATTTCTCAAAAAAACATGTCATTTCACTTTTTTAAAAGTACTCATTTTCATGAAAATCATTGAAAACAATTTCAGAATCTATTATTTGATAATAATGAAATGTTAAGAATATGTATAAAATATGAAAATCTAAAAAAAATTAATATAATTAGTTCATTGTCCATAAAAGAAATTATTAAATAGAAATTTATTTTATGGGGGTAAAATTAATTCTTTCATGTACTGTGTATCAAATATAAGGATTTAATGGGTAAAAATAGTCACAATATTGAGTCCAGCATATAATACATAATCATTAATACTAATCATAGGCCTTATAACTAGTGTAAATAGTTTCCAGAAAACTAGTTCCACACACACCCTCTTTCATGGATGCATGTCCATAGCATGAACCATTTATGTTCTATTTGGATCATGTATATGAGGTGTGAGTCCACTAGTAAATAAAGTATATAGGACACCCTTAAAATAATATAGGTTACCATTAATACTGAAAAAATATATGTTACATAATTATTTTATATGTATAAGACATTTATCCTTGTCAATATCAATAATGGTCTTAATCCCACAAATCGCATCCCCTTGTCACCCAGATCTCCATCAAAGTAAATAATCCATTTTTTCAACACCCAACAATGGGAAGTATAGGAATCTTGAATGTGACATTAATAAATTATTATAATATAGGATCATACTAATGTTCCATGAAATCCACAAAACATCTTGAATTCAATTAAAAACAATTTATAAAATTAACCATTTAAAAGTGGTAATCATACTTCCATCCTTTAAGAAAATTTATCAAAATTAAAAATGGTCTATTAAAGAATTATTTATATCAAAGGGGCCATATTTATTTCAAAGGATTTATTAAATTTTGAAATAATTGGAATATATTTAAAAACATGGGGTTTCACACTCTTTTAATGTGAATATATTACCAATTTCAAATCACCCTAGAGAAGCGATTTTTGAAACGAGGGGAAAATAATTAAAAGGTGGATATTAGTTATAATACCCACCTAAAACATTACATAATCTGGAGTTAAGTTAATAATTTTCTTTCTTTCATATTGATGATCATTTTAGTTTTATTGTTTTAAAGAATTAGACCATTAATATTGCATCTGAAATATTACAAAGTATACATTCCTACTATATCCTTTTTTCAAAATAATAAAACTCAATAAATAAAAAAAGAATTTTTTTCATGATAAATATCTTTATGGATTATTCCTTTTTCTTAATCTTCCTTATACCTTTTAAAAAACTTTACAAAAACATGAGATGACAATAAAAAGTACAGTAATGGATATAAAATAAGGAAATAAAACAATAGTCTTTGAATACAAACCAGTCAATGAAATCACACTTTTTACTCTTAAAACATATTCTATTTATAATACCTCATGAAATAATAATTTTTATTAAACACTCATAGAATTCATAAATCATAATGGAAACATTGGTCATCCATAACATACAGACATTGTATCTTTCACAACAATATACGGAGTAACTTTCATTGTTATGTCTGTAATAACCATCAATGTATATTCTCTAAATCCATTAAGAAAATATATATCATTTTCCTCCGTCATGTTACACAATTTATTGGAGAGATATATTAGGCTCCACTTTTCTTGATTTATCTCATAACCACCTGTATACATAGAAAATTCCCAAGACCCATAACATTATCATAACACATAAAACAATCATAAATTAAATATATCATTTCCACAATGTAATAAAAATATATGAGTTCAAGATATTTTAATAATTAAAGATTTCTATACACCATGTTCAGTACCAAAATATTTAAAAAGTGTATAAGGTTTTTATTTTCCTTTTAAAAACATTACAACTTGTTAAAGATGCCAGATATTAAATAATGCTCGTGGAGTCAAAAAGGTCATTGTCACTACATATATTAAAAGGAAACATTCCTTTTTTCCTTTTAGTACAATGATTTATAAAAAAGATTCTTTTTGAAATTTTTTTTATTAATTTAAAATAAATTTTTTATAATTATACACCGTAAAAAATAAGGTCGTGTATAAAATAAAATATGCATCAATGAAAGGAGATTGAGACGATGTCCCTTACCTTATGTCCGACATGTATTGTTCGTTATTTATCTACCTAAATAATAAAAATAAGATAAATTATACTTGATTCAAAAACTTTTTTCTGTTTTTTATTCCTTATATATCACTTATTTCCTTTTTATAACAAATGTATAATTATTCACGTTCATATCAGTCGTTTTGTTGATATTCGGTACTTGAGACCAAAATGAAATTGTTATAATTACAAATTGTCCATGTTGTCAAATGTAATTTATCTCAAGAATATTATTAATGATTTAAATACCATATATATCTAGTATACTAATGAAATTTTAATGGTACATAATGTTTGAAGATAAGAAATATAATACACCGTTCCGGGAGATGGTAAGTCGTATATACACATGAATGCTACTATAATTTCTGTGTCATAATAATTAAATGAAAACTGAATGATACATAGGTATATTATAATTCCATTACAATACCTATGTTATATATTTTACATAAGATCATTAATTTCATCATTTATATGGTCCATGTATGGAATGAAGAAGCCATATCAATTTGAGTGGGCGGTATTCCACACTTCCTGAAATGAAATTCTCATATTTACACATTATGGAAAACATAATGATATGATATAAATGAAAAATAATGAATAATAGAGACTGTATAAATATAATATATATTATATATAAGTACAGTTTCAAAATAATATCCACTAAGAGAGGGGGTAGGGTAAAATTAAAAATCATCGTTTTGTGATGTAGTAGTTTATCATATAGAGAAATAGTATGTTTGTATCCATTAGATGGAGGTGTGTAAGTGTTGTTTGAATAAATATATTTAAAACATAATAGTATATTTTGGATACTTGTTTTCCTATATAATCAATGAATAATAAGGGAATAGGGGTGGAGAAGGAATGTAAAGGAATAGAATGTGAGGAAAGATATTGCCTCAAAATCAGGTAACTTCATTAGATTTGAGAGAAAATGTTTTCTTGAATGGCCTTAATCCAATGGTATGGATTATAATAAGTAGGTAGGGATGTTTGATGCCTATTTGAGTAGAATTGGGATGATCCAAGGGGCTTTAGAGGTTTATGTTGTGTGGGTAGATGTGGGGGCCTTTTTTGTGAGAGGGAGGAGGAGCACTTTAAAAATGCCTAGAAATTTTAATTTATTATTAATTCAATTTCAACTAAAATGGTCCAAAATATATTTAATTAAAATATAGGATGATTTCCGTCAGAATAGAAATCATTAAATAATTTTTAGACATGTTTCTAATTTTTTTCATCTTTATCATTTTTGATTAACCCTTATTTTACACTTTTCTATCTTATATGATGTCATATTATTTACACATTGTGGGTTAATTTAATTCCCATATCATGTCCAAATACCCATAAAATTTCATTTATGAAATATTTAGAGTTATATAAAAAATTTATCCGAATCATAAATTCTTAGGAGTTTTATATCATTTAATAGACTATTTTTTATTTGTTTTAATTAATTATACTGATTTTGGACACTATTTTTACATGACTTTTTTAGAAATTCATAACAACATTATTACATCTAATAATGAATTAAATAAAATATAATATGTAAATATAATAAAAAAATTAGTTTATGTCATAAAAATAATCATATTACATTTATTTTAATATTTATAATATCATTAATTGGTAACCTTTTTTAATGAATATATCACTATAATGTTATTGTATAATAAATAAATTTTTTTATATAATCTATAAAAATAATAAAAAAATACCATGATGAAGGAAATATTTTTAGAATTTTAAATTCAATTAATATTCAAAGAAATCATTTATATAATCGCATATTAAAATTTTTTTAGAAAAAGATACATTTTTATGTTATATTTATCATTACTTTAAATTTATTTTTATAAAAAGTCATTTTATCATACTAGTTGCACCATGGGGTCCCAAAATCATCCAAACGATTCCCATGGATAGAAATTTATCATTAAATTGGTTTATGATACGTTTTTTTGTAGTATGATATAATTAAATTACATGATTTCTATAATATACCATATTTATTCTTTAACCATTGTAAATAAAAAGAATTGCTATAGTTATTATTCATAATGTCCAAAAATAAATGGTACTTATTCACACAATTTGGAAATTATGATTCCAAATATGGAATCTATTTTCTCAATTTCAAAACATAAAGGATTCATTAATTAATATTAAATTATTTCTGATTTTCAAAACCAAATAGCGGGTTTTTAAGAAGTAATAACTATCAAACAATTGACATGTGTGTATTTCAAATTTGAATGGGAAATTACTCACAATGAATAAAATTTTATTAAATTATAAACACATAATAAAATTACACAGAAAACCCAATTAAAATGACCATATAACTATATAAATAAATTAGATGAAAAGATAGTTTTGAATAATAATGCATTATTTTTCACTATTCATTAAAAAATGAACTATATTAGAAAATTACAAAATATTTAAACAAACAAAATTTTTGTGTCTTGATTCTATAGAATAAGATTAATTTTTCAAAAATAACATATCAAAATTACTAAAATTAATTTAAAAAAGGTTCACCATCAAATGTAGGTAAAACAACCTTTTAAAAAATTACACTATTTCATGCTTAAAATCGAATTTATTATTATTTTAATACTTTAATATATATTTGATAAATGGAATGAAATTTAGGAAACATGTATAATCATATAGTATTGTGTCATATTCAATCCCTCTTATACAAGGTTATGTATTAACTATTATTTAAAATATTAATATTATTACAATATATTTTAGTACAACTCAATGTTTTGTGCATCGTAAGATTTCAATGTATCTCCTTGATGCATGTGGAATGCGCTATTCGAAAAATAATCCCCTTTAATTTAATTTTTTTATTATTCATAAATATAAATATAAATTAAAATGATTATTTCAATAAATAATTGTGATCCTACATCATTCCCCCCTTTTTGAATTTGTGTCCTCATAATTTTATTTACATATCAAATAAGTGGGGGGTATTTATCCCTCCTAGACTTTTCAAATTCCCATTATTTCTTATCAACCATATGGTTTCTCCACAAAACCTTCACCTAATGAATTAACTTAGATCACAACACTTTCTATCTATAGATATGAATCTGGATTTGTTCTCATGTGCTTCTAAATATTCATCACATTTTATGCCATCTCTTCTACCCTTTCCATTCACATCAAATTCCTTTCAACAACATCATCACAAAACGATGGAGTTAAACACCTCCTTCCATAAAATTCTTCAAATGGCGCCATGTGTATACTAGAATAAAAAATGTTATTATAAGAAAAGTCATCGAAAAAATATGTTAGTCCCAAATTCTATGGCAATCCATTGAATAAGAACATATAATATCATCAAATTTCTGAATTGTTTGTTATGACTGTGCATTTGATTGTAGATGAAAAGCTATAATAAAATTTACTTTTGTACCCAATTACTTCTTAAGGACCTTCCAAATGTTATAAGTGATCCTCAGATCATGGTCAGATACAATAGAGAGGATTAATACATGTAATGTGACTTTTTAATTAACATAAAACCATGAATTTTTATCTAGAGATAGGGAATCTCATATATGATAAAAATGAGCTAATTTAGTCAATAAATCAACAATAACCTAGAATTAATTGTTTTTGTGAGTAATCTTGGTTAATCCCACTACCGAATCCATGGACACGTTTTCCAATTTCCACTTTGGCACTAAAAAAGGCTACATCATCCATTTTGAAAAATTCTACTCTACTTTAACTTGTTAACAAATCAAACATCTCATGGTAAAGTAAGAAATATATCATTTCACTTTATCCACCAGAAATACTCCTAAAGATTTCTATACAACATAATACATCTAGGATGAACTGAAATGGAGAACTATGAGCTTCACATAATAAATTTTCTTCAATTGTTAATCCCATGGTACAAATAATCTCTTTCCAAACATCAAAACACTATACTTATCAATTTTAAATTAAAGTAACATGCCCTTATGAACCAATTCTATCTTTATATGCAAATCACTATATTTTTTCTCTGCTTTCTAAATTCTATCTAATTTAGATGATTTCACTTCCACTTGAAACAAAATATAGGTAACCCTTGAACCAAAAATATAAAATCCAAAATTCATCAAATCAAAGACCAAAGGATCTCGATCCAATTCTATAATGGTTAATATAGAATTAATCTTTTGACTGGAAGCATTGTATACATTGATTTAAATTCCTCTACTGTAATGAATCTTGACATAATAATACTTGATTAATTATTTCAATTTCGACTATATCATGTTTAATTATTTTAGAGTGAATATATTCTTCAATCATTTGTGATCAGTATATATTTCACACTTCATTCCATATAGATAACGCCTCTAATTTTTTAATGGGAAAAATAAATGAACATATATTCAATTCCAATGTAGGGAAGTATATCTCATTAGTTTTCAACTAATGTGAAGCATAAGCAATTAAAAAATCATTTTTCATTTGGCCATAGCCAAGTCCTTTCCCCAAAGAATCACTATAGATAATAAATTCCCCATTTATGGAAGGATGTTCCAAAACTAGAGCATTAACAAATCTTGATTTATATTCAGAAAATATTCACCATTTTTTTCTGATAAACATAACACCTTTCCATGTTAACATAGTTAGTGGGATAGATAACCATGTAAAATATTCAAAAAACCTCTATTAATATCCTGATAAACATAGAAAACTAATAATATAGGTTATATTTGTCGGTCATGGTCATTCATCAACAACTTTTGTTTTAGAAGCATCAACATTTAGGATATCTTAAAAAATAATTTGACCAATTAATGTAATTTGTTATAACCAAAACTCACACTTCCTGAATTTCCAATTCATTTTATTTTCATTTAATGTTTTCTTGCCAAACCTAAAATGAAATCCATGCTCTTATTTACTTTTTGAATATACAAAAAATAATAATAATTAAACACAACCACAAACTTATACAAGAACACGCGGAAAATTATATTCATAATATCCATGAATACTGTAGGTGAATTGGATAACCCTAAAAAACTACAAATTCTTAATGGGAATATTTAGTATGAAACACATTCATCAAAATGTATACTTGCTTTGCATTCAAATTTTGGTAGCCTGAACTCATGCCACTCATTGAAAATTATTAATCTCCCTGGAGCTGATGAGTCAAATCATTGATATGAGGAAAATGATACTTTTTCTTAACAGTGATGTTATTCAAGGGTTTATAATCAATGAAATGACTTATTTAATGATATTTATATTTAACAAATAATACAGGATCACCCTATGGTGGTGTTATAGGTCTAATGAAACAATTATCTAATAACTAATGAAATTTATTTTATATATCTAAAAGTTCGATTTGATCCATTAGATATGGGTGTTTTGAAAATGGATTCACATTAGGAACCAAGTAAATAGTAATTTCAACTTTCTGATAAGGTATTATACCAGGAGACTCATTTGAATAAACATCAATATACTCACTGATCACTAGAACATTATTAATCTGAATAGTTCATTTGTTTTAAAAAATATGTGCAATGAATCATTCATTTCCATATTTTACTAGTTTCCCAGCTTCTGGATATGATATTAAATGGTAGGGTTTATTCTTATACACATGATGAAATTCTTTCTAAAAATAAACCACTTTATTATTGCATTTAATCATAGAAAGATAAACTGAAAGCTAATCCATTACCAAAATAACGTCAATCTTTAATAGATGAAAAAAAGCATGTAGGTAGATTCTTTCCACAGACAACGATAGTAATGATCTTATAATTTCTTTTTATCTCAAAATTTCCCCTAGGTGTTTTTAACAAAAGTTCAGGATTCTTATCTTGAGATGGAGTACACAATTTACTAGATAATTTCTCAAAAATGAATTAATATATGGACCCAAAATAAAACAACCAATTCTTATAATATAAAAAACAAACAATGTACCTATTATTAATTCATTTTATGTCCTAACATCTACTGAAGTAGTTTCAATGGATTTCACCTCACCTTTCTGCGTGTAATCTATATGATTTCCATCATTTGGGTTCCTTAGTGGACACTCATTTTCATAATGACCCATTTCATTGCACTTAAAAAATTATACTGACTTTTAGACATATTTTATCTTTCCACCACACATTTCATTTTCAATACAATTTCGATCCTTATGTACAATTTTACCATATCAAGAGCACATTCTTGAATTAAAAAGGCATTCCCCATGGTGATTTTTACTATATTTTTCACAAACTGTAACCTTAGGTTTATCACCATTAGGATTTTTTGATGATTTATTTCCTTTAATCTTCCACCTTGACCACTTATTTATTTGTTAATAAAAGAACATAATATCATCATAAAACTCCATTTCCACATTCAATACACCTGCAACATGTTTTTCAAAACTTTTGAACTCACGAAAAGCTAATTCCCTTTGATAAATAGGCTTTTATCCTATGTAAAAATTATTGATTTTATTATCAAGACCCCATATGAAATTTTGAGCATTCTTTTCCAGCCAAATGAATTTTTCTTGACACACACCCATTAGCTCATCTGCCTACCTCAATTCCAATAATTGTTTGTCCATCATAAGTCACAGCACCTTAGTAAAATATTTATCCAGAAACATACCTTTGATTGCATCCCAATCAAGGGAAGAAATTTCCTCACTGTCCCAAGTATTTTTAACAGTCATCCATCACTGAACGACATCACCGTAAAAATTGAAAACAACAATACCATACATCTGATATTATGAACACCCAATGAAATCAATAAAATTCTATTTCTTTAATCCACCATTTAGCTAGAACAGGGTAACATGATCATCTAAATGGTGGGGGATGTTTCCTCAGGAAATGATCAACTATTGAAATGTTACATTGTTGTTGATCTGGATAATCTAATTCATGGATACCACCAACATTTATATCCTGTGTCAGCTTTCCAAACACCGCCAAAAACTATTCTATTCCAATTCCTACCACTTTTTGTTTTTAGTCTATTAGATTGTTTTCTTTTTATGTCTTTCCATCATAGATGCCCTATTTCTTATGCGAAAAACCATTCTGAACATAGACATATCCTAGATGAAGCATCATGTCAATCTTAAAATTCTATATCATTTCAATATTACCATAAAGTAAAAATAATTTATGGATGATCTATTAACAATATCCCAACATCTAATGTTTTCAAAAAATGACCTATGTTAACAACAATAAGGCCCCATCCTTTAACACTACATAATATTGTGTTATGTAAAGAATTTATTTTTTTAACATTAACGATCTATTTATGTTTATATTTTTAGATAATTAGTCCATAACTATTACAACTCCAATATTACAAAGTATACACTTCTACTATGTACAATTTTTTCACAAAATATAAAACTCCAAAAATAAAAAATGAATCGTTTATAGATAAAAATCATCACGAAATATTCCTATCTCTAACCCTTTCTTATACAATATGAAAAAAGTTACAAAACCATATGATGATAATTAAATGATACATAAGGGATATAAAATAATGAATGAAAACATTAGTCAATGAATACATACCAATCAATGAAATCATACATTTTACACATAAAACATGTTTTCTTTTACATAAAACAAGAAATAATAAGATTTATAAATATATTATATAAATAATAAATCATAATGAAATCATATGGAATACATAAAATACTTACCTTGTAGATTTCATATCTACATATAGAGTGACACTCACTGTTATGATTGGAATTCCCATCATAGTATATTCCATAAATCTCAGAGGAGAAACACGATCGTTTTCCTCTGTTATGTTACCCAATGCTTTGGAGAGATCTATTAGGCTCACCATACCAGATTATAAATTGGATCCACCCATATACAACTGAAATGAACTAGAACCATAAAATAATAATTACAAATAAAACAAGCATAATGTAAAGATAACATTTCCACATTGCAATCAGAATATATCATTTCACAATATTAACAGAAATAATGCTTTCAAAAAACCATAAATAATACCATAATTTTTAAAAATGGTATATGGTATTTATTTTCCTTCTAAAATAATTTTGACTTGTTAAGGAATCTAAATATCAAATAATTCTTACGGTGGTGGAAAGGTCATTATAATTGCATATGTAAAATAGAAAAATATCTATTTTAATTTAGTAAAACTTTTAAAAAAATATTTACATCTAAAAAGAATATACATAAATTGAAATAAAAATAACAAATTATACACCATATAAAACATGGTCATGTATATACCATAAAAATGATTTAATGAAGGGAGATTGAGATGACGCCCCTTACCTTGAGTCTAACTTGTCTTGTTCTTTCATTATATCCATGAATAATAAAAATAATTTAATTTACTCTTATTTAAAAAACTATTTTCAAATTAATTATTCCTTATATACCAATTATTACCCTATTATAAAAATCATATAAATATTCAAGTTCATATCGGTCATTTTGTTGATATTAAGTACCTGAGTCAAAAAATAACTTATTATAATTAAAAAGTATTCATGTGGTCAAAATTCAATTATCTCCATAATATTATTCATGATTTAAATATTATTTATATAATCCTATATATATGTAATTAGAATACAACACAACATTTGGAGATAAGAAATGATATTCATTGTTCATGGAGACGGTATGCCATACCTACTCATTAATGCAACTTTCATTTCTTTTTCATATTAAGGGAATGAGAAATAAATGATACATAGGTATATTATAATTCAAGTATAATATCTAAGTTATATATGATACGTTAGTTCACTATTAAATCCTTATTTTATTCAATTTATGTCATTAATGAGTCATATCACATTGAGGTGGTAGTAGTCCACACTTCCCCCAATTAAATTATCACATTTACATATTATAAAAAGCATAAAGGCATATTATAAATAAAAAATAAAAATATATAGATAAAATATTAATATAACATATATCATATAAAAATAATCTTCCATCGTATTGGCCACCATGAGAGGTGGTAAAATAAAATTGAACAGTCATAGTTTTGTGAGGCAGTGGTACGTCGTACACAGAAACAATGTGTTCATATCCATTAGATGGAGGTGTGTGTAAGTGTAGTTCGGATAATTCTTAAAAAACATCCTATTATATTGAGGATATTTGTGTAGTTATATAATAAATGAATAAAAAGTTCATAGGGAGTGGAGGAGGAAAATAAAATAAAGAAACTTGAGAAAAGATGATAGCACTAAATGGGGTTACTTCTTTTGATTTGAGCCAAAAGGCATTCTTGAATTGCCTTTTTCCCAAGGTAAGGATTATAGGAGGAAAAGAAGGATGTTGGGAGCCTATTTGGGGAGAAATTAGACCAGACATGGGGCTTTAGAGGTGTCAGTTATGTAGGTAGAAGTTGTGGCCTTTTATAAGAGGGGGATAGGTAATTTAGGGAACTCGAGATATATTAATTTATTATAAATACAATTTTATTTAAAAAAGGTAAAAACACATTTAATTTAAATATATTATGTAATTTGTTCAAATAATTGTCATAAAACAATTTTTAGAAATTTTTTGAATATTTTTTATCCTTATCTTTTTTTTAACCCAAATTTAACCATTTTAAATCTTATTGAGATGTCATGTAATTTACACATTGTGTGTTAATATAACTTCTATATCCTATATAAATAACCCCAAAAAAGTCATTTATCACATATTTTTACTTATCTTAAATATTTTGTTGATTCTTAGATTATGATTAATTTAGTATCATTTAATAAACAATTTTATTTTTTAACATATGAATTATGTCAATTTTGGGCACTATTCATACATGACTTTTTTACAAATTCATAACAACTTGATTCCTTTAAAAAGGAAATAAATAAAATATAATATGTAAAAATAATCCAAAAAATTCATGTATGGAATCAAAATAATCAAATAATTTTTATATTAATGTTGATTAAATCATTTATTTGAATCCTTTATTAATGATGCGATCATTGCATCATCATTGTGTTAGAAATAAATTTATAAATTTAATCTCAAAATATTATAAATAAAATACCATGATAAATTAATTATTTTAAGATTTTGAATAAAAACTTATATTCAAAGTTATCAGTTATATAAATCTATGTTAAAATTGTTTTAGTAAAAGAAACAAGTTTATGTTATATTTCTCTTTACATTAAATTAATTATTACAAAATGACATTTTCCACAACCATGTGGCTCTATAGGGTCCTGAAATTAACCCATGTATAACCATGGTCGTATATGTCTCATACAATTGGATTTGGACACTATTTTGGGTAGTTTTATATTATTATATTATTATTATTTACTTTTATTTACCACATTAACCATTTGACCATGGTAAATAAAAATAATTTCTAAAATTACTATTCAAAATGTTCGAAAAAAGGGTACCCATTACCGAAATTTTTACTTTCTTACTCCAAATATGGAATAATTGATTCAAAATTCTAAACATATAAGTTCTAGTAATTAATTTAAAACTAATTCCGATTGTCAAAACCAAAATCATGTTTTAAAAAAGTAAAAACTATCAAAAGATTGATGTGGGTTTATGTATAATTTCAATGGAGAGTTTTTTGAAATGGACAGCATTAAAATAAATTATTAAATACTTATCCAATTAAATTTTAAAACCATTTAATAGGATAATATAACTTTATAAATAAAATAAATGAAATGACAGTTTTGATTGAAAATTCAGTATATTTCACTATTAATTAAATAATTAACATTATCATAAAATTATCAAATATTTAACCAGATTAAATTTTGGTTTCGCACTTCTATATAATATATTTATTTTTTCAAATAAAACATATAAAAATGACAAAAAAAAATTAAACAGATTCTCCATCAAAATGGGAGAAAAGAACCTTTTAAAAATATTAGTGTATTTTAGGCATAAAATCAGATTTATTTATTTTTTACGACTCAAAAATTTATTTGATAAATTAAAATACATTTTAAAAAATTGTATAATCAAATTTTTTTTGTTCTTTCCGTTCTCAACAAATAAAGGGCTAGCTGTTAACTAAAATTTAAATTAATAATTTTATTTTATTTTTTCGGTATAACTCAATGTTG
Organism: Viscum album; assembly: GCA_963277665.1. Classification (NCBI taxonomy): domain Eukaryota; kingdom Viridiplantae; phylum Streptophyta; class Magnoliopsida; order Santalales; family Viscaceae; genus Viscum; species Viscum album. The sequence goes on along the minus strand of OY728126.1, from coordinate 568,553,891 downwards.
CATGCCATAAAAGATTTCAATGAAACCTGTGGTTGCATGTTAAGTACAATATCAGGAAAAGAATCCACATTAATGTAACAATAGTATCATATTGATAAATATTAATTGAAATTAAAAGGTATTATTCTCTAACTACATGAGATCATACATTAGTAATTTGATAAATTTTATCAATTGAAACTAATTTGAAAACATCATGTTGTTAAACTAATTTATTTTGAATCATGCCATTTCATTTTAAGAATAACAAATCATGAAAAGTCCCTCAATATCACCAAAAATGCCTTTACTTTTTTTTTGTGAAAATAAATCAAATTATAAATTGAATTAAAAAAATCAAAAAATTGTTATAGAGCTGAATTGTTTTTTCATTTAAATTAATTCCACGTTATCTTTATTTAAAATATAATTAAAGGGGAGTTGACATAGGAAATTATGATAAAATATAATATAATGTGCATTGAATGGAAGTTCAAATCTATTAATTATTATGAAAAAATTAATTAAAAATGATGGAAAAGAATAAATAACCTATGCGTAAAATATTATATCCAATCACAATTGATATGAGATTTGTTTCCTTAAAAGTTGATCACTTAATATAGGAAGATAGATATAGAGGAAATATATAAAAGACCCATGATACATAATTCCACATCAATAATTCTATATATAATGAAACAGAAGCACATCATAACCTCTAGTAAAATGTAATTGAAACAAGAATAGATATCCATTACCATGAGGAAAAGAAAACAATTAGAAGAGGATCCCTACTTTTATTCACACATAGATATTCCATGAAATGAGTATTAAGGATCCAAAATGTCTTTATATGTCTTCTAAAATATAAATGATTATATTTTGGTTTGAGTGTGAGGGGTTTGTGGTTAATTTTGTTTTTTTAATTAATATATCAGGGGATTTAGTTACAATTTTCATGGTTTCCAATGTTAGGGTATACTTTTACTACTAATTGTGCACCAAACTATGGTCCAAAATACATGGCCACTAGATGACCTACATGGTTAGGCTGGAAAGTTAGATTAACTATTCACTAGGATTGTGATATCATTCAATCCATGTTTCATCATTTTTTTAACCATTCATAAATAATCCACAATCCTTGCAACTCGCTACTATCTAGGTTACATGGTTTTCATAACCATTCACAAACAATGAAAAATCTATGAAATTTCCCAAAAAAAATCCGTAAAAATGTTCGCAGAGACACTAGAAACACCCCATGAATAGATCTATTCATTAAATATTCAAATCAATGGGTAAAAACACATAAAAATTGAAATGACATATTAAAATTTTAATTCCATTAACATTCACTCTTATAGAGTTATTTACTATAGGGTTCATGGGGAGTCCTATAATTACATACCTGGTTTTGTTTCCCCTTGTCCATAATTGTATGATAAATGGATGAATCATACCCTTAAAACATATATAGTTCATTACTTGACATGTTTTCATACAATAAATCTAAATAAAAAGTCCATAATTTATCTCTTCATCTTATCCCATTGTAAATATTTCTTTAGATCTCTATATATCATTATTCATCCTTGATTAATGGGGATGGTTGAGATATTTTCATCATGCATAAGTTTACACTTTAGTTATTTTTTTCACATTTCATTTTTCAAACCTAATAACATAATATTATGAAATGATGTACATCATAATATTTACTAAATTATTCTATAAAACCTCACCAGCATTATAAGTCTCAATAATAATATTAATAAAGGATTATTGAGAAGTTATTTGAGAATGGTCAGATAAATATATTATTATTATTCCCATATCAATACGTTTCATTTCCCAGAATATTGGATCCATTTAAACGATTATCTTGGATATAGTTGTGGGATCCTTCCTTTAAAGAGAATCATTCACATTATCTAACATACCTGGACGGAAATGGATTGAACAATCATAATCCAAATTCATCTCTTACCACCTTCGTTGGAATATTTTATGCTTTTTTACTTTGAATATATAAATGTGTATTTTAATTTATATATATATGAAATAATTCTCTTTAGAGAGAAAATATCAATAAATATTCAGTGTGAATATCACTATACAAAAATCAAGATCATGATTTTTTAGTTCTATTGATGGATATTTAATTACCAGAAGGAATAGTCAACCAATTTATCATCATCCATCAGTACACAAACCCATAAACATTTAGATACATTTGTTATATCACAAGTCCTTCCAAACTTGTGGGTAAATTGGGCACATGTGAAGTGGTTAACCTCTTCCATATCAATTTATATCATTCAATTAATTAATCAAACAAAAAACATGACTCCCTTATGAGTATGATTAATTAGTTGTCTGGAATATTCTGAGATGTTTCCAGAAATAGATTAAAGTACACAGTTAATCGATGGAAAATAAATATTTTAATTAAAGATGTTTTCCAGATCCATCATTCAGTTCCCTTATTTTTATGGATCAATAGATATACCTTTATAGGTGATAATATTTCCCATGAATTTTACTTTGTATAGGGATATATATTATTGATAACAAAACCACTCGTTTAGGATAGAGATAGATTAATTCATTGGGAAACACATCAATATATTCTCATATTATGGGTATGTTATCATGAATGATATTTTCCATAGTCTCAATTATTTGAGCTATATAGGAATCATTGTAATTAAATAATATAAATTCTTGAGATAATGATACCAAAAAAATTAAGCATTCTCATTGCATGATTATGGAATCATAGGATGATTCATGGACAGAGTGTGATCTCATTTTATTAGTAGATTATATTGTCTCTATATAATGAAATCGAATCCATACCTAGAATTGAATGGATTTTAAATAATGTAACAATGATAAAAAACAATAACATTCCCATAAACATCAACATATAGTATAATAAACATATATATTTTCCCTAATTATGTCGAATCATTTCAGAGTGTGACTCAATGTTCATAAGAAATATATAAAATTTAATAACATGGAATGAATGTAAATACAAAAATACAAACACAACATGGTTGTTGGGATTATGTATACATTACTAATCATGATTTACTGTAGAATATAAAATTACATTATCCACTTATTTGATATGTCTAGAGACTCAAAAATGTGGAAATTGTTGATATTTAATTTTAACAGATGTTTTGGGATAATAATAAAATTTATTAAACTATACACTTCATGTTATGCATCTCATTTTGGCTGTCAGTATGCCACACATCACATTAGTTATTACTTAACCTATGTATTTAAATTTTTTCAATATATTTTTTTCATGATCTATTTACAAACATAAAATCATAGAGTAATTTATAGTTAAATAAAAATTGTTCATGAAGAGATTTTGAATTTACCTAAGATTAAACACTATCAGAATCAAACCAGGTGTGTAGTAGGACCTATTGTCATACAGTAGTTAACAATCAGGTCCAGCTAAAGTGTCCCTATCATTATAATTTTCAATAGGTAAATAAGATCCATTTCTATATATACCTATAGTTTCTATACAGGGATGTTATTTTTTAAAAACCACTTAATATATACATTTATAAATTTTAGTGATGTTTTATAATGTTTACACTTATCCTCAAGGGAGTTGCAAGTTCTTTCCCGTAATAATTTAAAAAAAATAGGGTTTTCCCAAAATCAACAATTAAACCCCACATATTTGATTTATATTATTTGATGATTTATTAATGAAAATTACACATAATACAATCATAAATGATCATTAAGTTTATTTTCTTTGGGACATTATGTATATAAAATATTAAATTTAAATAAATTACTACAACATTATCAAAAAACAACATAATATTCTCTTATATTTCAAGGATATTATAAAATTTTACGTGCTAACATATGGATGTGAGTATTAATGGGATGTTAAAAAATTACAAATAAGTTAATAGTAGTTCATAATATAAGGTGACCCAGAACATGTGATCGCAATGTCTTATCATGGTATTATAAAAGAATTGGAGTCACAATCATGAACATTGAAGTTGGAAATATCATGTTAACATAATGGAAACATGTGAATGTTGTAACAACATAAAGAATTATATATTTATATATCAAGGATAACATACATTACAACATCACATGGTTGAAAATTTCCAAAAATTGATTTACATTACACATAAATCCCATAAATTATATATCATGGGAAAAATGTCACCCAGTGAGTTGGAGTGAAATATGAGAACCCCCATCATTATCATAACCTGTACATGTATAATTTTTCCACATAAATCATATAACATAATGATTCCTTTCATGAATTATAATATCATGATCAAGGAGTGTTGGTTATATACATGGAATTTTAATTAAAATTAAGGATATGTATAACTAAAGGAATTCAATTGAAAGGAAATACATATTGGAACATATGTACATATTGATAATAATACTTAAATGGTGAAGCGGATCTCTCATCAAATGGAAATCATAATGTTAGTAAAATCGATATATAATTAAATAGATGAAAATAAAAAAATTTAAATTGAATGGAATGAAAAAAATAATGTTCTTGAATAAATAGAAGATATATCAGAACCCATACCATGCGATGGTAGATATAAAATATTGGGAGGAGCTTTTAAGAGAATGGGGAATCCTTGGTAAGAGTCTATAAAGGGAAGTAAATGTCACTATCATGCCCCATGGTTTTTTTATTGAAAATATCGGTCTATATAGAAAAATTTAGGGATAATTTTATATTAATTTCAAATATATGTTTTAGAGTATATATGATTATATAATAAAAAATCGAAGCATTTCCATGTTTTTGTCCTTGAGAATATACCAATATAGAGCGGTGTACATTATTTCACATTTTTATGAACCTATATCATTAAAATAAAAACCTTGGTAGAATGAATGTTATTCATAATTAAAACTAATTTATTTTTAGAACATAAAATATTATATAGGTTTTGGAAGATTCTTTAATGGTCAATAAAATTTATTAAATGGAACTAAAATATATTATTTGATAGGGAAAAAATTTATTTGGTTATGGATACCATTTTGGAAAATATTATATTTGTTTTGGGTTATTATGAATCAATAATACATACTGAAGTTTAAAATGTATCTAATTTAGGCCTAAAAACCACATTGCACAAAAAGCTGCGAAAAAATAATCATTTTCTAATTTTGATTTTCTACTTTCCAAAAATTACATATTTTATCAAAAAATAATTACATAGATTTTGGGTCGATGCCACTTTTTATTATGATATCAATGATCTATATCTATCTGTGAATAGGTATACCCATCATGTAGCCTATATTCCAAATGCCATGTGGCCAATGAACGTAGTCTCAAGGCCCATTGTAGTGTCCAACTGCATCCTTTTACATTTTTCACTATGACTAATTTATTATCTTCCAACAACATGTATGTGTTACCTCAGGCATCATAAATCCAATATGGGGATTACATGGATATGAATCCTTGTCTTTTGGAAGTAGTATTTTGGGGTTACTTATTATAATTTTTTAGGAATTTCTAAATAAAAAATGAAAAATTATTCAAAAATACTGGTTTTTTACACTCATGTTCTGATAAACACTATTACATTTATTTTTTACTTTATAAACTTATATTATAAATTATATTTAATAAAAACTACATAATAATAATAATTTATCGAAATATTCTTTACATTAAAAATTCTTAACATCAATAAAATATTGTTCCTTTGTTGACACTATAGAATTATGATAAATAGAATTTGTGTTTCAAAGTGTCAAAATATTAATGTTATATTACTCCTTATTTAATGAATTATAATGTAATATTAAAGAATGATAAATATAATCCTTATTTAATTAAATTGAAATATACAGAATCAAACTATTAGGGTCTATATACATACCCTTTTATTAAGTTGTGACTTTTCTAAGGGTAATGTGTGTCATGGTATGATTTTCTTGGGGATGTTTGATGTAAATAAATTGGTTTGTGATCACTCTGAGATTGAACTTCATCCATAAATGGTGGTTTCCATGCGTTATTTTTCATAATCATAGATTTATATTGATCATGGAAAAATTTCATTTCCGTTATCTATCACGACCCGTCACCCAGGTCCCATGTTGTGACTATGCCAAGCCCGCCTTCATTAGGCCATGGGATGGCGACTAGCATCGAAAGGCTTATTCCTTAATACCGGAAAGGCGTTGCCTTTATAACATGGAAATATACACAACCAAGAACACAATAAGATATGAACACAATTAAACTGTATAGTAAACAGGTTGTGTAAAGTAAGATAACAGGGCCACAATACAATCCCAACAGGAAAGTACAAGAAAATGGAAAAGTACAAGTAAACTGAAATAACTCATGTGAACTCCTGCCAAGGATCATATCTGAATGGTATGTATATCTCTAGAATATTAATCTCTAAGGTAGGCCTCATCTAAGGTCCACCTCTGAGCTACCTCCAGTCCTGGTACCATCATTCTCAATCAACATTTTCCATCGTCTACACCATTCAAAACAGGTTGTGGGCATAGCCTGTGCTGGTGTGAGTTTAACGATACTCAGTATGGTCCCCGAGACCCTCATGAAATCAAAAAATCCTAAAAGGATAAACCACACATCATGAATTCAACAACAACCCTACTTAGTTATATGCCCATACATATACCTAAGTTATCATGTATGCCCATCTCAATCATGAAGAAAAAAAGGTCCAACTCAAAATCTCCATGCTCATCTGTTCCACAAATAAAGAATTACCACGATGGTAGTACCACATAGGTAATCCACATAGAAGAATACCCCCAAGGTATCACTATGATGTTATCGACCACAAAGGTACAAACTCTGCTCACACCAGGTATAACATAGCTACAGTAGTAGAGATGATTAGATGTAACTACCGAATCAACTTACTCTATAATGAGGAAGACCAACATAGGATCCAAAATCAAAATTATACCCCTAGAGGATAATAGTACATAGTTAGACCCACAGAAGATCCTAGTACTTTCTCATACCCACACAAAATCCTAGTACATAGTTCGACCCACAGAGGATACTAGTACATCATTAGGCCCACACAGGATCCTAGTACATTTTCAGACCCACACAGGATCCTAGTACCTTTACAGACCCACATAGGATACTAGTACCTCATGAGACCCACACAGGATCCTTGTACATCATCAGACCCACACAGTATCCTAGTACCTCTTCAGACCCACACATGATCTTAGTACATCATCAGACCCACACATGATCCTAGAACATCGTTTGACCCACACAAGATCCTAGTACATCGTCATACCCACACCAGATCCTAGTACATCGTCAGACCCACATATGATCCTAGTACATTGTCACAACGACATAGTATCCTTGAACCTCGTCAGACCCACACAGGATCCTAGTACATATTCTGACCCACAAATGATCCTAGTACCCTGTCGAAACCACACATGATCATTGTACATCATTAGACCCACAAAAAATCACATTACATCTTCAGACCGACATAGGATTTTAGTACCTCATTAGACCCAAACAAGATCCTAGTACATCATCATAACTTACTACAGGGTTCATGCACTAAGCACACTTGTCTCTGGGGAGGGTCCGCTCATCTAGCCACCGGTAGATACTCCCACAGCCACGAAGTCCCAGGAAATATTATTCCAAATGACCTCCATGTAATAGGGGTCTCAATGCAATAAACGGTGCGTCAATCAGATACTCGGTCTGTAAGTTATTATCCTTTTAGTCTGAAGGGCCTGGTTGGATTCATGATCGATCCAACCCGACCGTACCCCAACATTATCCAAATCTCATGTCTGGTATACCAAATGATCCATCTCACTCCAAGTCTTTTGGATCCACAGCCAGTTTGAGAAACGGATGCATGATACAAATGTTAAGGCCAAATGTATGGGATGGGTCGAAACTGGTCCGGGTATGGTCTGACCCGGTCAAAACAACCAGGCCTGACCTACCATGGGCCGACTCGGTTTGGGTTGACCCGTCCTGATATGCTGAGTCCGACATGGTTTAGGTTGACCCGTCTCGACACACTGGGTCTAGCCCATCTCATGGAAGGACCCGCCCCACGCTGGGCGGCCCACGTAGCAGGGTGGTGAGGCGGGCGTTGTGCGGTGCGGTGGTTGTGGTTCGGCGAGTCAGTGGTCCACCGTGGCAGGCCGAAAGTCCAGTCGTCCTCTCCACATGGTGCGGGCATGTGCCGCGACTTCTCCAGTGGCTAGCTCGACCAGCCATCCTCCCTTCATCGTCGCGGCACAAGCCGCAACCCTTCCTCTACAGGCTACGTGGACGCGGGCCTCCATCCCCATCGTGCAGCTGAATGCCGCCTTTATTCCGCTGTGGCCCTTCTCCGGTGGCGTGGTCGCGTTTCCGCCTTCATCGTGGCCAGCCATGGTGTCGATCGCTATTTTTGTGCCCCACCTATGTCAGTTGACGTCATCCTCCATCGTGAAGAACACACAAACCCTGAAGAATGGATTAGGGATCGGGTCGTGTTCGTTTCGCCTGATCCCTCTTCCTTAATTTTGTAACAGGTGGATCATGAGGATTAATTTAACTTAAAACACTAAGAATATAAAAAATCCCTAACTCATAGGTTTGTTGATGTCTATGAGGAGGGAAGGCCAGTTTTCTATTCATTGTTGTTGAAGACATCCCATGTTGGAGGTGACAGATTCTTCATTGGACAAGATAGTGTGTTCTTCATTGAAGAGTAACTTCATTGGGAAGTGTTCTTCATTGGAAATAATGTTTATCCACATGTTCTCCCCTTCTCATTTCCAAACCAAATCCTTCCCAAGGAAAGAGGTTCCAATATAATATAAATTTAATAGATCAATTATGTTGGCACAATTAAAATGTTGACAAATTTCATTAATTTTTAGTTGGCTCCAAAATATTAAAATGGGGAGTTGGCCTAATAAATTTATGGGAGGAAGTCCAACAGTTATCTCCCATTAAAGGGGGGTTTGGGTGGTCCCAACCAGTAGAATATAATTTGGGGGGGGGGTTTAGTTTGGGTGGTCCCCACCTCCATAACCCATGTAGAGAGGATTCAAAAATAAAAATAGAAAAGTTAAACATTTTATTTTTCTTATTCCATTAAAATCCGAAAAAAATAACTTTCACCCTCGACCAGTTGCGATCAAGGTGAATTTCTCTTTATGTGAATACCTAAGTTATGATTTCAATGGTGTCCTCAGATTTAAATTCCGAGCACCTGTTCAAATGTTACAAAAACCCACTCTCACGTTTACAGAACTTAACCGAAAAAAAGTTCCGAAATTCATTTCGGGCACACCGGGCCTCAAAATCATTCGCCGTTCATTTTTATGGACTCATAATATTCCCAAATGATAAAATAAATTAAATGTAAATTTTGGGTCATTAAATTTTCTCCACCTCAGGGCTTTGTGTCCCTGAAAGTCATATCACAAAACTAGGATAACATGTTGGGGTACTGAGCACGAATCTGAGCCTCCCGCTCCCATGTTCTCTCTTGGATGTTCCCGTGCTGTCTAAGACCACGCAACAGAGGTATTGACCGCCCATGAAGGGCCCTCTCTTATCGATCCTCAGTCTATAACAGAACTTCCGTAAATGTCACCACATCGTTAACGTCCAGCTCGTCGTGGTCGATGATGTGAGAAGGGTTGCACAAGTATCACCTCAACTAGGATACATGGAAGACGTGGTGCACCTGGTGCAGCTGAGGGGGAAGTGCTATGTGGTATTCCACCTCGCCAACTCTACTGAGGACCAGGAACGGTCCAATTAACCTCATATTTAAATTTCTGCCCCATCTAAATCCCCCAAAAACCTTGTCGATGTGTGACCCGTAGAATGATGTGGTCGTCGTCGTCGAACTCCAGAGGTCTCTATCTCTTGTCGGTATAAGACATTAGCCAGCTCTGTGCAGCCTTCATCTACTCCTAGATGATCTACACCTTCTCTATTGTAACCCATACCATCTTTTCCCCATGAGTGCTGACTCCCCTAGGATAGTCTAGCACAAAGGCAACCTGCAATGCCGTCCATAAAAAGCCTTGAAAGGTTCCATCCCAGTGGTGGAGTTATGGAAATTGTTGTAAGAAAACTCCACCAAAGGAAAGAAATACTCCAAGATGCTACTGAAGTCGAGGAACCATGTACGTTGAATGTCTTCGAGGGTCTGAATGGTCCCCTCATTCTGGGCATCCATCTTAGGATGGAAGGTGGTTATTAATAGAAGCTATGTCATGAAGGCCTCTTACAACCCCTTCCATAGGCAAGAAGTGAAACATCTATCACAATCATAAACAATTATCGATGGTACTTCATGTAGCCGCACAATATTCTGCACATAGTGGCATCCCAATATATTTATGGAACCCTACTCTATGATCAGTAAGAAGTGGGATGACTTGGTGAGTCTATCAATGATCACCCAGATCGAATCATGACCCCTAGATGTATGTTAAAGTACTGTCATGAAGTCCATGGATATTCCATCCCACTTCAACTCTAGGACCTCTAATAGCTGAACTAAGACTATTGGTACATGATGCTCCACCTTCACTTGCTGACAAGTGATGCACCAAGAGACCAATTGTGCTACTTCTATCTTCATTCTCGGCAACCAGTGTTGTCGTTAGAGGTCCGGGTACATCTTCTCCACTTCTAGATGTACCGCTAGAGGGGATGTGTGGAACTCCATCAATACTTCCTCTTGAAGAGACACTGGTACATTGGTATGTTCTCTGAAAAGAATGATGTGCTCCCCACCATCAAAAAACACACAAGGTGCCTGTCCTGTGGATATCGGAGCACGTCGAGCCTCGCAGTCAGTATCCCCATGTTACACCTCCCTGACTCACTGAAAAAGTGGGGGAATGATAGTAAGTGAATGATAAAAAGCATCTCTATCTCGATCCACAAAGGATATCTGCAAGGCGGCCAGCACCTCTGGCACCTCTCCAAACAGTTGTATACCAGATCTCCTGTTGACTACATATGCTACAACGTTCCCCTTACCATGAGTATAGACTATATCTAAGTCATAGTCCTGGAATAACTCAAACCAATGTCGCTATCTCAGGTTCAGGTCCTTCTGTGAGAAGATACACCTGATACTCTTGTGATTCGAGTAGACTATAAAATGCTCACCAATCAAGTAATGTCACCACATCATTAAGGCGAAGACCACAGCCGCTAACACTAGTTCATGGGTAGCATAGTTCTGTTCATGTTGTCTCAACTATTGAGAACCATATGCTATCACTACTCACTTCTGAATCAGGACACATGTGAGTCTGGTCCCTAATGTGTCGTAGTAAACTACGTACCCAACACCCTCCTCTGGAAGCCAAAGGATGGGGGCACTAGTCATCCTCTACCTCATCTCTTGAAAACCCCATGGACATCTCTCTGACCGCACAAAGGGTTTCCCCTTCTATGTCAACACTGAAAAAGGTGCTGCAAATCTACAGAAATTTGTCAAAAACCACAGGTAGTATCCAACCAAACCTAGGAAACTCTGTACCTACATCACACTCCTTAGAGGATTCCAAGAAAATACTACCTCAATTTTTGCTGGATCCACCAAAAATCTAGCCTTTGAGATGACATGTACCAAAAATTGAACTTCTCAGTTCTAGAACTATAATTTCAAGAGCATTCCATAATGCTGGTGCTCTTGGAGTGTCTCTAAAACATTCTGCAAATGATAGGCATGCTCCTTCATAGTAGTCGAGTAGATCAGAAGGTCATCAATGAAGACTACTACAAAGTGATCATGTTATGGATGAAAGATCATGTTCATGAGACCCATGAACACTGCTAGGTCATTGGTCATGCCAAATGGAATAACTAGGAACTCGTATTGGTCATAACGACATCTGAAAGCTGTCTTCTGCACATCTTTGTCTAGTACTCTGAGCTGGTGATATCATGATCTGAGGTCTATCTTCAAGAACCACTATGCTCCCTTTGGATGATCAAAGAGGTCGTCAATCCACGAGAGTGGGTACTTGTTTTTCATGGTCACCGGGTTCATGAGCCAATAGTCAAAACAAATCTTCATGCTCTCATCTTCCTTCTTGGAAATCCAAATTGGGGATGCCCATGGAGAAACACTGGGCCGAATGAACCCTTTCCCTTGTATGTCTTCCAGTTGTACCCACAGCTCATGAAGCTCTGCGAGAGCCATCCGATACACTGGTGTGGATATTGGTGTCATTTTGGGATACAATTCAATGTAATATTCCACCTCTCTATGAGGAGGTAGATGAAGAACATCACCAGGGAAGACATCCACGTACTCGTCCACCACTACAGGATAGCTCAAACTATCAACATCAACCACTCCAAGGGTAAGTCTCGCCAACTAATGAGTGAATAGCTAAACATTCCTCTGGGTAAGTCCATCCTAGACTACAAAGTCTCCCTTCTCACTAGTGAAGGTAAACCTGGTCTCATCCATGCAAACACACCGCACATTGAGCCTAATACATTCAATCTGAGCATGGACTATAGATAACAATACCATAGCCAAGATAACATCTTAAAGCCTTGATGCCACTACTAGGATATCCCAGCCGAAGATCTTGCCTCCTAGAGTAATCTCACACTACCGGAACAACTGCATAATCATCGAATATATATCTGTAAAAGTCTATAGCCATTGGGATCGATCCAACGACTCCATTGTAATCTCTGAGCTTCGAACGAGGTAAGTGGAAATAAAAGAATTATTGAAACATGTGTATATAAGTACTATATCGAAGGTGGTGTCAAAAAAGATTATACCTAGTATCATGTCAGGAGTTCCTTGGTCATAGGCCTCAGCTACTTGTAGGTGAGCTCGCCCATGTACACCTGCTCCTTGTGGTCTGGGTGGACCACCTAGTGGTGGTGGCAGTAACATCTCGAATCATCACCCACCATAAGCTGCAGAAGACTTTGCTGCATGATGTCGGATGGTAGGTCTCTCTACTAGTGACAGATAATCAAGAAACCTCTACTACTAAGAGGGCTCGCTCTCACACCCCCATTAGCTTTGGGATGCTAAGAGAAATCATTAAAGCCCCGATCTCCCTCCCGAGTCCCTGCTCAAAGGTCTGGGCCCTGAAGAACAGGTCTTGTACAATATCAGTGGGGTAGCTTGAGATGTACTTGAACCTTGTTGAGTACAGATCCATAGTCATGATTCCATACTATAGATGAAGAAGCTCCAATATGCACACTGCGTGAAGAGTTGCTGGGACAAACTCTTCCCGAAACAGGCTCTCAAAGTCTACCCAGAGAAGTGTCACCTCATCAAGAACCTGGAGCATCAGGCTCCACCATCTGCCTACTGCTTCCTGTAGAAGACGGGTGACAAAGATCACCATAAGTTCCGATGGTGTCCCTACTAGTCAGAATACTCTCATCATGACTCCCAACTAATCTTCATCTTCTTTTGGTTCTGTCTCACCCCGTAAATTCGGTGGCCTCTGGCTCTAGAACTCCTGCAACGAGATAAAGAAGTGTTCACCCTCTTCTATTGGAGCTGGTGGCATTGGTGGCCCAATGGGTAATGGTACCTCTAGCACCTCCACTAGTGCCTCTACTAGAAGAGGGCCCTGCACTGAGGCCCTCATCGCTCGTTAATATATGAGTTCGTAATTTACTCGGAACCCTAGCTGGTTTTCTATGTGGAGGCATCCTAGAAAGATAAACATGTTCCACGGTATTACCAACACCTCTGATACAAATTATTCACGACCCATCCCTTGGGGCCCATGCCATGACTACCCCAAGCCTGCCTTCCATATGCCATGGGATGGCGACTAGCAACAAAAGGCATATTACCTAAAACCGGGAATGTGTTGCCTTTATAACTTGTAAACACACAAAACCAAGCACACATCAAGATACGAACACAATTAAATTGTATAGTAAACACGGTGTCTACAGTAACAAAAATGGTCCAGAATACAAGCCCAACTGGAATGTATAAGAAAATTAAAAAGTACAAGTAAACTGAAACAGTTCTTATGAACACTCTCCAAAGATCCTACCTGAAGGGTAGGTAATGCTATTGAATGGTCATCTATGCGGTACTCCTCATCTATGGACAGCCTCCAATCTACCTACTGTCTCAGTACCCTCATCCTCAGTCAGCGATCTCCATCATTTGCACCAAACATAACATGGTGTGGGCATAGCCCGTGAAGGGGTGAGTATAACGATACTCAGTAGGGACCTAGAGACCCTCAAGATCTCACAATATCCGAAAACGGTAAACCACACATCCATAAATCTACTAACAACCCTACTCAGGTATATGCCCAAACATATACCTAAGTTATCAAGTAATACCATGTCATTCATTAGGAAACACAAGGTCCAACTCAAAATCTCGAAGCTTATATGATCCACAACAGAATGATTACCATGATGGTCCGTACCACATAGGTTCTCCAAAAAAAATAATACCAATAAGGTATTACTACAAATGAAAATACAACACAAGTACACCACATAGAAGAATACCACCAAGGTATCACCATGATGTTATTGAACACAAAGCTACAAACTCAGCTCAAACCATTTATAACATAGGTACAATAGTAGAGATGATTAGATATTAATACTGAATCATCATACTCTATTAATAGGAAGATCCACGTTGGATCATAAATCATGACCAAACTCACAAAGGATCATAGTAAATCATCAGACCCACACAAGATCCTAGTACCTCGACAGACTCAAACAAGATCCTAGTACATCGTTACAGCCACATATGATCCTAGTACATCGTCAGACCCACTTAGGAACCTATACATCGTTAGGCCCACAAATGACTCTATTACCTCCTTAGACCCACACAGGATCCTAGTACACTGCCAAACCCACACAAGATCCTAGTACCTTGTAAGACCCACACATGATCCTGGTATATCGTCATACTCAAACAAGATCCTACTACTTCTTCAGACCCACACAGGATCCTAGTATATCGTCACACCCACACAAGATCGTAGTACCTCGTCAGACCCACACAGGATCCTAGTACATCGTCAGACCCACATGGGATCCTAGTACCTCGTCAGACCCACACAAGATCCTAGTACATTTTTAGAAACAAACAATATCCTAGTACCAATTAAGATCCAAATAAGATCCTAGTACATCATCAGACATACACAGAATCCTATTGCATTGTCAGACCCACATAGAATACTCGTACCTCGTCAGACCCACACAGGATCCTAGTACATCGTCACAACCTGCTAAAGGGTTCCCTCACTATAATCACTTGTCCACAGGATGGTCTTGTCCTCAAGCCACTAGTTGATACTCCAACTACCACGAAGTCCCTTGAAGTAGTATCCCAAAGTAACACAATTTAATTGGGGTCTCAACGCAATAGACAATGCGTCAATCAGATGAAGGGTCTGTAAGTTATTGGCCTTTTAGTCCGTAGGGCCTGGTTGGATTCGTGGTTCATCCAACCCAAACGTACCCAAAATTTATCCAAAACTCATTTGGGGTATACCAAAATGACCACCTCAATCCATGGTTTATGGCACCACAGATGGTTCCTCAAATGGACGTTCGGTGTCAATGTTATGGCCAAACGTATGGGATGGGGTGAAACTCGTCAGGGTCCGGTCCAACTCGGTCGAACTAACCCGGCCCTACACGCAGGGTCCGACCCACTAGGTCTGTCCCAGCCCACTGATCGGGGTGTCCGTGGTGCGGCTGTGCGACCACAGTGTGTCGGGGTGGCTGCAGTGAAGTTGGGTGGCCACCGTGCGGCGGTCCCCCGTGGTGGTCTGGATGGCTAGTCATCTTCTCTGTGTAGTGCAGTCGTGCACCATGAATTCTCTAACGACTGGCTTGGTCGGCCATTCTCCCATCATCTTTGTGGCACAAGATGCATCCCTTCCTCTCTTGGTGGTGTAGACGTGTCCCGATGTACCCGTCGTGCAGCTGGCTGCCACCTTTTCTTTTTTACGGCTGAAAGGCCTCGACCCTTCTCTGGTGGCGTGGTCACGTTGCCACCTTCATTGTGGTCGACCATGGTACCAGCCGCCGTTCCCATGCCCCACTTATTTCGGTTGATATCCTCTTCCATTGAAATGAATACACCAACCATGAATAATCACAAAGGGATCGGGCCGTGTTTGTTTGGCCCGCTCCCTCCACATTATTTCAGTGCTAGGCCGATCATGAGGATTAATTCAATGAAAAACATGAAGAATAACAAAACCCCTACCTTGAACTCTTGTTGACATATATGAGGAGGGAAGGGCGGACATCAGTCCATTGTTTTTGAAGACATCACATGTTGGAGGTGGTGTGTTCTTCGTGGGAGAAGATGGCACGTTCTTCGTTGAAGGTGATTTTCATTGGGAGGTGTTCTTCATAGGAGAGAATGTTCCTTCACAAGTTATCCTCTTCTTTTTTTCCAACAAAATCCACAAAAAGGAAAGAGCTGCCAATATAATTTAAATTGGGTATAACAATTATTTTGGTACAATTAAAATGTTGACACATTTCATTAATTTTTAGTTGGATCCAAAAATATTAAATGGGGAGTTGGCCTAATTAATTTATGGGAGGAAGGCTAAGAGTTATCTCACATTAAAGAGGGTTCAGGGTGGTCCCCATTACTAGAATTTAATTTGGGGGGGGTTCTAGATTGGGTGGTCCCCATATCAATAACCCATGTTGAGAGTAATCAAAAAGAAAAATAATAATATTAATCATTTTATTTTTCTTATTCCATGAAAATCATGAAATCTAACATTAACCCTCAACAAACTGTGGTCGAGGTGAAAGTCTAATTAAGAGAATATCGGTGCTATAAATTAAATGGTGTCCTCGGATTTCAATTACGAGAACCAATTCAAAAGCTAAAAAAATATGCTCACACGTTTATTGAACGTACCTTAATAAAAGTTCAAAAATTCATTCCGGGCACACCGGGCCTTGGAATCACGCGCCGTCATTTTTTTCAGAATCATAAAATTCCCATTTAATTTGAAAAATATTACATAGAAATTAAAATTCTTTACATTATCTCTATTATAATTTTTGATAAATTAAATTTATAAGGTATGCCACTACTAGTCTTTTCCATCATTTCATTCATTTGTATGAATTAGACTTCATTATAACCCATAATGTAAAATTTTTAATGGTAACTATAGAATGGATATATTATAATTTCTTATGAGGGAATCACTGAAATCAAATAGATAATAACTATCATAAATAATCGAATTGTTGAATATAATTTCTATAACTACATTTATTAAAAAGGAATATAATAATTTAATAAAGGAAATACATTTAAAAAAGTACATGTAATTAATCTTTTATCATTACTAACCATATAGAAGACCGATACACAATTTTTACATCACTAATAATGTAATTGTGTTCTCCTATGATTTGAATGTTGGTCTGGTCCAATTAAAAAGAAATTAAGGAAAATGATAATCCAAAAAAGTTGTAAACCCTACATTTTTCATTTACCCAAGAATGTGATTGATCAACAATGGACTGACATTTTAGTTTTAATTTATGAATATTTTTTATCTATCCATAGTTTTTTACTCCAAACCACTTTTAGAAAATCATTCTATCAAAATAAATGGAGTTATTTTAGTGGATGTTATAAGATTTTACTATTATAAATAATGTGTCTCCATCAATTTGTTGGACACTACCACAAATAAAAAAATTTGTGTAGTTGATATTTGGTGACCATGTAATGTATTATTTCTTTAACCAAAATATTCTATTTCTAAATGCGAAACATAAAATCCTATAGATGATGAAGACCTGCATGTCACCTCAGCGGTAGAAGTCTTATACAATGCTAGTGAAACCAAGCACAAACTCAAACATCTACAATATATTGTCTCTTAAAAAATATAGATATTGGTATCCTGTATAATGAAAATTGAAATTTATTATAATAGACCCCTCTCTATCTTCATGAAACAACAAATGCTATATCAAATCAGCCACCATTATCATCAACATCATGTGTCCCTAAAAAATCATGAATCATGAAAGGATTCTACCGATTCCATCATAGAAATTATCAGTCAAGATGAAATTTCTTGGTGTAAGGTCCTTATGGGGTCAGTAGGATATCAAATTTAGGTTGTATAAACATACTATATTTTCCAAAAAATAAGATATTTTGTTAATATAAAATACCAACAAATAGGTATAACATATTTTAATCAGATCTCAATAAACATTTCAAAATATTCATCATTTATTAGAAAAAGAAAAATTACATTTTCTTAAGATTCTAAAAGAAATATATTACCCATTTCCTCCCTTATATAATCTATGTCACTATACTTCGATCTTGAATAGAAGAATGTGGTGGTATTATTTTCACAGTACCTTTAAATGTTGGTCTAATATATTCATTCCAAATAAAGATGATCATTAGAATATTCATGATGAAATAGTATTTTAGGATTATATTCATGTTCTTTTCTTATATAATAACTTGTATATATTGGAAGGGGAATTGGATTACCATAGTTGAAATAAATTGTTGGTAAATAGTGTATATTCCATGATTCTTTCTCCTAACATTTTAATTTCTCAATAATATACTTTAATCTCTTTTAATGTGTGGGACCATACTCCCACTCCTATCAAATATAATCATTGTTCTATAAAAATAAGTAATGAAGAACATTATCAGGACCACGTTCAAATTTTGATTATAGTTTGCTAGAATATCCTAATTAAAATACCATTATAGGAATGTACCCCTTTCAATGTCATTAGAGCCTACAGTTGTATATAGGTTTTTTCATGTTAGGAGTTTGCTATTATTTTAATAAATATTATGACTAAAATATCTTAGAGATGGTAAAATATTTATTTAATTGGAAATAGATACAAGCGATCACATTCCAATGTTAATAATTGTTTAGTAGTCGTAGTAACAATATACATACAAGAATATTAAATTAAAATATATAATATATAATCCAATCGGGTGAAATAATCAATTTCACACCCTTAAAATATTTTAATAATTCATTTCTCATATACTAAGGTAAGGAAAAAATTATGGGTGAGCTCATTTGATATATAAAATTTGATTAAAGATAAATTTATCATTCAAAAATAAATAACAATATGTATGGAATAATAAATGTTAAAATGTATATATTTTAACAAACATTCCACATATTCCATAACATGAATATCATGATTAAATGGGGAATATTCAGAACGAGATGTTAAATATCAGAACATTGATTCAATTAAATAAATAACTTATGAAAAAAATGGATCCACTGATAATATCAGAGAGTTAATATCATGTATAATAATAATTAATCTTTTAAGAAAGTAAATTGTTAGTATTGAACATCATGACCAAAAATATCATGGTATTTAGTCTGTCATGACCTTTTATAAGATGGTATAAAACAAAATAAAAATTGAAATTAAATTTATATTACTTATTTGGAATATGAGACTATCAGTACCTTTTTTGGATATATAATTCTGATCTCACTCATGACTTCATTTCAATTGCATTCCTCTTATATCAAATGATCCATTTAATTCTTGAATCAATATGCCATATCGAAAAATATATCAATAGATGTAATAAATTATATTTATCAGGATTAACCTGTCAGTAAAATAACATTGATAGTAACAACACATTTGTAAAACTTATATATTTTTTATGAAAAAATAATTTCCATGATATATATAATGTTTTATTAAGAAAAATGAATTTTAAAATTATCATAATAAAGTGAAACTTTCAAGGGAAATATGATGTCTAAATAATTAGCCAAGAAAGTAAATGCAAATAATTTATTTGTTCAAACACACCTTAAACCATCCATATATAGAATAAGGATTGTATTATTACAATATATCTGTCATGGATTATATATGAAATACATGGTCTTCAAATTGGTAAATATATATACCATAAAATAATATTTTAAAACATTTTGAGGAAAATACCATTATAACCATGAAAATAAAATTCAAAAAAATATAAATTTACAAAATGTTAGGAGAAAATATCTTTGAAAAAGTTTTTAAACCTATAATGTAAGCATCAAATCAATAGTTTCCCATGATAGAGGAATAATTACATTTATACGAAATATGTCAAAATAATGATTCCTTTTAATTTTTTTAGGAAATCATAAAAAGTAATTTTTTTTAAACTAACAAATTATTCTTTTAAAAAACATAAAAATAAAATAAAAATATGTGTAAAATGAATTTATATGATCATAGTTAAAAAAAATTAAACAATTTTAAAAGAAAATGTATTTATAAAAAATAATTTTTTAATGAAGATTCAATTGATATAAAACATTAAAAAAATACAATATTTTAATGAAACAAAGAATATAATTGCTTAATATTAATTGAAAATATCATTAATAGATTCTGGATGAGAAAATAAAACGGTATTAATAGAAAATTTTCAAATAACTTCCTTAATGTAAATTCAATCATAAACAATCTCAATTAAAATGAGACTAAAACATAATCAATTAATATTTTGGTTTCATTTAAATCATAACACTTATCAAAGAAATAATGTAAAATAAAACATTAAATACAATTTATATTTATTAATTTGGGATATAACATATCCAATGATTAATATAATGATTATTTTATTATATAATATTGTCATCAGTTGAAATATCAATTAATGAACTATATGAATAGTTATGATCATTATATGAGAATAAATTAATATGTCTATATATATGTGCTATATATGTCATTTAAATTATTCATTATTTTTTACTCAAATAGGATGAACATTATTTGTATAAAAATACTTTTAAGAAAAGAATGCTTTTATGTCTAATAATAAGCAAAGAAAAAAGGCAGTTATAAAGATGAATAAAATGTAAAAGGTCATTTAAAATATTAATAAATAACACTTTTTTACTTTAATTCAAATATAAATCATAGTTGAGCATTTAAATCTATAAAATAATTGAAATAAAATTATAGTTTTACAAAAAGTGGTATTTTTTAGTCTTCACATAAAAATCATTTTTTTTTCTAAAAAATTCCTTAATCATCACCAAAAAAAATTATATTCAGATTAAAATAATTATATTATTTTAATGAAATCAAAATTATAAATTTGGAATGAATTAATTATATATCAGAAACCTAAAATGCATTGTAACACAATTTTTTTTGTAAATATTATTTTAAAGCATAAAAAAAATTTACTAAAAATGTGAGTTATTATTAACTATGATTTTATTGTAAAATTTTAATTCTTTAACACATATATATATTTGAAAATTTATTTAATCATATCCATACCCACTAATTCAACTACTTGGTTATATTTTTCAAATTTAAATATTATCTCATAGTTTTTTTAGTATTATTGTTCAATGTGCTATATATTATAAAAATAATCTTCATTTAGAGTATCTGTGTTGTGTTTACTAAAAAATATCAATAAGATTATATTTATCTATATTAATTATAAATTAAAATATGTCATATTCGCCCAATATTAAATAAATTATATTCCCATAATATTTACTTTCACTTCGAAATATTGGGTTTGAAAGTTGAAAATTCCTTTGTTAGAAACCCACATCGTAAAAAATAGCTTATCATGTAATAATCTTAAAATATAGATGTGGTATTATGTAATTCCTATAATGTAACACAGAAATATGTCTCCTTGTATGATACATTTTAGGGGAAGTGAAAATATTGATATGGAAGAGAAGTGTAAATAATTATGGGGAGTGATAGAGATCATTTATCATAAGAATGTGAATGATCATGATAATGTGAACGTCCAAAAACACATTAATATGTGATGAGTTAAAAGACAACTAATTATTCATATAATAATGTATAATGACAAAAATTTTGTTTCAATATCATTTTCTTAATGTATTGTAATTTTTATAATTTCTATGATAACAATGAAATAAGCATAATAGATACCCCTATATTTTTTTAAGAAAAATTAAATCATTTAGTTTTTATTCAAATAATTTCTACATTATATCTTATAAAATGACATTAATACAAAAAATGATATTTTTAATCCAAAAGAAAAAAAATTTATTCTTTAGGGATGACAAGATCTATAAAATAAATTTTTTATTATCAACCTATCTTTTAATATTAACAGAAACTGAAATTGTACCACACGGTAAGATAGTGGAAGAATTTTATAAACCATCATATAATGGAATAATTCATTTTACATCCAAATTCACACAAAATTTTCAACTTAAATTATTCCACAAATAAATATCTATACATCATATTGAATTCCAATATTGTTACAATTAAATCAAATTTCACCAAAAAAGTGATCTCGCAACTTTTAACATAAAACCCAAAATATTTAATATCATTATTCCCATGTAATAATTTATTTCACCTTTAATATTTTTATATACATCAAAATAATAAATTGTCTCCAAAAAAACTAGTAATTAGCTAAAAAATAAAAATTATTTGATCATATATCATGTTTAAAAAAATCAATATTATATTTATCGATAAAACCATTTAAGTAAAATTAATTCCATAATAACAAGTACCTCATATAGTAAATATATAGACACTACAAACTTATTCCCCTTTGGTGGTCTATTCAAGCCCAGTGGCCTTACTAGTTGTGATGGGTTTCACCCACTATTTATTTTGTAATTTTAACTACATTATTTTAATATAATTTGAATATCACTCCCAAAAATTTGAAGAATATCTAAAAAATAACATTATATATTATATCTATTTTTTAAAACATCAATGGTTTTCTAAAAAACTTATAATTGTTTACAAAATCAAGGAATATTAAATGAATATTATTACTATAAAATAATTCATCACATTAAAAACTATGATTGTTAATAACATTAATCATATGTTCATAAAATATTAATGAATCATTTATCACAAATTATTGTTTCTGAAACATATTATTTACCAATGGGTTATATTCCCATAAATATTTTATAACAATATTCTTAATCATTTTATATTCTAATTATTGTTTTTCCAAAGTGGAATATTTTAATTGGAAATTATGATAATCCTTATTCAAAAAAACTGAGGAAATAATTTTTTAAACCAAATTCATTAATTTTATTTTTCAATTCAAATCCTGAATAATGGTTTACGAAGAATATGTTAATTATCCTATAGAAATATTATAGGTTTTTCAATCTTGGTGCAGATTATGTTATGTTCTCATGTACTTAGTGATCTAACTTGAATGACCAATACTCTGATTTTTAGTTATTTATATAAAGTAATATTGTGATAGAACTACATGTACATGTAGTATCCATAAAAAGTTGTTTTCTTTGTAAAAACACATAACATATTCATTCCAAAAAATTAGAATATTTTTTAATACTAATTCCCATTTATACAATTGGTTTATATTCCATAGTCTATGTTTTCATAAATAATGTTCGAATTGTTTTTAAAAATTATAAATTTGAAACAAACTATAAATTTATCAACCACCATAGCACATCATTAATGATCGCTTTATTATTTTGGTCCTAGATATAAGTTATCTCAACCCAAATGAAAGAATAGTTTAGTTGTATTTCTAAACTAGATACACGATTGTATCTCAAATTTCATTTGAAAATATTAAATTCCACAGGGCAAAAATAAAAATTCCATATCCTCAAACTCATTCAAAATCCCTTCTTCATATCAAGGAGTATAGAAACTAAATTATATTGATCTAAAATTCTCAGGAAGAGTAATGTATAGAGGAAGATATCATTAATAAATAAATCATAATCAATAATAAATAATAAATATAGAAAGATAAATGACTAATCACTTGTACCATTTATTCTGTAACTTTACATTCACAATTATACTTGGATTAATCAATATAGAAAGGTAAATATCCACCAATCATGCCATTTAATCAGAAAAATGAGAAAAAAAATGAATCTGTGTAGAATATCAATGAAATAATATCATGGATAATAATAATTGAATTAATTTTTAATTAAATGAATAATTATTGATGTCATTATCTCGAACATAATGATATTTATACAACTATGACCTTTCATATGGTAGAATAAAACAATAATGAAAACTAGTACTCGCCCGTGCTATTGCACGGCGTATTCAATTAATGGGTTTTCTTCTAATATGAGATTAATTTTTAGAAAAATTAAGAGGAAAACATATTTTGAATAAATTATAATTAGAATGTAATGTTGTTAGATAATGTAATAAGAGGGCATAGAATATGAATACATCATTCATGTAGTTGACAAACAGATCGGAGACAAAGATGAACCTTATTCAGACCAAAACCCAAAAGTATCATTATGAAGTTTTGGTACGCTTCCATACTACTAACTGGTGGTTTTTTCTTGTGACCACCCACTCATTCCCATCTTGACAACACGCCCCATCTTCCATCTTCCATCTTCATGTGAACCTTATTTAGAATAAAATCATTTAAATAAATGGTAAAAACACACATCTTCAATTAAAAATACAGAAAATAAAATTGTATGGGGGAACTTATTATAAATGTCAAGTGCAATAAGATTTTCTCGATTAGTTTTAGAAATTGGAACAACAATAGTAGTGGACTGAACCAAGTAAGGAGATAGTTACCAGAATAGTCGCATAATTTTCCATTACAAAGAGCACTAAATTACAGCTTGGATAACAGTGACCTGAAGCCTTCACATTAAATGGTTGTTAGAAAAATCTACACCTTAATAGGGAAATGTCTCTCATACACTATAATAATGGAGGTTAAAAACATCAAAATCATTGAAAACAATTTAGAAACACAAAATTGGATATTTTGTTATGATTCCAACAACAATATGATTCGAACTTCCAGAGGTGGGTGGAGCGCTGTCCAGTTTTTTTTCCTACCCAGAAAACAGAAAAAAATGTTATTAAATACTAAAATAAATAAAGAAAAGAAAATAAATTAAAAGTGAGAAGATTTTTTTGGCTTTAAAACATCCAAAAGAAAATTAGAGGATACCCACTGAAACATGATGAATTTTTTTTTACCGAACCTTTTCCATGAATGAAATCAAAAACAATACTATTAACTCAAATGAAGATGATCCAGTGGAAAAAAGAAAATAAATTCATTGATTCATGTTTTTAACACCCAATTCCAAAAATTTAGTGAACTAGAGGGATTAAATGAAACAATGTTCAAGTTATAGACACTTAAACCATGAATCAAAAAAATTAAAAATACGATACTTACAAAGAATTTCTATGGGCAGAGTTAAATTAAAAAAACTAACCTATTGGAGGTTTAATGGTATTTTCATAATGATTTTTTTCACCACCTGGCAATGATTTTGATCTCTCACATCAACTGTCAGCACGTTAATCATGCACTCCCTGAGTTGAACCTTTAGAATCTGAAAACATATAATAGAAACATGAGGAGAATTGATACAAGAAAAATGTATGCCTTCGTGGTGATGGAAATAGAATTAAATACAACCTTTCTCCACATGAATAGATCTAGATGGTGGCGCATTATAAGGCCTGCAAGGTAATGCATCACTTCAGTTCCCCAGCACTAAAGATGATTATCGTCTTAGAATATATCCAGGTTCCAGTGAAGCGGATGGTGAAGGAAAAAGTAACCAACATATGATCTTCTTGATGTAGGTTCTGAGAACACATCTTGGTTCCAAAAAAATATCCAGGTTCCGGGTTCTCAGAACATATCCAGGTTCCACAGCAGTAGATATGATTCTGGTATCACATATGATTTGCTTCATGTAGTAATCCACCTCAATGATCATATGTAAATATGCATGTAACAAAAAAAGTTACAAACATAACCTGCAGATTTCTAAAATCAATCGACCCCATATATGAAGATTCATTTTTTCATTCAGAATAAAACAAAGGATGTATATGTATTGAGTGGAGGGGGGAGATTAGATTTTGTGTTACCTCAAAATACGACGTACATTAACTCAATATCAATTGTCATGGAAACCAACAAAAAGGATATTTACCTACTAAGTGTCTCAAATTTAAAATGCAGATATGAGTTAATGACTTCTTGGAAATAAGCAACATGAAACCTGCGAATTTACTATATTGTAGAGATATTTTCAGATTAAATTGAAAATGTATTGCTTAAACTTTCAAGAGGAAGTTGGAAACTATCAATTACATTGAATTCATTAATATACCATTAATGAAAATGCACATATATGTTTCTGCTCAGATAACCTATATACCTATATCTGTAGTAGCATCACCAGCATCACCATTTACCCAGGTTAGATATATATTGTTGCTAATATATATGTAGCTGCTAAACAGAAGAAAATGCAGATATATCTTGATGTAGATATAGGTGTGTGGAATTTCCTTGTTTCAATATATTCCTTAATATATTCACCAGTTTCCTCTGTTCAGTTTACTTGTATGTGCATATATATGTTTCTGCTCATTCCATCCCCAGGAAGCTGTAGTACATACCTCTAAATCTCCATAACTAGAATCATGTTTAGAATATGGAGAATCTACATTTGTTCCACTTTCTTCTATAGGTATGGATCTGGTTTTCTATATCCCTCCAAGTCCCAATCCTTTTGGGGCTCTAATTACATCATCCACTGCTATAATTATCAAAACTATACCTAAGATTATTGTTATATTTTCTATTGGTCATGTGTCTCCTCATTAGAAGGTAGAAATACATGTTGAGTTAACAAATTCAATCCATAGAATAAAAAACAGTTAGTAATTTATATATAAAATAGGCTCATATTTCAAGAAAATTTACACACAAAATATATAATCAATTAGTGTAAAACATGGGCATAAAATTTATCATTAGAGCCATCTTTAAAAAAAGAAATGATACGAACCTTCTTATTTTAACATCTAAAGAGACCTTTAGAAAATTTTGTTATGCTATTGGATCATTAGTTGTAAAAACCATAGTTGTTTTTCATGATCTCTTAGATTCATGGTTTTTGGTGACCAACACTTTCAAGAATTTCGTAACTAATGTAGGTAATAAAAGGATGGATAAAAAAGAGGCAAGGTTTCAACATCAATATACTCCAATAATATACAGTTCAAACCATTTTAGATTCTTTTCATTAATAAACTGATTATAATATAGTAATATAAAGTAAATATAGTCAAGGTTTCAACATCAATATAGAAATCAATAAAAAAATTAAACCAACTTCACTGCAATGTAAATCCCTTTTCAAATGCACCTAAGAGCATCATCCTTACAATCTAGCTAAGGGCTCCATCTTAAAATATCATTAGGTATCTTTAATTAAGGGAATAATAAATTTTAGGAAAACTGGCATCTAGTACCTTTTTCTTTTAATCTTGAATTGATCTATATTGAATTTCTTTTTCATGTCATGTGATTAAAAATATTCTTTACTAAAATCAGTGTGGTGGATGATGGCATCAAGACTGTATTAGTGGAGAAAGTGATGCAGGGGTAGGGGGGACTGAGAACAACAGAGAAAGAAGAAAATAAATATAAAGATAAAAAATGCAGGTGATTATGGTAACATATAATTACATAGAACCTGAGGGTATTTATAGTTTAATGTATGGAAAACATTGAATGAACTGGATGACTTATCTAGTGCCTCAAGATCCTTCCATCTAACCCAATAATAAACCAAAAATTGTGATCTGATATCATCAAATCATGTTTAATATTACCTGGGTTCTTTATGCATAACAATAAGATGTTTCAGTATTAGTTATATGGATACTATGGACAAACAAACATCACAGGATGCAATAACTTTGTATTATCATAGAATTCTCGTGTTATGTGAATGAAATTCTCAAGAACTGAAAGGTGGAATAGTGGATTTAATACATATAAGGTGAGAAGATATTATGCACATGATTCCTGTGAAGACCTTTCTCAAAGATAAGTACACAATATCCATGTCAGGTTTATCTTCTGGGAGCATAAGGAAAATAAAAATGAATTAGTGAATTCATGAAAAAGCATTCTTGGAAAATACACTAAGGATTTCTAAGATTTACTATTTTCACTGTCTATGCCTGTTTGCACTGTCTATACCTGTTTGCACTGTATATACCTTTCTATACCTGTTTGCACTGTCAATAAGATTCATACCATTTTGCACTGTCTATTACTGTAGTACCTGAAATGAAGATGCAGTGATTACCAGATATTTACTGTTTACACTGTCTATACCTGTCTATACCTGTTTGCACGGTCTATACCTTTCTATACTTGTTTGCACTGTCAATAACATCCATACCTGTTTCAACTATCTATTATCATAATACCTGAAAAAGGACTACATCCTCTATGTGCTTTATCCATTGATGGATGGTACGCTGATTTCTATGGAAACTGCTACTGGGATAAATAGTGTGGTGGATGGTGGCATAGAGACTGTATTAGAAGAGAAGGAGATGCAGGGTCGGGGGCAGAGACGGAGACCATATACAAAATAGAAAGAAGAAAAGGAATATAAATATTGAAAATGGAGTCGATTACGATAACATACACTTACATAGATCCTGAGGGTATTTATAGAGTCTATTTCTAAAACATATTATTTACCAATGGGTTGTATTCACATAAATATTTTATGAAAATATTATTAATAATGTTATATTCTAATTATTGTTTTCCCAAAGTGGAATATTTTAATTTGAAAATATGATAATCCTTATTCAGAAAAACAGAGGACATAATTTTTTTAACCAAAGTCATTAACTTTATTTGTTAATTCAAATCCTGAATAATGGTTTAAAAAGAATATGTAAATTATCCAATAAAAATATGATAGGTTTTTCAATCTTGGTGTAGATTATGTTATGATCTCATGTACTTAGTGATCTAACTTGAATGAGAAGTACTCTGTTTTTTAGTTATTTATATAAAGTAATATTGTGATAGAACTACATGTACCTGTAGTATCCATAAAAATTTGTTTTATTTGTAAAAACTCATAATATCTTTATTTCAAAAAAATTAGAATATTTTTTAACACGCATTCCCATTTATACAATTGGTTTATATTCCATTGTCTATGTTTTCATAAATACTTTTCGAATTGTTTTTAGAAATTGTAAATCTGAAGCAAACTATAAAGTTATAGACCACCATAGCACATCATCAATGGTCAATTTATTATTTTGGTCCTAGATATAAGTTATCTCAACCCAAATGAATAAATAGCTTAGTTGTATTTGTAAACTAGGCACACGATTGTATCTCACATTTCATTTGAAAATACTAAATTCCACATGGTGAAAATAAAAATTCCATATCCTCAAACTCATTCAAAATAACTTCTTCATATCATGGGTAATATAAACTAAATAATATTGATCTAAAATTCTCAGGATGATTAATGTATAGAGGAAGATATCATTAATAAATAAATCATAATCAATAATAAATAATTAATATAAATGTCTAATCACTTATTCCATTTATTATGTAACATGACATTCACAATTTTATAGGGATTAATCAATATGGAAAGGTAAATATCCACCAATCATGCCATTTAATTAGAAAAATGAGAAAAAAATGAATCCATGTAGAATATCAATGAAATAATATCATGGATAATAATAATTGAATTAATTTTTAATTAAATGAATAATTCTTGATGTCATGATCTCAAACATAACGATGTTCATACAACTACAACCTTTCATATGGTGGAATAATACAATAATGAAAATGCCATTTAATATTAGATTATAGATTCAACTCATGAGACTACTAATTCATCAAAGGGATACATAATTATAGTCCCAGAAGTCAATACAAGTCAATATATTCATTTTAAATAAAAGGATAAATAAAATTCCTAAATCAATATTCCTTACAAAAAAATACTTGTATTGAGTAAATAATATTGATTTATCAAAATATCTCAATAAGATAAATTACATTAAGAGTAAAAAACCATATCATACAATAATATATGGTTTATGAAATAATCATATCCAATATATAATAAATATATATATTCAAAATAAATGAAAAGTAAAAAAATCCCAAAAAATTAATGTTTCAAGGGAAAGGAAATTACTAATTAAATAATGAAGGAAGGGAATGTCAATATTTTCATTAGTCGAACTAATTTTAAAACAACCCTAAAAAAATAAGTATGTTTTCAATATATAATATCCCCAATAGAGTATATTAATAGGAAGGGGTTGTCTTAATTAATGAATATAAAAACCATAAAAAGAAAATTTAAAACATTTATGTTGAAAACATATTTTTTACTTTTAAAATTACCATTAACAAATTTTTTTTTGGAAAATAATTTGTAGAAAAATTTCTTTGAGGAAAAACATGTAACATAGAATGGAATATTTAGATAAATGAGTGTTCATAATGGTAGAAAAGTTGTATTCATACTGAATAATTTAAAAATAATTATTCCTTTATATTTAATGAAAGAACATAAATGAATTTTTTTTAAATGATAAGAAGAAACCATTTGATTCTAAAAAAACACTAATCATGGGTAGAAATAAAATAAAATAATAATAATAGAAAAATTATGAAAACATTTAAAGACAACATTGATTTTGAAGAAAATGTATTTTTGACCAATGATAGAAATGAAGTCATATTTTTTAAATAAATATTATAATTATTTTTATAAACCAATGAGACAAAAATGGTACTATTATATAGAAAATTTTATTAATAAGCATTAGAGAAGAAAAATAATTTATTTTACTAGAATATGGTCAAATAATTTCATTCAATTGTAATTCAACCACACAAAATCCCTATAAAAACAAAATTGAAGCTTAAGCCCTTTCCACATTCATAACACCAGAATCATAACCACCATGAAAGAAGAAACATAAAATAAAATGTAAAATATGATTTATATTAATATATTCATTATATAACATATCAAATATGTATTACACTCACCTATGTAAATAATATAGGTGTATAACATAACATATGTACCATTTAATAAAATTTGTAGGTAAAAACCCTAAAAAATAATCATAACTTTAATGTGAGATGTAATCAATGTATTAATAATTTCTATAAAATCTAAATAAACATACAATATTTGGGAATATAATGAAATAAAATAAATAATGGTTAATCAAATTATCTTAAAATATCAAAGAAATTGAAGATGTAATATAACCCATATTAAAAAAATTATGCCATGAAATTTATTGCTAGTTTGTAATTTTAACGTCAAATCCCCATGGATGATAAAATTATAATTGAAACAAAAAATGACATAATTTATGATGGTTTATTAATTTAAAATTTAAAATTATCAATATATTCCCATAATAAATGAAATTTGGTACTTCACATTAAT
Organism: Viscum album; assembly: GCA_963277665.1. Classification (NCBI taxonomy): domain Eukaryota; kingdom Viridiplantae; phylum Streptophyta; class Magnoliopsida; order Santalales; family Viscaceae; genus Viscum; species Viscum album. Next base: position 568,522,421 of record OY728126.1, on the reverse strand, counting down.
ATAAACCTCAATGAAATGACATTCAGATAATGTCTCATACCCCACGTTTCGTTTCAGATGAAAACTCATTAACAAAAAATAAATTGTTTTAAATATGTCATTAATTTATATCAAAACTGTATTAAAATTTCTATATTCAAATATGAAACTCTTATAATATCTTACTACACATTTATTTATAATATTTTATTATTGAAATACTTTCATGTGATAATTATATTTTTTTCCTCGTGGATTTTTTGTTATTAATGATACAGTTTATGTGTATGGGATATTGATAAATCTGATACAAAATGATATTAATTTTAAAATTAATATATTTTACTTATTAAATAAATTTTAAAAAACATTAATTATTTTTATACATGGAATGTGAATCAAATCGCATCATGAAGATAGTCGGTTGTATATAGGAACGAGAAATGAAATTCTTCCATTAATGGGTTGTAGGGTAAATAATTTGATTATATATTATTTTTACAAAATCCAAATAATTTATTTTGTGTTATATATATTAATTACTTACATCATTATTAATATATATGTTTTTCGGTGATGGGAAAAAATTCATCAGTTCTCAATGTGGTTGTCTTATGTAAACATGGTGATTTATTTATTTCTTATTTTATGGATAAAGAGATGGATATATGCTAGTATGTCATAATAATAGAGTATAAGTATAATTTATACAATCAAGTTATGAAATTCAAATGGTTAATACATTATTTAATGTTTTATAAAATGAAAAAATTAGATACAACTTCATTACGATGATTATCTTCATTAAGAGAAACCATCATTGGATTTAATCCAAAAGATTGTTATTTTGGTATTTTAGGTTTGACCTGATGATATTAAATTTGGAAACAGAATTTTGTGATAGAAATGTATAGGTTTTTTTCAATAAAAAATGGCATGAGATCTTTGGTGATGTTATTGAAGGGAGTAACCATTTATTTTTGAGATGTGGGATTATTTTAAATTCTTAAAGCTATTAAATATTAAGTATACACTCATACCCATTGTTCTTCAAAAATTGATATATAATGGACAATAGAGATTTTATGGTTGATCCTCAAAACAAAAAAGATATAAAAAAATTTGTTTTAAACATTTTATTCTCTTGTCCTCTATTTTTATTTAATTTAATCATTTAATTTTTCCCATGGTAATTAGTTTTTTAACATATTTTTTTAATAAATTATTCCTAATGAATATTTATAGTTATTAAAAAATGTTTATCCATATATAATAATTATAAAATACAATATATCAAATAAAATATTTCTGTTAATTTAGTATTGAAACAATCACACGTAACATGCAAAACATCATTTTAACATTAACTAAATATAATAAATTTAGACGCATATACAAATCATTATGAAAAAAATTGTATTTCTACTGTAAATTAATATTAATTATTATAATTCCAAATATGGAATCTGTTTTGTGAAATTCAGTTCATATATGTTTTTGAATATAATATAATTCACAAAAAAAGTATTTCAATGTTTTATTTAAAAAAATTATTTTTTCATGAAAAGTATGGTTATAAAATAAACATATAAATAGTTGTCATCATTATATTGATTTAATTTCATAAATTTATTTATTTAATCTGTAAATATTATTTTAATATTTCATTATTTTTTAATTAATAAAAATGTTACAACATAATTTATTTAAAAAATATTTTAAGGAAAATGTGTTTTAAGACTTAGAATAATGTTATAATGAAACATTGTATAATGATGTTTCAAATGTTATTAATCATTATATTTCATAGTAAATAATAATTCTATTACATTCGAATCAAATTCAATTAATAATAGATATATTAAATTATATGTTTTATTGAAAAGAAATGATGTTTTTACAAAATGATATATTTTACAGTATTCAAGGAAAACACACTCTTTAAATAAACCTAAAAATTTGATTATCACAAAATTTATATATTTTTTTTTATAAAATTAATATTTTTTATAATATAAAATTTCAATGCTATAAAAATTAATTATAATTCCCAATAATAATAATATAATGAAATAATTTCTTAAGATGATGTATTTTGATGTATAAAGTAGATTTACAAAATACTCGGTCCATTATTTACTAAGATTTTTTCATTAATCTTTAATTTAATATATATATATATATATATCATAATTCAGTTAATACTATTCATATTATCCAATTCAATTAATATTTTTTATAATTCATATTTAAATAGAATCTCACAGTTCATATAGGATCACTGTTGTATGTCATATAGAATATCTAGGTGTTAAAATTAATCCACATTATTCATGGATATTATTACATCTCAATGCTATAAATAGATAGTATCATATCCCAACATTTTTTGAATAAATTCAACCTCAATTTCTAGTGGGAAAAAATAGGTTGTCTCATACTCCCAACTAATCTCAAGATTCCTATTAGAACATTACTATTATAATAAATTAGTATCTTTAGAGTTATCTCACTCATGATGGTCATTATTCATGGTACATGGTCTCAACTGCTTAATATAGAATGTATACAATGAAATCTCAATGAGTACAACAAACAACCTATGTGTAGTCACATATTAATACTAAAATAAATACCGATGATATATAGGCACTTAAACTCATCTCGACAGTACACTAGTGAACTACTTGATGAATAATAAAATTATTATGTGACATTAGACATGGAAATAATTCTTACAATATAAAGATCATGTTATTTGGAAGTCCAATCAAGGTTTTTTTCCATGAATTTCGTCCCTATGGAAACAAAATATCAAATCCCATGAGCTCTTATAATTGTTTATGTTATGATAGTTCTCTGTGCAAATATAATATCAATTATAATAATGTTAATCCCACTAATAATCACTAAAATATCAATATACCATAATTTTTTCACTATGAAAATGAGTCCAAGCTTTATAGAGGTCCTTCATTGTCAATATATCATAGTGGCCTTCTATATAGTAACAAATTATATCAGAATGGATGTCCACACCCTGATAAAAAATATTATTTATATTATGGGGGTCTTCTAAAATGAAATATCTAATATTTTTCTCCATGAAATATCATTTTACCTTTAGAAGATGTTCCTACACCTATGAAAACCACTCTACAAATTACATCATACCAAGAGGATCATAAGAGACTAATTCCAGATATATTAATAAAATCATCAATTAATTGATAAATATTATATCATTTTGTGTATATTCTTAGGCCACAATTAATATATTAGTCTCTTTATACAACAAATAATTTAATTAAACCATCCAAATTTCAAATAATACCTATTTTCCAATTAAGAACGTAGTCAACTGAGTAATTTGGTGATGTTTATAATTGTAATCCCACAAAGAATATGGATATTACACAATAGTTTTGAGAAAGAAAATTGTCCACTGAATATATAATTATTATATTCCAAAACATATCAACCTCCCACTATTACATAACAAATAAATTGAATGAGGGTTTCATACATCATATTCATTAGGATATGTCAAAAATATATTCAATATCAAGGGAAAATATTTTTTTATATATGGATTATTCTTTGAACATCATGAAAATAGAAGAAATATTACACTCGATCTATATGGATGACATTTTACCTATATGTTACCCAACATCATGATTTTAGTTTAGATATATCTATATAGAATTATTGACTATATTAATGAATATATTGTTTATATCCCTAATACCACAATTTTCCAACCAATAAAACTAATGGGTAAACATATAGGGTTTCAATTTACCCCACCCCAATGAAAATTAAATCAACAAAGAATATATCATGTAATGTATTTTCATTGCGATATGTTATAGGACTCAAAACTACATATATTATCTGGTGTATCCAATATAACATTATTGTATCCATGGATAAGAAATGGCATAATCATTGAGAGTGTCCCTTCAATGGGAACACTTTCAAATTTAATCAACACAAAGAGGGGGTAAATTAATTGTGGGATCTTTTAAAAAAATTTAATATTGTCCCTTTGATTTACATATTATGGTTATATGAATTTATTACTCATTTAACCCACTTAAATTCAAAAATTAGTAGACAAAAAAAGAAAAAAAATTATTTATGCTCATTAACAAGATTACCATTTTGTAATAATCTCTAATATATGGTGAAAATTGAGAAAATATCATGACCATAAGACCCAATTGTAGTTAAACATGTGAGATATAGAATGTATTGTATATCAATGAACATTAATTTTTGACTTCTTCTTAATAGTTTCAAAATAAAAGTCAGATTTCAATTTATATTTTCACCACTAACATAGAAACTATGTGTTGTTACTGTGATACTAGGGTCATTATGAACTTGTTTTAGTTGAATAAAGTATGAAATCTCCATATTTGTTTTCTATATGTTTTTATAGTTTCATGGAAACAAACACACACCAATATTAAATATAGAATACTGAATGTCATAATCTATCATAGTAATTACCAGAGAGAATATTTATCTTATTTCTTTACAATTTTCACTTAGATACATGAAATTTCTTATTCCAATGTAAACTAGATTGTATAAAACATCCTTATTCTACTTCAATTATTTTTATTGTTCTATGAGAATTATTATTCCTAGAACATCATTATCCTTCTTTGAAATTCTTATTTTATTTATATAAAATATCTACACAAGTTATTCCATTTCTTAATCAACTAACTAAATTTATAGAGGCTGAGAATATCTCTTATTCTATAAACAATGATTCCTCCATAAGGTTGAATTTTCATGAATTATCTATTACACCTTCTTTGACATACTTTATGTTGTATATATAATATCCTCATCGGTGTACTTATGAACTCCTTCCTCACTATTCACTTTAATTAATTTTTTACTATATAAATATCATATACCATTTTACTATAGTTAATTGAATAATTATCCTCAAACCATTATAGTTCATATACTTGTAATTCATAGTTTTTTGAACAAACTAAAACATGAATTTGGCACCCAATTCAGGCCCCTAAGAAATTTATTTATAATTTAAATGATAACAGTATAAACAAATGAGGTAACAATATTACACCGTCAGGGAATTGAACAACATATAATTCAAAATTGATTTATTAAATAATGGTAAAGAATATAAATTTATTTTATCATTGGTTCATTTATTTTATAAACATCATGGATTTTTATTTTCTTCTAAAAAAATCTTTATTTTTTATTTATCTTTCTCTATGAAATAATAATTATAAAAAAATATACATATTCATGACATCATTGATATTCTATCTGTTATAGTAAAATTTATAATGTTAAAGAGATTATGCATTATCTCCACCAAACATATCATTCAGGTATATCAATTAAACAAATAATAATATTTTATATTTTATAGAATGAACATTTAGGCATATTCTATTTCAATAGTTAGTATAAAAAGATTTTTTCTTATATTATTGGGTAAATAATATTGGTTTTTGTATGGGGTAAATTAATTATACAATAATTCCCCAAGTATAGACATCCTTATCCTTATGTATTTTGTATGATTACATATACTATAAGGATACATTATTATTAAAAGAATTTATTATCCATATTTGTTCTAAAGGTTATTATTTTTTTATTTCATTAATTTTTTCCATGTAAATCATTCCCTTAATGTGAATTTTCAATATTAATATTTATATAATATTATACTTTTTGTGCTTCCTATGAACATTAATTCATCATTAAATTGAATATTTCCCTTAATTTGAACATTGATATTCAGATATAAACTATACTTTTTCATGATTATTCTATTTTAAAGTATTTATTGAGATATGATATTATAGCATCCCATACTATTGATATCTCTTTGAGTGCTCTTGAATTTCATCAAGAGTTTACTAATATGACCTCTTAAATCCATTAGTTCCCTCCTAGTCTGTGTGGGTCAATATTCCTCCCTATATATGACTTCTTACTCATTTCACTTACACAAATTCCTGAGAGGTGTTTTTTTTAATTTTTCATTATGTATCGATCGGCTTTATTATTGACTAATTTTTTCCATTACATTTCAAGGATTCCTAGGTTCTCAGTTGGTCTTGAATTCAACAATTTTCTATTAACTAGTGATGTACTTGATACAGATAAATAATTATTACATTATATTCATTCCATTTTCTAAATTAAATATTACCAAACTAATTTTTTGTTCACATATTCACATAAAAGGTTCTCACATGCACATAAATTATCAAAATGTAATATAATTTATTACCTAGTCATTCATTAAACTTAAAAAAATGAATTTTCAACCTCATCCATTTTAAGTATTTATTTTTAAGACAAAATGATATGATATGATCATCAGAGGAACAATTATTTATTATATATATGATTGATCATTTTAAATTATTCTTGACAGTCAAACTATTTGAATATCATTTTTTCATCATACCACTTGTAATATTTTCATCATGACATGAACCACTAGGTATAAAAATTACGATAGAAAAATTAGACCGAAACTCTATTCTTTCCTCCAATATGCTAGGGATTTTCCACTAGTAATGAGTATTCCAATCACACACAGGGGAGGAATTATCTTAAACAACATTTATACACACACATCTTCATTGAATTTTATAATGAATACTAAATATAAAAATACTATAAAAGTGTATGTAACATCTAATCCCTCATTATAGTACAGAAAAGAGTACCAAAATGAAAAAGGGTGCAATATAGTCCCTTCAATATTATAATGAATCATGAAAAAAAAATGGGAGTGCAATGAAAATAAAACTCAAGGATTTATACATGGTCTCTCATTCCCAAATTATCTCCTCTATCTCTTATTCCACCTAGTACCCTTTTTTAAAGCCTTTTTAGGGAAAATATATGATATGGTCATGTATAACCCATGCTGGAGTAAGTATAAAAATAAATTGTTGGACACCCTGAAGTAAATAAACACAAATCACTAAAGTGTAGGTGACCATCAAATAAAAATAGAGATAATAAGAAAAAATATAACACAAAAATTATTTATATAAGACTTTGTGTCTGATGTTGTAGTCTAGCCACACTTCCATCCAAAGAATTCAACTGAAGGATATATTGTTACACTCTTATGAAGGAACTCACTCATTAGATCTCACTAATAGTTTAGGACCTAATCCAATCAGTCCTACATTATCATTATTGATATATTGAAGCATGTAAGAACTATGAGGTATCATACGAGATAATCAATCAATTGGGATACACCTCATAAGAATATAAATGATGTTAATACATAGGTATGGGTAATGCCTAGGCCTATGTGGGATACCTAGTCTCTATGTAACCAAACATCACCTCCCAACTATCCCATAACAAACCAAAAACATCAAGAGAATCCTTAATGCTCTAGAATTGTATTATTTTTACCAACATAATGAGAAACATAGTCTACACACTCCCACTAGAATAATAATAGTGCGAGATATAGAACTCAGTTGGATACCACCCAATAATCTATACATAGTCTAATAACAAGAATTCACAAGTTCATGTTTTAAAACAAATTATTGTCATAATATTTTTTTAATAAAAAATTGAAATACATTTTCAAAAAATTATTTTGTTTCCTTATATTTCATATCAAATTTATATATCTAGAAAAAAATAAAATAAAATCCCAAATATAAACAAACTTGTGATGCAACAACACTAAAATAAATACAAGTGCATTGACCAACCAAAAACAACAATGCACCTGCACATCAGTCTCTAGCCTATGGAAAAATATGTTCTTGACACTCACAAGCCTAACAAGACATAACTTTAGGTGAAAATAACAAAAATACATTTTTTAATACATATATACAATAAGTTACCTCCTAGTCATTTCAAAAACTAAGGCTCATATATTTTTCCTGTTGTACCGAAGGTTCTTCGTGTGAAATGTTTTTCAATTTCTATTTATATAACCATGATAACTATTTATTTGTAAAACCATTTAAATGCTAAACCAAGAAATATAATGGTTTGAAAATAAATTTCCCATTTCATATCAAGTAAAGCCCATTTCAATGAAAAACCCCATTAAAATAAAATACTCATCCATTTACAATTTCAACACATGTTTTTCCATTTTTAATATTGAGGAATATTTCAAAAAAACTATATATTCATTAAATTATAAAAATTGAATATATTCACCTATATCAATTGCATAAAAACCCTTAAAACATTTGATAATAAGGATTATAAACCTCCAGTTAGTTGTTTGAAAGAAAAGGTCGACTATAGTAGGAAAAGGATTGATAGAAAACACCATTCGATTACCAATCCATATGAAAAACAGTTCTACAAACACAAAAGATAGAGTAAAATGAGAGGAATGCTTTCCTGAATAGATGATGAACACAACCCTACTGCTCAGTCAATGAAAGGATTGATTCAGATAGAAATTCTTAAAATAGTGTTATGGGTATGAGAGGAAGTCTAAAAATGATTATAAATCCTCAAACGCATATACGACACCCTAAAAACTATAACTCATGAAATTTCATTATGTATAATATTTAAAAAATCATTAATTAGTATTATTTAATGTTATTGTAATATCAAAACTTGTTTAATTAATAAATATTTGTTCACATTATTAGACAGATAACAATTTTACAATGTGTAAATTCCCACTCTATGAAATCTGCTTTTGGGATAAATACATTTTGAATGACATGTTGTGATACCCTATAACACATCTTGTTACTGAATAGTGAATAAATTAACTATAGGTTTATGATGAAAATAAAAAAAAATCATTACCTTCACCACTATAAGTATCCTCTCACTTTAGGGTCAAAGATACTCCCCCTATGAAAATGGTAATCCAAAGGAAGATATCATAACAAATCTGAAAGAATGGAAACTAGTTATAATAATATCTCCACCATAAATGATTATAACCAATATATAGCTCAAGATCATAGATCCACAAAAAAAATATAAGGCCAATAATACATCATCAGCAACCACGACTCCCTGGTCTCATGGTGATCCTCTATGTAGGGCCACAATAGCTGGAACAGATGGATTATTTTAATGTGTAGTATGTCATCCATGTGAACAATAATTTTAGCTGGCTAGTCAACCAATGTGTTATTATGATGAAGAAAAACATCCTCTTATCTAATAACATAGGAAGGCTCTAGTATATTACTCTTAAATTGGGAATCTTGAGGCAGAACATTTATATATGTCCAGCCATATGGTAAAAGAAACCAACAAGCAGTTATCCAATGTCGATCAATGATGTCAAATAGGACCACAATCCTCAGTGTCAACATACCCTACATTCCCAACTGATGATGTCTCAAATTAGGTGAAACTATGAGAATGACATGATCACTAACCTAAAACACCCAAAGCCAACATAATTCATTGTTATATGATTTATTATTAGTATTTATCATGATCCAATGTCTCTATATGAAATACTAAACCTTTTTAATCTCCTAAAAATCACTTGGCGGAACCCAGGACAGCTTTTCCCAAATCTTTCCACCTTATGAGATGTTGACATGGGCACCCATAAAAATCCTCAAACAGTATAATTAGGAAAAAATAATGATAAAAATAGTTATATGAAAACTCAACTAAATGAATAAATAACTCCCATGAAACACCAAAATCAATCACACAATCCCAAGTCATATACTCAATAATCTAAATATCCTTAAATGTTTTTCCATCTATCTATGGATGATATTTCATGATCAATTTCAATTGTGAACCCATTGCCTCCTATAAATCATTACAGAACCTAGATGTGAACCGTGAATCCCTATCCTAAAAAACTATAGAGTGAACCTCGTTAAGCTTCATAGTCCCTCAGACAGATAATTCCCCATGATATTCATGTATAATTATTTTATTTATTACCAAATAATTCTAAAATTTAGCGAGTCTTACAAAAATCATCAAAATCCCATAAATATCACTACGATCATTATTTAATACAATGAATAATTCCATGTAAATATCATTCCATTTCAATACCATAAAGGGTAAAGGATACAAAAAATAGAATCTCATTAGTTTTTTACCTTAACACATTGACAAGTGAGACAATAAGATACAAACTCTTCAACTGACTGCCTCATCCTCAACCACTAACACCGACATTAGAATTCATGGTACATATTCGTATCCTCAGGTTTCACATATGATCATGATTTATGTCCAATTTCTAGTAACTCATTTTTCAAGGAATATAAAACAACCAAACTTCTCCCGAAGCACAATTATCCATTGGAAGACTGTAACACCCGAGACTTTCATGTGAAATATTTTGTTTTTATGTTATATCAATCATCAAAGGAATATTTCACTACACACAACACTAGCTTGGCTTTCTTTACACGCAACCGTGGCCTTCCTCGATAGCTCGCGTCGTACACAATACTAAGTTTCACTAAACAATGATATGCTATTAAAATATTATTAAAACTAGCCATTATGAATAGTAATAACCAGTTTTTGAAATTTTATAAATTTTATTTTTCAAAATGGACTTCATTTTTGGATTCGGAATATCAAAATTAGCCTAGGGTGAAATTTTGGTATTTTTCTGAAAACATTATATTTTTGATGAATAGTGAAACCACTAAGTGGTAGTTAAAAAACTGAATTTTTCATAAAACTTATTTTACCGCTTCTGTGAGTGGAATTTCGAAAATCTGAGAAACACGGTTGATGTCAGTAAGTAAAATTTGGTTCAATGAGATGAAAATAATTTTTTTTGTGAATAGTAACTTTTTACTTTTTTTACCACGGTTAAAAGTAAATAGGATAATTAAGGGTAAAAATGATATTATTATTACCATAACACATGTCAAAATTATATTGGACAAGTTTAATTCGACCAAAAACAACCTTAGGAATAAAATATGACCATTTAGGCCCAATTGGATTAGATTAGGACATTCATTATTAATTTATTTAAAGAAGGGTTAAAATAGTTAAAATCAAAGTTTAATAAGTAAATCATTTTTAATATGGCGTTATACATAAGATAAATTCGACTATGAATATTCATTAGAAATATGAAAATATTTCCTACATAAAGCGAATTTTATTTTTAATTTTTAACATTAAATAATTTAATTTATTTATGACACAATGATGATGCAGTAAATATCTTATTAATGAAATATTCACATAATTGATGTTATAAATACCCAAATAAATGTATTTTGAGACTTTTTATGAATTACACTACTTTTTTAGGTTAATATGACATGTTATTATTGATTTAAGTAACTTGGATCGAACTAATCATTCTGGTATGATTTTCACAAAAAATCAATTACTAAATAGTGTCCAATTTGACATAAAATAGTTTTTAAAACAAATATTATATAATTAATTGTTATTTTATTTCTAAAAATCTAAGGTTCAGCCAAAAGACTTAGATAAAGTTATATATATTAATAATAAACAACTTGGGGTTCGTTTGTCTTGATATAGTATGTTTATTAACCTTATAGTGTAAAAAAAACAAGAAGACACGGTAAAAGTTGAATTAACCAACTTAAAGTTAAATCTAAATGATAAGGTTAAAATTGATATCTAAACTTGTCTAAATTCTATTGGATGAGACGATTTCGACCCCTACCCACCTTATCTTTGAAATATATCAATTTGGAGCTATTAAAAAACGAATTTGACTTTATAATAAAATAATATTTTTAGTTATTCCAAAGGTGCCCCTCTCCTCCATTATAAAAGGGCACCTCCTCCCCCTCTTCCTCACGCCACTTTGAGCCTTCAAGCTCAGCCAAACGCTGCCAATTTCTTTTCTCCACTTACCAAGAAACATCCTAGAGGTTCTGGTCCTCTTCAATGACCTAATTTAGTGCCCTACAAGGAGGTCTCAAAGAAGCACTTCAAAGAAGAGGTAATGTCCGTTACAAATTCTTTCATCTTTATTTCTTTTTCCACTTATTCTTATTTAGTTGTTTCATTATAAAGTAATAACATCAGTATCACTAATATACTGATATGTTATTATAAGTATGAAACAACATTATTTCACCATCTATCCATCTTACGGAAAAAGAAATCACCGCGCGTGCATACGTACGGAATACCGTCTCCACGCCGTGGTGTAATCTATTTTCCAACACCCCCTTACTTGGATGGGTATAATGGTGTAAATAATGACTATGTATGACTATTAAAAAGTGATATTAATTCTTAAATAGTATACATACAGTCCAATACAATTCCACAATCATAGGAATGATATCATCACTCGTATGTATGTACGGAATACCGTCTCCACGATGTGATGCGACTCATTCTACATGATCTTATTTTCATAATGATTATATAAATGAATTGAATGAATGAATATGATATATATTACACTAATACCTTTCTGGAAATGAGGTATCTATATCCTAAAGAGAATAATAAGAATTTATTCGACAAAACACGCATAAGAACAAAAAAGTAATAAACACCCGAATAATAAGTAGTAATGAAATATTACTAATAAGAAGCTAAGAATATGACCATATATGATATCATAACAATAAGTATGATTATTTAATAAGTCAATAACATTATTTAAATCATTATAGAGGAGTTTCTGTGAAACAGTACTGAAACGAGGAGTGAACTCGGTTCAGAAATGGACTTTGTCCACTAAGATAGTCTTGGCAATGAGTCTTGACTAATAAGAAATGATTCTCTATGATTATGTGTGTATGCCACAATGTTTAATGTTTTATGTTATGATTATTGGGATTCCATTTCACTACTATGATTTATCCCATGTTATGAAATTATAATCCTTTTTGCAGGTTAAGATTTCCAAAAGTTATGTTCTTATGAAAATGATGTGATTGATATTTCTTTTGTTTACCCTTACTGAACATTTGAGCTCACCGTTTTGTATGTTTTCTTTCCTCAGGTCAGGAAAAAGGTTATTAAGTAAGATATGCCAAAAGGGACTATAGATATGATGAAATAAATGGGAGATAGTGTAGACGCTTTATGAACCAGTTGATTATGTTTTCCAGTTTCTAAAGGCAATATACCTATACGGTCCTTTCGTGGTTTTGTTATATGTTGTAATAAGTATGCTTCAATTTTGAAGTATTAACAATGTATGTAAAGTATGGGTCGTTATAGTTGGTATCAGTGGAAAGGTATACTCATCCTTTGGAAACTAGGATGTGAAAGCCTTAGTAAGAACCCTAAGGATAATTTTAAGCATAGAACACAGTCTTAGTGTTTCAGAAATGGCTGTGAATAACTTAGGATAAGACCTTATGTGTGAAATTTTATTCTTGATTATGTGGTTTTCCTATTATAATTAGTGTTGCTCACACTTTTCTTCTTGGTTTTAGTCAATGTATGGAACCGGATGGAACCGTTTTAATGCGGAATGCGACGGGCAATGCAATGATTGTCCCCCTGAGCAACCAAACGTTATGGGAGATGGAATGCAAAATATTATAGCCATGCTCACACAACCTTCTCAAGATATGAATCATGCAGGACTTCCAAACGAGAAAAGGAAGGAGTGACATTCTGTTTAATCCTTCATGAGACAGTGTCCACCTTCATTCAACGGGTCTACTGATCCATTAGTTGCTGAACAATGGATTAGTACTACTGAAAAGATATTTTTAGTTATTCAATTTTCTGAGAATGATAAAGTCATATTAGCAGTGTATCATTTGGAAGGTGATGCTGATCAATGGTGGAATCTTAATAAGAATACGAGGCAAAGGGATGAAATTGAGTCCTTGGAATGGAACGAGTTCAAGAACTTATTTTTTAAAAAGTACTTCCCTCGAATTCTCCGAACAAAGATGGAGAACGAGTTTCTTGAACTAAAGCAAAAGGATGATGAATCTGTTGGTACCTATGAAGAAAATTTTACAAGACATGCAAGGTACACTTCTGGTATTATTATCCAACCTAAAAGTAAGATTGATATATTCTTTAGTGTCTTAATACCAAGTCTTCAAAGGGCGTTAGCCATAAGGGACTTCAATAGCTACGAGGAAATCGTTCGATGTGCTCTTAAAGCTGAGATGGAGATTGGAGTAACCCATCAGTCATATGGTTTTGATAAGAAGAGGAAAATGGAATTCAAAAGAAAATCTAAAGAGCACACTGAAAAGAAGATGAGCTTTCCCTTATGCTCAAAGTGTGGAAAGAAACATGGAGGGAGTTGTCTTAAAGGGACAAGTAAATGTTTCAAATGTGGAAAGGAAGGTCATCGGGCATTTTAATGCCGCGATGATGGGAAGAAGATGTCTAATGATGCAAACAAAGGAAGGGATACACAGAATGAACCTACTACACTTCAATGTTTCAACTAAAAGGAGATGGGACATTATGCTAATAAATGCCCTAATCCAAGGGTTGATGATGATGATCGACATCAAGAAACTCTTAAGGCTAAACACAAAGGAAAGTCACATACAATTTCTACCAGTGGTGTGGAGTAAGATAACGATGTGGTGAAAGGTACACTTACCATCCACTCTAAAGTAGCCAATGTTTTATTTGATTCTGGATCCACCCACTCTTTTATTTCTGAAGAATTTTCTAAGGGTATCACCGTATTACCTCAACAATTAGATGTTGAGTTAGCTGTGACAACACCTAATTGCACAACAGTCGCATCAAAAGTTTATAATTCTTCCCCGATTGAAGTTTGTGGGAAAGTGCTTCCTGCAAATCTTGTGATCCTTCATATAGTGGAATTTGATGTGATTCTTGTCATGGATTAGATTTCATTATATAGAGCTCATATCAATTGCCAAAGAAGGGAAGTCATATTTAATATTCCAGATCAATCTATGATCGTCTATCTATGCAAGGATGAACATAACCTTCCAGTGGAAATTTCTTCCATCTTATGGGTCTTGATTCCACTAAATGAGGGTAATTTTTCTCAAATGGTTGGTGAGAAACTCACGATTAAGAATATGATTGTTGTATAAGATTTTGATGACGTCTTTCTGAAGGAATTACAGGGTCTTCCACCAAATCGTGAAGTTGAGTTTTCAATAGAACTCGTACCGGGTGCTTTTCCTATTTCAAATACACCTTATAGAATGGCCCCAATTGAGTTGCAGGAATTGAAGAAGCAACTCCAAGAGAATCTTAATAAAGGATTCATACACCCTAGTGTGTCACCTTGGGGAGCTCCTGTTCTGTTTGTTAAGAAGAAAGATGGATTAATGAGACTCTGCATTGATTATCGAGAACTTACCAAGATCACTATCAAGAACAAATATCCTCTCCCATGCATTGATGACTTATTTCACCAACTATGCAGAGCTCAATACTTTTCCATGATTGATCTTCATTCAGGGTATCATCAATTAAGGGTCAAAAGGGAGGATATACCAAAGACGAATTTTCGTACAAGGTTTGGACACTATGAATTTATAGTGATGCCATTTGGTCTTACTAATGCCCCTGCTATCTTCATGGATCTGATGAATAGAGTCTTTAGAGACTATCTTGATCAATTTGTGGTAGTCTTTATAGATGATATTCTTGTCTATTCAAAGAGAAAGTAATAACATGAATATCACTTGAGAATTATATTGAAGACCTTGAGAAAGGAGAAGCTTTATGCCAAATTTACCAAGTGTGAATTTTGGCTTCAAAAAGTTTCATTTTTTGGTCACAAAATCTCAAAAGAGGGGATATCTGTGGATCCAGCAAAAACAGAGGATATCGAAAGATGGTCGAGACCAACAACAGTAACTGAGATCTGATGTTTTCTTGGTTTGGCTGGATATTATCGACGTTTTTTGAAAGATTTTTCACGATTATCTAATCCACTCACCAAGTTGACTCAGAAATGAGTTAAGT
This sequence comes from Viscum album, assembly GCA_963277665.1. NCBI lineage: Eukaryota > Viridiplantae > Streptophyta > Magnoliopsida > Santalales > Viscaceae > Viscum > Viscum album. Next base: position 568,506,515 of record OY728126.1, on the reverse strand, counting down.
TTGATTGGACAGAAGAATAAGAAGAGAATTGCAAGGAGTTGAAAAGAAGGTTATCCAGTTCACATGTCCTCACACTGCCTTGTAGTGGAGAAAGGTTTGTGATCTATAATGATGCATCCAAGAAAGGATTGGGGTGTGTTCTTATGCAAAATGATATGGTGATAGCATATACCTCACGACAGTTTTAAATCCATGAGCAAAATTACCCAACACATGCATTGTAGTTAGCTGTGGTAATATTTGCATTAAAGATTTGGAGGCATTATCTTTATAGAGAAAGTTGTGACATTTATACTGATCATAAAAGTTTAAAGTATATTTTCACACAAAAGGAGATGAATATGCGTCAAAGAAGATGGATGAAGCTGATTAAGGATTATGACTGCTCAATCCATTACCACCCTGGGAAAGAAAACAATGTGGCAGATGCATTAAGTCGACAAGACCTTGCCAGTTTATCAATGATGAGGATCACAAAAGATCCAATATTTATGGATTTACAAAGGATGGATCTTCGAATTGTAATAGAAGGGGAAAATATTATCTTTCTCAAATGAATGTTCAACTATCTATACAGTTGAAGATTAATGAGCACAAAAAAGATGATGTCGAGTTACAAAAGAAGGTGAGAAATGTTCTTGAATTCAACCTTGATTGTGATGGGATAATAAAGTTCAGGAATCGGGTTTGTGTTCCTCCCATCCCAGAATTAAAGAAGGAGCTACTGGATGAGGCTCATAGTTATTCATTTTCTATTCATCCTGGAAGCACGAAGATGTATAGGGACCTGAAAGAGTACTTCTGGTGGGATGGCATGAAAAGAGATGTTGCTGAATATGTCTCTCGATGCTTGGTTTGTCAGCAAGTTAAAGCTGAGAGACAGAAGTCTAAGGGGATGTTACAACCATTACCCATACCCGAATGGAAATGGGAAAACATCTCTATGGACTTTGTCACAGGACTTCCTAAAACATCCAAAGGCAATAATGATATCTGGGTCATATTTGATCGTCTTACCAAGTCTGCACACTTCATTTCTATTAGAGAGGATTTCTCTCTAGATCAGCTTCCCATGATATATGTGAAGGAAGTGGTAAGATTGCATGGAGTACCACTTTCTATTATATCTGATTGGGATCCGAGGTTTACCTCAATGTTTTGGCAAAGTCTTCAGCATACTCTGGATACAGAGTTGAGTTTCAGCATTGCTTATCATCCTCAGACAGACGGTCAGTCTGAGAGAAAAATTCAAACTCTAGAAGATATGTTGAGAGCTTGCTCTATGGATTTCAAAGCTGGTTGGGATAAACACCTTCCTTTGGTGGAATTTTCTTATAATAATAGCTTTCACTCCAGTATTCAGATGGCTCCTTATTAAGCTCTCTATGAAAAGAAATGCAGAACTCCAACTTCCTGGGATGAAGTTGGGGAAAGCAAGCTATTAGGACCTGATCTCATTGATTAAATGGCAAAAAAAGGTCAGATCTATTCAACAACACATAAGAGCAGCTCAGAGATTATAGAAAAGTTAGGTCGACAACCGAAGAAAAGACCTAGAGATTGAAGTGGGTGATAAAGTGTTCTTACGAATATCTCCCTGGAAGAGAGTCATGAGATTTGGAAAGAAGGGGAAGTTGAGCCCTAGATATATCGGTCCTTTCGAAATACTGGATCGTGTTGGGAAGGTAGCTTACCGATTGGCTCTTCCACCGAATCTCTAACAAGTTCACAATGTGTTCCATGTATCTCTTGTGAAAAAGTAAATACCTGATCCTTCACATGTACTTAGATCAGAAGTTGTACCACTGGAGCAAGATCTTTCTTATGAAGAACAACCGATAGAGATTCTAGATCGTAGCAAAAAAGTCCTACGAAGAAAGAACACTAAATTGGTGAATGTTTTATGTAGGAACCACCAATTAGAATAAGCTACATGGGAGCTTGAGGATATGATGAGGGAGAGGTATCCTCATCTGTTTGTTACAAAGTGACGAATTTTGAGGGAGAAATTCATTTTAAGGGGGGTAGAATGTAACACCAGAGACTTTTATGTCAAATATTTTGTTTTTATGTTATATAAATCATCAAAGGAATCTTTCACTACACACAACACTAGCTTGGCTTGCTTTACATGCAACCGCGTCCTTCCTCAATAGCTTGCGTCGTACGCAATACTGAGTTTCACTAAACAATGATATGTTATTAAAATATAATTAAAACTAGCCGTTATGAATAGTAATAACAACTTTTTGAAATTTTATAAATTTTATTTTTCAAAATGGACTTCATTTTTGGATTTGGAATATCGAAATTAGCCTAGGGTGACATTTTGGTATTTTTCTGAAAACATTCAATTTTTGATGAATAGTGAAACAACTAAGTGATAGTTAAAATACTGAATGTTTCATAAAACATAATTTTACCACTTTTGTGAGTGGAATTTCAAAAATCCGAGAGACACGGTTGATGTCAGTAAGTAAAATGTTGTTCAATGAGATGAAAATAATTTTTTGGTGAATAGTAACTCTTTACTTTTTTATCACGGTTAAAAGTAAATAGGATATTAAGGGTAAAAATGATATTATTATTACCCTAACACATGTTATAATTCTATTTTACAAGTTTAATTCGACCAAAAACAACCTTAGGAATAATATATGACCATTTAGGCCCACTTGGATTAGATTAGGACATTTATTATTAATTTATTTAAAGAATGGTTAAAATAGTTAAAATCAAAGTTTAATAAGTAAATCATTTTTAATATGGGGTTATACATAAGATAAATTTGACTATGAATATTAATTATAAAGCTAAAACGATTTCCTACATAATTGTATTTTATTTGTAATTTTTATACATTATATAATTTAATTTATTTATGACACAATGATGATGCAATAATTATCTTATTAATGAAATATTGACATAATTGAAGTTATAAATACCCAAATAAATGCAATTTGAGGCTTTTTATGAATTAAACTAATTTTATAGGTTAATATGATATGTTATTATTGATTTAAGTATCTTTTTTCGAACTTATCATTCTATTATGATTTTCACAAAAATAAATTACTAAATAGTGTCAAAATTGACATAAAATAGTTTTTAAAACAAATATTATATTATTAATTGTTATTTTATTCCTAAAAATCTCTGGTTCGGCCAAATGACTTATATAAGGTTATATATATTAATAATAAACAACTTGGGGTTCATTCAGCTTGATATAGTATGTTTATTAACCTTATAGTGTAAAAAATACAAGAAGACACGGTAAAAGTTAAATTATCTAACTTAAAGTTAAATCTAAATGATAAGGTTAAAATTGATATCGAAACTTGTCTAAATTCTATTGAATGAGAGGATTTATACCCCTACCCACCTTATATTTGAAATATATCAATTTGGAGCTATTAAAAACTGGATATCATTTTATAATAAAATAATATTTTTTGTTATTCCAAAGGTGCCCCTCTCCTCCCTTATATAAGGGCACCTCCTCCCCCTCTTCCTCACACCACTTTGAGCCTTCAAGTTCGGCCAACCACTTCCAATTTCTCCTCTCCACTTCCATAGAAACATCCTAGAGGTTCTGGTATTCTTCAAAGACCTATTTTAGTGCCCTAAAAGGAGGTCTCAAAGAAGCACTTCAAAGAAGAGGTAATGTCTGTTACCGATTCTTTCATCTTTATTTCTTCTTCCACTTCTTCTTCTTTAGTTGTTTCATTATGAAGTAATAACATCAGTATCACTCATATACTGATATGTTATTATAAGTATTAAACAACCCTATTTCACCATCAATCCATCCTACGGAAAAAGAAATCACCGCGCGTACGTACGTACGGAATACCGTCTCCACGCCGTGGTGTAATCTATTTTCCACCACCACCTTACTTGGATGGGTATAATGGTGTAAATAATGACTATATATGACTATTATAAAGTGATATTAATTCTTAAATAGTATACATACACTCCAATACAATTCCACGATCATAGAAACGATATCATCACTCGTGCGTACGAACGGAATACCGTCTCCACGATGTGATGCGACTCATTCTACATGATCTTCATTTCATAATGATTATAAAAATGAATTGAATGAATGAATAAGATATATATTACACAAATAAAATTCTGGAAATGAGGTATCAATAACCTAAAGAGAATAATAATAATTTATTCGTCAAAACATGCATAAGAACAAAAAAGTAATAAACACCCGAATAACAAGTAGTAATGAAATATTACTAATAAGAAGCTAATAATATGACCATATACAATATCATAATAATAAGTATGATTCTTGAATAATTCAATAACATTATTGAAATCATTATACATGAGGTTCGGACACTTACGAAGCAAAGCGGACCTAAGGTAAGGGAAATATCACAATCTCATTTTTATCTGAGATTGTTTATACTTTGAAATTTACCAGGGTGTATTTTATCATCCACATCAATGTTTCCTCAATATGTAATATTTATATCCTTTTACAATATTTTATATTAAATTTTACCCTTTGGTGAGTTTTTAGTAAAAGATATGAAAGGAATCTTTTGTCGTTTTTCGTATGAGGTACTTTTTGACATTTCCAACAAAAGTACGAGAAAGAATGTTTTTTTTAACTTATACGGCATGAATGGATTTTTAAAAAATTATTTCCAAGAAGCATCCTTTAAAAGTTTTCAAGTTTATTTTTAATCAACTTTTTTTAGTTTAAAGTTGTATGACATGTTACGAAAGGAAAATGTTTTTGAATTTGAAAGGATATTTTCCTCAAGAATGGAGTTAAAGTTTTTTATCAAAATTATTTTCCATATAAGATAATATATGGTTCTGTTTATATCCCTATTATTACATTTATTTGATTATGTTTTGATGGAATTTTTTTATGAATTCCTTTATCTTATATGAATTGTTTGATGATGTCACAATGTTTAAGATTCCCATTTTTATTACATGGGTTATGCAATGATGTATGATTTATGATTTTGTGGCACACATAAGAATGGTATCATTATGAGATGAGTGGGACCTATATATCCCTCAAATACATTGGGTAAGGATTTTATATCTCATGAGATAGACATGGCTGGAATGGTAGGTTATACCGGTTCAGTGAAATTGGACTGAAACGAGGAGTGAACTCGGTTCAGAAATGGACTTTGTCCACTAAGATAGTCTTGGAAATTAGTCTTGACTAATAAGAAATGATTCCCTATGATTATGTGTGTATGCAATAAAGTTTCTTGTTTTATTTTATGGTTATTGGGATTCCGTTTCACTACTATGATTTATCACATGTTATAAAATTATGCTCTCTTTTGCAGGTTAAGATTTCCAAAAGTTATGTTCTTATGAATTTGATGTGTTTGATATTTCTTTTGTTTACCCTTACTGAGCATTTGAGCTCACCCTTTTCTATGTTTTCTTTCCCCAGGTCAGGAAGAAGGTTATTAAGTAAGATATTCCAAAATGGACTATAGATATGATGAAATAAATGGGAGACAGTGTAGACTCTTTATGAACCAGTTGTTTATGTTTCCCAGTTTCTAAAGACATTATACCTATACCGTCCTTTTGTGGTTTTGTTATATGTTTTAATAAGTATGCTTCAATTTTTAAGCATTAACAATGTATGTAAAGTATGGGTTGTTATAGAGACTGAGAAAACATGCATGAGGTGTCCCCGTCATTTAGGATTTCTCCTTTGTGTTGGATCTGAGTGTATTCTATATTCTCATGTAAACCTCACACATAAAAAGATGAGTAAAATTTTATCAAAGCTAAGAACACATTTCGAACAAACACATCCATTCAAAAGAACATTTTAGTTAAAAAAACTAATCATAGACCACTATTGAAATGATTTGTTGATGGATTATGTATAAGCATTTCTACTCAACACATCGGACACCACATTCTCTTTCTCGGTGGTATATACAAGTAAATAATGAAACTCAACCCTTCATCTCTTTAAAAAATTTATATCTGTAGAATGAAAATATAATTAATTATTTTAGGATCTTAATATACCATAAATCATTCAACAAATAAGTTGTGAAACCATGTTTTGAGCATACACATAACAACTAAAAACATTATATCATAGGTAGGGTAGTTCTTCTACTGATTTGTTAATTGGAATTATATATAAGACGAAACTTATTTCATGTTTATCAAGACACATCCTAATCCCATACTAGAGGCATCATAGTAATCATCATAACAATATGATGGTTTGGGAAAATAATAATTGGTGTGAAATCAAACATCATCTTCTTATCCTCAAAATAGCACTAACACATTATTTTTCAATTCAAACTACACCCCCATATAAGTAAATGATTCAATATAATATATGATAATGGAGAACCCACAAGAACTTCTATAGTAACCCACCAATACAATGATTCATCAGATATCATACATGTCTCTAGGATACTAAATTGAAATAACTACCTGAAAATTTTCATGATAAATAGAGATGGCCCTCTAAAATATCACATGCCCAAAAAAAACATCCCGTTTCCAAAACTCACATAGAGATTCCTTATAATTCACATCATTTTCCCTCACGTATTGAATGATGATATCAAATTATTCTATATGATCTTCCTTGGTCATGGAGTACATCAAGATATAATCTATGACCAAGAAAATAGAATATTCCACGAACTGATGAAAGATTCTATTCATTAATTCCACCAATACCCAGAAGTGTTAGTAACTACGAATGGAATAATTAGAAACTAAAAATCCTTATACCGACTATGAAATGATTTCATGGGTTTATCCAAAACTAGGATTCTGAACAAGTGGTACCCTAACCGCAATTCAATAATATAAAACAAATAACACCCCCTCAACTTATCAAAGAAATAATCAATTATTTTTAAATGATACATGTTCCTAACAGTCACCTGATTCACCATCTGATAGTAATTACAATATCTAATACTTCATTTCCCAATGCAAGATAATAGTATAAGAGTATCCCACTATGAAACACTTTAATGTATAAATCCTTTCACCTCTAGGTCATCATGTTGGAATTTAACATCTAAAAAATTATCATCTTTCATTTGATTGGATAGCATAGAATTGGGAATGGTTCCAGGTAACATGTCGATAGTAAAAATTACCTCTCTATGTGGAAGAAACCCATAATAATCATCCATAGAGAAATCAAGGGACACAAACAATAAACATTTATTGACCACCAAATCATGGTTCAACTACATAAAATAATAAGAATAAATTAGGAAACGGAACAACCCTCCCTACCCAACTTGATATAGAGTCCCAATCACCCCACAAAAGAAGAGTGGACCCATTGATTGATAAAAATAGTATATGATGGGGATAATAGAATTTATAGTACGTTACTCTAATCATCCAATCCAAGCTAATGATCTAGTAAAAATTTCAATATAAAGATCTAAGAAGCGACAAGAAATCCAAATGCCGCATATCACCACCCGACACATATGATTTTTTGAAACACTGTTCAAACATATTCCCCAAATGCATGTAATGATCAAAGAAGAATGAAATATTCTTTCAATAAAATCCCAACACATCAATAATATTTGATGATATAATATTATTATTATCCAATGTATCAGAGAAAAAAAGAAATATAAAATAGGAAATAATCATTGTACATATAATTGTTGATGTCCCTGATTTAGATTATTCTGTCACACACTCTACTATATAACTTTATCACGATATAGCCCCATAAAATCACCCATAGCTATATAATGAGACAAAAAAACAATTGAAGAATCATCATGAACCTGTGAACCCTTGGTGGAAGTGGATCCAAGTTTACTATCATGGGACATCTTTTCATATAATCACTTAAGATATACATTTATTCCATAAAGACGAAATGTTCTTAAAGACTCAATACATTGAATCTAGGTATAACCATGCCTCCAAAAATGGTATAAAATAATCTATTCAGGCCTTATATAATCCCTTGAACTAGACATGTGGAATACATAACAGTCTTGTAATTTTTTTCTGACCAGAAGAAGCACCCTAGCTAACTGTTGCGCCAATTGAAGCTCCTCCAATGCATGTCCTTCTAGATAACTCTATGTCAACCAATGATTTTTTTCCTATACATCACTAATTATCTAAATGAACAAAATGAACTAGCATCAAACTAAAATTTCATCGCATCCTTATCTCAGACCTCCATTCCATTATGTAATCATTGGTGATGGGATCCAGTTCCAGATGCACCAACTCACCCAATTTGGAGGGGTACTACAAAATGGAATGCTCTCCCTACTCCATAATCATAAACTCTCATGTCATTTACACATATAATGCCTACAGATAAAACTAATTATTAAATATATTCTTCAAAGAAACCCATGTATTATATTAGGGGAACATATATCTCATTATCTTATCCCAACATCTTCATCATGGTCCATTGAACATATATGTGAAAAAAACAACTAAGAATCATCAGGTGTTTTCAAAAAGATGAAAATATTCTCATCCCATTAAATCCATTACATTATATCTTATGGTACTTCATAACCAATGAATATAGGTGGATACTTCTTGGAGATTTCTGAGCGATAATCCTCTACCTCTTCCAAGTTTACTACACCCATAGAACAATGACTCGGAATGGTATGGATCCCTAAATCAACACAACTAGAGTGCACTGTTGAATCCACATGTAGAAATTTAGTTTTCTCATTCCATTTTTATTTTTAAGGCCTCTTTTAGGAAGTATTTTCTATTAGAAAAAAAGAGAATAAACAATAAACCAAAAAAATCTGAAACCACTAAACAAAAAAATAATACAAAATAATGATTTATAAAAATAATAATTTATTGTAGTTTTGAATTCTATCACCCAAAATGGAAACAAATTATTAAAGGACAATATTATTCTAATGAAACTGCACAATAAGTTTGTTCAAATGAAATTACAATAACAAAGTCCTAAAAAATTCTAGATATGTTAATTTTAGTAATCATTTAATAAAATTAACTATAATATACCTAAATACACAATCATGGGATTATATGTTTTGTTCTGATCACCTGTTAAAACTCTTATTCTATGATGGGTGTGAGCTGTCTAGATATAGTTTCCCTAAATATAGATCTATTTTTGAAGATCCAACATGTATTTAACTAATATGTAGAACCCAATAATGTAGTGATGACACAATTTAGCCTCAGTAACCTCCCACTGAAAAAAAAGTAACATACCAACTAGGGAAAACCAAACTAGTCACCCAAGTCATCACATCATGTGGTCATGTAAAAAAAGGAAAACAAAATTAGTCTCATATATAATGGAAAAAATACATACAACTACAGTATAATGAGGTAAAAATGGTAATAAAAATAATAAAAATTGGTTAAATCATTCTGAATTAAAAGTCTAGGCCAAACTAGTCTCTAGGTAACCAAATGTCACCTCCAAAATATACCACAATGAAACATCAATGTAAATAGAACTCAACATGATATTGAATTATCTTAACTTTACCTCAATCAAAAAAGGAATGCTCTACAGCCACCCAAAAATAGAATTAGGTTATGACAAAGAGATCCAAGTAGGATGCCACTAATAAATATATACAATTTATATTAAAAATACTGATCATGTTCAAGCATTAAACCAAATTTTTTAATGAATAATTTTATAAATAAATAATTTTATTTAATTTTTTATACAATCCATTGGTTTCCACAAATTGAATAAAATGTTACCATATATATAAAAAAATATTGTAAAATAATGAATATAAATAATCATGTTATCCAACATCCACGAAAACAAACTATCGTGAATTAAACAACTAGAAACAAAAATGAACCTACCTTTGAGGCTCTAGACTATTGGAAAATACCAACTACACACACACAATACTATCAAAGTATAAGGATGTATAAAAATAACTTTAAGGCCTTCCATACTATATCTACATACAAGAGTTTACCTCCTAGTGGTGTCACACACAATAAGGATACCACAGTCTCGTTCCAAAAGAACCTAATGTCCCCAAAATGTAATGTTTTTCAATTTATATTATTAGAAAAATTATCACATTTATTATAAAACTATGCCAAAGACCAGATAATATCCTTTAGTTTTTTAAATTACATTTCCCAATTCCATACAAGGTAATTTCATTTCAAGGAAATAACCCTTTAAAATGATAACTCATGCTCTTATCAATTTATACTTAAGAAATTCCATTTAAAATATTATGGACTAAACCATAACAATAATAAGGACATTATTTTAGACAAATTTAATTGATCAGCCTACCCCAAGAGCATATAAAATCTAAAAACCATTGCCAATGTAGATTAGAACCACAAGATCTACCTTAAGATGAAAATTCTTGAATAGAGACAATAAAAATCATTAAGAGAAAACACCATAAGGTTACCAATACTAATGAAAATCGGTGCCGAAACCACAAACAATGTGAAGAAAAAAAGAGTAAATCCAACCAAGAGAAAAGAAGTGCCTAACTCATTAGACAAAAAACTGAATGAAGTGATTGATAGGGAATATGGTCACCCAAAAAGTTCATGGGTAAAATATATATCCAAGAAAAAAATGATTAAAAAGATAATGAAACCTCACACACCGATAGTTCACTCTAAATACAATAACATGAGGAATTATATAGTGTATAATCATTTACATTCAATGAATATCTTTTATTTTATGTTAGTCCAAACAATGTGTCACCTATTTATTTAAATATCACATTTTGAAATTACATGATGTGTAACCCTTAAATGACATTTAAATTATCACACTATGGACACAACTCATGGGATATGTCCAACCGAAATTACATTTCATGAGAACCCATTACATATCATTTAAAATCCTTATATATAATAGAGGCTATATGTTCATACTGAAAATTCAACAAATCCATGACTTCATCATTACATTAATCGTCACTATTTTGTCTTAAAAAACATTCCCAAATAAAGTGGTAGTTGAAAAATAGATATCAGAATATGACTAATAGAATGGTAACAGGGAGTTACAACATCAAAATTATTGATCCAATAAGGTTTTCCTTATGACTTTTCCATTCCTTCTTGTTTTTAAAATCACAAACACCTTATACATAATGAAATATAAATTTTACCTTCATAAGGGAAATATACTTCATCAAAGAAAATTTTCCCTAACATAGATTTTCTTATACATAGAAATATTTTTCTTAAGTACAAAAACCGGATTCATACCCAAAATCCCGGATCCATATAATGTAATAATTTGGAGCATTCTATTTTTAGAATCCGAATTATGGATGATAGCTTTAATGAAGTTCCAATCTGAATTCTAGACTTCGAACTTTCATGAGTTCGACTACGAACTCTTAAGTAGTTCAACTCCAAACTCTTATGTAGTTCGACTCCAAACTCTTAAGTAGTTCAACTAAAAACTCTTAAGAAGTTCGACTCCGAACTCTTAAGAAGTTTGACTGTGAACTCTTAAGTAGTTTGAATCTGAAATCCTTAGTAGTTCGACTCCGAACTATTAAGTAGTTCGACTCCGAACTTTTACTAGTTCGACTTCGAAATCTGCATGTTCATATTCCGATCTCGGGTGAAACCAGACTCCGAATTCCTATAATACAGAATCCAAACATTTCTTAACATAGACTCCGAATTTCATTTTGGTTAGACTCTGAACTTTTAATTTTCTTACACTCTGAATTTTTTGTATAGATTTTACTTACATCTTCTCCATTTCAAAATTATGTTGTGCATTCAGTTATACATGATTTATTATGAAATGATGTCGTCTATTCTGTTTCTAATTAACCATTGGTTAAGTTACACATGTACAGGTCCCTCCAAATTTCATGGAAAATATGATCGTTGGAGGAGGGAGCAAACTGTTGGAAATTTTCCTATAAATAGGATCTCATTTGAAAGAGCTCGATATATGATGATACATGATGATGAACAAGTTGATCAATCTAGAGACCACACGCTGTTAAGGTGATTTATAGAGAGAGAATATTTTCATGCCTTGTGTGTACTGAACTTCTCGTTCAGATTGCTTCGTGCGACTCCGAATGTTGGTGATTACAGTCGAGGACTTCTAGGGATAGGAAGAAAGAGGTGCCGACTACCTTGAAGTTTGAGGTCTTCCTTGCTGAGGAAGACAGGGGTTCCAACTACCTTGAAGTTGAGGTCTTGCGGGGATAACAAGACAGATATTCCGATCTACGTATCGAGGGCTTACCCTGGTGTGGGTAAGACATACGTTCTTGAAATTATAAATCAAGGGACCTTTATCCAAGGTTGTTTGATACCCTTCTCTTTGGGTTAAAAGACTTATATCTTGTTACTTGTAGTTTAACTACTTGTTTGTTTCTGTTTCATATTGTTTTGTAAGAAAAGTATAACCTTCTTATATTTCCTTACACTTGTACTATGATTAGTTTAGATTCTATACAATTTAAGGTAGAATCTTATATTATTAACATTGGTACCAATTCTCCAGTTGGTGATTAGAGGTGTTGTTAATTTTCTTAGTTGAAATAAATTAAACATAGATTTTTCCTTGTCTAAGGAAAACATAGTTATCTGTAACCATCTTTAAAGGTTCCAAAGGAATTTTTAAAGTGTACAATTCACCCCCTCTTGTATATTGAGCATCTACATCATTATTTTGATCCTACAATTTGTATTAGAACAGGTTTCAGAAATACTTGTTCTCAGGTATAAGTTTTTCTTTCTCATCTTTTTCATTGTTCTTCATCCTTGCTTAAAAATTACTTTGTCATTCCAAACTTTGTCGTTCTGAACATTGTCGTTCCAAACATTTTTGTTCTGAACTTTGTTGTTCCAAACATTGTCGTTCCGAACATTATCATTCTGAATTGTCATTCCGAACATTGTGGTTACGAAATTTTTCTACTAACAAATTTGGTTGCCAAGTTTTTTTAAGAATGGAAGGAGTCAATGTTGGTTCTATTGACAATCTAAACCCTACAAGACCACCAATATTTGATGGTAATGACTATGCATACTGGAGAGATCGAATAAAGACTTTTGTTATCAATATTGGAGTGGATAATTTCGTTATGCTTTTTGGTGATTATAAAATTCTTGATAAGGAAGATAGAACTTTCACTAACCAGGAAAAGCAAGAGTATCAACTCAATTATAAGGTACACAATACTTTACTGTGTTCAATGACTAGAAATATATATAGCCAAATTTCTTCTTGTGAAGCAGCTAATTGTATCTGGAAGAAGTTATATGTTACATACTTTGGCACTTCTAAAGTGATTGAGACTAGAAGAGCTATTCTTAGGGCTGAATACCATGGATTCAATTTTTCATATGGAGAACCAATCTATAAGGTTCAACAGAGGTTTATGACTATAGGCAATAGCTTAAATTCTATGGGAGAGAAAGGGTTGGATGATGAATCTCTTGTGGATAATATAATTGATATTATGCATAATGAGTGGGAATCCAAAAGAACAGTTATTGATGAGAACAGGAAGTTCACTCAAATTTCTCTTGATAAACTATTTGGAACTCTTCTTCTACATGAAATAAGAATGGAGAGAGATGCTGAAAACATCAAAAGGAAGAATGGAAATGGTACTGTTGCTTTTACAACAACATCAAATCATGTGAAAACTAAGACTCCTTAGAGAGTAAGTAGATCCAAGTCTAAGAAGGTGATTATTCAATCAGAATCCAGTGAAAGTGAAGTCTCATAAAATGAGTTAAAAAATCTTGCTAGAAGGATGAACAAGATAGATGGTCAGAGAAATTTTCAATCCAAGTATAATAAAATGGAAAGAAAAGACAGGAAAGATGGAGAAGTTACTTGTTATGAATGAAAGTGAGCTGGACATATTAGAACAGATTGACCTCTACTCAAAAATAATGAAAGGAAAGAATAGAATTCTGAAAGGAACAGAAATAGGTACTACAAAACCAAAGTTAAGAACGTTCTGAAAGAAAATGACCCCTGGGGTGCCAGTGGTGGTGACTCTTCAGATGAATCTTCTGATTATGAATTTTTAGGATAGTGTAATCTTATTCTTATAGCTAGATTACCCATTAACAATCATTGATTTATGGCTAAGGTACGAAATGTTGAATCATTGACCAATGTTTCTTTACATTCTAATGATAGAGAATATTATAAGTCTTCAGATGAAGAATCCTCATCTGATGAATAAGATACTTCACCTACCTATGAATAAGAGTCTAGGTTTGCTGAACTTATTGAGATTGAGAATTCTAAACTCAATAAAAAACTTGATAAGGAAAACTCTATGAATCCAATTATTACGAAATAAATATCAGATCTTTCTAAAGATCATGATAGGAAAAATGATGATTTTATACGTATTTCAAAAAATCTTGAGAAATTATGTTCTGAGAAGAACAAAATTTCTAAAGAGTTAGAACAAGTAATTTCTATGAAAAGTGTTTTCGAGCCAAGCTCTGGGTCTAAATCTAATGATTTTGGTGATAAAAACTTGGTTTTTAAACTCAAGTACGAAAATTTTTCCTTAAATAAGTGTTTATCAAACTTTATCCATTGTAAAGAAAATTTTGATAAAATGTATTATCAAATACGACCTTTAAAAAACAAATTCGGATTTGGTTATACCCATGCAAAACAAACTTTTAGTAACAACTACTTTGTTCCACTAAGTGCACCATTTTGTACCAAGTGTCAATGTGGTGGTCACTGGGCAAAGAATTGTTCTTTAAATAAACCCAATCTCTAGGTTTTCATAAAGCCTATTTTTCTAAGAAAATGTGGATTCCTAAAATTTTGTTGTCTGGAAATCTCGAATCCAAACAAGTCTATATTCTAAAAGTCTAATTCATTTCTTGTTTTCAGGAAGATAGAGGAAGTACCAACAACAATACACGGTACATGGATAGTGGATGTTCCTGGCACATGACTGGTAATAAAATCTATTTTGAAATGATTATCAAAACAAAAGGAGGAAAGGTAAATTTTGGAGATAATGCTCAGGGAGAAATTATTGGTATAGGTAATATTGTTCTTCTTGGTAAAACTTTGATTTAAAATGTTTTATTTGTTAAGGGTCTTAAGAACAACCTCATTAGCATAAGTCAGTTATGTGATGAAGGATACCTTGTGAATTTTAGGAATGATAAGTTATTAGTACACAATTACAAGGAAGAATATATTCTCTCATCCAATAGGCAAGAGAATGTTTACATTTTGAACATAGAATACCTCAAGATCCAAGACCTACCATGCCTAAGTGCAATGGAAGATCATTCCTGGTTATGGCATAGAAGACTAGGTCATTGTAACCTTAGAAACTTATGTAAAATTTATAAGAAGAAACTAGTTAAGGATCTACCAGAGCTTAGATTTGATTCTTCTAAAGTTTGTGATCCTTGACAATATGGAAAGAAACATAAATAAATTTTTAAATCAATCGGTGAAGTCTCAAAGGCTGATTCATTACAATTAGTGCACATGGATCTTTTTCGTCCAACACAAACAGGAAGCATTGGAGGTAAACACTATGTGTTTTTTTTAGTTGATGATTACACCATATTTACTTGGGTCTATTTTCTAGCAAAGAAGTCTGAAGCTTTTAATTATTTCAAAAGTATTAGAGCACAAGTTAAAAAATGAGAATAATCTTCCACTGAAAACTATTCATAGTGATCATGGAGGAGAATTTCAAAATTCTGATTTTGAATCTTTTTGTAGTAGAAAAGCTATTACAAACAATTTTTCACTACCCAGAACTACCCAACAAAATGGTGTAGTTGAAAAAAGAAATATAATTCTTCATGAGATGACTAGAACCATGTTGAGTGAATATTCTATAGCTATAAATTTCTGGGCTGAAGCTATAAGAACTTCTTATTATACTATAAATCGAGTTTTGATTAGACCTTTTCTTAATAAAACTCCTTATGAGTAATGGAATGTTAGAAAACCAAGACCTTACTAATTCATGGTTTTTGGTTGTAAAGTATTCATTCTGAATACTAATGATAAATTACATAAATTCACACCAAAATCTGATGAGGTAAATTTCATAGGTTACTCCACAACTTCTAAGGCTTATAAAGTTTTTAAAAAAAATACTTGTACTATTGAAGAAACAGTGCATGTAATATTTGATGAGTCTGATACTTTTGTTTTTAAACCATCCCAACCTACATCCAAATATGTGTTTTTAAAAACTTTTTTTCAACCTTTAATTGAAGATCCTTCTGATAAAGAAAATGGTCAAGAGGATACTTCTGAAACATTTACCCCAGAATAATTTCTACCCTATGTTGATGAACAGGTTTTACAAAACCCAAATCACGTGTTTCTTAAGAATCATCCCAGTGATAGTATCATTGGTGATGTAAATCAACCTATATGAACTAGAAGATACTTAAGAAATGAAGTATAACATCTAGCATTTCATTCCCAATTAGAACAAAAAATCACTGATGAAGCTTTAGAAGATGATGATTGGATAAAAGCCATGCAAGATGAATTAAATGAGTTTGAAAGGAATAATGTCTGGACCTTGGTCGAAAGACCTAAGGAAACTTCTGTTATTGGAGTAAAATGGGTCTTAATAAACAAGTGTGATGAGAATGGAGTCATAGTAAGAAATAAAGATAGATTAGTTGCTAAAGGCTATAACCAGCAAGAGGCAATAGACTATGAAGAAACCTACGCTCCAGTAGCTAGACTTGAATCTATTCATATTCTTCTTGCCTTTGTATCTTCATTCAATTTTAAACATTTTCAAATGGATGTGAAATGTTCTATTTTTAACGGTTATGTTCAAGAAGAATTTTCTGTTGAACAACCTCTTGGCTTTGAAGATACAAAACATCCTGATCATGTTTTTAGACTTACCAAAGCTTTGTATGGTTTTAAGCAATCCCCACAAGCCTCGTATGATAGACTCACAGGATTTTTGCTTCAAAATAACTCTGATAAGGGAAATGCAGATCCAACCCTTTTTATAAAGAAAGATAAGAAAAATGTTTTAATTATTCAAAATTATGTTGATGACATAATATTCGGTTCAACTCAGCAATCTTTAACTGATTCTTTTTCAAGTCTAATGAAATTTGAGTTTGAAATGAGTGTGATGGGTGAGTTAACATTTTTCCTTGGTTTTCAAATTTCTCAAAAAACAGAAGGAACCTATATATCTCAACATAAGTATTTTAAAGATCTTCTCAAAAATTATTGTTATGACAACACTAAGAGTATAAGTACTCCCATCGGTACCTAAAACTCTTTAGATCTTGATGAAGCTAGGAAACTAGTAGATCAAACAACTTTTAGAGGTATGATAGGAAGTTTACTTTACTTAACAGCTAGTCGACCAGACTTAATGTTTTCAATGTTCTTATGTGCAAGTTATCAATCCAATCCTAAGGAATCTCACTTAAAGGCAGTAAAAAGAATTTTTCGCAACCTAAAGGGAACCATGGGTCTAGGAATATTTTATACTTCTGGAAATGATTTTGTTCTAAATTTTTTTCCGATGCTAACTTTGGTGGATGTAGAATGGAAAGAAAAAGTACATCCGGAATTTGTCATTTCTTAGGAGATTCATTTGTTTCTTGGTAATGCAAGAAGAACCATTCTGTATCACTTTCCACTACTGAAGCTAAATATGTAGCAGCTAAATGTTGTTGTGCTCAGGTGTTTTGGATGCAACACACACTCACAGATTATGGCATGAGTTTTACTAAGACTCAAATTTTGTGTGATAACACAAGTTCCATTTCCCTATGTAAGAACCCTACAGATCACTCTCGTGCAAAACACATAGATATTAAGCATCACTTTCTTAGGGATCACACACTTAAAGGAGATATCATTCTTCAGTTTATCAGATTGCAAGATCAACTTGCTGATATTTTCACAAAATCATTACCCTCTGATAGATTTGAATACATTAAACAAAAGTTAGTAATGATAACTGTAAGGTAATCATTCTCCATTAACTTCTTGTCAAAATATTCTCCTAACAATAATAAACTCCTTTTCAAAGGGGGAGTACATTTTAATGTTAGTGTAACTAAAATTTTCGGAATCTATTTTTCAAACTTAGTGTAACTAAAATTTTTCGTAGTTAGTTTTTCAAACCATTTGGAACTGAAGTTTTAGGAATGGAAATTTCTAAAACAAAAATTTCCAGAATGGGAGTTTCTGGAACTGAAATTTTCAGGTTTGAAATTCTCGGAATGGGAACTTCTAGAATGGAAGTTTTTCATACTGGAACTTTCGGAACGAATATTTTCGTACTGGAGTTTTTGTAACAAGATTTTCATACTAGAAATATCGTAATGAGTTTGTTTTTAAATTTATTTCTTCAAGAAGAATATTACCAATTATGAACAATATTTCTAGAGAATCCAAAAGCTATTATTTTCTTACTTATAGTTTCTTAATCATATTATTGGCTTGCTGGAATTTTCCTGAGTTTTTTTTAAAAGTCTAGATTCTAGTTTTCTTCAAATCCGAATTTTTTCTTTAAAAAACCTCAAAATATCAGTCATGTTTTCCTTGCAGGATTGTTCTCAACTGTCAGATCAGATAAAAGCTTTTTCAACCATTAGATGGCTTTTGGAAGACCAAAGGTCACATCTATCACCTATATAAATGGGACACCAATACTCATCCCACATCAGTTTTTCAATCCTTCGCGTCTCGAAGCCCGAATGATCTTCTTATGACCGGTTCCGAACTTTCCAAAGTCGTTCTGAATCTTTCAGATTACTTCACTCCGAATGTCTGTTGAAGCAACTTCTCAAGATATGTCAACTACGAAACCGATCTCTAAGTGGTTATTCTTCATGGAAAGGTTAGTTCATCCAGACTTCTATAAGCTTGATTCCCTTATTTCAAAGAATATTTGACTGAATGGATGGGAATATGTCTGCGTAGCAAAGTCAGATAAATAGGATCCGGTTTATACTAATTTTCTGATAGAGTTCTACGAGTCTATTCCCTTCCAGATGGAAGATGGCAGAGAGTGGTTATCTTTCAAGTCTTATGGGAAGACTTATAAGCTATCTTACACAAAGGCCGCAATCTTGGTTGGTTTATCCTATGAAGGATAAACTCAATTCTGCTAACCCAAACTTCCCAATGTGCAAGGAAGTTTCAACAATGAGAAGGCACTAAAGTGCCTTGGACTTAAGGACGATTCAACCATTAAGATTGCACGTCTCACATCGAAAAATAGAATCCCTCAGCTTTGGGTAAAAGGCATTCTGGTTCCAAAAAGAGGTGATAAAGAAAATTTCAAGAAAAGTGATATCTATTTTTTAGATTTCTTGGTAAATCTAAGAAAGATAAATCTGATAATACATGTCTTGGTTACGATCAAGAACATCAAAGAAGGCAATTTGAGAGCTCAGATAATCATGTTCCCTACCTTACTATCTAAGCTGATAGTTGGGTGCTTATAATCTTTCATGGTTGCATGAAAATCAAATATCCGGAATTGCAAGCTCATGTTAGTAAGTGATGATACCTTGAAGAGGATGAAGATGGGGTTTTCCAGTGAATCCGGAGAATTTACCCTCTATCCGTGGAAGAGGATGAAGCAGCTCAGAAAGAAACACACACTTCAGAACCATCCAAAATGCAAAGGAAGAAGAGAAAGGTTAAGGAAGTGGCTTCTGATGAAGAAAATCCTAAGGCTAAAGAAACTCAATCTTCTCCCCCCAAGCCAAAGAAGCAGAAAAATTATACAGATGAAGTGGCATCCAAGTGGAGGGAAGATAAAGAGAAGAGGAAGGAAGGGAATCCACAATTCGGATTGGACCCTACAGAGGCCAAGGCCTTAAAAGAAAAATATGTGAAAGGGCTAGAGAAACAGGTGAATGAGAAGAAAATGAAAGAGAAAATTTCTGAAGTTGAAGTGGTACAATCTTTGCTGAGAGCTACAGTGTTAGCTTCTGAGCTGATTCTAGTTCCGAAATCTTTCCTTACAGAGCCTTCTTTAGCAAAAACTCCAGCCGAGAACTATAACACTCTGGAAAAAGCCAAGGGTAAAGAAGTAGTTGTAGATGATGAAAAAGAAGTTTCTGAAGAGGTAGAGGAAGAAGAAGAATAAGAAGAAGAAAAAGAGAAAGAAGAAGAGGGAAGTGAAGATTTGGATACCCTGATCAAGAAAGTACATAACTATAAAGATAAGGATGAATCCGCAATATTAGTAACTCCCGGAAATGGATATGAGGAAGCTAGTAAGCAACAACAAGAAGAAGAAGAAGAAAATGTCTTGTATGATGAGGAAGAATCTTATGAAAGGAATTTTCTTGAGGAAGGATAAGAAAAACAGAAACCAGATGAAGACAAGATTATTCAAGTTTCTGAATCCGATGAAGTTTCTCTTAATGAAGAATACATTCAAAAATCTTATAAGGGGAAGCAAGTTCTCATGGATACTCCTATAAAATATTATATCAGGGGGAATGAGGTTGGTGGTACCTTTAGAAGGAAGCTAGTGCAAGTTAAAGAAGAGAAATATCAAAGAGAAGTTTCTGATTTGGAATCGTCATCTCATGGGCATGATTTTGTGGTTCAATCTCTGAAAAAGTAGGTTGACACCATTCTGATATTTCAAACAATATATTCCAAATGCCAAATGCTGCAACAATGTATGAATCAGAAATCAGATTCTTTACCCATGGTCATGGATAAGTTTGTAAAGTTCGAAGCTGAAAAAAAAATGTTTCTTATCAATTATAATGTGCATAGAAATTCCTGCAGTAAGGTGACAAAGTGTTCTAAGAGAGTTGATAAATATTGAGTTTAGTTTGAAAGTTTTCAGGCTGAAGTTCAAAATGCCTTTGATACAGCAGATAAATAGATTAAGAATCTTCAAGATGAGCTAATTATTGAGTAGAGTTCTCGGAGACAAAAAGTGAAGGAACTAAATGAAAAGGCAAATTCTCTATCTCAAAACCATATAAATGATAGAAATCTCTGGATTGAGCATGAGACGTGATTTTTTCAGCAAGATGAAATAATAGAGTTGTAGAAAGAAGCCATGGAGGCTCAAGCAGAAGCTCAGGCAGATGCTTTAAGAGTCCAAGAAGAAAAGACGAAAGCCTTGGAGAGGCAAGTCGAGGAAGACCAAAGAGACTGAATGAATCTCAAAACCATGTTAAAGAAGCTCATCCTGAAGGAATAGGAAGACAAATGAACCCACTCTGGTCTTTTGTTGTAGTTCCATTTCTTTGTAAAGTTTTTCCCAACTCTAATGGAATGTTATTTGGTTGGATGTATCTTGTTATATAATAATGTTTCAGGTACAATATTTTCTTTTCCATACCCTTTAATTATTTTTGAAAATCACAAAGGTGGAGAAGGAAAAGGAACCACTCCAATGGAAAAGAAAGGAAAAATTTCTAAAAGAAATATTCTTAAAGAGAGGGGGAGTTTCCCACTACGAAGTTTTTTATTCTTACAATAATGAGAACTCCACTCAAGAAATTCAAAATACAATCCTTAGTGTTTCAATGCCTAAGGGGGAGTTAGTTGTATTCACTTTCATTCATGAACAAACAGAGATAAGTTTTAATTTCAAAGCCTAATGAAAATTTTCAAAGTCCTTATATTCTTTTTCATATGGATGTTTGTGCTTTCCAAAAAGGGGGAGATTGTTGAGTAAATAATGTTTTCCTTATGACTATTCCATTGCTTCTTGTTTTGAAAATCACAAACACCTTATACTTAAAGAAATATAAATTTTACCTTTATAAGGAAAATATACTTCTTTAAGGAAATTTACCCTAACCTATATTTTCATATACATAGAAATATTTTTCTTAAGTACAAAAACCAGATTCATACCCAAAATCCTGGAGCCATATCATGTAAAGATTATAGCATTCTATTTTTAGGATCTGAATTCTAGATGAGAACATTAATGAAGTTCTAATCCAAATTCTGGACTTCGATCATTCATGAGTTCGAATACAAACTCTTATATAGTTCGACCCCGAATTCTTAAGTACTTCGACTCCGAACTCATAAGTAGTTCGACTCTGAACTCTTTAGAAGTTCGACTCCAAACTCTTACGAAGTTGGACTCCGAACTCTTAAGTAGTTCGACTCCTAACTCTTAAGTAGTTTGACTCCGAACTCTTAAGTAGTTCGACTCCGAACTTTTACAAGTTCGACTTCGAACTCTGCATGTTCAGATTCCGATCTCTGGTGAAACCAGACTACAAATTCCTATAAAACAGAATCCGAACATTTCTTAACATAGACTCCAAACTTCATTTTGGTTAGACTCTGAACTTTTAATTTGCTTACACTCTGAATTTTTTGTATTTCTTTTACTTATATATGATCCATTTCAAAACGATGTCGTGAATTCAGTTATACATGATTTATTATTAAATGATGTCGTCTATTCTGTTTCTAATTAACCTTTGGTTAAGTTACACATGTACAAGACCCTCCGAATTTCATGGAAAATATGACCGATGGAGGAGGGAGACGACCGTTGGAAATTTGCCTATAAATAGGATCTCATTTGAAAGAGATCGGTATATAATGATACATGATGATAAACAAGTTGATCAATCTAGAGACCACACTCTGTTATGGTGATTTCTAGAGAGAGAATCTTTTCATGCCTTTAGCGTACTGAACTGCTCGTTCAGATTGCTTCGTGCGACTCTGAATGTTGGTGATTACATTAGAGGACTTCTGGGTAGAGGAAGACAGAGGTTCCGACTACCTTGAAGTTCAAGGGCTTCCTTTTTGAGGAAGATAGATGATCCAACTACCTTGAAGTTGAGGGCTTGCAGGGATAGCAAGATAGAGATTCTGATATACATATCGAGGGCTTACCCTGGTTTGGGTAAGACAGAGTTGCTTGAAAGTATAAATCATGTGACCTTTATCCAAGGTTGTTGGATACCCATATATTTGGGTTAAAATACTTATATATTGTTACTTACAATTTTACTACGTGTTTTTTTCTATTGCATATTGTTTTATAAGAAAAGTATAACCTTATTATATTTCCTTACACTTGTACTCTGATTAGTTTAGATTCTATACGCTTTAAGGTAGAATATTATATTGTTAACATTTGTACCGAATCTCCAGTTGGTGATTAGAGGTGTTGTGAATTTTCTTAGTTTAACTTGGTTAGACTTAGATTTTTCCTTGTCTAAGGAAAACATGTTATCTGTAACCAACTTTAAAGGTTCAAAAGGAATTTTAAAATTATACAATTAACCCCCACCCCCTTGTATATTGAGCGTCTACATCATTATTTCGATCTTACAAAAATATGGTCTATGTAGAGGGATACTTGGTTCTTTCTAGAATAAGCCTATATGGGGTATCCCTCATATTATACATATGAAGTGATGCAAAATTGTACCCTTATATGGATGGACTTAGGAAATTTAGACATAATTTTTTTGGTTGGTGGACTCTCCTCTACTATAATATAGCTAAAAAATTGTTTAAAATGTTTATAACTAGTTTTAGATGTTGTTCAAAGAAAGTCATGGCTATATGATGTTTCACTCACTAATATTGGTTCTACCCATGTCCCTCCATTTCACATGGTGTGTTTTAAATAATAATATTTATTTTATGACACTAGACATGGTTATTCATGTATTAGTACTAAAGAATGTGTTCTCTCCATGTGACTGTATACTCTTCGAGGTGCATGGGGTGTTCCCAGATTCACAATGTGTGTGGGGCCACATAGTTTCCTATGATTTTATTTAATTTATACACAAAGATAACCATCAAAAAATCATAAGGTGTATGGTTATACCACATGGCATGTTATATATAAATCAATATTTAAATTGTAAATGGTTTATATAAATGTGTACACAATGAGTATTCATCCAATTTAGTTTCTCTATAGTTGAGAAAATAAAATAATGAAAAATTAGCCTATCTATGTTTTATAGGAATGTTATATCATTCGATACCCTAAAAACACAACATAATGATCATATCTATATTAACTATTTCATTTTCATCACTATTGATAATAAATCATTAACCCATAATTTAAAAATTTCTCTCCATCATTGCCCATGTCACCCCCATTCCCTAGATCATGAAACCCCAACCAATGATATATTGAAAAATACCCATAATTTTTTATGAAAACACCATCACACTATGATATACATCACATAACCTAAAATAAACATCCTTATAATAATCAATCAACCACATGATGCATTTTTTCTGGAAAATGCAATCAATCCATTAGACAAGAAAATACATGTAGTAAAACGCTTGATGATCACAGGGTGAAATCCATAACTGAAAAAGGCAGTGAACCAAAAAATGTCATATTAGTCTTGAACATCATTGTTTTTTGACAAAATGAGAATCAACTATTTCATTATAATCTCAATTGGATATGTAATATCATATTAATCATTCTAAGATAAAAAATAATGGAAAATCAGCATAGATGATCCCTGAATTAATTTCAAATAGGATTAACTCCTGTTCATTATATAACATTATAAAATAGGAAATAAGACAAAAAAAATAAATGTGTAACCTAGAATTGAACTGTTCTGTGAAAATGAATGAATCGATGATGATGTTGAATATGATCTCCATAAAATTATAATCATCAATCCAAATAAAATTAGGTATTCTCCAATACCAATATACTCAGAGCCTCCTCTATTTTCAGAATATAAATTTTTTAAGAGGCCAACTATATTTATTTTCCTAAGATAAGTTTAAATTGAAATTTAATTTCTCAAAAATTGATTAAATTAAAAATTAATAAATAAATTTGATTTAGTTCTTTTTTGTAATGATCTATTTGATACTTCTAAAAAATGAATACCAAATAAAAAAATATTATGTCCTATAGGGGATAATACTTATATTATGAAATTAGTGTTTGTATCAGTTTTTCCATACAAGATTCCATTACAAAGACATGCCATGATTTAATAAAATGTGTACATGTGATATACTAAATATATTATTTTTCTTATATCAATATTGTGTCCCAATGAAGCATGCAATTCCTTGAGACTCCATATCTTACAATACAATTATCACTATAAATATAATGATCTATCAAATAGAAACAATATATTCATTATATTCTACCCAACATCCAAGATTTAAATCCACTAATCAAAAATCATATAAAATATTGAGGTTACCGACCTCATAATTGTTTCTCCCACTCCATGGATATATCCTGAAGAATTATAACACACCAATTTTTTATAGGTATTTACCTTCCAATAAACATAAACTATTTGATTGTTTTCATTATAAAAAAATCCATGTATAAGGGAAACTATTATATAGTGTATTTTAATAAAATATTTGTATGAATAGTGATTATGAACTAGATGAACAACACTATGATATATAAGTATAATTGTTAAAAAATTATTAAATCACCTACGCTTAATAAAATCATTTTTATAGTTAAAATATACCTTTTTTACAAAATTTAGTTTTTTACATGTTACGTATTATTATATAAAAATGTATATTTATAACTATTAATGGAAAATGTTTCAAGTTATTTTATTTACAAAATCATAGCATTATTAAGCTAATGGATATAAATTAATTTGAAATCACTTAATCGTAAAAAATTTAATTTTATTAAAATGATTTCTATGTGTTCAAAGTATTTTTTGTAATAAAATATGTAATTAATTTTTGATAAAAGGTTTTATTTGAATTCTTAGATTATATATTTCACCAAACATTTCAAAATTCATTTGGTATATTTTAATATGAAAGGTAGGTGTGTAAATTTGGTTTTTTGATTAAAAATTCATTTTTAATAATATGTTTTCTTACTAATATTCATGATCAATTATAATTAAATTCTACCATATATAAATATTGAATATGATAAAAAATAATAAATTTTTAATCAGGTATAAAAAATTTATCAATTTATGCACATTAGTTTTTTTTATAATTAATAATAATAAAACAAAAAATTTTTTACCATGGTTATGGTTAAAATTATTTTATTTGGTGGTTAAACTAGAAGCCAACATTATAATTGTGAAATAAAATTTTCAAGTTATTATCAGAAGGATATAAATAAACACTAAATTTTCATAAATTATAATACACAAACGTTTGGATCAACATTCACAAGAAAGTGTCATTATATTATTTAAATATTTTAATTAATATTGAGAATATTCTCTCAGTCATATATAAAATGGATCCACATATATAAACATTATATTGAATTCAAATGCAAATAACATGGAGAAAAAAATTACCCAAAACCTCTATAACATCATTCAATACATTATGGATACATCATTTTCACCTAAAACCAACTTCTCATGGAATAATTTGTATCCAATAGAGGACTCTCAAAGAAGTGGTGTAAATTATAATTGAACACAATTAGAAATATATATTATTAATCCTTATATAAAATATTCACTACATCAAAACATGCTTAATATAGTATTATAAACACACTAAATCACTATTATTTTTTTATAACAACTATTTCCCAACAATTTTCATCTAATGAGAAATAAAATTGTTAATAGTCCCCACTTATTGACTACCAACACCACATTAAAATATGATTCATTTCCGATAATAAAATTTTATTTATTGTAGTAATGAATTAAATAATCAATATATATGATATTTATAAATTTATTATGATTTTTTATGATAAAATATAATTTACATTTCATTCCTTCTTTTTATTAAAAAGTGAAATCAACATTCATATGATGGTATTGAATACCACATTCATGAACTATGTAATCCATTTATCTATATCTTTATTTTATAGATGGAAAAAATATATGTTAAATGATGAAATATGAAACTTATATTATTATTAATATTATATAGATCATGAATCCCTTATCAATGTACATTTACCTGATCTTTCTAACCAATACATACATAATAAATGAACTGTTATCACTTGGAACAGTGATTTGAATAAATAATTTTTTAAAAATGGATGATGATATGTTATTAGTAAACCACATATGGTTTTTAAGTATGAAAATGTATTTTTTACCTAAGTTTCATAAATTTAAATTTAGTATACCAAATTTTTTAGATCTTAATTTTTTTTTGAAATTATGGTAGGGGAATTTTGTTATAATAAAATATTTTTCTGGATTTTTTATTCTAAAATATATATTAATTAAATTATATGATATATCTCCCAAAAATAATATTCATATTCCATAAATTATTTATTTTTAGTATGTATTTGTTTTTCTATCAGTCTCCTCTCTCTATGTACATATATGTTTGAGGTAATTGTTTAAGGAAAGTCAATGTCCTGTATTTATTTAGTTGGGTTTCTTTTTCCTTCATGTCCATATTTACATTAAAATGTTTAAAATATTTTATTTAATATTATAATAAAAAATTTTCATTTATTTTTACCACGTTTTAGTCATTATAAAATGTAAAAAAAATTAACATTATTATAATTTTCAAAAGAGGTACTTTATATGAACTGTGAGAATGAAATATTTAATTTATCTTACACTTCATGAATCGAATTCCAAATAAGCATGAATACTCTTTTCATTGATGATTCACTATTAATTTTCCATTTTTTTTAAAAAATCCATACTAAACATTAATTCTTTATTAAATATTTTTACTTTTAAAATAAAAATGGTTATACACTCCATAAATTTTCTGTTTATCATATAAATGTATTTTTCATCTATGATATCAATTTTTAATGTTTCTTATGATTTAATAAGGATATGATTTTTTAAAATCACCCCCAATCATTTTTTGGAATTTTATTGACTATTATGATGAAATCAAATTAAATCCCATTTTATTCAATTGGTAGTTATATGAATAAATAATAAAAAATTTCATGATATTCTATCACACATCCGAATAGAATATCATTAAGTTATAGGTGGTTGTATCATATTACATGATTAAATTTGGTAAATGTTTTTATTTTAGAACCTCTAATTGTTAACATAAAGTTTTCCAATTCCATAGTTAGGTTACACTAATGGTTATCCCATGGAAAAAGGAAGGTATATGGGCTGTTATCCCAAGAAAAATGAACGTAAATCAGTGGTTATGTGATAATTATCTAGATGGGTATCATTGCCATAATAATTAAATGTTTATTATTATGAAAAACATTATGCAACACTTTCATGACATTCTCTTATGATAATGTTATTATATCATTTCACAAATTATTCAATTCAATTATGATTCATTCCATATGATGTGCTAATCTAGATTCCATTATTCATTGTTACAATCAATAAATTTTTTAGTATTATTTTCAAATTATAAACTCTTGTTCACATACATTTTAATTAATGTTACACATAAAAATTTTTGTTGATTGATATTTACCATGATTTATATTACCAAGGATTTGATCACATGATTTATTATGATTTGTATTCCCCTGCCTATGAATAAAATTTGTATGTATGATATGAATTTAAAGGGTTTCAGTTGTGAAAACATAGTAGAAGATGATATAGATGTTACATGTACATGTTGATTATGTATCAAATATTATAAATACTATAAACATGTTTCATTCTAGAATGGGTTATTAGGATATGTAATGAATATTCATCTAATAAGATGTAATATTTAGCTATTTAATATTTCTCTAACCTTAAATGTTATTATATAAATTATAAGTTATTTATAGTATGGTGCATGAAGAAACATTAGGGGTAACCATAAGGATAATGTTATATATAATAGAATAGCATATGTTATAGTAAGGTATGGATTATGGTGTTCCTTGAGAATGTATCCCTTCCTTTAAAATATAATTGGTATCCCCTATGAAAATGATCCACCAACGGGTAATATATTTAAAGTGGGTGTATTGGGTATCAAATTGATCACCATTATTATTTAATGAGTGGGCCTAAGACAATATATATTGATATAGAATCTAGATGACATACTTAGGATAATTTATATTATCCTCATTATACATTATAAATTATCTGAATAAATTAATATTATTATTGACCCTTGTTAAACACAATGTGTCATTTATTTAAAATAAGTACACATTAATTTGAAATTATATTACTAATATTAATGATTATTTTTTGTCAATATTATTTGTGTTTGTAATATTAATTTTTTATTTTATTAAAATTTTTTATCCTTAAATAATTTTGTCAATGTCGAATGAGGATGATAATGAAATGATTTTCTTCCTATGAAGTAACTACTATGGGAGATGGAGTGAACATTACGATTTTCATTCGTAAAAAATAGTGTCATGTCATGAATCATTATAATATTATAAATGATCAATGGAGAGAACCATAATAATTTATGTTCTTTATGACAAAACATCCACCTTCATTTATTGGGCCAATGATCCAATAATTGATGACAAATTAACACGACCAAAAAATAGACACTTTTTATTCTCAATTGTCCATAGCATAAAAAAATTATTTTTCTTATTTACTTTTTGGATGGGGTTCTAGAGTAATCAAGGAATTTTTTTAGGAACATGAGGAAATATGATGAAATTGGATAAATTTAGTATGGATGATTTTATATTTTTATTTTTCAATAATTAATTTCATTATATTATTAATTAAAAAAATATAGATGTTATTGATTGATCTTATGTGAAATGATAATTAACCCATTAGTAAATATGTGGTAAATTTTACAAGACTTGAATTGTATTATTTTCCTTATATCCTATAATCCAAATTCAATATTGATAAACATTATACTTCCTTAGTACCATGTTTCCCAATGATGTTATCTATAAAGCTGTTCAGCAGCTATGAAGAAGTAATTTCATGTTCTCAAAAGGTAGATATTGAGGTCAAATTTACCCAATATTATCTTGATGTCCATAAATATTGTTTGATGGAATTAAAAGAAACCTCTAATAAAATATAAATTTAGAGAATATGAATGGACATAATTTATAATTTAGGTGTAGATAATATGATTTGGAAAATTTTCTTAAGGGGACGAGCAAAAGATTTAATTATGGAAAGTATAGTAATTAGAAATTAAATTCTTACGTGATGTGATGAATTAAGAAAATTATATAAATATGGATACATACCGATATAGAGAACCACCAACACTATTGTTTTTCAATGAAAATGATTAAGGGATTTGTTCTAACTAGTGATTGAATTTAATGGTTAATGTTTTTTATCAACCCAAAAAACCTCCAATTTCTTGAGAAAAGCTATATCTTATATGATCTCTATAAAAAATATGGAGAATGATAAAAAAAGTGGTGATAGATATATTTACCATCCTCTCATGAACTTCTAATGACTTATCTAATTCCATATCTTACCATTCATTTAGATTAAATAATTTGATAATGGTATAAAATTACAACTTAAATTATTTGATGTCAAATTAGATCGACTTTTAATTTAACAATGAACACTATAAAAGATTATAATTTTTATCAAATTAATTTTTGTGGGAAGATGATTTCTACATATTTTATTGTTATCTTACTTTTTAAATTTGATGTTATTTTGTAAATGGGATTCATTTTAATATATATATCATGTATCAACTTCTATAAAAGGAATATAAATTTTATATTTTCAATCTACCTATGATTTTTTAGTAGTTCAAAGATAAATATTAACATACAATGGAACGTAAATCCATTTAATTGGACATTCTTATTATTCAATGGGGGTATTTGTCCCACAAGTTTTGAAAAACACTCAAAATTGATTGTATTCCTATTTTACTTATGTTGGAGGATATCATTCTAAAATATATTCTATGAATTCTTCTGAATAATGATGTTGAGCTTTCAATATAACTGATACATGATGTTACAATTATTAAAATACTCTCTATTAAATGGACCCAGTTCAATTACACAAATTAATGAAAAAAAACCAGAATAATATTGATAATTGATTCTCTTGGATTTGTGAATATTTATAAGGACCAATAATTCATTTCTATTTTATATGTAATGATTTATTTATGTGACACTACATTAAATTTTATAAGAATAAAAATATTGGAATAAATAAATAGGAATTATATTCCCCATATTATTGATTTATTTTTTTCAACTATGATAAGATTACTGTTTATATAAAAAAGAACATTGATCTAGATACCATAAATTTAGGTTCATAATTGATTACATTCAAAAAATTCAATCTTTCTAAGGTATGGACACTATAAATTTATAATTATTCCAATTTCTATTACTAATACCCAAATTATCTTAATGGATTAAGTTAATATAGTGTTTTATAAATTACCATGATTTGTTTGTAGAAGCCTTTATAAAATAAAATCTTATACACTCCAAGTGTATGGAAGATCATGAAGATCAATTGATAATATTAATGAAAACCCAATGGATAGATAGTATATATGAAAACATTTCTAAATAATAATTTTAGTTGAAAAAATTAATATTTGGGTCAGATAATCTCAGATGAGGGTATGTTAGTGGATTCATCTATGTTTGATGTTATTAATCATTTTGCCAGAACGACCATGGAAACTGATATCTATAGGTTTCTATTATTGAATGAATATTATTGAATAATTTTGAATTATTTCTCATAACTATCTAATCTACTCAATAGGATTACTTGTAAGGTGTCATGTTCAATTCCTCTGATGAATATGAAAAAAAATCAAGGAAATGATGAAAAGTTTATTCATCACTCTTATGCTTACACAACCCTATAGTGAGATTTTTTTATTTATAGTGATCTATTGAAGAGGGTTTTTATATATGTTCTTATGAATTCTGATATAGTGATGGCTTATGTCTCACACCAATTGATTTTTCATGAGAAAATTAATTGTTTGATTATTTGAAATTAGGTGTTGTAATTGGTTCATTAATGATATGGATGGATTACGTTTATGATTAATGGCATCACATATATATAAATATATTTAAATTTTAAATTATATATTAACTCTAATGAATTATAATATAACCTAAACTGTATGTTTTATGTTGATTAATTTTTATGATTGTGCAATACATTGCCACCATCGGATAGTGATCATGGTTCCTTATCCTCAAAATTATAATGGTCGCATATAAACAAAGTAGATAAAAACTTTTTAAATTTAATTAAATTATCTTAAAATAATATCAAATATCAAATTAAGTGGTTAAATTAAATAATTCTAAAATTATTTTTAAATATCTTCCAATTAAATTAAAAAATTGGGGAATAATGAACATGTATAGTTAATAAAGGGGGTGATGAATATTCAGAATTTCATCCATGATTTTGAAGGAATGATAATATTCTGAAACATAATTTGTGTCCCACTAATCCCTTATACAATAAAGAATATTTTGGCAGGACATAATAGTTTATAATTCTATATTCATTGTGTATTTATGAAGATGTACAAGGATACGAATAAGAATTTCAACTAGGATAACATCAAAAGAAATATTATATGTTGTTTATCATCGTTTTTGGTATTTCATAATGTTATGGTTGGGAGATATAATTATAAATTGATGTTACAACCATTACCTATAAATAAATTGTAATAGGAAAGCATCACCCTGGAATTCATTACAGAACTACCACAAATTTATAAGTCCATAAATTTTTTGGGATGTTGATGAATGCATTATTATGTTATAAAATATAATTTATATAAAAAGCATTTTCTATTTTGATTGTGTTTTTTGGATATAAAATAATAATGTGTTTCATGGAGTAACATATTCCATTTTATAATATCAACATATGAGGTTTACCTGGAATTTTAAATGAAGTCATTTGGATGATCTGGGTAAAATGTTGTGTTTCATTGTTTCTTATCATCCTCAGAAAGATAGTCAGTCTGATATAAGCATTCGAACAATAGAGTATGTTCTTAGTTCATGTTATATAGAATTCAACAGTGGTTGGGATCAACATGTTCTCCATTTTAATTCTATAATAATATTAAATTTAAATCAAAAATTTATTTGGATACTTATAAAAATACCTATTAATGAATGTGTTGAGCTCTAGTGTCGTAGGATGATGCTGCATAAACAAATAAATTCTCTCCGGATTTTTTTAAGGAAACAACATTGAATATTATATTTGTGATGAAAATTTCTAGATAATTATAGATATTGAAATTTCAAATAATGTATTCCAATTAATTAAGACATGGATGGTAATTATGAGATATATAATGGAAGAAATATTGATCCATGGGTATGTTTGTTCCATCACTATTCTTGATTTATTATGAATAATAAAATATAATATGTCATATTTACTAAACCTCTCCGATGTACATGTTCTTTTTTAAGTATCTCTCTAGAATAAGTATATAGATTATGCTTCACATACAATTAACTCTAAGGTTATGCCACAAGGGTATGATTATTCAATTGACAAAAATTAAAGGAATCTAGGATTTTAAATATAAATTTCCAAAAATGAAGACTATTGACATCGATAAATTTCTCTAGAGGAATAAAATACTCATGAAAGCTATATTGAACCTGAGGATGTAAAAAATTACAAATATCGTCATTTAATTATCCTAGTGATATAATTTAAGGGGATAAATTTACTTTTTGTTTAGATGAATGAAAGGTCTTAATGTTTTACATTTATTTTCATTAATATAAATAGGATGTGTTTGATAAGTTTCATTACACACAACACTGTGTATAAAAATTCCCATGACATAATATAACTTTATCTCTTCTCTATTTAATTAGTGGGTTTGAATAGTATTGAAAATAATATGAAATACTTGTATAATTGAATATTTTTATAATCATTCATATTTAATGAAATAATTAAATAATTAAATAAATATTTTTTGATTGAATTATTTTTCAACATATAATGTATTATTATTTAAACTAAGTATATTTTTCGCTATTAAGGAGTAATTTTTAATAAAATATTGGTAATTATTGATTTAAAAAGCATAAATTAGTTATATAAAGGATATGGATATGGATATTATTCATATAATCCTTTCAAGGAAAAGTGTTAATTCTATAAAAAATCATTCTCTACATTCAATGTGTTTTCAGAAAAAAATAATTAAAAATACTTTTATTTATTATTGATTATAATAATATTTATAGGTTAAATTTAAAATAAAATATATTAAAATTCATTTGATAGATATTACTGGGAATGAAATAAATTTAAATTTTTCATAATGCTTATAAATTCAATTTTTTTAAACTGTGTTTCAATGTGTTAATAATTTTTATTTATAAAATATATTGCAACTTATATAAATATAATTTGAATAATGGTTTCAAAATTACGATTCTTCATTTTCAAGATAATTAATGATGACATTTGTTTCATAATAAATAGTTAAAATAGTAAATATTTGTTAACATGGTTTTTGTAAAAACTTGTTTAATGGGGGAAAATAAAGGAATAATGGTATGTTCTCAATAGTTATATTCTTAATAATTATAGTATGTATGAAATTTAGAACCATATTAGACTAAATAATAATATTTTTCAATTATGATGTGATTACACATGAATGTGACATAATATTATTTAAATATTCTAGTTAATTTTTTTGGTCATTTACCTCATATTTAAATAAGAACATGCTATATATGATTATTCATGAATTAAAACTCTTATATTCTTTCCAATACATAAAGAAGTAACGTAGATTATCTCCCTTATTCATAGTTCCTGTTTAATATTCAAAAGACTGACCATTTAATGAATATTTTGAAATCCAATGGAGTCCTCTAAAATAAGTGGTACTAATATTATCCTTTCTCTATAAATTTTATTTATTCTAAACCTTATCTACTTATATTGTGTCTATCATAACATGATTTATCTAGTATAATCAATATAATGAGATGTTATTATTATCATTTCAAAACTATTTTCCACCTCTTTTCCTATCAACTGAGAAATGAATGTACAGATTGTATGTACTAGTGAATCACCGCTTCTAGATAAGGGATTGATTAATTTTCCATCACCACAATAAATTAATGGATTAAATATATATATATATATATATATATTATTTAATGATACAATATGACTTTTTGAAATAGAAATTTTTTTCAATAACATAAGAAGAAGATAATTCAATGAGTTTCAAATTGTGACGATTAGAGAAATTAGTCTTTAGTACCAAAAACATGTGAAATGTTTAATTCAAATTGTTTACAACAATGATTGGTAAGATCCACAAAAAATAGTTTAACTTTTTTTATGAGGGATTTTTTTGATTTAAATTGATGGAAGGTTTATAGAATATTCTTTGATATTTTTTAAGTTCATCAAAATATTTATCCACACCATGCTAGAAAGATAAGTGGAGTAGCACCACAATGGAATCAATGATCTAAAATCTACCTTCCACCATAGTGGTTGAAATATGCAGAGGTGTGTGCCCACATTGGACATTGGGATAGCTAGTAGAGCACTAAAATACGGGGATGAATGGTGGAAAATGTGGGCACATAAGCACACCTACAAAGAATAGGTATAGGATGGAATCAAAGTAGGGATGATAAATTTTTATTGGGTTGCTTTAAAATAAATTATTATGAGGGAGTGGTTATGATTTGACTATTTTGATGTGGAAGGTATTTTTTGGTGGTACTGTCGCAGTGAATGAACTCCCACTATTATGTTTTCACATCATTTTATCCAAGTCATTGATCTGATTCATTCACTTTAAAATACTCTAAAAGAAATTAGGAGGCCCGATCTCAATCGATTTGAATGATGCAGGTCATCCGATTTATTTTGTTATTAATCTAGAAAATTAAAATTATCTCAATGAAGGAACACATCTTATCTAGAATGAATCATTAGTGATTCTTTAATTTAAATGGATTTCAATTGAGTCTTCATTCGATGCTTGAACTAATCTATTTATAAAACATCTGACAGATTTGAGGGTGTGAAAAAAATCCAAATATTTTATGAATCTATGCATGATTAATATTTGGATGAAAAAAAAACAAATTTTTACACTATTTAAAAGATTAAAATTTCAATATAGTGGTCATTGATGTGGTGGAACAGTTGTAATGTTTGAATGAGAGAAATAATGAGAAGTTTCCATTGAGATTCTATAAGATTCTGAGTCGTTGGTTTAATGTCTATAAGTTGAACCTGAGGGGTTTCTGTTTTTCTATTAAATTTGAGAGATACATATTTTTAGTAAAATAGTTTTCTTTCATGATATTTTCAGTATTACGAAAGGCAGGGAATGAAACTCTTAAATTTATTATGTGAAGGTGAAGATTCCCATGAGTAAATGAACTATCCATAGCACACTCTAGGTAGATCATAAAGAACATCATTCTGCGAATCCACTAAGGAACATGATTTCTTACAAGATCTTTCAAGTTTTCACAATGAACCAATATCTCATGATTTAAACCTATGTGGAAATATTCATGAGTGAGATAGTATGTATCAGTCATCTATCAAAGAATAATTTAGTGTCAAGCTTAACTTTTTCATTAAGTAGTTGTGAACATGAGACATATGAAAGGCACATAGCATATGCACATGCATGAAAATCATACATTGAATATTGGAAGTGTGTGTTTGAATATTTTGAGAAGTCATTGTTTGGATAAAGATTATATATATTCTGGTTTTTATGCCAAATGGATGTATGGATTCAATGCACGGTTTAATGAATATGGGATGTTTTATATACTAAGATACAAACAATGTGCATGAACATTTATGTATTAATTTTGGGAAATGAACAGTGTGTATATCCATGCATAAATTTTAAAAGGATTTGAAAATTAGAGGAAATGAATCTCTGCATGCATGTGTATATTCTTATAAACATGTAATTATATAATGACTTTTAGACATAAGAATACTATGTATAATTTCATAAACAATATATATTCTATAATGCAGTTAACATGAAGTGGAATTAAATCATAAATACATTTATAATTTTATGCATTGTTTTACACATTAATGATTGTTAAAAATTAACATGCAACATATACATTGTTTATATATAGTGGGATGGGATTTTTGAAACTATATTTTGGAATATTTTACTATAAGTGATTCAAAACATTTTTATGTCCACGTTTTTAGTGGATAGTGAGGTCATGTTGTTAGCATAATAACCAATATCCTGAGAAGTGTTGAACTGAGATATCTACATATTTATAGGTGATTAGTTACATTTAAACAAGGATGAAGTTTAAAAAAATTTACACTATGTGGACCTGAAATAGAAAGAGGCCATAAGATAACTACATCCGTAGTCAGTAGTAGATGAACACATGTTCAAAAGATGTATTTATGGGAGAACTTTTGGGATACCAGTTTAAAAATAGGATTTTTTTAATGAGATAGCTCAACATGTTAGAGTTAGTAGAAATAACACTACTGGTATAGATATCTAATTATCTTGTAGGGAAACAGGCCAAAATAATAATTAGTGATCATAAATTTAGGGAGTTTGTTACAAATTTTGTAAAAATTTTTGTATTTTTAATCACATTGCATATTACATGTGTAAATTTTGTGTCTCAGATTATCCCAAACACAAAAAGGACATAGTCACCCACATCAAGGGAGAACCTTGTAAGAATAACTTCGATTCTGCTTATTCAATTTTTTAGATTCTTCTTATATAATTTCATTATAAATGGGGATGATCTGTTCACATGGACAAGTAAAGCAGTTTGAATTAAAAAGGGCAAAGAGAGAACAAAAAAAATTTATTAAAACTTTTGTACATTGATTAACTCCCTTGTATGATTCACTAGGAATGTAAATATGTATAAAATAAAAGGTTACACATCATACTAGATCAATATTATTGTCCTAGTACTTTTTATGGGAATTATATGAAGTGGATATTTAATTTTGGAGAATTAATAGAGCTGAGTCAGATGGAATGTTTGGTTCCTATCCCAATCAATGTCAACAAATAGGTTTATAAAAAAACCATGATGAACATATATAAGAATGAGTCAATAATGATGAAAAATAATTTTAATAAGAAACAGGGTTCATGCAAATTTGAATATTGTTAGACATGTATTCTATCTGTACTATCTGTTAAATAGGTTGATAAATATTATTTTAAACACTGTGGCTCAAGTTGTGATGAAGAATATTTTATTGAGTCACTCAGTTATTTTTATTCATAAATCAAAAAAATATCTAAAAAATGTTCCTACCAAGGTTGTTGTTAAATATAATTTATTTTATCATCTGCTTATATTATGAGAATCCATAGTTTGAAAGGGATGCTGGTGATATAGATCAATCCTTGGAAAATATGTTTTAAATATGTAAACTACTCAAAAAAATTATTAATGTCAATGAGGACTATATATAACATTGCAATTAAAATTTATCCTATGTTGAAGAACAACTGAAAATAAATGTGTTTGTGGAAGAAGTTGCTGAGAAGGTCCATACATAGGTGATTTTAAATGTGAAGAATCTCATAAAGATATCATGAATATTAAGGATTTTTTGTTTTAAGTAAAACAATATAATGATACATTCATCCAAGTTGGAAAACCAAAAGAATAGTCTATATTGCATTGCAATTAAATACATAATTTTATTGATGATAAATATCAAAGGATTGTTTCATGTATGAATATGACTGAGAATATCTGTATAGAGGTGATATGTGCATGGGTGAATATAAAAAACCCTCTATGAATAATAACGAATCTTACCTAGAGGTTAAGAATAAGAGAATAGATGAGATGAATAATTCACTATTGTATATAAGTCAAATTCATGATGGTCATGTTTAAAAAAGAAGGAGTCAATGTGAAGACAAACAAAGAGCAATTGAAGATGAAATAAATTTCCTCAACATGATGTGTCTTGAAATTGAAGTTAATTTGAAAAATATGATGAAATAAAAATTATTGAATTCCCAAAAGGAATGTGAATATAACGACCCATACTTTACATACATTGTTAGTACATCAAAATTTAACTACACTTATTACAACATATAACAAAACCATGAAAGGACCATACAGGTATAGTGTCTTTAGAAACTAGGAAACATAAACAACTGTTTCATAAAGCGTCTACACTGTCTCCCATTTATTTCATCATATCTATAGTACCTTTTGGCATATCTTACTTAATAACCTTCTTCCTGACCTGGTGAAAGTAAACATACAAAAGGGTGAGCTCAAATTCTCAGTAAGGGTAAATGAACGAAATATCACTCACATCATATTCATAAGAACATAACAATTCGGAAATCTTACCCTGCAAAAGAGATCATAATTTCATAACATGGGATAAATCATGGGAGTGAAATGTAATCACAATAATCATAACATAAAACATTAAGCATTGTGGCATACACACGTAATCATAGATAATCATTTCTTATCAGTCAAAACTAATTTCCAAGACTATCTTAGTGGACAAAGTCCATTTCTGAACTGAGTTCATTCCTCATTTCAGTCCTGTTTCATTGAACCAGTTTAACTTGTCGTTCCAGCCATGTCTATCGCATGAGATATAAAATCTTTACCCAATGCATTGGAGGGATATATAGGTCCCACCCATCTCATAATGATACCAATCTTATTTGTGCCACAAAATCATAAACCATACATCATAGCATAACCCATGTAATAAAAATGGGACTCTTAATCATCGTGAAATCATAAAACAATTCATATAAGATAAAGGAATTCATAAAAATAATTCCATCACAACATAATCAAATCAATTTAATAATAGGGATAGAAACCGAACCCTTTATTATCTTTGATGGAAAATAATTTTGATAAAACACTTGAACTCCATTCTTGAGGAAAATATCCTTTCTACTTCAAAAACACTTTTCCTTTCTTAACATGTCATACAATTATAAACTAAAAGAATTTTATTAAAAATAAACATGAAAACATCTAAAGTAATATTCTTGTAAATAATGTTTTAAAAATCCATTCATTACATATAAGATAAAAAAACATTATTCTCGTACATTTGACGGAAAAGTCAAAAAGTACCTCGTACGAAAAACGACAAATATTCCTTTCATATCATTTACTAAAAACTCAACGAAGGGTAAAATTGGATATAATCTATTTTAGAAGTATATAAATATTACATATTGAGGAAACATGGATGTGGATGATAAATATTCCCTAGTAAATTCTGAATTATAAACAATCTTGGTTAAAAATTGAGATTGCGAGATTTTCCCTTACCTTAGGTCCAATTTGCTTTGTAAGTGTCTGAAAATACTGTATAATGATTTAAATAATGTCATTTACTTATTACATAATCATAATAATTGTTATTATATCATATATGGTCATATTCTTAGCTTCTTATTAGTAATATTTCACAGTTACTTGTTATTCGGGTGTTTATTGCTTTTTATTCTTATGCGTGTTTCGTTGAAAAAATTCTTATTATTATTTTATGTTATAGATACCTCATTTAAATAATGGTATTAGTGTAATATATATCATATTTATTCATTAAATTCATTTATATAATCATTAATAAATGAAGATCATGTAGAACGAGTCACATCACATCGTGGAGACGGTAGGCCGTACATACGCACAAGCGATGATATTGTTCCCATGATCGTGGAATTGTATTCAAGTGTATTTATACTATTTCAGAATAAATATCACTTTACAATAATCATATATATTCATTATTTACACCATTATATCCATCCAAGTAAGGTGGTGGTGGAAAATGGATTACACCACGGCGTGGAGACGGTATTCCGTACGTATGCATGTGCTGTGATTTCGTTTTCCGTAGGATGGATAGATGGTGAAATAAGGTTTTTTCATAGTTATAATAACATATCAGTATATGTGTTATACTGATGTTATTAATTCATAATGAAACAACTAATGAAGATGATGTGGAAGAAGAAATAAAGTTGAAAGAATCGGTAACGGGCATTAGCTCTTCTTTGAAGCGCTTCTTTGAGACCTCCTTTTAGGGCACTAAAATTGGTCCTTGAAGAATACCAACACCTCTAGGATGTTTATAGGGAAGTGTAGAGGATAAATTGACAGGGTTTGGCAGAACTTGAGTGCTCAAAGTGGTGTGAGGAAGAGAGGGAGGATATGCCTTTTTATAAGGGTGGAGAGGGGCACCTTTGGTTAAACAAAAAATATTATTTTATTATAAAGCCATATTCAGTTTTAAATAGATCCAAATTGATTTAATTAGAAGAAAAGGTGGGGATGGGTATAAATCCCCTCATAAAATAGAATTTAGATATGTTTAGGTTCGTATTTTAACCTTATCATTTAGATTTATCTTTATTTTAGATAATTTTACTTTTACTCTGTATTTTTGTGTTCTTACACTATAAGATTAATAAACATACTATAACAAGCCAAACGAACCCCAATTTGTTTATTATTAATATATATAACCTTATCTATGTCATTGGGAAAAACCTTAGATTTTTAGGAATAAAATAAAAATTAATAATATAATATTTGTTTTAAAAACTCTTTTATGTCAATTTTAACACTATTTAGTAATTGATTTTTTTTGAAAATCATAACAGAAATATTAGTTCGAAAAAGGTAAATTAAATCAATAATAACATGTCATATTAACATATAAAATAATTTTAATTCATAAAAAGTCTCAAATTACATTTATTCTGGTATTTATAACATCAATTATGTCGATATTTCATTAATAAGATAATTACTGCTTCATCATTGTGTCATAAATAAATTAAATTATTTAAAGTCTAAAAATTTAAAATAAAATATAATTATGTATTAAATCTTTTTATATTTCTAATGAATATTTATAGTCTAATTTATCTTATGTATAATCTTATATTAAAAATGATTTACTTATTAAACGTTGATTTTAACTATTTTAACCCTTCTTTAAATAAATTATTAATAAATGTACTAATCTAATCCAAGTGGGACTAAATGGTCATATTTTATTCCTAATATGTTTTTGGTCGAATTACACTTATCCAATAGAAATAGGACACGTGTTAGGGTAATAATAATAACATTTTTACCCTTAATTACCCTATTTACTTTTAACTATGGTAAAAAAAGTAAAAAGTTAGTATTCACCAAAAATTAATTTCATCTCATTGAACCACATTTTACTTACTGACATCAACCATGTCTCTCGGATTTTTGAAATTCCACTCACAAAAGCATTAATCTTATGTTTTATATAAATTTGAAAATTCTCCTAGGAGGTGGTTAAAGACGGTGAAAAGTTCAATAAAATTTTAATATATCTAAAATTATTATAAAATGACTCCAATGAATTTCATTGAACTTATATAAGTATTATGTATCAATTTTGACCAAAAATAAATTTAATTAAAATAAATAATTATTTAAATAAACAGTCGGTTTTTAAATAGTAACCCAGTGTTTTCACTATTCATCAAAAATTGAAAGTTTTCAGAAAAATACCAAAATTTCACCCTAAGCTAATTTCGATATTCCGAATCCAAAAATGAAGACCATTTTGAAAAATAAAATTTACAAAATTTCAAAAGGTGGTTATTACTATTCATAACTGCTTGTTTTAATAATATTTTAATAGCATATCTTTTTCTAGTGAAACCCGGTATTGCGTACGACGCAAGCTATCAACGAAGGTCATGATTGCGTGTAAAGCAAGCCAAGTTAGTGTTGTGTGTAGTGAAATATTCCTTTGATTATTTATATAAAAACAAAATATTTCTTATAAATGTCTCGGGTGTTACATTCTACCCCCCTTAAAATGAATTTCGCCCTCGAAATTCGTCACATTGTAACAAATAGATGAGGATACCTCTCCCTCATCATATCCTCAAGCTCCCTTGTAGCTTCTTCTAATTGGTGGTTCCTCCATAAAAATTTCACCAAGCGAGTGGTCTTGTTTCATAATATTTTTTTGCTACGATCCAGAATCTTTATCGTCTGTTCTTCATAAGAAGGATCTTGTTCCAGCGGTACAACTTCTGAGCTGAGTACATGTGAAAGATCGGGTATGTACTTTCTCAGGTTAGATACATGGAACACATCGTGAACTTGAGAGAGATTCGGTAGAAGCGCCAATCGGTAAGCTACCTTCCCA
This sequence comes from Viscum album, assembly GCA_963277665.1. NCBI lineage: Eukaryota > Viridiplantae > Streptophyta > Magnoliopsida > Santalales > Viscaceae > Viscum > Viscum album. The sequence continues at coordinate 568,463,339 of OY728126.1, read as the reverse complement.
ACACAATCCAGTATTTCGAAAGGACCGATATATCTAGGGATCAAAATTCCCTTCATTCCAAATCTCATGACCCTCTTCCAGGGAGATATTCGTAAGAACACTTTATCACCCACTTCAAACTCTAAGTATTTTCTTCGGTTGTCGTCATAAATTTTTTGTCGACTCTGAGCTGCTCTTATGTGTTGTTGAATAGATCTGACCTTTTCTGCCATCTCATCAACAAGATCAGGTCCTAATAGCTTTCTTTCCCCAACTTCATCCCAGCATGTTGGACTCCTGCATTTCTTTCCATAGAGAGCTTCATAAGGAGCCATCTGAATACTAGATTGAAAGCTATTATTATAAGAAAATTCCACCGAAGGTAGGTGTTGATCCCAACCACCTTTGAAATCCATAGAGCAAACTCTCAACATATCTTCTAGAGTTTGAATCGTCCTCTCAAACCGACCGTCTGTCTGAGGATGATAAGTAGTGCTGAAACTCAACTCTGTATCCAGAGTATTCTGAAGACTTCGCCAGAACATTGAAGTAAACCTCGGATCCCGATCAGATATAATAGAAAGTGGTACTCCATGAAATCTTACCACTTCCTTTACATAGATCCTGGGAATCTGATCCAGAGAGAAATCCTCTCTAATATAAATGAAGTGTGTAGACTATGTAAGACGATCAACTATGACCCATATACCATTATTACCTTTGGATGTTTTAGGATGTCCTGTGACAAAGTCTGTAGTGATGTTTTCCCATTTCCATTCGGGTATGGGTAATGGTTGTAACATCCTCTCAGCTTTAACTTGCTGACAAACCAAGCATCGAGAGACATATTCAGCAACATCTCTTTTCATGCCATCCCACCAGAAGTAATCATTCAGGTCCCTATAAATCTTCGTGCTTCCAGGATGAATAGAGAATGAAGAACTATGAGCCTCAACTAGCAGCTCCTTCTTTAATTCAGGGATGGGAGGAACACAAAACCGATTCCTAAACTTTATTATCCCATCATAATGAAGGTTGAATTTTGGAACATTTCTCACCTTCTTGTGTAACTCTACATCTTCTTTCAGTTCCTCTTTAATCTTCACATGTATAGATGGTTGAACATTCATTTGAGAAAGATACGATTTTTCCCCTTTCATTATAATTCCAAGATCCCTCCTTTGTAAATCCATAAATATTGGATCTTTTTTTATCCTCATCATGGATAAACTGGCATGGTCTTGTTGACTAAATGCATCTGCCACCTTGTTTTCTTTCCCAGGGTGGTAATGAATTGAGCAGTCATAATCCTTAATCAGATCCAACCATCTTCTTTGGCACATATTCAGCTCCTTTTGTGTGAAAATATACTTTAAACTTTTATGATCAGTATAAATATCACACCTTTCTCTATAAAGATAATGCCTCTAAATATTTAATGAAAAGATTACCACAGCTAACTCCAAATCATGAGTTGGGTAATTTTGCTCGTGGATTTTCAACTGTCATGAGGCATAAGCTATAACCATATCATTTTGCATAAGAACACACCCCAATCCCTTCTTGGATGCATCAACGTAGATCACAAACATTTCTCTACTATAAGGTAGTGTGAACACAGGTGCACTGGATAACCTTCTTTTCAACTCCTTGAAATTCTCTTCACATTCCTCCATCCAAACAAACTTAACTTCTTTCCGAATCAACCTAGTGAGTGGATTAGATAATAGTGAAAAATATTTCACAAAACGTCGATAATATCCAACCAAACCAAGAAAAATTTGGATCTCAATTACTGTTGTTGGTCTCGACCATCTTTCGATAACCACTATTTTTGTTGGATCCACATATAACCCCACTTTTGGGATTATGTGACCCAAAAATGAAACTTTTTAAAGCCAAAATTCACACTTGGTAAATTTGGAATAAAGCTTCTCCTTTCTCAGGGTCTTAAATATAATTCTCAAGTGATATTCATGTTCTTCCATTCTCTTTGAATATACACGAATATCATCTATAAAGACTACCACAAACTAATCAAGATAGTCTCTAACGACTCTATTCATCAGATCCATGAAGATAGAAGGGGCATGAGTAAGACCAAATGGCATCACTATAAATTCATAGTGTCCATACCTTGTACAGAAAGTCGTCTTTAGTATATCCTCTATTTTGACCCTTAATTGATGATACCTTGAATGAAGATCAATATTGGAAAAGTATTGAGCTCCCCATAGTTGGTCAAATAAGTCATCAATGTGCGGGAGAGGATATTTGTTCTTGATAGTGATCTTGTTAAGTTCTCGATAATCATTATAGAGTCTCATTGATCCATCGTTCTTCTTAACAAACAGAATAGGTGCTCCCCATGGTGACACACTAGGGCGTAAGAACCCCTTATCATGATTCTCTTGGAGTTTCTTCTTCAATTCCTGCAACTCAATTGGTTCCATTCTAGAACGTGTCTTTGAAATAGGTAAAACACCCGGTACGAGTTCAATTGAAAACTCAACTTCACGATTTGGTGGAAGACCCGACAATTCCTCTGGAAAGACATCATCAAACTCTCGTACAATGGGCATATTCTTAATCGTGAGATTCTTACCAACCATTTGATATAAATAACCTTCATTTAGTGGAATCAAGACCCATAAGATGGAAGAAATTTACACTAGAAGGTTATGTTCATCCTTGCATCGATAGACGATCATAGATTGATCTGGAATATAAAATGTGACTTTCCTTCTTTGGAAATTGATATGAGCTCTATATAAAGAAATCCAATCCATGCCAAGAATCACATCAAATTCCACTATAGGAAGGATCACAAGATTTTCAGAAAGCACTTTCCCACAAACTTCAATTGGAGAAGAATTGTAAACTTTTGATGCGATTGTTGTGCCTTTAGGGGTTGTCACAGCTAAATCAAAATTTAATTGTTGAGGTAATACGGTGATACCCTTAGAAAATTCTTCAGAAATAAATGAGTGGGTGGACCCAAGAATCAAATAAAACTTTTTCTACTTTAGAGTGGATGGTAAGTGTACCTTTCACCACTTCGTTATCATACTCCACATCGCTGATAGAAATTGCATGTTACTTTCCTTTGTCTTTATCCTTAAGAGTTTGTTGACGTCGATCATCATCAACAACCCCTGGATTAGGGCATTGATTGGCATAATTCCCCATTTCCTTGCACTTGTAACATTGAAGTGTAGGAGGTGCACTCTGTGTAGCCTTTTCTTTGTTCGCATCACTAGATATCTTCTTCCCATCATTGCGGCCTTCAAATGCCCTATGACCTTCCTTTCCATATTTGAAACATTTACTTGTCCCTTTAAGACAACTCCCTCCATGTTTCTTTCCAAACATTGAGCATAAGGGAAAATTCATCTTCTTTTCAGTGTGCTCTTTAGATTTTCCTTTGAATTCCATTTTCCTCTTCTTATCAAACTCATATGAATGATGTGTTACTCCAATCTTCATCTCAACTTTGAGAGCACATCGAACAATTTCCCCGTAGCTATTGAAGTCCATTATGGATAATGCCCTTTGAAGACTTGGTTTTAAGCCACTAAAGAATCGATCGATCTTACTCTTAGATTGGATAATAATACCAGAAGCATACCTTTCAAGTCTTGTAAAATTTACTTCATAGGTACCAACAGATTCATCAACCTTTTTCTATAGTTCAAGAAACTCCTTCTCCATATTTGTTCGAATAATACGAGGGAAGTACTTATTGAAAAATAAGTTCTTGAACACGTCCCATTCCATGGACTAAATTTCATCCCTTTGCCTCGTATGCCTGATAAGATTCCACCATTGATCAGCATCACCTTCCAAATGATACACTGCTAAGATGAATTTATCATGTTCAGAACATTGAAGAACTGAAAATATCTTTTCAGTAGTACTAATCCATTGTTCAGCAACTAATGGATCAGTAGACCCGCTGAATGAAGGTGGACGCTACCTCATAAAGGATTCAATAGAATTTTTCTCCTTCCTTTTCTCGTTTGTAAGTCCTGCATGATTCATAGCTTGAGAAAGTTGTGTGAGAATGGCTACAAGATTTTGCATTCCACCTCCCATAATATTTGGTTGCTCAGGGGTACAATCATTGCATTTCCAATCGCATTCCGCATTAACATGGTTCCTTCGGGTTCTAGCCATTGACTATAACCAAGAATAATAGTGTGAGAAACACTAATTATAATCAGAAAACCACATAATCAAGAATAAAATTTCACACATAAGGTCTTATCCTAGGTTATTCATGGCCATTTTTAAAAACACTAAGTATGTGTTCTATGCATAGACTTATCCTTAGGATTCTTACACAGGCTTTCACATCCTAGTTTCCAAAGGATGACTATACCTTTCCTCGGTTACAAAATATAATGACCCATAATTTACATACATTGTTAGTACTTTAAAATTGAAGTACACTTATTACAAAATATAACAAAACCATGAAAGGACCATACAGGTATAGTGTCTTTAGAAACTGGGAAACATAAACAACTGTTTCATAAATTGTCTACATTGCATCCCATTTATTTCATCATATCTATAGTCCCTTTTGGGATATCTTACTTAATAACCTTCTCCCTGACCTGGGGAAAGAAAACATACAAAAGGGTGAGCTCAAATTCTCAGTAAGGGTAAATGAAAGAAATATCAATCACATCATATTCATAAGAACATAACAATTTGGAAATCTTACCCAGCAAAAGAGATAATAATTTCATAAAATGGGATAAATCATGGTAGTGAAATGTAATCAAAATAATAATAACTTAAAACATGAAGTTTGTGGAATACACACATAATCATATAGAATAATTTCTCATTAGTCAAGACTCATTTCGAAGACTATCTTAGTGGAAAAAGTCCATTTCTGAACCGAGTTCATTCCTCCTTTCAGCCCTATTTCACTGAACTGGTTTAACCTGCCGTTCCAGCCATGTCTACCTCATGAGATATAAAATCTTTACCCAATGCATTGGAGGAAGATATAGGTCCCACCCATCTCATAATGATACCATTCTTATGTGTTCCACAAAATCATAAACCATACATTATAGCATAACCCATGTAAAAAAATCGGATTCTTAAACATCATGACATCATAAAACAATTCATATAAGATAAAGGAATTCATAAAAATAATTCCATCAAAACATAATCTAATAAATGTAATAATTGGTATAGAGACATAACCCATTATTATATTAGATGGAAAATAATTTTGATAAAACACTTGAACTCCATTTTTGAGGAAAATATCCTTTCTACTTCAAAAACACTTTTCCTTTCTTAACATGTCATACAATTCTAAATTTAAAGAAGTTGATTAAAAATAAACTTGAAAACATTTAAATTAATCTTCTTGGAAATAATGTTTTAAAAATCCATCCATGCCATATAAGTTAAAAAAACATTCTTCTCATACTTTTGTCAGAAAATTCAAAAAGTACCTCGTACGAAAAACGATAAAATATTTCTTTCATATCTTTTACTAAAAACTCACCGAAGGGTAAAATTGGATATAAACTATTGTATGAGTATATAAATATTTCATATTGAGGAAACATGGATGTGGATGATAAATATTCCCCAATAAATTCAGAAATATAAACAATCTTGGGTAAAAATTGAGATTGCGAGATTTTCCCTTACTTTAGGTCTGATTTGGTTTGTAAGTGTCTGAACCACCTGTATAATGATTTAAATAATGCCATTGACTTATAACAGAATCATACTCACTGTTATTATTTCATATATGGTCATATTCTTAGCTTCTTATTAGTAATATTTCATTGTTACTTGTTATTTGGGTGTTTATTGCTTTTTGTTCTTATGCGTGTTTTGTCGAATAAATTCTTATTCTTATTTTAGGTTATACATACCTCATTTAAATAATTGTATTAATGTAATATATATCATATTTATTCATTCAATTCATTTATATAATCATTAATCAATGAAGATCATGTAGAATGAGTCACATCACATCGTGGAGACGGTAGGTCGTACGTACGCACGAGCAATGATATCGTTCCCATGATCGTGGAATTGTATTTGAGTGTATGTATACTATTTCAGAATCAATATCACTTTACAATAATCATATATATTCATTATTTACACCATTATACCCATCCAAGTAAGGTGGTGGTGGAAAATAGATTACACCAAGGCGTGGAGACAGTATTCGGTACGTACGCACGCATGGTGATTTCGTTTTCCGTAGGATGGATAGATGGTGAAATATGGTTGTTTAATAATTATAATAAAATATTAGTATCTGATTGATACTAATGTTATTAATTCATAATGAAACAACTAAATAAGAAGAAGTGGAAGAAGAAATAAATTTGAAATAATCGGTAACAGACATTACCTCTTCTTTGAAGCGCATCTTTGAAACCTCCTTTAAGGGTACTAAAATTTGTCTTTGAAGAAGACCAGGACCTCTAGGATGATTCTAGGGAAGTTTAGAGGATAAATTTGCAGGGTTTGGCCAAGCTTGAAGGCTCAAAGTGGTGTGAGGAAGAGAGGGAGGAGATTCCCTTTTATAAGGGAGGAGAGGGGCACCTTTGGAAGAACAAAAAATATTATTTTATTATAAAGCCATATTCGGTTTTAAATAGCTCCAAATTGGTTTATTTTGAAGCTAAGGTGGGGATGGGTCGAAATCCTCTCATCCAATAGAATTTAGACAAGTTTAGGTTCCTATTTTAACCTTATCATTTAGATTTATCTTTAAGTTAGATAATTTTGCTTTTACCGTGTCTTTTTGTGTTCTTACAATATAAGGTTAATAAACTTACTATAACAAGACAAAAGAACCCCAAGTTGTATATTATTAATATATATAACCTTATCCAAGTCATTTGGCCGAACATTATATTTTTATGAATAAAATAACAATTAATAATATAATATTTGTTTTAAATACTATTTTATGTTAATTTTGACACTATTTAGTAAATGATTTTTTTGAAAATCATAATAGAAATATTAGTTCGAACAAAGTAAATTAAATCAATACTAACATGTCATATTAACATATAAAATTTTTTTTAATTCAAAAAAGTCTCATATTACATTTATTTTTGTATTTTTAACATCAATTATGTCAATATTTCATTAATAAGATAATTACTGCTTCATCATTGTGTCTTAAATAAATTAAATTATTTAATGTCTAAAAATTAAAAATAAAATATCATTATGTAGGAAAGCTTCTTATATTTCTATGGAATATTTATAGTCGAATTTATCTTATGTATAACCCTATATTAAAAATTATTTACTTATTAAACATTGATTTTAATTATTTTAACCCTTCTTTAAATAAATTATTAATAAATGTCCTAATCTAATCCAAGTGGGCCTAAATGGTCATATTTTATTCCTAAGGTTGTTTTTGGTCGAATTAAATTTATAAAATAGAAGTATGACATGTTTTAGGGTAATAATAATAACATTTTGACCCTCAATTACCCTATTTACTTTTAACCGTGGTAAAAAAAGTAAAAATTTACTATTCACCAAAAATTATTTTCACCTCATTGAACCACATTTTACTTTCTAACATCAACCATGTCTCCTGAAGTTTTGAAATTCCACTCACTGAAGTGGTAAAATTAAGTTTTATATAAATTTGAAAATTCTCCTAATAGGTGGGTAAAAGATGATGAAAAGTTTAATAAAATTTTTATATATCTAAAATTATTATAAAATGACTCCAATGAATTGCATTGAAATTATATAGGTATTATGTATCAATTCCGACCTAAAATAAATTAAATTAAAATAAATAATTACTTAAATAAAAAGTCGATTTTTAAATAGTAACCCAGTGTTTTCATTATTCATCAAAAATTGAATGTTTTCAGAAAAATACCAAAATTTCACCCTAGGCTAATTTCAGTATTCCGAATCCAAAAATGAATTCCATTTTGAATAATAAAATTTAAAAAATTTCAAAAAGTGGATATTACTATTCATAACAACTAGTTTTAATAATATTTTAATAGCATATCGTTGTTTAGTGAAACCCAGTATTGCGTTCAACGCAAGCTATCAAGGAAGGTGATGATTGCGTGTAAAGCAAGCCAAGATAGTGTTGTGTGTAGTGAAATATTCCTTTGATGATTTATATAAACACAAAATATTTCTTATAAAAGTCTCGGGTGTTACATTGAATATGTGGGGAAATCAATTAATAATCTGAATAATTCTCTATGTCTGAAATATTTTGAATGGAGGTCATGTTATGGAATCAATAGAATATTCAAGATAAATTTTATCAAAATGTTGAGACAAGAAAACTATAGAGTAATTATAAAATGTGTTTTAATTCTGAAAAGACTCATTCAAGTGGAAATATGATCTTGATATTTTCTAAAGTTAAATTTAATGAAATCTCATTAAATCATGTAAAACTTGTTCCAAAAGATTATGTGAGTACTAATACTGATTCATCAACAAGTATAAGCCCAAAATAAGATTCTGGTCAAACATGGATGAAGAATATTTCTGAAAAATTGACCATGTCAAAAAATGTGGACATGAATAAGTGATGAAATTCTAATACCCTACATAAATCTCAAATGAAGAATCATATTATCCAAAAATAACTAGATGTCAATTCCATCCATGTAATAGAATAAGAGAATAAATAATGATTTTTCTGCTATTATTAGCATTGTAAGAAATTTTATCATCGAGATAATGATTGTCTGCATAATATGTTTGTGAATAATGATTATAATATGCTAGAATTTATGTGAGAAGATAATATGTGATGAAAAATATTGTATAATTGTAACATAATTTGTTGTTGAAGAAGAATATATCTATCAAGAATTGATTTTAGTGTCTTGAGGACTTACCTGATTATTTCAAAAAACAAATCACAAATATTATTAGAACTAGTATGTAATATCCATGCACTATGCATATGCTGATATAGAGAAGAAATCACATCAGTTACAAAAGAAAAGAATAAATTTAGGTAAACCTTCCTTGGGATGTGAACGGAATAATAAAGTCAAGAATACTCTAAATTAATCTACATCCAAGATGAATGATGATATAATTGTCATACCTTTGAAAAGATGCTTCTATTTTGTACGAAATGATTATATCGTGGCATTTTTAAAATATTTCATAAACCCAAATGTTATATGAAGTAAGATTAAGTCGAACAAAACTCATAAACAAGTAATATGATTGGTTTGGTGCATGTAAATCATGCTGAAAAAATAGAATTTCAGTGGAGTTTGTATAAAAAGGATAGTCCCTTTAGTTATAGTGATTTGGGAGAAAGATAAAATATCTCTAGACATACAACTAAATAATACATGACATGGTTTTTAAAAAAATATAACTACTGAGGAACAAATGTGAATAATCAATGGCATGTTGTGGTAAAAACGCTACTCTGAAGGTGTCTACACACAAGAAGAAGTCTGAGAATATATGAAAATAATGTTTAATCTTATGGCCATAATAGCTATAATTGGAAAAAAATTGGTGCAGTAATAAAAGAAGAAAATTTCATTATTATCCAATGCAATGATTCGTTTTTTATCTAAGAATATTACTAGGTTGAGAATCAACTCTCAACCCTAATCCTCTAACTAAGCCACATAGAAGATACACCTGATTACTATATATTTTTTTCTTCTTTTTCATGAATGGAATTGATGTTGAAGAATATATTCATGGAGAGACCCTAATTTATAGAAACTATGAATATTGTACTTCTATAATGATGTCAATCATGGAAGGTTCTTGGTATCATGTTATTTATTTGCAACATCATAAATAATCTCAGATGTTTCTTGGAGTTTTTTCTTGACTAATTCCAATAGTGATGAAGTAATTTTGAATTCATCTATCAAGGGGGGAAGAACAAAACATCCATTAGATATTTCTTTCTCAATTGATGTCATACGAATATAACAATTTCTAATGAGGTATGAATCTAATAAATATAAAAATATCATGAAATTTCTGATTTTCATCATTGATTTATGTTGATTATATTATTTTATTTTCACATTGAAAAATACGTTCAATGAAAACTGAGAGATTGATAAAATGATGATAAAAAAAATTAATGGGGAAATACATTTTCACTTTTAAATGCTTTTAATCTATTTTCTAAAATTTATATAGGATTTTTGTTGGATATCAATTTAACTAACCATGATATAAAGTTTCATTGATTAGTGTCACATGGTGGATGTTTAATGAATGCACTAATAGTAATTTTCATCACTCTTATTTTTTACATAGTACATTTATTATTTATAGTTAGAGTTGATTAATTTTAGATAGTTGTTGAGCTATAAGTAATTACATATTTCTCAAAAAAATCAGAAAATATGTGTTAGTAGAGAAGAGGATATTCATAGAATTTGAATTTTAGAAATGATAATTCCTTCCCCTATTTTATCTTGGATTTTATTTACAATAAGGTGGAGAAGATTCCATTGAATTTTATGATCGAATGAGTATTGAAAAAATTAAAAATGGGGTCATTTAAGAGATCAATTGATTTTTTGAGGATGAAAATGTTATTAGATACCTTACAACATGAAAAATCAATGATTTCTTATTTATGATGATTGCAGAACTAGTCTTTAGTTCCAATGGCTTGTGCAAAATTGGATGCACATTTTTTATAACAATGACTGGTATGATCCATAAAAATTAATTTTTATTTCACATGAGAGTTTGAAGTGATTTAATTTTAGGGATGGTATATGTAGTATGGTTTAATATTTTATAAGGAGTTTTTCAAATAATTTAGCAACACCTTGGAAGCATGTTAAGGGGGTCAATATCATTGGGGCATTCAAGATCTCCCATTATCCAGCCAGGTTAGTGGATTATTTATGTAGAGGTGCACTCCCAAAAGGGTGCATGTGAGTTGTTGTAGAGGGAAACCCTACATGGATGCATGTAGGTAGTGTTGTACATAGAAAATCACCCGTAAAGAACTGATATGGTGCAGTACTCAAGGAGTGGGGATGATTTCTATTTAGTTGATTCCATATCAAGCATTATAAGGGTTGGTATATTTCTATCAGGTTCATTCCATGTTGAGTATTATATTGGTGTGGTCAATATTAGGTAGTTTCGATGTGGGGAACATTTTTTTGGGCTACATTAGCAGAAAATGAACTCTTGTCATGTGATTATGTGATCATTTTATCCTAGTCGTTGAAATGATTCATCGGCTTTAAAAAACTCAGAAACATACACAGCTTCCTGATATTAAATAATTTTAATGATGTGATCCATCTAATCTGTTTCATTCTTCATCCATGAATTTCAAATTATATCAGCATTGAAACTCTTCTCCTCCCACAAGATTCGTCTGAGAATCATCCTTCCAAAGGGATATCTATGGCGATGTCAACCAAAGCTCAAACTCATCCTTTTGAGCATCATCCAGGTGATTTAATGATCTGAATATAATCTAAATATTTAATAAATATTTTTTTTCATAATATAATGTTGACAAAACATAGGGTTTACACTATGCATATGATTAAAATTTTGAGACAGTGATTATTGAATCTTCATAATATAGGCGGTTTCTAAATGAGCTGATTAACTACTAGTTGCATTATCGATTCTAGAAGATTCTGAGTCGATGGTTAATTGCCTATAAATACCACCATAGGGGTTTCTGTTTTTCGATTGAGATTGAGAGATATTAATATCTAGTAAAAGGGAGTGCCTCCATGTTCTTCTCTGGATCACGAAATGTATGGTTGATATGTAGAGTTTTTTTACACAATGGTGAATATTCATGTGAGTATTAATCATATGCATAGCACACTAGTGTTACTTCATTAAGAAAAAAATTTCACAAAGCCACTAGTGATTTTATTTCTTATGATATCTTCCTAGTTTTCATGATGAACCAATATATATTACTTTATCCCTATGTGGACATTTGTATGAAGCGGAAAGTGAATAACAGTCATGTACCAAAGAATCAGTGAGTGTTGTGCATACCTATCGCACAAAGGAGTAAAGCACCTGGGATATATTCCATGAATAGATCATATGATCATGTATGATATTATTTCATTGAATATTGGTAGTGTGTATTTATGAATCCTATTACAAGAAACCATGTGCAACATGTTTAAATATATTCTGGTTTATATGCCCAAGGTTTTTATGTTGTTAATGAAAGGTTCAATTGATTTTTGATATCTCTATATTAAGACACAAACATTGTTCTTCGATAGGGATGTCTTCATTTTGTGAAGTGAATAGTGTTTATATCCATACATAAATTTGAACATGAGATGAAATATTGAGAAAATGAATCAGTGAATGCATGTGTATGTGCTTATACACTTGTGATTGTAAAATAAATTGACGAAACAAGAAGGAAATGTATAATTTCATATAAAATATACACTATATAAATATAAAATCTATAAATAGGTTTACAAGAACATGAATTCAGTATTGATTATGTTGAGAAGCCCAATTTTTTTTCACATGCATTATGACTAAAAATGGTCATAAAACATATAAAGTGAATTTATGTAGTGGGCTATGATTTTTGAGACTTAATCATGATCTCTTTTATTATCAGTGATTAAAAAAATATCTATGATTTTAACAGTTAGTGAGGAACAGTCTTTAGTATAAGAGGGAATAACATGAGTAGTGTTTGATTGGTATAGCTTACCATTTATAGGTGATCAGTTTAATGTGATCAACACTAAATGGTAATCAGTTTATTATATTTTTTGGACATGAAATAGAACAAATCAAATAAATCGTTACATTAGAAGTTTGTGGTAGTGGAAGAACATTTTAAAATATGTATTCATAGATGAACTGGTGGGATTCTAGTTTAAAACCATGAGATTTTTGAGAGGAAGAACAACTGGATGAAGTCAATATAAAATAACATATGGGACTCTAGTCAAAATATACTAATTTTATATATTCCATAGTAATCAGTTCGGATCAAATATTACGGGAGTTTTTCTTTTAGTAATTCATCATTATTATATATATTTGTAATCACTTTTCATATTATAAGATGAAATTGTGTGTCTCTAATTACACCATTCATTTTAAGAAAATATTCACCCACATAAGGGTGAAAACATTTAATATTATTCTATGTAGTGATTCATTTAGTTTCTATCTGTCATGTGGAATAATTGTTCTTGTAAATAGAAATTAATTGTTCAGTCTAACAATTGAAGAGATTAGAATTAAAAACGGGTAAGTGAGAATAACAGAAAATGGGTGAAACATGTGTACACTGATTCAACCATCTATAATTGTAGATGTATGATCATCTGGTAACTTCAATAATTAATATATAATTTTTAATTTTGAATGATTTTGTAATATTTATCTTTCTTGACTTATTTTCTATACAAAAGGTGATCGGTGATGATGCATAAGTGTGAACGACAATCTATATGAATGGTGTAGCTAAATTTCATAACTTATAAGGCCTCAGCCTTAAACCCTACTTAATCTTGAGTTATTACAAGATTACACAATAAGGATCTTTTCAGGTTTAGAGTTTTAGAGAATTAGAACATAACTATTACATCTCAAAATATTACAAAGTAGACACTTCTACTAAGTTTCCATAAAAACACTCTTAAAATAAACATGTCTAGTTCCATGTTTTAGATAGCATGTCTTTCATTGATCCCATCCTTGACCCTATTCATCTTTATGTCCGGTGTAAAACATTTCAAAAAAAAACTACGGGTGAGCATAAAAAGCTCAGCAGGGGATACACAAAGAATTCAAACTATTAGTTTTCCAAAGCAACAAGTAAACCATGTATACTTTATCAAAGTAATACCTTTAACCTTTAGGAAGTAGTAAAAACTCTTCACTGAATAAAATATCATTATATACACTTTTGTAACCAAAATATTACCATAAAACCCATATAAAGAACACATAACATATAAAAAGGTAACTTGGGACATAAACATACTTAAATGGAATAACCATATGGTCGACTTCCACACATACTTAATGGAATAGCCATACGGCCGACTTCCACACATACTTAATAGAATAGCCATACGGCCAACTTCCATACCCAATACATTAGAGGTTATAATGTAACCACCCGTCCTGGTATTCACCGAACCACCCATCATAATGTCCAAGAACCATTATAAAATCATAAGACAATAAACAAATATAATGAAATAAAAACATTTCCACATTTAGATCACAATATATCACTTAAATATATCGACATAACAAATAATTTATAAAAACCAATTTCAATACCAACATACATAAAAGAGTATATGGTATTTATTTCATTTTAAAAAACATTATGGCTTGTTGAGGAAGCCAAAGACCAAATAATACTCGCGGTGGCGGAAAAGGTTGTTGTCACTGCGTACGTTAAAAGAAACATTCCTTTTTGTTGTTTAGTAAAACTCATCATATAAAAAGATTCCTTTTGAATAAAATAAATAGTCAAAGTGGTTTATACACCATATAAATGAAAGTTTTGTGTAAAACCAAATATGCCTCAATGAAAGGAGATTGAGACGAAGTCCCTTACAAAGTCGGTATCCTTAGATTAAGGATAAATCAATTACATGATTATGTGTGACAAATATGAATACACAAAATATAATTGGGTATTAAGTGTAAAACAATCAGAGGTCATTCACACATAATCATGGAAAAAACAAAACCAATGACATAGATATTTAACTCAATTAAATGAGATTGAGTTATGATTTCCAATACAAGTCCATCTAAATGACATAAGAATTTATCAATGAGATGATTATGTTTAGAAATAGTATATCCACACAAAGGTTTGTGGAAACTAAAACATAGAGATTCCACACATAATCTTGGCATAATAAAATCAATAATTAGAGGTTTAACCCAAATAATTGAAAGTGGGTTAAGAAGTTCCCTTACAGAAATTCGACAGCCTAATAGCGTCACTTCAAAACTCATAAAATGAGTTGATGAGAGATAAAAAGGGTATATCCTCACTTGGATATAAAATTTACATTAATAAGGATATAGAAGAACATATCCCAACATAATAGTATGTGATTTAAAAGACATAACAAAATAAGTCTTTTAAAAAGAGGAGGGTGAAAGGTTCCCTTACCGACTTGGGTAACTTTTGAAATGTACACCCCATTGAAGAAGGGTCATACAATGAATAAGTAAGTACCCATAAATGAAATTATATTACACAAAGAGTATAATAATGGGATGTACATACACCACTCAAAGGAAATGGTGGTAAATGTATCATAAATCTCACAGGAATAAAAGTGAGATGAAAAATCCTTTACGAAAACTCGGCAGCCTAACAACGCCACTTAAAACTTCCAAAAATGGATTGATGAGATAAAATAGAGTATCTCATCATATTACTATAAAATCTATAAAAGAGGAATATAAAAGAATATCCCCCATCATAACAAAGATGATCTTAAAAGAAGTGACATAAATGAGAGTACTTAAAAAAGAGAGGTTAGATCTCTTACGAATATTTGGCAGCCTAACAGCGCCACTCAAAACTTCCAAAATGGATTGATGAGAGAAAATAGGGTCTCTCACCATATGAACCTAAAACGTACAGTATGAGTAATATAAAAGAACAACCCAATCATAATAAATATTATCTTAAAAGTAATGACATAAAAGAATGTACTTAAAAAGAAAGAGAGGAGTAGGATCCTTTACCTCGTGTCCGACATGACTCGATCGTTCTTTAATCTCATGAATAATAAAATTTGGTCAATTTATAACTTCATAAGGACCTCCTTTAAATATTATTATTCAGTTCATATCAAATTTTTTAATGTTATAATAATTGGTTAATAAAGTGAGTTCATATCAGACGTTTTTGTCGATGTTCAGTACATGAGTAAAAATTGAACTTGTTGGAAAATAATTTTCCATGTAGTTATAGGTACATAATCTTCAGAATAGTATTTATGTTTTAAATATCATATATATCTAGTATGTATTCATTTTATAATATTACATAGAATTTGAAGATAAAAATTAAAAGCACCGTTCATGGAGACGGTAGGCCGTACGTACGCATGAACACTACTTTCATTTTTTGCCATATAAATGGAATTAAAACAAAATGAGAGAGATATATATTATAATTCCAGAATGGTACCCATCATTTAGATGTAATATATTACATATATATCCATTATATATATGTAATTATAATATTACATAACATTTGGAGATAAGAAATGAAATGTACCGTTCATGGAGACGGTAAGTCGTACGTATGCACGAACGCTACTTTCATTTCTTTTTTTTTGTATTCAATGGAATGAAATAATAAATATATAAAGGTATATTATAATTCCAGTAGGATAACATATGTAATACCATTAATTCCATCCTTTATACATCCCACATATGGAATTAACGAATCAAATCACTTTGAGGGGGCCGTAGTCTGCACTTCCTAAAATGAAGATATCACGTTTACCCATAATGGAAACCATAAAGTTATGCCATAAATAATAAATACAGAAGCTTAAGGAAAACATAAAAATATTATATATCATATATAAATATAGTGACAACTTAATGTCCACCTTTGAAGGTGTTAAAAGAATATTGAACAATCATCGTTTCGTGAGGCAATAATTCGCCATCCACAGAAACAGTATGTTCTTTAACCATTAGACGATGGTGTGTGTAAGTGTAGCTCGAATACATCACATAAAAACATCATAGTATTTTGAATATAATGGTTTTGTTACTAAAGAAAAGAATACAAAGGGTTTAGGGGGTTGGATAAGCAAAATAAAACAAAAGAACACAAGGGAAGACATTACCTTCAAATTGGGTAACTTCCTTTGATTTCACCTCAAAGGATTCCTTGGAAAAGATTCTTCCCAAATTGAGGCTTTAATGATGAATAGAGGGATGTGGAGAGATGAAATTAGCAAGGTTTGTCTGAGACAAAGGCTTTGGAAGTGTGGGTAAGGAGGTAGAGGTGGGGGCATTCTATAAGAGGAGAGGAGGGGCACTCTTGGAAAGTAAAGGAATGTTACTTTATTTGAAAATGAGTTTCAGATTTAAAAGGTCCCACATTGATATAATTCGAGGATAAGGTGATAAGGGTTAGAAATATACCCATACAATAGGTTTTTTACAAGTGTCGGTTTTAGTTTTTACATTATCTTTTCATTTTATTTAAATCCTTAAATAATGAGGTAATCGCTGCATCATAATAATGTAATAAATAATTTAATTTATTTAATGTATAAAAATTATAATAAAAATATCATGATGTAGGAAATATTTTTATCTCTCTAATGAATATTTATAGTAAAAATATGACTTGAAAACCCCCATTTAAAAATTGTTTTAGTGAAACATCTCATGCTTGTGACATTTTTATTTTAACTTTAAATAAAAGGTTATTTGTGTAATTTTCCAACAAAAGTGGCTCCATGGGGTCCCCAAGATGACCTGTGGATTTTCTTTGTCGTAAATGACACATCCAATGAGGGTAGGACATGTGTATAGGTCATTTCACATTATTAAAACATTATTTTTACCTTAAATTACACTAATTACCTCTAATCGCGATTAAGAACATAAAAGTTACTATTCACCAAAAAATTATTTTAATCCCATTGAACCAAATTTTACTTTTTGATGACAACCATTTATGTCGGATTTTTTAAATTCAAAACACAAAGGTGGCAATGTTTCATTTAAACGAAAAATTAGTTTCTTTAACTACCACTTAGTTGTTTCACTATTCATCAAAAATTGAAGTTCTTCAGAAAAATACCAAAACTTTACCCTAAGCAATATTTGATATTCCGAATTCAAAAATGAAGTCTATTTTACAAAATTCAAAAAATATAAGTTGCATTAATTAATTTAATAATTAATTCCCGCTGTCAGAGAAAATAGCGTGTGTTTTTGAAACAATAAGTATCAAAAGATTGACACTAGTTTAAGTCCTATTTCAATGTGAAATTAATTCCAATGACCACAATTGGATTAAATGGTAAAAATGTATTCAAATTGAACTTTAAAACCAATTCAAAATATAATCTAATAATATAAATAAATTATATTAAAAAGGGGTTTTTAATTAAAATACAACATTTTCACTATTCATTAAAAATTGAACATTATCGAAAAAATATCAAAAATTTAAACCAAGTAAATTTTGATGTCCCGATTCTAAGGAAGAATTTTATTTTGTCAAATATAATACATAAAATTGTCAAAAAGTGGATTTAAAAGAGGTTCGCCATCAAAAGGCGGTTAATCGACCTTTTAATGAATATTAGAATGTTTACGCTTAAAATTGGATTCATTCACATTTTTAATCCTCTAACATTTATTGTAAAGAGTAAAAATATTTGACAAACCTATATAATCATTTTGTAGTTAGTTCTGTTCATTCCCGCCATTACAACGGCTAAGAGTTAATTACCATTTAAAATAATATTATTTTATTATTAGAGTGCAACGTAAGATTCCCAAGAAACTCGTTGTTACGTATTGGGTACGCCATAGAGCACAGCGTCCCCTTTAAAGTAATATTAGTATTTTATTCACCAATATGGATAAATATAAAAATTTCATATTCTTTATTTACCTGGGGTGTTACATCCTTCCCCCCTTTTGGGAATTGCGTCCTCGCAATTTTAAAATTGGGCTCGGAAACATCCTGGAAAGTCCCACATCAGAACAATAGTCGGTTAAACAATCACTTTAAAATAAATAATGAGAAGTACAGAGGTCACCCGAGTAAACCCATACTAGGATTCCATGTAGAAAAACATGGATATGGAGGAAAAAACAAAGGGTCATGTTCTGAGGGTCAGTGATATTAAACATGTCTAGGATAAAGTTAACCAAAAGAAAATCACAAACTTGTGATAGGTTATACTGTATTGGATTCCCTAGTAGGAATGGTTAACATACAACATTTTTGTTTTATGTTACTCTTCATTGAGGAATTTATTTTTGAGCTTAACATACTTACTTATCATGTTGACTTTCATCTTTTACTAGATTTTTGACATGAACTCATAGTTTCTCCAAAGGATGAGTATTTAGGAAGACTTGTTCACTATAATCAACTTCTAGAGAATCACCTAATCCACAAAATAGAACTATATACTTCCCATGTCTTTAGACTTTAACCAAAATCAAAACCAAAACCAAAATGGTTAGTACAAGATCCGATAATCCAGAAAAGGATAACCCTTTATAAAAAGAAAATCTATTCTTAATCTCGAAAATTTGTCCAATAAAACCCAAAGTTCAATGAGGACCATTTGATGAACAATTTGTCCATAAAATTCTTCAAAGTAAACAAAACTAATATTGAAACCCAAATATTTTAAGGATTTAGTCACATAGTCTTCCAAGGTACAAATTAACTTTTATCTCCAAATAACATCAGTTGCTCTTAAATACTCGTATTGTAAAGTAATTAACCTAATCACATATACTCCATGATAGGTTAATCATTTACATATATAACCCAAAATAAACTTACTCTTGATTCTTAAAATCATCTAACTAAAAATAATTAGTCAAACTAACAAGGGACTTCATGTAGTCCAGTGGTAGGCGATAAATACTAGTCGCACTTTAGTTGTAGGTTTGATTCCCGCAGCTTTGTCCGATGCGACGGGTTGTCACATGGTCTGCGTGTTGTCCTTTTTCCAAAACTATATAATTCTTAAAACATTCCCCAAAATGAGATAAAATCTTCAAAAATGATCATAACATATCTTAACCTCAAGTTTATCTCATTCCTTTCATTTTCCATCATAACATATAATAACCCATAATTACCTCAAAAGTAAGGATCATATAAACTCTAATTGTTACCTTTATAATTATTACCTGAAATTCCACATCGATTGGTCATCTCGTACATGATGCATTACAGATCATACCGAGGTTCACGTGGTTGATCATGACTCCTTGGTAGTTGGTTTAGAACAACCACGAGTTTCCTCATTGAATCCCCCATTTTATCTAGTATCTTAATCAGAGAACCACCATAGTTTCCTTCTAACCTGTTGTCTTTTTTGTGCCTGATAGATCCATCCATTCACTAAAAATAGAAATGTCAGTGTGAGTACATCAACAAATCCATCATTTACTAATGAGGAAGGTAAACACAAAGATATACTTACTCATTCACATTATCTAAAACTAGGTCTCTTTCTGAAATCCTAACCATTATGGTAATGTCACTTATGCTTAGAGAATACCCTAACCTCTAAAGTTATCTAAACCGACCTTTGATACAAAATATAAGGCCCCATCCTTAAACTTACTTAATCTTGAGTTATTACAAGATTACACATTGAGGATCTTTTTAGGTTTAGAGTTTTTGAGAATTAGAACATAACTATTACATCTCAAAAGATTACAAAGTAGACACCTCTACTATGTTTCCATAAAAAACACTCTTAAAAGAAACATGTATAGTTCAGTGTTTTAGATAACATGTCTTTCATTGATCCCATCCTTGACCCTATTCATATTTAAGTCCCGTGTAAAACATTTCAAAAAAAACTTGGGGTGAGCACAAAAAGCTCAGCAAGGGATACACAAAGAATGAAAACTATTATTTTTCCAAAGCAACAAGTAAACCATGTATACTTTATCAAAGTAATACCTTTCACCTTTAGGAAGCAGTAAAAACTCTTAACTAAATAAAATATCATTACTTACCCTTTTGTAAGCAAAATATTACCATAAAACCCATATAAAGAACACATAACATATAAAAAGGTAACGTGGGACATAAAAATAATTAAATGGAATAATGATAATGTCGACATCCACACATACTTAATGGAATAGCCATATGGCCGAATTCCACACATACTTAATGGAATAGCCATACGGCCAACTTCCATACCCAATTCATTGGAGGTTATAATGTAACCACCCGTCCGGGTATTCACAACACCACCCGTTATAATGTCCAAGTACCATTATAAAATCATAAGACAATAAACAAATATAATGGAAAGAAAACATTTCCGCATTTTGATCACAATATATCACTTAAATATATCGACATAACAAATCCTTTATAAAAACCATTTTTTATACCAATATACATAAAAGAGTATATGGTATTTATTTCATTTCAAAAAACATTACGGCTTGTTGAGAAAGCCAAAGACCAAATAATACTCATGGTGGCGGAAAAGGTCGTTGTCACCGCGTACGTTAAAAAAACATTCCTTTTTGTCGTTTAGTAAAACGATTCATATAAAAAGATTCCTTTTGAATAAAATTAAAATTAAAAGGGGTATATACACCGTACAAAACAAAGTTGTGTGTAAAATCAAATATACCTCAATTAAATGAGATTGAGATGAAGTCCCTTACAAAGTCGGTATCCTTAGATTAAGGATAAATCAATTACATGATTATGTGTGACAAATACGAATACACAAAATATAAGTGGATATTAACTGTAAAACAATCAGAGGTCATTCACACATAATCATGGAAAAAACAAAACCAATGACATAGATATTTAACTCAATGAAATGAGATTGAGTTATGATTTCTGATACAAGTCAGTCTAAATGACATAAGAATTTATCAATGAGATGATTATGTGTAGAAATAGTATATCCACACAACGGTTTGTGGAAACTACAACAAAGAGATTCCACACATAATCTTGGCATAATAAAATCAATAATTAGAGGATTAACCCAAGGAATTTAAAGTGGGTTAAGAAGTTCCCTTACAGAAATTCGACAGCCTAACATCGTCACTTCAAAACTCATAAAATGATTTGATGAGATATAAAAAGGGTATCTCATCACTTGGACATAAAATTTACATTAATAAGGATACAGAAGAACATATCCAAACATAATATTATGTGAATTAAAAGACATAACAAAAGAAGCCTTTTAAAAAGTGGAGGGTTAAATGTTCCCTTACCGATTTGGGTAACTTTCGAAATGTACACCCCTTTGAAGAAGGGTCATACAATGAATATGTAAGTACCCATAAATGAAATTATATTAAAAAAAGAGTATAATAATGGGAATTACATAAACCACTCAATGGAAATGGTGGAAAATGTAGCATAAATCTCACGGGAATAAAAGTGAGATGAAAAATCCCTTACGAAAACTTGGCAGCCTAACGGCGCCACCTAAAACTTCCAAAAATGGATTGATGAGATCAAATAGAGTATCTCATCATATTACAATAAAATGTATAGAAAGAGGAATATAAAATAACATCCCCCATTATAACAGATAGGATCTTAAAAGTAGTGACATAAATGAGAGTACTTAAAAAAAAGAGCGGTTAGATCTCTTACGAAAATTCAGTAGCCTAACGGCGCCACTCAAAACATCCAAAATTGTTTGATGAGAGAATTTAGGGTCTCTCACCATATAAACATAAAAATTATAGTAGGATTAATATAGAAGAACATACCAATCATAATAAATATGATCTTAAAAGAAATGACATAAAATAATGTACTTAAAAAGAAAGAGAGGAGTAGGATCCCTTACCTCTTGTCCGACATGACTCGGTCGTTATTTAATCTCCTGAATAATAAAATTTGGTCAATTTATAATTTATTAAGGACCTCCTTTAAATACTATTATTCAGTTCATATCAAATATTATAATGTTATAATAATTTTTTAATAAAGTGAGTTCAGATCAGACGTTTTTGTCGATGTTCAGTGCATGAGTAAAAATTGAACTTGTTGGAAAAGAATATTCCATGTAGTTATAAGAACATCATCTCTAGAATATTATTTCTGTTTTAAATATTTTATATATCCATTATGTATTAATTTTATACTATTCCGTAGAATTTGAAGATAAAAATTAAAAGCACCGTTCATGGAGACGGTAGGCCGTACGTACGCATGAACGCTACATTCATTTTTTTGCCATATTCATGGAATTAACACAAAATGAGAGATATATATATTATAATTACAGACTGATACCCATCATTTAGATGTAATTTATTACATATATATCCATTATATATATGTACCTATAATAGTTCATAACATTTGGAGATAAGAAATGAAATGTACCGTTCATGGAGACGGTAAGCCGTACGTACACATGAATGCTACTTTCATTTTTTTTGTATTCAATGGAATGAAATAATAATGATATAAAGGTATATTATAATTCTAGTATGATAACATATTTAATACCATTAATTCCATCATTTAGATGTCCCAAATATGGAATTAGCGAATCAAATCACTTTGAGGGGGTGGTAGTCTGCACTTCCTAAAATGAAGATATCACGTTTACCCATAATGGAAACCATAAAGGTATGCCATAAATGAGAAATACATAATCTTAAAGAAAATATACAAATATTATATATCATATATAAATATAGTGTCATCTTAATGGCCACCATTGAAGGTGTTAAAATAATATTGAACAATCATCGTTTCGTGAGGCAGTAATTCGCCATCCATAGAAAGAGTATGTTCTTTAACCATTAGACGAAGGTGTGTGTAAGTTTAGCTCAAATATTTCACATAAAAACATAATATTATATTGAGGATACTGGTGTTGTTACAAAAGAATATAATAAAAAGGGTTTAGGTGATTGGATAAGCAAAATAAAACAAAAGAACATAAGGGAAGACATTACCTTTAAATCGGGTAACTTCCTTTGATTTGAGCTCAAGGGCTTCCTTGGAAAGGATTCTGCCCAAAGTGAGGCTTCAATTATTAAAATATAGATGTGGAGAGATGAAATTATCAGGGGTTGGCTGAGCCAAAGGCTTTGGAAGTGTGGGTAAGGAGGTAGAGGTGGGGGCCTTTTATAAGAGGAGAGGAGGGGCACTCTTGGAAAGTAAAGAAATGTTACTTTATTTGAAAATGAGTTTCAAATTTAAAATGTCCCAAATTGATATAATTCTAGGATAACGTGATAAGGGTTAGAAATATACCCATCCAATAGGTTTTTGACAGGTTTAGGTTTTAGTTTTTACATTATATTTTCATTTTATTTAAATCGTTAAATAATGAGGTAATCGTTGTATCATCATGATGTCATAAATAACTTAATTTATTTAATGTCTACAAACTATAAAAAAAATATAATGTTGTAGGAAATATTTTTAGCTTTCTAATGAATATTTATAGTCAAAAATATGACTTGTAAAAATCCATTTAAAAATTGTTTTAGTGAAACATCTTATGCTTGTGACATTTTTATTTTAACTTTAAATAAAAAGTTATTTATGTCATTTTCCAACCAAAGTGGCTACATGGGGTCCCCAAGTTGACCCATGGATTGTCTTGTTTGGCCATGACATATCCAATGAGGGTAGTACATGTGTCTAGGTCATTTCACATTATTAAAACATTATTTTTACCTTAAATTACACTAATTACCTATAATCGCGAATAAGAACATAAAAGTTACTATTCACCAAAAGATTATTTTAATCCCATTGAACCGAAATTTACTTCATAATGACAACCATGTCTGTCAGATTTTTTAAATTCAAAACACATAGGTGGAAAAGTTTCATTTAAACGAAAAATCAGTTTCATTAACTACCACTTAGTGGTTTCACTGTTCATCAAAAATTGAAGTTCTTCAGAAAGATACCAAAACTTTACCCTAAGATATATTTGATATTCCGAATTCAAAAATGAAGTCTATTTTACAAAATTTAAAACATATAAGTTTCATTAATTAATTTAATAATTAATTCCCGCTGTTAGAGCAAATAGCGTGTTTTTATGAAACAATAAGTATCAAAAGATTGACACTAGTTTAAGTCCGATTTCGAAGTGAAATTAATTCCAATGACCACAATTAGATTAAATGGTAAAAATATATTCTAATTAAAATTTAAAACCAATTCAAAATATAATCTAATCATATAAATAAATTATATTAAAAAGTGGTTTTGAATTAAAATACAACATTTTTCACTATTCATTAAAAAATGAACTTTATCGGAAAAATACAAAAAATTTACACAATGTATATTTTGATGTCCCGATTCTAAAGAAGAATTTTATTTTGTCAAATATAACACATAAAATTGTCAAAAATAGGATTTAAAAGAGGTTCGCCATCAAAAGGTGGTTAATCGACCTTTTAATTAATATTAGAATGTTTACGCTTAAAATTGGATTCATTCACATTTTTAATCCTCTAACATTTATTGTAAAGAGTAAAAATATTTGACAAACATATATAATCATTTTGTAGTTAGTTCTGTTCATTCCCGCCATTACAATGTCTAGGAGTTAACTATAATTTAAAATAATATTATTTTATTATTAGAGAGCAACGTAAGATTCCCAAGAAACTCGTTGTTACGTATTGGCTACGCCATCGAGCATAGCTTCACCTTTAAAGTAATATTAGTAATTTATTCACAAATATGGATAAATATAAAAATGCCATATTCTTTATTTACATGGGGTGTTACATAACTACAAATAATATAGATTGTAATAAATATGTATACTCTTTATATATATTATATTACTATCACAATTGATATTTTTTAGATGATGTAACATTTATCAATGTACAAGGAAAATAATTTTCAAATATGATCATATTTGACGATAGAAATAATTATTACACAAAACAATGATTACAATAATGAATTTTTAATGAATGGTAGAAAAGATATCTTACGTGATGATATTATATACTAATAATTATTAATACGGTTATTTTCTATTATTATAACCAATTATAATATATTACACAAGAGTTTAGAGTGACTATTATGAAAATCAAACATTCGGTAAGGGATTTATATTACAATCTCATTTTTATCAGGATTGATTATAATTAAAATTGTGATGATGAAATTATATTCTATATCTATAAAAAATATTATATGTTTTCAAATAAGATGGTTATTTCACGAAATATAATGATTTCATTTTATTTTCATCTCAAAATGGAGTTGAATTGTTTTATTGGAAATCTAAAATTTTTTATTAAGAATTTTTTATTCATTGTGCATATATTATTTGAAACGATTTAATGATTTCTTTCTATTATAAAAATATTTTTAATGTAATATCTAAAAATTATTTCCATTATTTGAAATTATTAAATTCAATTTATATTCTTTGTTTCTGAAAGAGGTACTTTATTTAAAAGGGGTACACAGAATCAATTTTTAACATACACTGCATGGAATGATTTTCACCCCATCATGGAATTTATTTTAATTCATGCTTATTTTACAAGATTTAATGGATATTTTGGAGGAAGTATTTTTCTCACACTATTTCAAATTTCTATATTTCATATAAATTAATTCAAATTATGAAGCAAATTTTACCCATTATATATTAAAATGGGATTTTAAAGTTGTTCTTTGATCTTTGATAATATTATTTGATTTTAAATTTTCTTCAATTAGGAAATGATTTTATGATACTTCAATTAACCATTTTTTTGATTATTATATATCATTATGATGAAATATATATAATTATTTTCTTTTCCACAAGTTGCGATATAATGGAATGATAGTCAATTTTCGGATCAAATTGAATACATATGAATGGATTATAATTATTTGATTGGTGAGTCCATTTAAACCCTCCAATGATGTTTGGTGAAGATTATTTATATATAACATCAAAGGGTTTATGGGATGTTATCCCATTCCTAAAAGTGGGTACATTAAAGGTTATCCAAATCCTAGTAGAGGGATCATGAGAGTTTATCCGAAGAATAAATTTGGAACAATGGTGGTTATTAAAATCCTAACTTGTGATGAATTCCATGGAGTGGATCTTAAACATAAGATTTATATGATTATGATTTTCCACATTTTAAGAAAAAAATTATTTCATGATCATTAGAAACATTTATGATTTCACTAATCATTTTATTTGATTCATTTTTTAATTATATATTCTAAATTGAAATGATTTATTCCATTACTCACGATTATGATCTATGAAAAATTGTATACTATATTCAAATATTAAACTTATGATATCATTAACTTAAGATAATGTTATCCAAAAAATTTCATAAATGATATCTCTTTTATTTTCAAATACTAGGAATCTTTTATAACCAATTATTATGGTATCTTTTACCCCTGATATGAAAAAATGATTTATTTAAGATATTTTTATTAAAAGTGCTATTTCTGAATAACATAATAGGTGATTATGTAGATGTTTTTTGTTTTTATAGTTGTTAATGTATACATTCTTCCAACAGAAAAAAATATAGGTATGTCACTAATCAAAATGATATATAATAAATTTTAATATATTTTGATGAAATATTTATATCTAAAATATTATTCATGCTACAAAATTATGATTTCTCCAATAAACCTACACTAAATGAATAATTCTCACATGAAGGATCTCCTCATTAAGATCCCCAATGAACCCTGATACTCTAAAAAGGTATCTCTATTGTTCTTTCCTAGATCTCCATAATCGATAACTTATGAAGGATCATTCATGTTTCTCCTCAGATAAAACACATGAAAAAAACATTCTCCTTTTTTAATTATGATTTTAAGGCCATGAAATATATGACCTCACAAAAAATAAGAATTATTTAGAAATTGATAATGAATCTATGTTATATCCTAGAAAATATTAAAAATATGCATAGTCTTTACTTAGGTGATACCTTTAGAAACACATGGTATACATCATAATATTATTAAATCCTCCATTCCAGGTCTACATAAAACATAAGATGCATCTGGGCAGTCCTCTTGCACTCTAGATGATATCGTCCATTTACGTAGTTTCATGCACTACCTCTAAGACCATAATTATAGTTTATCTTGATCCATCTATTATAGTGAGGACATATTTAATGTCCTTTATAAGTCCTAAGATAGATTCATACCACTGGTGAAATAGTAAATATTTTTCTATAAAAAATTCACCATCGATATGTGATCCTCACATTTGTATCCAAAATAACACAAGAATGCCTATTGCATGTCCTCCAAATCCATAATGTTCTGCTCTATCATCCTATCAATCAGGGGTGAAACACAATGACCATCCATAAAATATAATCAATATAATCAAATATTTTTATATTCAGTCACGATGGGATGTGAGAATGACAGTTTCAAATAATCATTTATGTATCTTTATACAGCCATATTATCTCATTTATGTACATGTCCTCAAAAATATCCATTTTAGTCTACTTTTTGATGGATTATAAGTGGGAAAACATGTTTCTGTTTCTTATTAACACAAAGATAACATTAGAAACTCAATCAGGTCATGTGATTCTATTAAAAAAATATTTGGTTGTATCGTCACACATCCATTATAAATATTCATGTGATTGGTCTATACTCACTACAACAAATTTCACATCATACACCTATTGGTTGGTTAAATATAAATAAATAATCTCAGAAATAATCCCCTACATCTGTGGAGACAAAAATAGTTGTCGATGGTTGAAGTATATCTCCACCACTACTGGTCATTCCATTAAGTGGGATGTATAAAACACCCTCATAACCTAATCCAGTAGATGGTATATACCATCATGGATCATCAGAAAAGGATGAAATGATCCCACACTCAGAAAATCCATCAAAATAAGGTCTTATGGATATATAGTCATACACTCCATCCAAATATCAATATTTAAGTTAATCCTCCCTAACATGATGAATACGTGTATGGGCAACAACTATCAAATGGAGGTATGTTACTCTTCCATCATCCAATATAAACAACAATAATAAAGCTATCTTCTTTGACACCTCGTTAAAAAAATGTTAAAATTCTTTCTAAATGATAGAATATGTTTCCATATTCCCATTAAATGTAGTATATACTAGGAAAAATTCACAGTCTTATAGTTTTTCTAGCCGCTTTATGCGACTCGGTTAAAAAAATTCTATAATGTATACCCATTACTCCTCTGGTATATATATACGATTAATCATTTTCAGACCAATACATCAACAGAACTAATACTTCCATATCAAAATAATAGTTCATTTAATGTTTTTCATGGGGGATCAATTTCTCAGACACTTAAAAAATCACATCATTCTTCTACATTAGAAAACGCTCAATCCCACCTCCAACAAAATAGTATAAATCCATGTAGTCAAAACCATCCATTAATAGTGTAATGATGTGGGAACACGTCAACCTCTTATATAATACATAAAAACCTTATGAAAATTTTGTATCTATATTAAATTATTCTTATTTAAATTAATGTTAGTTACAATTATCAGGATCTTAAATAAATCACTAATGATTCTCTAATAATAGAATTCTAGCCCATTGAATCTCTAAACCTTGGTTATATTTTTGGGTGGATCCCAACCTTTTACTAGCTCTGTCATTTGTGGTCCACTACCTATCCATTTTCCCTGATAATATATCCAAAAATTTGGACATATTGAATCCATATCTAATGCTTTGAGATCTTCCTATAAGCCTGGTTCCCCCAAGAGAATGATAATTAGAATCCTCAAACAATCATTATACTCCTCCTCTGATGTTGAGTAAATGAGTATTCCCACTATGATGATTATCAATAATTGGAACAAAAAGTAATGAATGATCTAGTTCAATTGTCACATTGACACTATTGGTGTATTTTTCACACCAAAAGTAATCTTGATGTGCCAATATTGACAAAAGTGGTAATATAATTTCATCATATGTTTATCAACCTCCTAAATTCTGATCTGGTGACAACACGACCATAGATCTTGATTCAATAACCATGTTCCAATTTTTTTATTTAATATGGCCACAATCTGTATATTTAGGTAACTAATCATGATTGTTCCAAGGTTTGGGGTTATGGTAATCAATTCATTAAAAAATACCCCTCTTTTATATTATTAAAAACATTGGGGAAAACCAAGGGGACACACCTAGTCTAATAAATCCCTTCCTCTAAATATTATTCTAGAAAAATATCATCTATCATATAAATGTTTATAAAATATGATATAACATAATAGATAACAAATCCCTCCCTTGGAGAATGATGATAAATAATTTTATATTTTATTAGGGAGGTAAGCATGACATGTCCTTGAGAAATGTATTAATACAATCATCAACCATAATATCGAGTTGAAATATTGAGTCGGCTTCTAACATAAAGAACATAAAATAAAAATAATGATAAATTAGATATATCCTCCAATATATGATCCCATTATACCCATCATGATATTCCTACTCCCTAAATAATGATAATTTTATCCCACAAAACTAAACACACCATATCCCTGAAAAATATAGTAAATTTATGAATAGAATTTATATTTCCAAATAATATATATATTAAATATGGTTTAATTAAAATAATAATGATATGACATAGGAATCTCCATACTATAAAATTTAGGTTAAACAATAGTTTGAAGTGTATGATTGGTGATTCTCTCCATGTAAGATTCTATAAGCCCAAAGGATGAGCTAATGGATCCACATGAACCTCCATGTATCAATTATTGTATAAGGATATAAATTTTATCTTATGGATGTGTATATAAAAACCTAGGCTAATGTAGAGAATACATAGATCAGAACTCAAATAACACTCAGGGCCAGGTGGTAGCGATTATAATAGATCATTAAATATTCCACTTCCCATAGCTATCCCATATCCTAAACCATATTTGATACACTACGGACCTTCCTACACAAGACACGACCACTACCTGAGTGTTCAATATAATTTCTCCACGCATGCTAAATTACACCTAGAGAAATACCCTTAGATATAGCCACATCCGTCAATTGAAAATAAAAAAGTCTCCCCCAAATGATTGGATCTTCCATGGGAGCCCTATGTGGATAAACCTATCTCTATAGAATACCTATAAATCCACCTTGTGAAACTAGATCCTTGAATATGACATGCACTAATAGTTACGTTGGTTAAATTCCTTTAGTTTCCACCACATGAACCAATTATCAATGACTTCTGTACTAATATTCTATGAATGATGAATGAATTATATTGCACCGTAGAATGAGAAGTGTTGAAGAGATACCATACTTGATCGGATATCATAGTGAAAGAAACATTGAAAGTACTTTTCTAAATATATGTATCGTTCAATATATCATTAGAATAACATGAGAGGGTGGTGAGCCAAGTCATATACTCTAAGACAGTCATGTTGAATCACTAGAGAACTTGAATCTCTTGGATACACACATGCATTAATTCTTTTCAATAAAATCCTATCTAAAAAAGTTCATTAAATATATCAATATGATATTCTTCTAATCATGTTTTTTCATCATCTAGATACATCGTCACCTTATTGGGCCTTCGATAAGGCTCTCTCCATGAACCAAAATCTAGTCCTGTGGAGTCGTAACAAGGTGAAGAGGCCTATCTAATGCATTGGGATATTTTATTCTTCATAGGGGTTTTATTCAACAGATAAACATGATGATATTAATATATTGGAGAATTTTAGTGCACTCATCTAATGCATAATACCTATCAGACTGACATAATAATAGACTACTCAATGGGTGAAGGAACTATCGAAAATACCACAAGATATTGCATGCACTTCACCATTCCTTAGTATGAGGCCTCATTTCTTATCAGATCAACATAGTAATCCTATTCTACAATCCTAGTTCACAATAATCATTGAATAATCCTACAAAAATTATAATACAACACAATAAATAGAGTATTGCTGGTGAACTGACTCAATAAGGACACAACAACCACAATTCCCTCATATATGATTATTTATTTTTTCCTAAAACCAATTTTTATATGTAACACATCGATTTGAAGGTTAACAAGGTCATAATAATTAGATACATTAGATGTCAAACCATAATTGTGTTCTTGAGTCTTATATCCAATCTTGATAAAATTTAATAATATTTTCATAGATTCCAAACTAATACTTATATTTAAACAATTTCAATTATATAGAACTAAAACATCCTAATATAAAATAAGAATTTGTTATAACCTAACCCAATGGGGAATTCCTCATAGAAAATTTGTTGATGGGGATACCCCAAGACAACCTCGAATAGACTATTATCTATATACTAGAACAAAATAAGAATATCACAAACAAAATAGGCCTTATCCTGATGCACTTTTATACAGACACAAAACATCCATACACATGTACAGTAAAATATGGTAAATAACTAATATTGTAAATATACTTTTAGTTTATAATCCCAAATCATTGTATATAAAAAGTTCATGATAATTCAAAAGGATCCAAATAAAATCCTACAAATACTATAACTCTTAGATATATTCATTATACATCTTTCCAAAATAATCATTGTGTACTCCTGGTACACCTCAGAATCCAATAAATGTTATATCATTAATATAATTCATGGAAAATATGGGTAGAAACCAAAAGTGGGTAATTATCAACATATGCTCCTAAAAACCCAAAAATCTCAAAGAATAAATCAATAAGTATGTATATGAAGTTATATTATCAAAGAAATTAGGATTATCAATATATCCTATTTATGAATAATGGAACATAACATTTCTCAATCTGAGGTCGTTCTTCTTTGGAAACATAAGTATTCTCTTCAAAGATCTACGGAATTAAGCATATGATAATTCCCACTCACATGGTCTTGTTAAAACTGATGACACTCATTTGAAAGATCATATTGAAAGGGATATTTAGCTTTGATTCATAGAGGAACTGAGAGGTCTCATTTTATATTAATACTCAATTAGGATACATCTTATGATGACATAAAATAAGTCAATAACATCGTAGGGGAACATTCTTATGGAATATGGGATATAATTTTCCCCATCTGGAATAATCCTCAAGAAATGGAATCACATGTCTTGGATATTATTTATAGGATACTAGACCTACCATATAGAAGAATAAGGTATACAATCAAACATTCGGCCAGGTAGTGGGATTCCTAACTCTATACAGAATGATTCCATATAGGTGATCACTCATATGATACTCCTCATGTGATTCCACACATTACGTCATATTGATAGGTTACGGGTGTGTATGGTTACCAAAATTTGTTTCGAGAACTCACACTAACTAGAACTGAAACTGAACAAATAACGATAAGGTATTCATAGATGTTTCACATGATGTTTTTGGAAAAAAATTGTATATCACAATGAATAGTCTTTTCATAATAATTACATCTATCACAACTTGTTATCAATACATTTATTGTTCTCATATCACATGACATGTAGAGGCTAGGTTTGTTAATTGGGTATCTTCAATCTTCCTAGTCTAGTGTAATCAACAATGTACCCATGGGTGCGTCTATATAAATATAGCTTGTAGGAACACATAGTTTCATTAAATTTAACTTCTTATGAATTTTTTTATAGACTAAAAATCATATGGCATGTGGGTTTCCCACAGATCCTATGACATTTAATTATTTACATAATCCATAGCTACCACATAGAAATTGATACAAAATGTGTTTCCTTCGAGGTTACAAGTTGTGTAATTAGTAAACAATATAAACCCTAAATAATCTAAAATTTTTCACACATTATTTTGTCTCTTCATATCCACCATAAAATTATTCATAATTCTAGGTTCCACATGTATAAGTCTAATTTCATTTATGGTAAGATGATTCCTACCCCCCCCCCCCCACATTCATTGAAAAACTATAACCAGCAATACATGTGTCATTTTCCGGCCTTGGATCATGAAACCTCAACCATTATTATATCCTTGGTTTCACTTCTCTATCCTCTTAACTAAATCATCAAACCATATCTATCGTAGAACCGAAAAAAATAAATCCACCAAACCAATAGTTTATCAAGAAATGATTTTTTGACAATGAAAAAGATTAAACAATCATTCAATGAAATAAAAACAGTGAAACACTTAACAAAAAGCGGGATAAATCAATAAATAAAATAGATGAGGATCCAAATAATATTGTTTGAGACTTGTCCAAAATTATCTGGTTGAAAATAATGAATAAAATAAATCATGGAAGGCTTAAAATCATATTTAACCTCAAATTCCCAAATCATGGATTCAAAATTATAATTGAAAATTTAGTATAGAAAATATGTGAATTAATTTATAAATGCAATAATATCCATTCCTCATCGAATATCAATAATTTTGAGATAAGTACGATACTAAATTTCTTTACTAGAATAATATCAATCATTTATAAATAAAAATATCTATATTGATTCTAATGAAGTGCTTTGATTAATTTCCACTATAAATCGATATTAATTTCTTTTGTCCTCTTACATCAATGAACTGAAATCCTATAATATTTCTATGAATCTGTGTGTCTGGAGTTGATAACACATATGATTTTACAAATAGATTTTTAATTATGAATTTTGATTTATTAAAAATATTTTCATGATAATAAATAAATGAATTAATATTTATTTATTTGTATTGTATAATGTTTCATTGGTGACTAGAAGAAAAATAAAAACCTAATATGTATAAATATTCTGTCATTTATTATGTAAAATCTATAATAGGGAATTATTGTAATTCAATGTTTTCCTATTTGAGATTCCATTTTTTGATATATTCCATTATTTCTAAAAAAACCACATGAGTGTGATATGTTATTCTCATTATTTTTAAAATATAAATATAGACCCCTTGATTTCCCCTCATACTACTTAACATAATCAAAATATTTTTTTTAATATTATGATATATCATACAATTAAAAAATATTATTACAATATTATCCTTTTCATACGGGACATGGGAATATATATCAAATATAACATCCACGATTTCCATCAATTCATAATCACTAAATTTAATGTTGTCAAGTTCATTTTATCTTCATTATCAATATACATTTTTTATCCAATTTATACATAGTTAATATTTTTCAAATTAATTCATAATTCTTCAAAAATTACATCAAACAAAATTTAAATATCATCTTTATTAACATTCAATGCAAACAATATAGCTCTATAAACACATGATCCCAGTTCTGATTCCATAAGGGCATACATTAAATATTGGCATAAATAACGTCTATATATTTCTAAACATATCTATCACAAAAAACAATGTATTCAAAATTATTCATTATAAACATTACAAATACCATTAATTTATTTAGATTTCTTGAATTGAAAAAAACATAAACCTTAAAATGTGAATTGTTGGAGTCTCCCTCTTGGGACTTCATTCCTTATAGTGATGTCATAGACCAATGGTTGTAGACCTAGACCCCACATCCTCATTGATTAAGGGGAATTATTTCCCCTTCCTACCTCTAAGCTTCAGATGTGCCGTTTCACCCATTTCTCAACCCCAGATTTCCTACCACTATTTCCACTAATATCAGTTTTTTTTAACGTACATGGGATCTATTATGGTGCACCCCAAATTTCATTTTCAACCTATCAATTCATTGAAGCATTGGGATAGCTATATTTAACAATAGTTCATAAATCTAGGTATCACCAGCCTTCAGTGTTTATGTTTTCCAGTTTTTCTAGATCTTATGGATTGCATTAATTCTCTATATTTGGTCTCCTAGATAAAGAACATATTAGGTTTAGTTTCACATGGATGGAGGACATAATTGTCGTATAGTCCAGAGATCCACACAACTGAAATAGTGATCATTTTTATCTATTTAACTACCCTTATTATTTCAATATGATTTGGTATGTTCCAATCACTGTGGTGTGGGTATATTTACTTTAACATTCTTAGCCTCTCCAAAATCCTTCAATGATTTGTTTTCTATGAAATATGGTAGGTCATTATTCTTTTTTAGAGAGTAACAAAAGCTCAGTACGACGATAAATTAAACATGAAATTATTTTTGAGGTGGATGTCTTTAGGCTACCATTGAATGGTCATAGATAACTATTTGTGAGGTTTTCAAATGTAAACAAGCTCTTGTTTTATAGTCATAAACCGACTATTGTATTTCATCAAAGATCATCAGCCACTAGACATCATCATACCATAGAGGATGTATTATTGAGCATATTGATTCAATTTTTAGGATAATGCAATAATATGGAGTTGAGAAGTTGATCGGTGGGTCCCCAACCAACCCCATCTAGGAGGAAACAATCCATATACATTTTAATCTAATGATTTCGACCTTCATAACTGATTGAGGAAGGATATGGAATCCTCTACGTGTGTTCCTTTACCGATAGTGTGAAGAAAGGGTTGTGGAGTAGTTCTGAAATATAATTTCAATTATTTGTGCTATACATCTTATTTTGGGGGTTGTGTGCTTGGGCAGATATCATATTCATGAAATGGTGTTTCTGGTGCGAACCAAAGAAGTCCCTATAGGCGGTGAGGTTAATGAGTTCTTATTACCATATTTAAAGGATTGTGTGAATGAAAGGAATGGGCCCATCCTTAGAAGAATGGTACTGATGACACATCATATTAACTAGTTATATGTCCTCAAAACTAAGGAACTCGACCTAGAGAAAAGTGATCTTGAACAGGATAAGGCATGTAAGGAGAGAAAAGAAATGTTTGGAGTGCTTTCAAGAGCGGTGGTTTTAAGTCAAGAATCAAGTTATATTGAAGAGGGAGATCATGATAAATGGATTTAATTCCTAAGGAATAGAAAATAGAGGAATTGATCCCATGATTCATGTATCTATATCCTTGTGAAGATGAATAAGTGTAAAAGGACAAAATGATTACACCAACCTTCCATAACTGATGGAGAGGATATCAGCCATGATGTTGAGGTCCAATGTGATGATTTGTGCCACCTATTACATTGAACAAGATTCAAATGGGTATATGAATATAGGTGAGTTAATATAAATTTTTTCAGTTTTATAATAGCATAAAAATAGTGAGTTAGATCAATAACAGGGTGGAAATATAATGAATAATTTTTTTAGTATGAAATATCTAACCTACAATGAAAGCGATGTGTATGACCAGAGTGTGTGAATCCTAAATTCATAATTTCTAGGTGTATATTTGGCTATTAGTGATAGCACATGATTTTCAAAGATGACCACAATTGTGATTTTAATTAGGGGTGATGAAGAGGATATTTATGATGGAATACTTTTCCAGGATCTCCTCCCACATTCTAATGAAGAGATACTAGAGGACTCTTTCATGATCAACATCCCTATGGTGGTGTCTAATCTAATATTAGAAATACCCTTGAAGGGCAATCAGAATAAAGAAGAAATTTCTTGGATCGATAATCACAATTGATTCTTGATACACTAGATCAATGAATGGAAGATGACATTACAAAAACATATATGTGCATTGAAATTGTTGGACATCCATTTTGAAGATCTTATCAATGAAAACAACTTCATGGATTTTACATCTAAATACATAAATTTTATAGAATCCTAAATTCCAATTTCTTTAATTTTATTTGGAATGATATGGATTATCCCTTTTAGGTTTGATTCTACTTTGGTTTCGTCTACTGGGTTTCCCACTTCTCCATAAATGTGATTTCATGGAATAAAAATTTTATTTCGGAGGATCAGAAAAACAAAACATGATAAATCAAATATCAATATAAAATAATGGACATTTTTCACAATATAATAGAATACATAATCCATAATATGTCTTTAGTATCTCCCAAAAAACACTCACACATTCAAATTTTCTAGAAATATCATGTGTAATAGTTTTTTCATAGGTTTAGTAAGACAAAAAATAATAAGTTCTATGCTCAAATTATCTGAAGGGAAAGCATATAATAAATAAATCAGGACATATATAGGACATATATATTATAGAATGAGTAGGAAATAACCATAATTTGATAATCAACTAAAACCCACAGTATAATATAACAATTTATATTATTAAGAATTTGAACACATTGATAAAAATAACTATGTTAAGGGGGATATATTGTATAATTCTATATATCTTGATTTAATAATCAAGGATACAAATAAAAATTCAATATAAAAATTACAGATGTATCCAAGACATCATCTTTTCTACAAAGACCAATATCAGGAAATATTACTGAGTTGAGATGGAATACACCAATTTTCTAAACATGGTTTTTTCAAGAGACATACAAACTCATAAAGGGGCTATAAAATGTTGGACCCCAACTATCCATTTTTTAATCCAAAGGCACTCATCATAAAATATAACGAGTAAATAATTAAAAAATTATAATTTTTAAGAATCATTCATATTGGAATAACTACATAAAAATTCCAATAGTTTTTTCCATGCTAGTAAAGTTGATTACATGGTCATAAACCTTCATGAGAGAGAATGTAGATGGTTAAAAAATATATATTAAACATTATTATGTATTAAAAATCACTATAAAATATTTATTGTTTTCAATAGTTACACAATTAATAAATAGAATTGTTTTATTTTTAATTATACAATAATATTAAATGATTTAAATCAATTGAATGTATTATTGTTAATTTTTTTCCAAATAAACACACACATGGATTTTAGGTGAATATTATTCATTCCTATCAGTTCTTTTCAATTCAAAGGCACTGTAATAAAAATTATTATTTTTTGATGGTGGATGATTAGAAAATTCTATGACCGTGATGGACCATATATTTAATATAAATATCATTACATATACAACTGATCAAAAGAAAATGTAATTTTGAAAATGAAAATTTATAAAAATTTAAAAAAGGAAACATAGAGTGATGTTTTTCATAGATAAAAAACACAGTAATAAAATTCATTATACGATATTATGAAATAAGAGATCAATAATAAAATTGATTGATAATAGAAGTTTAATCCCAAATATATATATATATATATATATATTTGTTAATTGGTGAATAATTTTACTTAATTATAATGAGATTTAATCCTTTTGAATATTAAAATCAAAATATAATTGAATACATAAATGATCTAGTTAAAAGTTTTTTTTAATAATGAAAAAAAAATTTAACATACTTGCCACTTTCCAATTTTTCGTATGAGTTGGTGAAGATAAATATTTTGATAACATTTACATTGAAATGTAATACTATATTTTTTAGCCTTGAGATTGACATAATGATTTCTGTACTAAATATGAATACAATGATAAAACATTCAGTAATTAATGGAACTGATCCACTTTTATAGATTGATAATAAATTTTTTAAACCCACATAATAAACAATTATTATATTTTAAGACATAATTTTTAAATATATTTATATAATTTACTTTATAGTAAAATAATACTGTGGAATAACCCATAAAAAGTTCATTATGGTATATTAAATCCAATGAATGAATATTTTGTTACTAAAAGCATGTTGCAACACACAGTTAACCACTTTCATGTATTTCTCTTTTCATTAGTTGCCTTCCTCCTTCATTGTGTTCTTTTTGGGACAGTTCCATATGCAGAGATTTTTTTTGAGTAAAATAAATAATATTTTAGGAATCATTGATTATTTTTATTAATGGATTTGGAGTATAAATTAGTGATTCCTTAACAATCTTCTCCCTGATTTCATATAATGACAAAGGTGGTTTGGGTTTTCAAGAATGAATTTTCTATTTTTTAATGATGATGGGAATTCACCTGACAGATATTGGGAGTACATGATGTGTAATGATTTTTGGGCTCATGTAATGCTCTGGGTACATGATATGAGTGTTTCAACACTGAGTAAAGATTAGATGAAACATAAGTTTAAGAATAGAGTTTTTAATAATAAGGTGATGGGGTTTTTTTGTGTATATGGTCCCCAAGGATTAAATGATGTCTCATGGGATTACATTTCACATATTATTCATGATATGTGATTTTAGGTTAATGAATGGAAGATTTCAAATTTATTATTCCATATACCTCTTCACTCTCAAACTAGAGGATCTATCGACTGATTTTAGGAACCTTCACTCCTCCAAGATTGATTCGATCTGATGTTGATCATCAGGGATTGAGTGGTTTTCTCACTGGACAACGGATTCCTTTTCTTCTTCATTTCCTTTTATCTAAATAATATAATTATTTTTCTCTATTGGATATTCTGATCCATGGTTATTAATCTTTTTTAAATCAGAAATATATATTTTTCAATATTCTTATTTGGGATAATCATTTGTTGGTTGTGGTAGAGTAGGTGTCTATTCTTGTGTATTTTTTTCCTATTCTTCATTTTCCCCAATGGTAAATTGACAAAATTCTAACAAGTTTGTATTGATATAGAGTAAATGTTGTAATTTTTTTATTATTTGTGTATCCCATTATAAGAGTGTGATAAAATGAGTTTTGAGGTAGCTGGTTCTTTCCCTAAATAAGGATTATGGATTTTTTCATAAATTTTTTAATAAGATTAATTATCATGATTAGATAGTTGGTTTTTTCAGTTTGGAAATAGGTTTTTGATAAAATATTGATTTCACTGAATTTAGTTAAATGTATTGTTTTTTAATATGATTAGGAAATGGTATTGTGAAATTTCATTCAATAAAGGCTTGAATTAAATTTTTTGATTAATATATTTGGAAAATAGAGATGATTAAAATCCTTGGATACTTTTTTATAAGAATTGGTAATAGAAATTTTCAACTATTTGGGGGTTTGTTCGTTGGAATTTCTTTTTATCTATAAGATTATTATTCTAGGGACATGTTAAACCTATTGGGGGTTATGATTGTTGGTTGTTTCTATGTTCTATAGACATTATACATATATCTATAAGATTTATGTGTATGATATTATATTTTAGTTATTACTGACCTAAATATCATGACCTAGTGTGATTCTTGTTGTGATGTTACTTGTGCATTTGGATGATTTGCGCTTTTTTGTTTTGTATTATTTCAATTTTACTAACATTGATATGATATGATATGTGATGCATGGTTTTTTTATTTCTAAATTTATGTATTAATAATTAATTATTTTAAATATATTTA
The DNA here is from genome assembly GCA_963277665.1 of Viscum album. Lineage (NCBI taxonomy): Eukaryota > Viridiplantae > Streptophyta > Magnoliopsida > Santalales > Viscaceae > Viscum > Viscum album. The sequence goes on along the minus strand of OY728126.1, from coordinate 568,422,352 downwards.
CATTCATTATTTGGAAATGTTCAAAAAGAAAAAGTTAAATTGGTTTTCCATTCTTGTGAAATATGGATGCTAAATTGTTTATCCTACCTTGTTTTCATTGAAGGATTTAATTTCTGTATTAATTTTTATATAAATTATATGTTAAACATTAGTGGGATCATATTGATCTTATAATCTCATAGGCTACTCACTACATTGGTGTTTTAAAATCATTGTTATGTCTTTTGATATAGAGAATGGAAAGGATCCCTTGTGTGGCGACTTGGTTTTTTTTTATCTGGATTTTGGTTAGCTGGATTTGATATATTGGAATTTTTCCCACAAAATTACATGGATACTTATTGATTATTTGTTTCAGTATTTTCATCCATTTCAGTTAGACTTGTCATTGGGAAATAAATTCGACCATTTTATTTTCCTCACTTCCACTATTCCTTATCATTCCAGAAATATATATTGATGTATTTATTAGATATGTCTATTTGTATATTTATATACTTCATGTCGTCTTATTAATGTTTGGAGAAATTCATCGTAATATCTATGGTTGATTTCTGATTGATATTCTCTAGCCTGAGAGGGTTCAGAACACCCTTTATGTATGTGTGAATTCGTGTTGGGTACCAGTTTGAGGGGTTATCTTTGTTGGGTTTGTGGCATCTTTCTGTCAGATGAATATTTTCATTATGTGTTATAATAGTGTGACATTTTATTAAATGTAGATATGATTTTGGATAATTGAGTGGTTGGTTACAATATGTTCTTGGCCATCACTTTTTATTAAGCAACTAATGCTTTTATTAGATGTTGGGATGTCTGTCTGTAGTTTTAGTATTTTTGTAAATAACAATTTTTATTATGGGTTTCAAACATTGAACTATTATTTTTCAGTTTCTAATCATTAATTTATTTATTTTTGTAAAATTGTGTGCCACTGAGAGGTCTTTCATGGGTTCCATATGAGGGTGAAGGAGATTCTCCTCATAGAAATCAAACCCTTTATCAAGATTTTTATCAATTTTATAATGCATAATGTTTTTTCTATTGATAAAAATGTATCACATGATAATAATGTAGTTATGGAGGTACTAATAGGTGTTATAGGATAAAAGGATCAATTACATGAGTTTATTAATTATAAATCAATAAACACTAAATCTACTAATGAACATCGGAAGGTGGAGGAATTAGTTTAGTTGTCTGATCAAATATTGGAATTATTGGATACTCTTATGTTCATCAATGAGAATCCCATGATATTTATACATGAGGTTTCTAAAAAATGATGCGATTCTATGGTATTTTATAATTGGAATGTGGGCACAGACCAGAAGAGTTCCAATAATCTCTTTTTACAAAATATTTTCTATAGTCATTGATGATGGAGATGTATCTGGAGGTCCTTTCTTTGTATTAGGCAGCACATTATGTGTCGTCTTACTACATTCTATTTTATGATTTGGTTATTTCATCACTAGGGGTTGTAAATAATGGGATCTATAAACCACCAATGAAGCTTGAGGATTTATAACATGATACCAGATCATATTTATTTATGGTGAGGATTTTTACATGAAGAAGATAGTATATCGAGAAATGATTGTAGAGACTAATATGGAAGGTAGGGATGGTTAGTTTTAGATTTCTATTACACACAGTGGAAGCTTTAGTTGAACACAATGGAAAAAGGAAAAAATTAAAGATCATCGCATGTGTGGTGTAGGTGGGTTTTCATTATAATACTCTCCATCACCTCTAGTTATAGCTAGTAGTTTCCTCTAACATGATATCATTGTGGAAAATATGGATACATATGGTGTTCATGTTCTTAACATGGAATGATTTGAAACATTTTAAGACGTTATGGTTATCTGAAGCTTTTCTTTTGGGATATGTCTACTCCTCAATATGGTCCAAGAGAAAGATCTCCAACATGTATTGTGGGGATATTAGATGCATCAATGAAAACATGGCTTTATCTAGAGGACTTATAAGTGAAGTAACTACACATAGTAGATGAGTTTACTAAATAGGTAGACGCAGACCCAGTGGTAGTTGGAGGTACAAAATTTAAAACATCATTATATGTGAATTTTATAAATAATACTAGTGGTTCTCAGTCATTTATATCTATCCCTTTAATTAAATTCCTAAAAACACAACTAAACTCTTTAAATTTGTTGTGGATTTAGATTCTTCACTTAGGAAGATGATGTAGTCATATTTTTTACACTCTTTCTTGTACATTATCAAAAACAGATGTAAACTTATTTTTGATATTTCTCAATCTCTATGAAAATATGTTTTATTTCACTATCATTATGGAATATATTTCTTCTCTATATAATTATGTTGATTGGTACCATTGGAATATATCATTTAATGTGGGTGATGGGTGATCATGGGTGTTTTTGGGAGAGTCAAGTATAAGGTTTGTTCAATCCATACCTTCTTTCACAGTGGTCAAGAGTTTGTTGTTTACTATTATAGTGGATCTAATTAAGTTTCATCTATTATTGATCTTTCTACAATTTCTCAAAGACTTACATAAATTTTCGTAGATGGTTTCATTGTTATTCTAACAGAGAGGTAACTGGTGTTTAGGATCAAAAAATTTCTGGGTACACAGATAATCTTGATGGATTCCTATCATATGGAACCATCTAAGATGCATGATCTCACATTGTAGTTGAATTCTCTAGTGGTGAATAGTTTGTTTCCCTGGTGTCTTACCTTGGGAATCCCTAGTGCACATTTCCATGAATTACATTAGTTCACACCAATTGTTTGTGCAATATCACATGTTGAAATAGGTAATGTTAAATAAATAGAATCATTTTTCTCATATGCATAATTTATTAGACCAAAATAATGAGAAGAAATATATTTTCAAATATTTATCTTTTGATGATGGTCATTAGTTCAAAGTTCAAGAGGGTGATATACCTATGATTTCATTCAAGAGAGGGAATGACCATTATTAATATCATGTGATTCTATTTTGTCAGACTTATTCTATTAAATTTTAAATTATATGATGATTCAGAAATTATATAAGTATCTCATCACTTTTTTTGCTCATTTTCATTTAAAATATTCTTTTTTATTTGATATAAGAGTGTCAATATGAGTGCCAAATATGTTTTTTAAAAAATATTACAGAGTATCCATTTGTAGAAAAATAATACAAAATTCATATTTTGGTTTCAAGAAGAGATTTTCTTAGAGATTGTGATTTATGAACACAGATTATTAGTGTAAATTTAGATGGTGATGTTTTCCTTGTCATGAAAAGGGCCGTAAAAATACTTGGATATTTGTATCGTCCTTGGTCTAACTAGATACTATCAATGGTTCATCAAATATTTCATGAATTATTCATCAATATTTACTTTTATATGGGTTCACATTTTTCTATATTGATTTTTAAATCTAAGAATGAATTTGACCACATTTCTTATATTTATAATACATTATACTTGTAGGGTGTATGTGGTATTCTATGATTTATATGGTGAGGGTTTTGGTAATGTTCTCATGTAGGATGATCATATGGTGTCTTACAACTCCCTTTAGCCTTAATCACATTTGAAGAATTACCCCACATAGTATTTTTATATTTTCATAGTTATCTACACATGTATGTTTTGGGGGTAATATCGTTATGGAGAGGGGATCAAAGTATTTTTTTAACAATAAGAGTTTCTACAATATCTATTCTCATAATGACTTAAAACTCAGATAAAGGTAATGGGTGTGATAAGTTCATAGGCTATACATTGATATTACTTACACCTTGGGGATGGGGAATGTTGTTCTAGATTTTCCATGATATATCATTCCACCATAGGATATTTTAAAACCAAAGGAAGAGTGGAACCTTATGGGTATTTTTACTCAGTTGTAGATGGATGCTGAAGATGATTTTTCTGTTATGGTTCTGACTATTTTCCAGTTATCATCATCTCTACATGATTCCATTTCAAAGATTCAACCACATTATGATGATTTCAGAAGATTTTGAGAAAATATTTAAAGTGGGGAGACCATTTCAAATTGGTCAATTTATTTAGATGGTATACTCCTTTTTGTTGATTGGGTTTTCAACATGTTATAATTGTGGATATCGGTTTTGTTTGAATATCACAGTTCAGTGTGTCCCATTAATCCATTGACTATGTAGATTTATTATGACATGAGACAAAATTTATAGAGGCTATGTATGAAGTGTGAAATTTTTCAATATATGTCCTTCTATTACACCTTCCAACTGATAAATATTCAACATCTAAAACATTACGGAGTTATCTATCTTAATTTTGAGATAGTTTGAAAATGGGATATGGTATCCATAGATTTTTTGTTAGATTTCCACTGAATATCTTTTGTAGAAACATTATCTTGGTGGTACTGATTGGTTGGAAAATTATGTTCACATTATTCTGATCTTGGACACCCTAAATGAAGAGGATATAGTAAGATGTATTTTCCATAACTTGGGACTTTACAAGGGGATTGTTCTAAAATTGTTTCAGAAATTGATCCATGGATCAAATTGATTTTTTGGAGGAGTCTCCAATAAGAAATGGGGACTCAGGTTACGATGAGTATAACATATCATCTATATACAAATGGTCATATGAGGCTTCCTATTCAGGTTTTGGAGAATATTATTCATTCAAATGTCTTCTATTTGTTATGATGTTGGGATAGCCATCTGTGATATGTTTGGTTTTCATATAACAACATTTCTTAATGTTTGATCAGAATGGATCCTTTTAAGGATTTATACTATCACCCATGAATATCAATAACTTTTTTGTGAGGATGCGGTTGAAGCTACTTTGGTGGGATCATGTTCTGTTTAGGAGTCACCTATGAGGATTCCAGATATTCAACAGTCCCAGGTTACATATCAGAATAAAAAATGTTATGGATAATAGTGATGCCCTGATTTGGAGTTTTCTTGTTGGTGACTGGGTTTTTTAATTTTTTCTCATCCATTACTTCAATGTTGTCTTGGAAAATAAATAATGTTATCTATGTAATTTTTTGTACGATTCATGTAACATAACATCATGGGAAGGTATCTTATTGATTTTTATTTCACATTCAGTTGATGTGAATTCATTATTTTATCTACATATCGCTACTTAGGAAATACAATCTTTATCCTTATCATGTTCTGAGATAAGAATAGATTGGGTTAGAGCCAGATATTTTTGTTATGGAGCATCAGACAATGATCATTGACTATTATGTGAATGTATTTTTAGGGGAAGTTGATTACATTGGTAAGAGTTTCATATTGTCTTGAATCATATAATCATGAGAATTTGGAGTTTAAGTAATTAATGAAGCTATTTTGTACTCACCAATTTATTGGTATTCATTATAACACATGACTTCTTGTGGATAAAAGGTATAATAATGTGGAGTTTGTAATATCATGTTACAAATATTCAGGTACTTCACTTCTTTTTTGATGTCGTATTTAATTGGATGCTACATGGTACTCCTAATGACGGATTTCATTTGATGGGGAAAATTGAATAAAATTTAATGATTTTTATTTATTTGAATTTAAATAGTTCTGGTAGGAATTTTCAATGGCCTTACAGGGTTCTACTCCGGTTCGTAGAATGTGCAAGGCTGTTTGGGTTTTCTTGTAAGAATCTACTATCTTTACAGATTTTTTGTATTTTACATTCCATGTAATGGGACTGAATGACATGAAATGTTTTCTAGGATATTTTTGTGAGAATAATACATAGGAAAAATGATTACATTCCATGTATTTATTATATTACATATATAGAAAAAATTGGTTTTTAATAAAACGGTTGTTGGTTTATGGTTTATTGGGACCCTAAGGATTAAACAACATGTAAAAGGATTGCATGCTATATTATAATCATGAGTCACAATTATAGCACAATACATGATGGATTTTTTATTTATTCTTCCACAACTCTATTACCTCTGAAACCTAGAGTCTCTATACACTAATTTTTGGAACCATTACTCCTTCTAGATTGATTCATATTGTGTTTTATCATCTGAGTTTGTACGATGTATCTTTGGAAATGGTCATACTTTTTTATTATTCATTTACATTGATCGCATTAACATCATATTGTTTCACTATTTGATTTATTGATTAGTGTTTATGATTCTTCATGATTATTTCTTTATTTGATTTGTGATATTGATCTAAGGGATGGTCCTTCGTTAGTTTCATGTTCAGCGGGTGTTTTTTATTGAGGTATTTGTTGGTTCCTCTTCTCATCAGTACCTTTCATAAATTGTATAAAATATTAGATGTAGAGATTGATTGTTTTGAATCCATTGAAATTGTTGTGTTATTCATATTGGTGGACCCCATTGTGGGAATGTGTAACCATTATTTTTTTGTAAGTGGTTATAAATATGTAATGTTCTGATGAACTATATTGAATATTTATTATAAATTATTTTATAAAATAAATATTAATGATACATAGAGTGGGTTTCTTTGTATAGAAATGGTTCTCTGATATAAATGGTTTTCCCATAGTTTTTGTAAATGATTTTTTTAATTCATTAGCATTTGATTTTCTAAAATGATTTTGAAATCTTGGATTAAGGGACATTGATTGATTAATTGGATAAAAAATTAGATCATATGTAAATCTGTGGGTACTTTTTTGTATGTTTTAGAAATGGTCATAGTCCACTGTTGGGGCGAGGGGGCTCTCATTATTCATTTATCTAATCCATATGACTATTCTTATAGGGATATGTTATACCTATTAGTGGGTTCACTTTTTGGGATTTTTATCTTCTCTCTGTAATCTATGAATATGTATATATGCTTCATGAATGTGATTATATATGTAAGGTGTAAGGTCCCAGACCCCTACGGTCCATTCCTTTGTGAAACTGTGGTGTTAGAGGTGTCTTGGGGGATCGAGGCGGCTTGGAGGTGCGTTTGGGTGGCCTTTTTAAATAAAACTGGAAGTCCTGTAGCTTTCGTATGGTTGGCACACGGTTTGTTAAACCATGCGGCCAAGTCATGTGTAGTTGTCCCTGATGGCAGTAGAGACAACTTGGGAGGCGCACGGTTTGTCTAAATCGTGCAACCAAACCATGCGAGCTGATTGACTAAGGCAGTGGTGACCGCACTGTTAGTGCACGATTTTTCTAACCATTCGACTAGGCCATGTGGGCACATAAAGTTAGATCATAAATTTTAGGATCATTATTGTTTAGCCATTATCTTACTCATTTAAGCCCCTAATCATCCATAACTCGGGATTACCCTTCCTTTGAGGTGGAAGAACCTATCCCAAGCGTTTTGGAGGCGATCCAGAGGCTTCTCTTCGCAAATCGAAGCCAGTTTCCTGAGGTATGTGGTCGTTCTTGCTTGATTTATTAGATCTACATAGATCTATTCCTCCTCATCTCTCGAGATCTTAGATCTATTCCCTTTATGGGAAGATCTATGTTTTTGGATGTTGTTTATGGTGAGCTTTGGTCTTGGTTGTGTTAGGAAAGGATATCTAAAGAGGATTCGTGGAGAATCAGCCCGGTTTCTTGGGAGTTCATCGACCGCTGTGGTTTCCTAGAAAACGTTTGAGGTAGTGGATTTGTGGCTTCTATAGTTTTTATGTGCAATATTAGAGTTAACATGATTTAGCCCTTTGGATCATAATGTAAATGACCAAATTAAATACATGAACTGGATTAAAATAATTGTCTTGATCTCATGTTGTTGCTTTGTACCGCGATAATGGTTTGCCTCTTGATTTTCTAGATAGTGTGATATATATGCCTTTCTTATTAGCATGTTTCTCTTGTTGAAATTGATAAATAACTTAATGCCAGAATTAATTGATAATTAATTGTCTAAAAATAACGAGGCATGAAAAAGAATCTGGTTCTAGTGGTAATTTTATGTTGATTATGCTGGCATAGTAAGCATGTTTAATCCTTGTGATAGCTCACTATTTTGGTTCATTATGTTGGAACCAATGAATTGAATATGTTAATTCAAGAGGGGATTAATGAACTTGTTGTTGATAAATGATAATTCTTTATAGGGTTCTGAGTTACCCTCTTTCTTGTAAGGCTGAATGCATTGTGATTGGGAGCCATGAGATCTCATTATGTATGAAGGTTGGATGCCTTGTTATTGGGCCAATTGGCCATTTGATGTAATGTGCTGTTTTAATGCTGCTTATGTTGTGCTGTTAACCTTGAGGGGTGTTGTGATATTTTGAGGCAGGGAGTCCTTATGGTTGTGGTAGCAGATGATTCCTAGAATAGCGATATGCATCGGTTTGTGCATGTGGGTGTCAAGGAGGACACCAGGGATGATGGAATGGGATGGATGTGATGGCTGGATGGTTGGTGGTTTGATTGATTGTTTACCTATTTTACTTTTCCCCAATGCTCAAGGCAGCTGGTGTTGCTTACCCTTCATCCAAAGGAGGTGAAGACGCGCGGGGTATGCCACGTGCTTTCAGTGTTTAGCCTCTCAAGGGAGAATGGGCATACGCTCTTGCTATAGGCGGAAAAGACTCGACGGGTAGTATATCTACTCACCGTGTTGAGACCCCTTGTGTTTAGTAGCATAGGATACTTTTGTAGAATTCATGGGAATATGGGAAAGTAATTCAAAAATGAATGTTTGATTAAATGTTGATAATCCACGGGGATGGAGATGCTAGAATTTAATGGTGATGTTGTAACTTTTAAAGGAACAATTGATTTTGAATGTGATGCCAAAAAAGTTAATGTGGGTTTTTCATGGTTAATTAATGTTCAAATACTTAATTAACATACATTGGAATTGATGAAAAAGTGATTGAAGTAACCTAATGATGTTATTTAATTGGTTGTGTGCCTATAGGATACCTAGTTTTAGAAATAGCATCCCGGAGTCCGAGAGACGTTAGCTGCAGTTGAGGCTAAGACTAGGTTATTCCCATAGTGTGGTTGTGAGTTATATATATTCTATACTTTTTGTGTTTCTATACGATACTCCACCCTTTCAATAAGGGAAACTAACATCTCGTGGATTCTGAGCCTTGGTGGGGTGTTTTCCCCAACATTCGGTGGGAGGTTGAATGGATGACTACCCCCCTTGGCCTCGCACTCTTCTCTTTGTAGTTACTGGTGCTGGAAGCCAAATTTGTTATTTTTCCCCATATATGTGTGTAGAGGGATTTAATGGCTTGTGGTTATTTCACAAACATATATTATGGATATAGTATCCTATGGAGCACTATAGGTGTAACATGTATAGGTTGTGATGGCTTGAGGATCCTTACTCGGTGTATGGGCAGTAATGGCTTAAGGTATAATACCCAATGTATGATACACGTTATGAAAACTGTGGTCGCTTCTGGAAACAACCTGGTTACTTTCCGGTGTGAGGATTACGTGGTGCTTAGCCCAGGTGTCTGCGGGCAAGCCTTTATGGTGCACATGGTGCAGATTGTGGAGATTTGCCCATGTTTATACGGGCAATCCTTTGGAGAGAGATGCACAGGACGTAGGTCGTTGGGAAAAAGTGGCAAAGCAGTGGTGAAGTAGTAGCGGGTTACCCTTGATATCATTTCCTATATGATATATTCTTGTATGCGTTACTTGGGGAGAGTAGACATGGTAAGGTTGGGAACATAGTATACCTGTTAGGTGACGAGTTAGTTTCATTGTTGTTAATTGTGCCTTAGCATACTTTCTTAACTTTTGCAGGAGAGGCTTCAGGGAGGATCCTACTGAGTATGCTTTTATACACACCCTACGTATACATACACTATTTTTTAGGTCACTTGGAGTAGGTTGGATATCAGGCTGGTTACTACTAGCTTGTAGTTGTAGGAGTTATTCAGGCTCGTGGTCGCTGCTGGTTATTCCTTTCTTTTGGGTACTTGCAGTTTTTCCCTTTCAGTTGTAGTACTTTTTCATTACATTACATGTGCACTTGGTTTTTCTTTTATACTTTAGTTTTGATTTGGAGTTGGTTGGTGTCTATCTTATCTCTCTCCTCCGTGTGTGTTCTCTTAGAGCGTAATGCCTCCCATTTCTGTGTTTATCATACCCTCGGTGCTAGTCGCCAACTCGGGACCTACTGGAGACAGGACTCATGGGTCATTATCTCCCTTCTCACATTCTCGGCTCAGGAGGGGTACACTTTTTTGGGAGGGGGTCTTAACAGAGTGGTATCAGAGGGCTGGTTGAGGGATAGTATGGAGATTAGAGTTAGGCACATGTGAGGTTGCATGGGTTGGTAGGGAAACTGTGTCATTCATGTTTTGCAAGTGAGGTAAACACTGGAGAACATCTGAGACATATGCGTTTAGGGTCCCCTATGATCTGATGTATGGACATTTAAGTTTACAATATCTACTAAGCAGGGTGATACTGGTTGCAGGGTAGATACCAATGAAAGGATCATGCATCATTCTTCTTTGTGCCTGTTTTTGAATGGGTAGACCTTGCGATAGGTTAACCTAAAACGAATGGAAGAAAAAAATTAATTAATTAATATTGAGTCTTCCATATTCCAGGCATAAGAGCTATAATTGTTTTTTATTTTGTAGGTATGGCTCCAGGTCGATGTCCTCATCAGGGTTGCGGTGAAGATGTCCAGCAGGTTGTTCCAGTAGGTCGCCATAGAGTAGAGGTGGAAGACAACGACACTTGGAGGAAGACGCTCCAAGAGATTCAGTGCCAGAGTCTACAGATGTATGAGGGCTCCGTTTCAGATGCAGTCATGGTATACTGGTTGGAGGAGGTCAAGATAGGCTTCAGTTCGATCCGTGCTCGGAAAGAGCACTGGGTGTCCTTGGTTGTGACGATGCTGCGTGGATCAGCAAGGAGGTGGTGGTTCTTGTTCCTAGGGGATCGTGAGGAGTCAACGATATCATGGGAGGATTTTCGAGACAAGTTTAGAGTTGAGTTCCTTTCCTCAACTACGAAGGCGTCTAGTCTCCAAGAGCTTCTTACCCTTTGATAGGGGAGATCCAGCATTCGAGAGTTTGGAATCCATTTTAGGAACATTCTATGATATTCTTCGGACCTGTTACTAGATGAGGAGGCCAGGGTGAGGCATTTCGAGGAGACTTTGTGACCAGAGATCCAGTGTCAGGTCACCCCATATATGATGAAGACATATCATGAGGTGATAGAGAGGGAGAGGTTATTGAGAGGACTTTGGCCAAGACCAGATCATCACAAGAGGAGAATCCTCCTGATTCCTCACGAAGCAAGGATGTGGTCCGAGGTTCCTTGTTTTTAGGGCATAAGAGTTTCCATTCAGTCGGGGGTAGGTCCCAACCTTTCACATCTTGTTTCTCCAGAGACAGTAACTCTCAGGCTTATGCCAAGGGATCAGGCGATTGTTTTTCTTGTGGTGGTCGTGGTCATCAGCAATGGAAGTGCCCGACCTTTCAGTGCGGTCATCGTGCACCAGGTGTTATGCTCCAGGTTCCTCCGTTGAGGTAGTTTCCGTCGAGGCAGAAGAAGCCAGTTGCACCAGCTTTAGATCAGTAGAGGGTAAATAGGACAGGCATATGACATCCCCATGGCATTCCTCGTCCTCAGAAAGCATAGTGCAGCCATGGTGGTGGTCATCATCAGGGTCAGAGAGGCCGTGGTGGAGGCCATGGTCAGCTTCATGCTCTAGTTTTGCCAGCACCAGATGAGCCAAATGTCGTTCAAGGTACCCTTTTCTTGATTTCTACATTGGTATATGCCTTTTTTGATTCAGGAGTGACACACTCCTTCATATCACCTAACCTTGTCCATGCTTTGGTACTTGAGGTAGAGAGGATTCCAGTTCCATTGGCGTTGACTACTCTAGTTGGAGGACAAGATAGCTTGTTTGAAGTATGTAGAGATTGTGAGCTAGTGTTGGGGCACACCGATCTTGGGGAGATTTCCTATGTTTACAGATACAACCATATGATTTCATCCTCAGCATGGATTGGTTGTATTCGGTGCAGGCTATCATGGATTGCTTTAGGAATAAGGGCATCTTCATCGGTGCAGATGGAGAGCAGGTGGTGTTTGTTGGTGAGAAAGATCCTCAGATCGGTCATACGAGCCTTCCATCCTTATCATCCATGATGGCTGAGTTGATGATGAGTTCTTCCGAGGTTCAGCAGTTGGCGTTTCCTAGGGTCGTAGAGGAGTACCCTGATGTCTTTCTAGAAGAGGTTCTAGCATGACCCCCTCGAAGATAGATCGTGTTTGGGATCGACCTACAGCCAGGAGCATATCCTATCTCTATGTCTCTGTATAGGATGGACCCATATGATTTACAAGAGCTACATATACATCTTGATGGCCTGTTTTAGTGCGGTTTTGTTCGACCAAGTGTGTCACTATAGGATGCACTAGTTCAGTTCGTGAAGAAGGCTGATGACAGTTTGCTGTTGTGTGTCGATTATAGTCGCTTAAACAAAGTGACAATAATGAACCGCTATCCTCGTCCACGGATTGTTGATTTATTAGATCACCTAAAGGGTGCAATTTGGTTCTAAAAGATCAACTTATGGTCAGGATATCATCCGATACGTATGAAGGATGGTGATATTCTGAAGACTGCTTTCTGTTGTTGTCATGGCCATTATGAGTTCGTTGTAATGTCGTTTGATGTGACGAATGCTCCAGCTGTATTCATGGATTTGATGAATTCAATGTTCCATGAGTTCCTGGACATGTTCGTGGTAGTATTCATCGAAGACATCCTTTTGTGCTCCATATTTGAAGAGGATCATGCAAAGCATCTGAGAGCCGTTTTGGGAATTCTTCATCGACATCAGTTGTTTGGGAAGTTTTCTAAGTGTGAGTTTTGGGCTCGAGAAGTTTGTTTCTTGGGGCATGTAGTGTCCCAACATAGATTTGATGTGGATCCATCGAAGATAGAAGTTGTTGTGTCTTGAGCAGCCCCAAGATAGTGTCATAGGTGCGAAGTTTCCTTGGACTTGTACGCTATTAAATGAGGTTCGTGGATAATTTCTCACGGGTTGTGACTCCTCTAACTTGTTTGACCAGGAAGGATCAGGCCTTCGTATGTATTGATCAGTGTCAAGCAGCCTTTTATTATCTAAAGGATAAGTTAGTAAATGCTCCAGTTCTTTGTCTTCCGGCTGAGGGAGTTCATGATGATGTTTTATGCGACGCCTCACATCTGGGGTTTGGCTGTGTTCTCATGCAGTAGTGGTCAGTTGTTTCTTATGGGTCTCAATAGTTGCATCCCCATGAACGCAATTATGTCACCCAGGATCTTGAGTTGGAAGCTGTGGTGTTTGCGCTGAAGTTGTGGAGACATTACCTGATTGTTGAGCGCTTTGTGGGTTTCACCGATCATAAGATTTTGAGGTATGTTTTCTCCCAACGTGACATAATCTTGCGATAGTTTTGGTGGATGGAGTTCTTACAGGAATACGACTTTGAAATATTTTATAAACCTGGAAAAGGGAATTTTATAGCTAATGTGATAAGCCGAAAGTCATGTAGTGCTACTGTGCATGAATCCGGTGATTCCTGGAGAGTAATGGAGGAACTGTCAACTTTGCATCTTGATATGGAAGAATTTGGAGGTATAGGTTGTATTTTTCAGATGACAGTGCAGTAATCCTTGATGTAGAAGGTGGAAGAGTCACAGTTGTGGGATTTGGAGGTGGAGGTCTGGAGAGACCAGGTTGTTTGTGGTGAGGCCCCTGATGGTTGGTCTGAGGATGAACAACACCGAGTGTTGTATCATAGAAGGATTTTTTTCCCTTGGAGATGCATGAGATAGTTCTTAGAGAGTTCCATAGTTCTCCTTTACCAGTACATCCTGGTGTGATGATGATGTACAAATCCTTGAGGAGCCAGTTTTGGTGTCCTGGGCTGAAGCGTGTGGTTGCGGAGTTTGTGTCTCAATGTTTAGTCTACCAGAAGGTGAAGGCAGATCAACGTGTTCCTAGTGGTCTTCTACATCCATTAGAGATTCCTCAGTAGAAGTGGGAGGACATCTCAATGGACGTTGTTATAGGTTTACCTCAAGCTCTGGGAGGACATGATGCTATTTGGGTGATAGTGGAACATTTAACAAAATCATCCCACTTCATAGAGATCAAGTAGTCAAGCTCATGGGATGTTTTGTTGAGGCAGTATCTGAAGGTGGTGGTGAGACTTCATGGAGTCCCTAGGATGATCATTTCTGATCGAGATCCTCATTTTACCTCCAAGTTATGGAGTGTTCTCCATCCTTCTTTCGGATCTCAGTTATGCCTTAGAACTGCTTTTCACCCTCAAACGGATGGTCAGACAGAGCGAACCATCCAGACTATTGAAGGCATGTTACTCTCTTGTGTTCTTGATTTTTGAGTTTCATGGATGAGGCACTTACCCTTGGTGGATTTCACTTATAATAATAGTTTTCACTCCACCATAGGTATGGAGCCGTTTGAATACTTGTATGGCCGGAATTTCCATTCTCTGTTGTGCTGGACTTGTGTCAGAGAGTATCCAACTCTCAGACTGCAACTACTGAAGAATAAAACAGAGATAGTTCAGGTGATTCGTGGGAGGATGAAGGCAGTACAAGATCGTCACAAATCCTATGCCGATCAAAGGAGGAGACCCTTAGAGATTAATAATGGGGATCACATGTGTCTGAAGGTGACTCCCTATCAAGGGAAGGGAAGGTTTGGTCATGGTATTAAGATTTCTCCTCGCTTTGTTTGGCCTTTCAAGGTGTTAACTTGTGTTGGAGTTGTGGCGTATCGAGTAGCACTTCCCCATCAGATGAGTCAGATACATGACGTTTTCCATGTATCACAGCTACGCCGTTATCTTCATAACGACTCCCACATCATTGATTGGGGAGAGATCTATGTTGATGATGACCCCACCTTTGAGGAGAGACCTATGGAGATCTAAGACCCCAAGGAGAAGGTGTTGCGTGGGTGATGCAACCCCTTAGTTCATGTCTTGTGGCGACAGGTGGCATGGACGAGTGTACCTGGGAACATGAATCACATATACGTGCTCAGTACCCAAAGATGTTTGATGATTATCACTTTTCATGTATCGTCTCAACTTATGTGGTTGTGGAAATTTCATGTTTATGATATGGCATCCTTTGTTTCTTTGGTGGCATGATCTCTTTTGAGAGGTATCTCGGTGGGTGGTTGTTCAGACCCTGTTTCGTTTTTTCTTTAGGTGGGGTTGGGATTCTTGATGACAAGAATGTTTGGGGAGGTATCTGATGTAATGGCCTAGAACTCTTTGGTCCATTCATTTGTGAAAATGTGGTGTTAGAGGTGTCCAGGGGGATCAAGGCCACTTGGAGGTTCATTTGGGTGGCCTTTTTAAAGAAAACTGGAAGTCTTGTAGCGTTCGCACAGTTGGCGCATGGTTTGTTAAAATGGGCATCTAATCCGTGCATAGCTGGCCTTGATGGTAGTAGAGACCACATGGGAGGTTCATGGTGTTTCTAAACCATGCCGCCAAACCGTGCGAGCTGAGTGGCTAAGGTAGTGGTGACCGCACAGTTAGCACACGGTTTTTCTTACTGTGCGAATAGGCCGTGCGAGCACTTAAAGATTGATCCTAAATTTTAGGATAAGGACTGTTTAGCCTTTATCGCGATCCTTTAAGACCCTAATCAGTCATAACTCGGGATTACCTTTCCTTGAAGGTGGAAGAACCTCTCCAAAGCATTTTGGAGGCGACCCGCAGGCTTCTCTTCGCGAATCAAAGCCGGTTTCTTGATGTATGTGGTCGTTCTTGCTTTATTTCATAGATTTACTTAGATATACTCCTCATCTTCTCTCTGGATCTTAGATCTACGCCCGTTATGGGTATATTTTAGTGTGTGGAAGTCATTTATGATGAGATTTAGTCTTTAATGTGTCAGTAGAGGAGATCTAAGGACGATTTGTGGAGAATCGGCCCGTTTTCTTGGGCGTTCATCGACTGTTGTGTTTTCCTCGAAAACCTTTGAGGTAGGGGATTTGTGGCCTCTCTAATTGTTATGTGAAATCATAGAGTTAGCATAATTTATCCCTTTAGATCACAATGGAATTTACCTAGTTAAATACATGAACCAGTTTAAAATAATTGTCTTGATCTCATGTTGTTGCTTTGTACCGCGATAACAGATTGCCTCTTGATTTTCTAGATAGTGTAATATATAGGCCTTGCTTGTGATCATGTTTCTATTGTTGAAATTGATAAAGAATGTAAAGATGGAATTAATTGATAATTAATTGGATCAAAATAAAGAGGGATGAAAAATAATCTAGTACTGGTGGTAATTTGATGTTGATTAAGTTGGCATTGTAAGCATGTTTAATCCTTGTGATAGCTCACTGTGTTGGTTCATTATGTTGGAACCAACGAATTGAATATATTAATTCATGAGGGGATTAAAGAACTTTTTGTTGATAAATGATAATTCTTGATAGGGTTCTGAGTTACCCTCTTGCTTGTAAGGCCTAATGTGTTGTGCTTGGGAGCCATGAGTGCTCATTATGTATGAAGGTTGGATGTCTTGTTATAGGTCCAAGAGCACATTTGATGTAATGTGTTGTTTTCCTTTGTCTTGTGCTGTGTTGTGACCCTGGAGTGGTGTTGTGATATGTGGAGGCAGGGAGGCCTTGTGGTTGTGGCAGCGAATGATGCCTAGAGTGGCGAGATGCATCGGTTTATGCCTGTGGGTGTCGCGGAGGACAACCAGGATGGTTGAATGGGATGGATGTCATGGCTCGATGGTTGGTGGTTTGATTGATTGATTACCTATTAAACTTTTCCCCACTACTCAAGGCAGCTTGTTTTTCTTACCCTTCTCTCGAAGGAGGCGAATACGCACGGGGAATGCCATATGATTTCGGTGTTTAGCCTCTCAAGGGAGAATGGGCCTACACTCTTGATATAGGTGGCAATGACTCGACGAGTAGAATATCTACTCACCGAGTTGAGACCCCTTATGTTTAGTAGCATAGGATTCTTTCCTAGAATTCCTGGTAATATGGGCATGTAATTTTGAAATGAAATTTTGATTAAATATTGATAATCCACAGGGATGGAGAAGATGGAATTTAATGGTGATGTTGTAACTTTTAAATGAATGGTTGATTTTTAATGTGATTCCAAGAAATTTAATGTGGGTTGTTCATGGTTAATTAATGTGCAAAGACTTAATTAATGTACAGTGGAATTTATGAAAAAGGGATTGAAGTAACCTAATGAAATTCTTTAATAGTATCTGTGCTTATAGGATACCTAGTCTTAGAAATAGCAGCCTAGAGTCCGAAATACGTTAGCTGCAGTTGAGGCTAAAATTAGGTTATTCCCATAGCGTGGTTTTGAGTTATATATATTCGGCAATTTTTGTGTTTCTATACACTACTCCACCCTGTCAGTAAGGGAAACTAACACCATAGGGATTCTGAGCCCTAGGGGGTGTTTTCCCCAACATTCTGGTGGGAGGATGAATGGTTGACTACCCCCATTGGCCCCACTCTCTTCTCTTGGTAGTTACTGGTGCTGGAAGGAACATTGGTCAGTTTTCCCCATACAGGTGTCTAGAGGGATGTAATGGATGGTGGTTATTTTACACACATATATTCTGGATATAGTATCCTATGGACAACTATAGGTGTAACGTGTATAGGATGTGATGGCTTGAGGATCCTTACTCGGTGTATGGGCTGTAATGGCTTGAGGTATAATACCCGACGTAGGATACACGTTATACGAGTTGTGGTGGCTCCCAGAAACTACCTGGTTACTTTTGGTTGTGAAGATGTTGTGGTGCTTAGCCTAGGTGTCTGCGGGAAAGGCTTTGTGGTTCACGTGGTGCAGATTGTGGAGCTTAGCCTAAGTTTATATGGGCAGGCCTTTGGAGTGAGATGCACAGGATGTAGGTCATTGGGGAAAAGCGACAAACTAGTGGGGAAGTAGTAGCGGGGTAACCTTGATATATTTTTCTATATGATATATTCTTGTATGCTTTACTTGGTGAGAGTAGCGATTATGAGGTTGGGAACATAGTATACCTGTTAGGTGATGAGTTAGTTTCATTGTTGTTCATTGTGCTTTAGCATGATTTCTTTACTTTTGCATGAGAGGATTTGGGGAGGATCCAACTGATTATGCTGTTATAATCACCCTACATATACATACACTTTTTTTCTGGTCACTTGGAGTAGGTTGGAGATCTGGTTGGTTATTACTAGCTTGTGGTTGCAGGAGCAGTTCGATATTGTGGTCGCTGCTAGTTTTTTCTTTCTTTTGGGTACTTGTAGTTTTCCCCTTTCAGTTGTAGTACTTTTGCATGACATTACATGTGCACTTGGGTTTTCTTTTATACTTTAGTTCTGAGTTGGAGTTGGTTGGTGTCTATCTTATCTCTCTCTTTCACATGTGTTCTCTTAGAGGGTAATACCTCCCATTTGTGTTTTTATCATACCCTCGATGCTAGTCGCCAACCCGGGGCCTACTGGAGGTGGGACTTGGGGGTCATTATCACCCTTCTCACATTGTCGGCTCAGGAGGGGTACACTTTGTGGGGAGGGGGTCGTGACATAAGGTATGTGTGTCCCAAGAATCCTATAATAGTGTGATCCTAAGAAAGGTGTTACATATGTATGAAATTTATGAAATTGATTTTCCTTCTATGTTTGGAAATCTGGATAAAGGTAAATTAATTTATTTTTCTATGTTTTTTATATTAAAATGATATAAAATTTATCATTTATTTTTATATATATAGTTGGGAATGCATTGAATACTATTAAAATAAATGGTATGAAAAAATGGGTGGCATCCTACTGATCTTGTTATCTCACAACCTACACACCCCTTCCTTAGTTTATATACCTCGTCATATAATTCATTGCAAGGAATGGAATGGCATCACATTGAGGTGGTGATATTTTCGATAAAATTGTTTTTATTTAGCTGATGGTGAGACGATGAGTGTTTTCCAAAGCTGTCACATGAATACAGTAATTCTCAATATTTTATATTATTTATTCTTTTCACTGGGACATGCCTCATGTTGATTTTTTGTTTATCCGCCTCATTTTTATCACTTCAATTATTCTGCAACATTATGGACATATATATTCGGGTTTTATTCCATTACATTTTATATGTATGTATATATATTTTTTATTCTTTGTGTTTTGTCAAATCATTCCCTATATTTGTTGTTAATTCATGTGTTATAGTCTCCATCCCATGCGTATTAGGAATTCCCTTGAGGTATGTGGAAATCTGAATCAGAAACTAGTTTCTGGGGTATCCATGATGGGTTTAACATATACGCATCTAAGGAATTAATGGAGCCAAAATTCATTGGATGAAATGAAACATGTTTGGATTATTATTATTCATGGATTAAAAAAAATCGGATTAATGTATAATCATCATTAGTAAATAAACTATACAATTAATAACATGGTATATTACCTAAAAATTCTTGAAGGAGATGGAGAATGAGAAAATTAACCACTACATCTAGAGTAAAATTGTAATTACAACTCCTTGAATGAGAAATAAAACAATTGAACATATATTATCATTAATAAATGAATCTACATTATATTATATATCCATTATGAAGTATGTGCTCTTTATAAATGAAATTAATTACAAAAAAAATATTTCTCAAAGGAAGGGAACAAAGAAGAAAACCCATACTACCTTTGATATTGTTGAGTAAAAAAACCTTGTTGGATGTGATTTCAATTTAAATATTACATACAATGAATATTTATAGATTTTTGATTCAAATGTTATTGTATAATTAGTTACCCCATTTCAAATAAAAAAAGGTGTATCATATGAAATATCAATTATCAAATTAAATTTCAGACATGATATCCTAAAAAGTAATATAATCATTGTGGGAGAAATCAATAGATATTTAGTGAATAAATATTATTTTTAGAAACCCATAAATTAAGGATTAACATAAAAATATTTTATCATTTTGGTAGACTAAAAAACATCATTAATGGAGGTCAATAAGAATTGATTTAAATCATTGGAGGGAAATTGGGTAAGCGGACAACATTTACTGTTTCATGCTTAACTCTAAACATTCAAATAATATAAAATATCACAGAACAACATCATAATAACCTAATTAGTAACTATACTCATATATTCTATTATTTATATTTTTCCTTTATAATAAATTTTTATATGAATTTTAGTTTTTTATTACAAATATTCAAAATTAGGTGTTTGTATTCTTGATCATTTTTAAATTGTTTCATAGAAATAAAATGGAATTTATTATATATATTATTTTCATCATTAAAACAAAATTTACTGTACTAGATTATATGTTACCTGATTTGTATAAATGTAAAATTTTATTTTAGGGTAGTTTTGTCCATAAACTATGAATATTAAATTACTGATGATCGTGTTTCAATGATTATTAGTGAATGAATGGTGATTTATATGTTAGTGAGTTCAATTTTATACAACCTAACATGAACAAAACGAATATTGATTTTATAAATTTATAATATTATACTCATAAATATGTTCTCATAGTCATCCATATTACAAATTCATTGTATTGATCTTGTAGATTAAAAAACCAACCCAATTTTGAATGTATAATGATTGATGGATGATTATGAAATGTTATAGTTGTATATATATTACAGAAGAAGAATAAATATCTTATTTACTGTCTATTAGGTTGAAATATCATTATTTTTACAAATTATAATGACAATATACATTAAATAAATTCATTCCTTAAAAATAAGGGATCATTTTCCTCTTAGGTTTATCTATAAAAATGTTTTCATTAATGATAATCATTTTTGGATCATATGACTATGTTATCTTTTATGTGATACTAAATCCATAATTATATTAGAAAATCATGTTTATCGTTCAATATCATCCTTATACGTAGACATAAAGGGTAGTAACGGAATACATAATACACCATTCTATATAGACGGGAGTCCTCTTGTACTCATGGATGATGTTTTCATTTTCATTATTTTAGAGGAAATATTTATATATATTTTTATCTTAATGTAAAAACCATAAATTGTAATATGTTATTACTTTTAAATAAGTCAATGGTTTTGATTTCTTTCTCCACATTCAACAATGAACTAAAGAGAAATTGCTAAACATTTGTTAAATATTATTAATATTATGTATGAACATTAAAACCAAATAATTTAATTACAAGAAAAAAATGACTAACTACATTATAAAATATTTATAAAAACTAAATATTGGTAATTTCATATATAAAATAATTTTATTTATTATTTCAAAAACAACTAAGGAAATAAATTTATTCTTAATAATATATTTTTATAAAATTAGTGTTTTTTATGAAACAAATTATATTAGGATAAAATAAAAATAAATAAATTTATAATATGAATAATATATCAAAAGTAATTTAATAATTAATTTATTGAAAATCAAAATAATTAATAGTCTATATTTTAAAAAGAACAATACCTTTAATTTTTATTTATCTCACATTTACATCTTATTAGAAATTTTATAAAAGTTTTAATTTGAATTTTATAAAATTAGAAAAAAAATTGATTCATTATATTAACATTTTCTTAAGAATATTTTTTTGTGAGTTTTATAAAACGACTAATTTTTTGGGGAATACTAAAAATTAAAATTTTATAAATAACATGAATTTTATAATGTTATTAGTATTTAATTATTGAATTAAAATTTCTGAATTTTTTAATTAAAAAATATATATTTTATATATATGATATCAATGTCTTAATTTTTATTTTAATTATCATTCCCATATTATATTTTTTATAAAAGGAGAAATAAATTCGACAAAATATTTTTTATTAATTATTAATTTATATTTAAAAAATATTTTTATCACAATTAAAGATATACTAAAATTTAATAGATATAAAATTTCTTATCGAAAGTTCAATATTAGCTAATAAGGACCACATTATTTTTAGGTAGAAATATACTGTAACCGAAGGTGAAAAAAAGTAACCAAATTAAAAGATTTAGTGGTCAAAGCAATAACTCAAATCATAAAGGACTTGACACATGATAAAATCTTGTCTCTAATTTAGAGGATATTATATGGATATTCTATATACATTTCCCACCAAATTAAGTCACAACTATGAAGCAACATGGCAGTTTTTTAATGTTTATCTTTTTATATTAACTTGAAATGTTAACAAAAATTATATTCTCAGAACTTTTAAAAGGGCCCTCTTACCACACCTTAAAAAATCTCATAAATTTATTTTTACTCCAACAAACCTACCCTTATTACATAAAATTGAATAAAATATTAGTCTCTTGAGATTATCGTGAAAGTATATTGTACTATTTCATCCACTTCTAATAGATCTTCCATTTATATACCAATGTTCTATATATGATTAATCAATTTGACATGACTTTATTATTATCTATTTTTATTATACAATAGTAATTTTAAAATTCAAAATTATAAAAAAATATTATTTATATATTAATTTTTTTTATTATATGAGAATAATCATTAATGACATTTTCCATTTCTATTAATTAAATGGAATACATGAATCATGTTTTTTAGAGAATATCATCTCTAGGATTCAATATTTTTCATTTTACTTCACCATATTAAAGAATTCAAAAAGGATAATTTAATAAATGACTTCTATATTATTATAATTTTTATGATTTTTATGAAATAAACTACATTATATATTTCCAACATTCTAAGGAAAATAAATTCATGAACCATGTATTTTAGTGGACTGCTGCCTTCATGGAATGAATACTTTTAGATATTATTTTCATTCTTTTCAAAGATGGAGGGTCAAATGGATTGTATTAAAAGATAATATTGATATTTATCATAATATTATGGTTTTTGTTTTTGATATATTATATCATAGTGATGATATGATAAATAAACAATTATGATTAATTAAATTGTATAAACATGTTAACAAAGAGGAAAATAATCCCTTCATTCTATATAATGACATTATAGAAATTAACTTATCTTTATAATGTGTTCCAATTTTTAAATATATAAAAAATGAAAACATATTGTGATCAGTATTCTTTTTTAACAATATTACTACTAAAACATCTCATAACCATCCATTATTCATGATCCATATATGATTCTTTTTTTTTTACCGTTTTATTGAACATTTTTTTGAATATAATTCATGGATAACTATGATAACATATTTACTAGTAAAATGTGATATAAATATTTAAGTATTGTTTTTGTGGTTATGTTTGGTCATATCATCAAATAACCAATAAATAAATAATCACCCTTCATTCAATAAGAATCACTTAAACCTGATCATTCCTCATTCTATCATCACATATCATATAAAAAAGACAATGTAGAGGAATATTAGATTTATAATGTATTTTGAAACATCTATTATATTTCATAAAAATATATTATAACGACTCAATTTTATGAAATAATATAAACCAACAACACTTTTATAAAAATATATCAGACTCATAAAATTTAATTACACCCAATGCCGAAAATATGAGAAGATAAACTAAAATATATGTGTATTTAATGAATATAATTGAAGATTATAAAATTATAATTTTACAAATATGTTTATTGGGAATATATTAAATGAAATCAATTTAGTTATTCAGGATATTTTTTGAATGTTCATAATGAACTAAGATATAGAATAGGGTTTTCGTCTCAAATTTCTCCCCATGAGTAAGGTTTAGTATTATAAAACTAATAATGTTTGTGACTTAAATAATTCCATTATGATATATCAGATTATCAATAATAAATTAATCAAATAATTTTATGTTTAATTAAAATCCCAAATTTTATAAAATTAATTCTTCAAATTGTACTCAATCATTAAGGGTTTTCATGGTATGAATTATAATTTTAGAGAGATGTCACATGTTATACAATAAGGGTCCATTGATTGTAATACAATTGAATTAATATAACCTAAATGTAATATAAACAATTTCATTTAATTTAATGGGTTAAACTAATAAAATTAATCATCATTTCATCATATTAATATTGATTCAGTTGTTAGCCTGGGCATAAGAGTTTTTCGTATATCAATTGTACTTTATTGAGAAATGATGTTTCAACTGAACTAATTTAGTATAATTTTAGAATATTATTTACCATGATTATATCATGTGTTACATTCCTATTCTTTAAATTTTTGAGATAGAAACCCATTTTAAAATGTTTAATTCTTCATGTTGTTTGTTTCTCACAAAGGATATTGATATCTATTGTCCCAATTATTTGAGATATAATGTGTTATTATAATATTTATTATTATAATACCCTTTAAATGTGAATAAATGTTTTTAATTACTTTAATTGAAGGGGTTTCACATAAATTACATACATAGATTTATTGTGAAAATTATTTACATGGCTATATACCACTACTCTATAATGTGTTAGCTTATGTGATTATTTTTCAGAAAGATATTAAATTAATTTATTGTGGTATTATGGAAATCTAATATATATTTTTTAATATGATACATATGTTTTTGAATAAAATTTATAATGTGTATTATGTTTTTTTAATTTCTCATTTGTTTCACTATATGGGTTCTAATCATTTTAACCATTTTATTTTCATGGGTAAATTAATTTTTTCCATAAATTGTTATTATAATATAAATGTTTGTTGTAATGTTAATTGTGTATTCTTATACCATCTATAATTCTTCTATATGGGTAATTATCACGTTATCCATTTTATTTTCCTCAAAAAATAATTGGTACTTTTTATATTGATATAAAAATTCATATTATTATTGGAAACATTGATTGTGAATATTTTCATAATTTTATCATAAGAAGAATTTATTATACTTACACAAGTGATGGGTGGAACCTGGAATAATATATCTCTATGATGAATCATCATGTATAATAAAAAATACATTTTTGAGAATTTTATTTATTTGATCCCAATTCATTTAGTTTTATTAAGTATAGACCTGATAACATGAAATATATCTTATCTATGACTATGATGATAAGGTTCATGTCTTAGGAGATTCCATGATAGATAGTTCACAATTTACGATATTATACATTCAATCAATATGAATTTCATAATTGTTATCCGAATGATCTATATATTTTAATTCTTGTGTTTGATATACTATAATCATTATTTTAGATGATTTTTGAATAATGGTGAATACATAGATCAATAAAATTTAATCCATGTCCATTTTATGATTTCATCAATTATATTTTTTTTCACGTACTACAAAATTTATCCCAATATATATTATGTTTCCATTTCTCAAGGTTATGGTGAAAATTATTACACATGACATGTCTAACATTATAGATTTTGGGTGGAATTTAAATGTTTATATCAAATAATTACTATAAATCTAGCAGTTTCTTATATAGTGAATAAAATATACATCATTTGGGAAATATATGGTCTTCCTTAGTTTATATTATATCATAATTATATTATGTAAAAAATATATAATGCCTTAGTAATTTAAATCTTGTAGGATATCATTTAAGACATGTAATTAAGGGATAGTTTTGTTTTGAAATATAAAGTTTTCATCAAAGTGAGTACGTAGATAATCTATTTATAGAACCAAATATTGGAGTGTGGCTAAAAAACCCAGTTTTTATCATATCATGGATTAAATGTTATTGAATTTTATGATGGTTTTAGGGTAATTGATGGGTTTTTTACATTAGGGTTGATTATAACATGAAATGTATATATTACCTTTTGAAATATTATATGATTTATAATTTATTTAATATTATACCTTTTATATAGGTATTATGATAAGAAAAAATTAATGAAATCCATAGAGAGAAGGGTAAGATATAATTCAAGTTAATTATGACATATAGATGTTCTGGTAAACAATATACTATATGGTTAAACTTGAAATGAAATTCTTATCATGATACTACATTTGGACCCATTTTCCGATAAAGATGTTTCTTGGGGAAATAACCCCAAAAGGTATTATTTGGTATTAACTAAATTAACACTCCATGCACTTAAAACATGCTTAACTATATGCAGTCACTGAATCTCTAGGGAACATGCTTTAGTTATTTAATGTTGTATTTATAAACTATAATGAGGGATTTGAATATATTTACATTATATAACAAAAAAATAATGAAACCAAAGATAATATTTATTGCGAATTATATCATCATTTATTATGGTATATATGATTTTTTTTATTTATTTGAAAATTTATAAGTTAGATAATCAGAGAATAAATTTCAGTGCTTTTTTAAGTTCATGTAAATTTTGTATCTTTTTTAGTTTTTAATTATGAAGAATGAGAGAACCCTACTCTATATGACCAATGTTTAAACAAAAATGATATATGTTAAACTAATAGTGGTGTAGGTTGAACTGTGTTTTACACATGTTTTGTTGTATGATATATTGGATTACATGATAGTTTTGTAAAGTGACACACCATGAGGTTAAATTTTCCCATGGTTAATAATGATAATTATCTTATAATTATCATCCAATATATTAATTATTATTGTTTTAATAATGACCGATTACCAAAGGGAAAAATTAAAAAATTGACTCCATGGACAATGTAAAAACAATCCCAGTGAACAAACTAAGTGGATTAGTGTTGAAGTGAGAAAAAAAATATTAATACCAACTAGAAATAATAAATTCTTATTGAAAATATGAACATAGTTAAAATTTTCTACATGTCGAAGAAGTAAATGTTGAAATAACATATAAGTTTAGGTGACCATGATGATACAGGAAAAAGATTAAATTTCATGCACGTAAAACTGTGGGATGAAGCATAGGGGAGATATCCTTAGATGGATAAGTAAATTATATAAATATTTAAATTAAGGTTACCAAAATCACTTGTGGAAGGGAATGATATGAGTGTCAAAAATGTATTACTTTAATTGATGGATATATGTAAATTATGAAACTATATGTAAAAAACAAGGGGACATAGAAGGAAATAGTAAACAATAACAACCAAAAAAAAGAAATTCCAATGATTCTATTACTATCCCATAATATAGTGTTTTTTGGTAAATATTTTCAATATATACTATGGATTTTATGTTTTCACAAACTACAATATTTTGGTTTATAAATAAAAAAACAAAAGTGTTATCAATAGAAAAAATAATAATTTTCATGGTTTGTAAAAGGTAATTCTTTAATGAACTAAATATTATTTCCTTATAATAATTCAATATGAAATTGGTAGTGCTTCATATCCCTATATTAAAAATTTATAATTTTTTATGCAGGTAAATCTCTTCCACAACATAAGTAATCCAAATATCATCTAGCGATGTATGTTCAATTATTTGTACCTTAATTTAATTACTCTAATCTTATGTGTAAATATATGAGGAAAAATTTATTAATGGGGTGGTGAAGGTTAGATACAGAAATTTTAATATATTATACATTTATAAGAATTCGATTTTTTTGTGTAATCGTCCACAAACATCACTGGAATTACGAAAAATCATTATACTTTTCCATAAGTTTTCTTATGAATGTCATTTAAAACCATTATATTATATTGGATAGAATGAATATGAATGATTTTTTTAAAAATTAATTATATAATTAATAAAATTCTATTCTTTAAATGAATTAAATTTCATTAGAGTAGCTAAATAAACTATAAAAATCAATTTATGGTTAATGATATATTTTTCTAAAAGTTCTTTTTTCCTGAAATATTTATATTATGATTAAATATTAATACACTATATTCATAATATAACCAATATATTATGAATAACATAATTATTAAATGATATGTAATTTGAATAGTGAATAGATAATATTCTAAAAAGCAATTTTCCAATAAAATTAATTTATATTATATTTGTCATTTTTATTTACATTTTTAAATATATAAAAAATAATATTTAGAATCTAAAAAAATATTTTATTAAATTTATCCTATTAATATTTTTATATAAAGACCTGTTTAATTTTTTTTAATGATTCATTTTTCGGTGAGTATTTCAATATATTATTTTTATAAATAAACTATCTTTTATAAAATTATTAGTATACATATTTGAATAGGAAATTCATGAATCATTTTAATGAAACAAAATCTATATTTTAGATGTGAATTTATTATTTTAATTTTTTTATAATTTACAAACCCATATTGGATAATTTTTTAACAATAGTACTATTTTTCATGAATGTTTTTCTATTACATTTTATATTATTATTTTAAAATTTATTTTTACCACTTTTATAAATTGAATCTAATGAAATGTAATTTAAAATTAAAAATAAATGGATGCAAATTATCTTATAAGGATATATTTATTTTTAAGGATAATGATAATGTATCCATATATAAAAACATATAACTATAGTAAAAAATGGAATGGTAAAATTAAATAATTATGGCCAAAAGGCACGAAGAATTAAAAAATAATTTCTATAATCGATGTAATTATGTTTGTCTCTAAAATATATCTCCATCCATCAATTATTTAATTAAATTCTAGAAACATGAAATTATTATAACGACAATTTTTATATTGAGTAGAAATCTTTAAAATTTTAATTCCCAATAGTTATAAATGGTCATTCTCACCACCCCTGAAGGGATGCACAAATATTTGGCTTCCCCATGAAACCAATCCCTTATTCTCTACCCAATGACAATATTCCACCATATTTTCTCTCTAGTCACAATATATTCGCATATTTCAGATATTTCCAATGTGTCTTCCAATGAAATCTCAAATTTCTCCATTGGTGTTATTACTTTTAAATAAATTATTTATTTTTTGTTTTTTGTTTTCCAATATTAATGATAAAATCCATGTAAAATAATTCTACCATTGGATATATACTTAATTTGTTTTTCACATGAGAATAATAATTAATAATGTATTCACTTTTCTATTATGTAAAATGAATATATAAATCATGCATTATGTATACAACCGCCCCCATGATGCTACATGTTATGTTATTCTTGCCAACCAAACAATTATGGTATATTAGGTGAATTAAATATATCTTTTTAATACTTATATAATACTGATGATGTAGAAATTATATACCATATTACTAATTTTTAATTATAATGAAGAAAAAATTATTATCCACGTGTTAGTGTAGACTACTACATTAATGGAATGATTGAATTCCATTATTATTTTATTAACTATCATACATAAAAGGACATAGGGATGAGATTAAATGATATGTATTAATTTTATGATATAATTATGTTTTCCGTTGTGTAAATTTAAGATTCTATTAATGATATGATTAATAAGTGATTATCATTAATTTTGTAGTTTAAAATTATAGAACCAAGAGAAAAAAATTGATTATTTCTATGTATTGGATATATATAAATCATAAAATTTTATATTATGATATATCATTCTAATAAAAAATATATTATATCATTATTCCTTTTTAATAATGAAATTACTATTCAATCATCTCATAATGATCAATTAATCATGGTAGGTTAATGTTTGGGTGGTTTCAAATACCAACTTGTATAATACTATAAATTTATATCATGGATGATTAAGAGAACATAATTAATAGTATAATATGTTTTATAAAATTATAAATTGATTTTTGGTTTTTTGTAATACTATATCAATATATAAATAATTAATTAAAATTTCACCATTTGTTCATTAAGAATCACCCAAACATGGTCGTCACAGATTCCATCATTAAGGATCATAACCAAAATTTCAAGGAAATAAAACTATTTCCATATTAAAGATAATTGAATATACATACTAATACCTTATATAATATAATAATAATGGATATTTTGAAAACAAAATATATAAAAAACTCTTTTCTGAAATTGGTTTTGGGCAACAAACAGTTCTTAACACTAATTTTAAAAATTGTTTAAAATTGATATATATATATATATAATGATTACAAAAGGGGAATATAAAGGTATATAATAATGAATATGGAACCTAGGATTTTATTTAATAATTAATAATTAATTATTCAGGGCATGTGGAGTAAGAAGAAAAATCACGACTATGGTAAGTGTTTTCATCTCAAAACCCTCTCATTGAGACATGTGTGGTTTTATGAGCATAATTTTATTTATTCGGTGTATATAATTCATATTTAAGATATAATTTGATATATAATATTTTAATAATAATATTTTATACTTAATTATAGTCCATATATTTGAACGTATATTGATAAAATTTAAAAAAAATGTTATAGTTATCTTATACTCAATTCATATTATATGAAAAATGTTTCATGTTATAAAAAAAGCTACATATGCATATTATTATATATATCTAGTATCATTTGATTGTAATATTAATTAATTACTTGAATGTATTTTTATAATATTATATAAAACAAGTTATTTTTATCATATATCTTTTGACTCAAGTATTACTGTAGTCATAAATTTTTTTTGGAAAATAGATATTAATTCATTGTGTTTTGATCATTAAATTTTACTAATTTCATATATAGATGGTAAATTTTGAACAATGTTTTTTTATGTTCTCATTGTTTACAATTTTACCACATAAACCCCTTTTTCGAATATTTCATATTTTTTGAGTAATTTATCCCATATGGGATACTGGAAGCACAAATATTCTTTAGTTAAGATAATAAAGATTAATCTTGAACATTATTCTTCAAATTAATTTTATATATGAATACCCTATTTTGTATTCCTTTAATTAAAGGGTTTTGACAAATATTCCATAAATATATTTAATTGTTAAATTATTGAATTTACCATCTACCATTACTCTTTACGATTTCATCTTGAGGTATTCTTATATAGAAAAAAATTACATATATTTATTAGGGATTTTTTTTGAATCCATATATTTAGTAATTATTAGATTATGTTTATTTAATTCTCAAGAATGATGATTATATATATTTTAAGCATCCACCATCATATTTTGGAAGAGTATTGGTCATGTTATCCCTTCTATTGTCGTCGGTAATCTATTTTCATTACATATGTTGTTGGTAAAATACATGTGATTGTTGTAAATTTTAATATATATTGTTTAACATTAGAATTGTTTCTAATATATGGGTTATGATACATTTAATACATTTATTTTCCAGATAAAATTTTTATTCTTTAATATTTTTCTATACATGAAAATATTAGTATTTTAACTGTTGAATATGGACTATTTAATCATTTTATCACATGAGTAATTTATTGGACATAATATATTGATATTTGGGGTATGAAAATATAGACCCCCTTGATGCATCATTAGGTTTCATGAGATAATTTTTTTTGGTATTTGGTGTATCACTGACCAATTCTACATGATTTCCTGGTATATCTCATAATGATATGACTGATTCATTGTCTGTGTAATTGAGGTCAAGGATATTCTGTTGGATGATGCATTGATTATAAGGTCGAGATATCAAAATTTTGAATTTCATCACCACATGCTTATTTATTGTTATCCATGCCATAATTTTATTTTTGTTATTATGTGTGGATATATTATATTCTTAATTTTAGTTGAAAATAAAATTATGATGATCACTTAATACTTCAATAATACTTATGCCATTATTTTACCATGATTTAAATAGTTTTATATTATTTACTAATTATGTGTTTGAAAATACCCATCAATGTTTTTCATTTAATTATGTTATTTCAAAATTTATTTCCTTGGATATGTCTAAAAATATTTAATATTTAGAGATTTTCTAGGAGTTATTGAAGAATTTACATGGATTCTCTAGTTCATTTTAGAGTGAAAAAATATATGTTAGTTTAGAAAGACAAGGGTGTAATTCATTTATATTCATTATTAGTTGTGTATTTATATAAATCTATAAGGCCATGCGAATTTATGTAAAAAACTTTTATTTATATAATGTTTTTATGGGATTGTCATTTTTGGAATTTCTTAGTTGGTATTAAATGTAGTATGTAAAATATGTTTTATGGGAAAAAATACTAGAGTGTGTGTCTAGGGAAAAACATTCAAAATCATGGAAATAATGAATGTATGAAAATTATTTAATAAATTTAATTTAATAAAATATTAGTTAGTTGGTGATGGAATAATAACACATTACTTTGTAGAAATGATAATCAAGAGAACACAACAATGACAGTTTCAATTTTATTAATTAAAACACTAATGGTGGCTCATTATTGTGCCATAATAATAATGAAATAAAATTATACTAATGGTATTAATGTTAATATTACAATATTTTGTAACATAATTTGAGGATAAAAAAGTGAACATATTGAAATATACATGATAATTGGGTGGATAGAACTTTATACTTTGTCTTTGGATTATCTCTATTTAGAGAGAGATTATTTTTCTGAGGGATAGACTTTTTAAATTAAAAGAACCTCTAGAATGTGTAACATAATTTTTAGTAGGTTTTTGGGATGTGTTTGGACTTGTCTATATATTTTTTAGTATGAGTGGATGTGAGAAAAGGAGTTTAACTTTTATAAGGTAAAATTTATAGCATGTTTAAAAGTACCTTAATCTCCTCAATTATGAAATATGATTCACAAAAAATTTTCCTCAAAATATAGATATAATAGAATTTGGAATATATAAGATCAATCCACACTAAAACCTCTTAATTTTGGGATTTTGTTTTCATTATTCAATTCCATCACATTTTTTAAATATTACATTTACAATTAATTTTTTTCAAAGTAAATTACTAATTATCAATGGTAAATTATATATTTTATGCCCGAAAATAAACATGATTATATTAAACACTTTAAACATACAGATTTCAAATATGAAATTAATTTATTAAATAGAATTTCTATCATTGGGAAAATTTAATTTTTAAAATAAAAAGGTTAATATATTAAAACAATTTTGTAAAAAAAACATATATTATAAAATGTAACATATAAGATTTTATATTAAAAATATACTATAAAAAATATAATTATATATATATAACTATATTTCTTCATGAAAATGGATTACATGATTTCAAGTTCATATATATATACTAATAGTTTTGTTTTGTATTTGAATGTTTAAAACTGATATTTTTCACATTTTTATAAAATTAATATTTCCAAATTAATCCTAAAAATTCATCTTAACATTATATTTTCATTTCTGAATTAAAATTATGATCAAGTTTTTCAAAATAAAATTAAAAATTTATAAATTTAAATATTTAATAAAGTTAGAAAATATAATATAAAAATGTTTTTATTTGATTTTTTTTTCAAATATTTGATTTTAATATTTGATTTTATCTTATTTTCCTTATAAATTTGTATTATCCAATTATTAGTATCAGTCATATTTTACTATAACTATTTTTTATGTTTATTGGAAAAATAATCAATGCAATAAAAAAGGGATAATGTTATAAAATTTCATTTCTAAATAAAAAATAATCTTATTAGAAAATATAGGTTGAAATTTTTAATTTATATAATACATAAAGAAAACATCATTTAATATTTAATAAATTAATTCATCATTTTTGTTTTTAACTATAATAAATAATAATTATTTTTTAATCTTTTTATATCATGGATTCATTTTTCATAAGTGGTACTTGAAAAGAATGTTATGAAAAAAAAATTTACTTATTTAATGATAAAATTATATGAAAATCTCATGAGTTTTATATTATTTCACCCTTAAATAAATTAATTACCTAAAATTTTAAATATAAATTTTGTCAAAAAAATTGTTGAGGTTATTCTTATGGTATCTCTCATTTGGGGTGTAACTTCTAATATGACATCAACTTACTCGGTTAGAAATGATTGTGTAACTTATCTTCCTCTAACAACATTAATAATTCTTAAAATAATATTCTTATTTATATATACACCCTTATCCTATAATATTCAAAACTGTACCTTTCTGAATTTTTTTTTAAAATATAATAAATTAAAAACTAGTGGTACAATATATTATTATAAAGTTTTTTACTCTAAATAATCCTCAAATTATATTTACCACTAGTTCATAAAACCACAACACAATGAATATGTTAATCATAAATCCATAAATTAGATAAACCTCAACAAAAATAACATTAATTTTTTTATTAAATATAAAATAAATTAGAAGGATATATATACAAACTAACTCACTATACTCAAAATAAATCATCCCATTATTATATCAAAATCCATATTATTTTAATCCAATGATTTATCTAGATGTAAATCTAGTGTTCTCTAATATTTTTAATCAATGTATAATCTTTTAATAAAATATATATTCAAGGTTTTTTATATCATACATTATATCATTTGAAAGTAGTAATTTTTAAAAATATAAATCTCACTGAATTATAAGACTAAGAAACTCTTTTTATTCAATTCTAATAGTAATATACTAAAATTAAAAAACATTAATGTACGATTCAATGTTCATTAATAGAAAAAATTATTCTTTAGATACATAAATTTGTTAGGTTCAATTTCTTACATCCTTTTTCAAAAAAATACTATAACCAAAATGGTAATAATAATATATGATATTTGAATATGGAAAAATAATCAAAATATGAATTCCACTATGATACCTTCATTTTTGACTATTTCATACTTCTTTCAACTTTTGACCATCTTTGTTAAATGTTTTGTTTTCCATGGTAATTTTTATATTTGGTTCTATAATATAACGATTTATCATCACAACTAAATTTTTTATAATGGGTTAAATGTATAATAAGACAAACTAATGAAAACTCCCATTAATATTAAACTAGGTCTGATGATAAGCCTCTTAGTTCTACACCAGATGATTGTCATGTTATTTTCCTTCCAACCATTTTGGGCTTATTACCCCTATGAACATTTATT
This sequence comes from Viscum album, assembly GCA_963277665.1. Lineage (NCBI taxonomy): Eukaryota > Viridiplantae > Streptophyta > Magnoliopsida > Santalales > Viscaceae > Viscum > Viscum album. Next base: position 568,387,438 of record OY728126.1, on the reverse strand, counting down.
CCAGATCTATAATATGATAACCTAACATTAAATAATATATATTCTAGTTATTTAAATAAAAATGTACTTTATCAAATTTCTAATTATTTATTAGGTTTATATCATTTATTATTTTGGTAAGAAATTTTACATAACTAAACCACATATATACATAGTGGACATAGCTATTCGGAATCCAGTTTTTAACAATATAAAACCATTAAAATAAGCAATACTTATTTCATGAAAAATATTTACATCATTAAAATTGATTTATTTATTTAATTTAACCATCTTTAATAAAAATAAGTAACATTTATAAAAATGGGATGGGTACAAATTACATTGTATCTTATAGGATATGAAATAATGATACTGATTGAATATAAATATTAATAAAATGTTACATTTTTCATAATATATATTAAGATAAAATAGTTTCTTACCTATGAAATAAAATTATTTGCCCAAATATTTTTATTATAATTTTCATAAAAAATTTTAATTGAATAAATAATATTCATATATGTATCTTTTAGATCATGAAACAAACATAATAAATTTTTTCAAAAAGTGATAATTTTCACCAATACAAAGGTATCATATATATTCATTTGAATAAAAAAATTATCTTAGTTTGGGAACTCATAGTATTCCAATAATAACCATTTCATGAATATATAAAACGTATAGGTTTCCTGGGATATCATTTCAATATAACTATAAAAACCACTCTTAAAATGCAAAAACCATACATTCAGCTTCTATGACCAATTTTTTGATAGCAACCATGATCCAACCATTTTGTGGATTATTATGTAACTATCATTTAATGGATAAAAACATAACTACCCATCCGAGTATTGTAATATAACAAATTTTCATTATATCAATTACCTTAAACCCTAAAACATGAAATTTTTAATTTTAACATTACACTTATAAAACATTCCAAAGGATGAAACCATTCTTATTAGAGATTTATAATTTAAAATCATTTTGAAGTAAATAGGAATAAATTATAAATGAAAATAACCTATAAAATATGTTAATTAATCTTAAAAAATTATTATTCATGAAATTGTGAAATTATTTTCTTGCTGTTTAAGTTCAAAAACATTCCTTTTAAACTACTGATGGAAAATGGACAAAGGACCCTATTTGGAACAAAAAATAAAGATTAAATCCAAATCATTTTATAAAAAATAAATAATGGTTCAAAAATTAAATATTCATAATACAATTTTTAAAAAATTTAAAATAACATTAAAAATATTGATGTTGAATAAGAACTATTTTATAGGTCAACATTAAATATATGATTTTAAAAAAATTCCCTTTCCAATAGATTTAATCATCTCATAAATTCATTATATTCACTGATAATAAACGTAAGATAATTATATAACTGATTAATAACCTTTTTCATTTGTATTATTCTATTTGTATAAAAAATTACGATGTTACATAAAATTACATAATCATTTATAGTCACAGGTGGATTTTTTCATAATGTTATATATACAAGACAAAAGTTATTTGGTTAAGAGGACTGTGGTGAAGGAGTCATTACTCTGCCACCTCCATAATAATAATCAAGACATATATATCGCTTTTATTTATAAATTAATATTTTAAAACCTACTATAATATATTTTTATGAAAAATGAACTATGCAACAATCACGGAGAAAATATGTCGTACATGTGCATGAGTAACATATTTTTCAATTTTTTTGATGATATTCATGGAATAATGTTATTTTTGATTTAATATTTTTGGAAATTATAATTAAATAGAAAATACAATATAATTTATTCGAATATAACTATATAAATCATCCATGTGATGAGGTGATGAAAACCAAATTTCATTTCTCTATGGAGGTAGTAATATGCATGCACATGTGAATGGTGTTATTTGTTATTAGTGAGTGCAAAGGTATGAAATAAAAAGTTATTATTAAATTTTTTAATTGTACATATGTCATTAATATTATAAAATATTAATTATTTTATTGAAACCTATCATTAGAGTTATTTATGGAAAATGAATCACATTAGTTCGTAAGGCATTAGTCCACCATACACACGAATGCTAAATTCCATTTCATTTTCAATTATAATAAAGACTAATATTTTTTATTCCATTAACATTATATAATTTAATTATATAGATTAAAATAGTGATATTATTTTATCATATATGAAAAATATTGAAATTATGTGGATGAATAAATATCATTAAAATAGTCAGGACGATTTTGTACCTCTGAATTGGAAAACTACATATTCAACCCACCATATTCCCATCATGGAAGGTATTTTGGTCAAATAAATACCTATTTAATAGGTGGAGTAATATTGGGAAATTAAATTTGATATAGGTTGGTCGAAACAAAAGGATCTTGAAATGTATAGAGAAGTATAGATGTTGGTCCCCTTTATATAATAGGGGACGGGCACTCTTAAAATTTAAAAATCAATTTTGTATTCTACATAACTGCAACCAATTTTATTTTGATTATAGGATGAATATTGTAAAAAATAATTTCAAACAATAATTTATTTACATTTTTATGTCCCCCTAATCATGTGGGTTTTACCTATCCTAAACTATTTTTATGCATACCATGACAAAAAAATTACCCTTTGAAGGACACTATGATTTCAATAAATAGAAAAATGTCCAACATATGGATAAAAGCTGATTTTATCCATCATATTATAATCACATGGTTAAAAAAATATTTTTATTAAATTTAAATAATTTAATTGGATATTATATATTATAAAAAAAACATTATTGTAATATTTTGGACTATTCAATAGTCTAATATTAATAAAATTCCGGGAAAAGTTAAATTTAGAAAAAAAGTATTTTATTATATCCCTATAATGTCATGGCCATCTTTAAATCACATGTATCTGATTATTTATCTCATGTTAAGTTCAATTTAATTTTTTATCTCAATTTACATGATTTTTAAACAAATTTAAATATTACTATGAGAGAATTGTGTATAAGTAAAGCCAACTATTTTTATAATAAAAACTAAATACAAATTACCTAAAAAAATAAAAATCTATTATATTTAAAAATAATAATCATATCTGAACATACCCTCTATTTATCCACATTTTAAAAATATTATAGTTTGTTAGAACATTATTTAAAGATTTTTTAATTTTCATGAAATCTAATATTATATAAGAAAAAACCCCATCAAAATGATATAAAAAATAAATACAAATAAAATTTTGATGACTATGGATGAAATATAGTAGTTCAAAAAAAATTAATCCATTTTTTATTTTCATTTTGTATTCATTATAATTTAATTTTTAACATTAATCAATCAATTTACCCTTTACAATTGTAACAAAAATCTCATAGGATACAATTTATATTGGACAAAAATAAAAGGGTCATAGTTTCATTATTTGCAACATGAAATCAATGATATGGAATCTATTTTTCAACTATAGAATCATATAATAGATATAAAGAGTTTTTTTAATATAACAAGAAATACAGATTGAAAAACATTATTTTATAAAAATAATCTTTTGAATATAAAATATCATCATTCTATATTCTTGAATACAATTCATTTAAAAAACCATAATTATATTATATAAAATCAAAATGAACAACTCAAAATTAATGAAATTTAAAATTTAATTTTACATTTCAAATACTATAAATAATATATAGTTTTCAATAAAAAATGTATTTTTTAGAAATCCGTGAAAATATATGTTTTCATAATAATATAAAAAATCAATACAATAATAATTTTATTATGATGTATTAAAATTTTAATACAATTTCTTAAGATGAATTTTTTAATTTCAATATAAATTAATTATTTTATTTTCTCACAAAAACATATAAAAATAAATTTTTAATAAATGGAATTTTTTATGAATAGAATGACGTTACAAAAAATTGAATTATTACTTTAAAATATTAAATAAATATATTACTAGTGATTTAGACCAGTATATATTAAATAAATCAAATATTGTTATTTAAAATCCACCATTTTAATAGGCAGTTTATAATTGACACATTTGGATAATAATATTTCATTGTTTGTTCAAGCTTGGTGTTACCTATCTTGTACACTATCTGATTTATTTTTAAAAAATTTGGATATTAGTTACTTCTACCAATTAACATATTTATTATTCAGATATTGAAATATAGATTTGTAACCATTGATGGACTTTTCAAATTTACATTTGTTGAAATCCCACATTGTAAATATGATTGATAAAAATTCACTTGAAAATAGATAAAATGGGAGTACAAAGGACATCTAGAATAACATGTAGTTCTTTTTAAAGTAGAATAACATAAGTGGGAAGTGATAACATGGATATGGAAGAAATAACTAACTACAAAATACTGATATAGAGTAAATGAGAACATGGTTATGTGAAATATAACAATCACAAAACAATAAATCCTTAATTATATTAAAGGTCATTCATTTTTAAATAAAAACGAAAAAATAATATTTTAATTTCATGATCCTTATAAAGTGTGTGAAGAAATAATTTATCATCTATAAAAATAATGAAGAAAAATATATTAAATTTCTTGAATCATTTAATATTTAAATCAATTTTATCCACAAACACATTTTTTCTAAAAAGCAGTGAGTATTGCAGATGATTTTATTTATGAATGATGTATTGGATTCATCTTAAAATGGTTCAAATAACCAAAAAATGTTAATAAGATATTTTTATGATTATTATAGCATAAAATAATACTAAACCATTAGGGTAGTATAAGATAATTTTTAAAATAAATAAACCATTATACAAATAAAAACGACATTAATTTAAAAAATAATTGTTAGTAATGCCCGACATCAACATAGATTGTTTAATAAATAACTAATCCTATAAAGTATAAAAATATTGGAGACTAAGATTGAAAAAGTAATTATTATTTTATCTCATAGAATTAAAATATAAATTTATTATTTATCTCATAATTGCATAAATTCATCTAATTGTCTCATTCTAAAATTTATATTCTCTAATAATATAATATCCAATATATGATGATCATTTCCATATATAACATAAATCCTCATAAATCCATATTAAAATAGAATATTCTTACAATAGTTTATTCAACTTATGTTCCATAAAAAAGACAAACTAATATTCAATTTTCTATAATAATATAAGGATTATAAAATATAGATTTTTTCTAAAACAACATTAATCCAAAATTTACCAAATCACTTTTCAATATAATGGTAAACTATAAAATGAAACTTTTGTTCCCAAATTGAACATAAATTTTAACAATCGAAAAAATTTAAATAAATAAATAAAATGATTAAGTAATAATGACATAATCAAGAAATGTGGTATGTGATGTACCCTTCTTTCCCTATAGTTTTGGGTGTAGGCCTTATGGCCCTACTAGATGTGAGGGGTTGGCAGCCTGGCAGTGGGATTCCAATATTTTATAAAACAATATATAATCGTTATAACATTACCATATTTGTTATAAAAATACTCAAAAAGACACATTATATATTCATAATTAATTAAAAGTTTTAACCTCAAAATGTTATCTCATACATTTCATTTTTCATCTCAAAAATTGTAATTACCAATAACTACATAAAAATCAATGATCAAATAATCCCTGATAGTTATCCCTAACATTTATAATGTATACAAATTTTGAAAAGTAAAATATTCTGTGAATAACCACATTTTCATGACAAAGATAGGGGATTATAATACCTCATACGTCTATCAAAACTAAATAAAATTATCCCTACATACTTCCATAATTTCAATAGTATTGATTATTTTAATCTTATGATTATCCATACATCTTCCAAAAAATAACAGTCCAGTATATATGGAAATATTAATCACTAAGTGTTATTAATAATCCAATAAAACTTTTTTAAAGATATTTATGAATCATTTTCCCTATAAATAAAAAAATGAATCATGTTCTATGTTTAAAAAATTTCATGACATAATAATAAAAATTATTTAAACATTTAATATTCCATTTTTATTTTCCCCATAGTTTACTATGATATAATTATGTATTTTTATAAAATATCTATATTTTATTTCGAACATCATTCATGTTATGTCCCAAAATGACATCAATTTTTAGGAAGACTATTCTACCCACATTTTGGACATTCAATTGACACATCAGAAGAATCATATTCCCCCATCAATGGGTTAAAAGTAAGATTCAGTTTCCCATGGAATATTGTTACTTTATAACCTTCTTTTCCACATCCAAAACATCTTCCCATTATTTTAATTCATTTCACTTTGTTCTTTTTTAGAAATTTAGACAACATATATCATAGAATATAATTTCCATTATTACCATTATCACCTAAACATAAATGAGGACAATTTCTCATTAATTTTATGAATTATGAAATTCACTAAGGCTCATGTTATCAATCAAATCTCCCGATATCTTTTTATGAATATCCTTAATAGTTATCACTTCATATTCAATTCCATTCATCATCTCACCTAGAAATCCACCACCTTTTTTCTCATATGAATTGAAATGTTGGTTCCTACGAGATGTAATGATTTACCAAAACCATGATAGATATTCTGATAATAATAATTAAATTTTAATATATATTAATATAAATTGGATAATTACTATTATATCAATATTCATATAATTGAAAAATATTTATATTTATTCTAACTAACTATGAATATATCTATCACTATATCCATTATGGTCAGAGTGGAATATTATCTTTCACCCTAATAATAACTTATTCTTTAGAGTTACTTAAATCTTACTCAGATACTAGCTGTAGGGAACCATCCATAAGAATTGCATATTCTAAAAACATTATACAAGAATTCACATCCTCAAATACCCAAATATATTTTAATTCTCTATCATTAGAGAGTTAGTTAATAAATCTTACATAACCAACCCATATATATATATATATATATATTAGTAAATATTTACCAGGTATTAATATTTTCTATAATATAAAAATTTTTAAATAAAAAAGATATCTTTTAACAAACAATATCCAAGATAATAAAATTTAATTTTTATTCATTACCAATCAGTAAACCATATTAATTTCATTCTTAAAAGCTAGATCAGATGAACAATCTCAGTAAAGGACATAAAGGGAAATAAAAATAACCATTTTCCAATGAATACATATACAAAATTTCACTCTGAAACTAAACATTTGGATCCAAATAAACATTTTCCTACAAAATAAATCACTTCAAATTCAAAAATATTTTCATAGAAAATTATGAAATAAATATTAAAGAAAAAATACTTATATATATATAACTGAAGACATGAAAAAATTATAATAAATTTTTCAAAAATTTATAAATTCCACACTTAAAAATGTATCATATACATTCCTCTAAATATATGGTCATTATTATACCATGATGAATCATATTATTACCATAAAAAACTATATAATGAATTGATAAATGATGTATTTTACATGGGATTACATTCATGTGTCTCTCTTTCAATCACTCTTACTCATAGTATAACCATATAGTTGACTTCTAAACTAAATTCATTGGAAGGCTATCATAGACATACATATCCCTCGACTTTCATTCTACCACATATCGTTGGTTACTTAGATAAAATCCAATAACTATTTTATAATGGAACCAACCACTATCATTATAATACCCAAGAAACATAAAACATAATATCCCACATTCCATCATTACGTTCATAAAATATTATTGGGAAACATAACCACTACAATTTGTGATTAACTATTTTCAATGACAATAAAATTAAAATAGAAGACAAGATACTTGAGAATAAACATGTAAAAATATATTGTAATATCTAATGAGCTAATTATCTAGGATAATGGAAAAATTCATTAATTTAGTATATATTAAAAAATAGACATTTTTTAGAAATGTCAAAAAGTACTTCATTTGGACAAAATATATTTATTCCAAATCATTTTGGAAATGTACAAACATGAAAATAAGCATAGAAATAGTATTATAGTATTAAAAAATAACCGAATTGTTTTAAAAAAAATATGGATATAGACGATTAAGTATGTTTTAAGGGAATATTTAAAAATGATATCTAAAAGAAAGCATCATACAATGAGTATGACTCATCACATATATTCTTTATCAGATTTATTAAAAAATTTTGTGAATTATTTACTTCCAAAACATAATTTTAAATGTTTATTATTCTTTTTATATTATATATTACCCTAATTTTTACAATGACATAATCAATTTCTTTTTAGTCATGATTTTTGATAATTTTTTTTAATTAAGTGAAAAAAGATGTTTCTAGGTTAATTATTATCCTGGAAGTCATTAATCCACCTTCTACATGATAGTTGTCATGATATAAATATTATTTATCATATAATATATAATTTCAAAACCTATCATTAAATATGGTTATGATAAATTTAATGTGTTAAAATCATGGATATGATATGGCGTATATATGAGTGAATAATTTTTTTTCTCATTTTTTAAAGATATTTATGGAAAACAATATGTAACATTTTAACAGTACATAATGATAATATAATTTTAAATATCATAATAATTATTTAACTATATATACATATATATATACATCCTCTATATGATGTGGTGAGACGAAATGAACCACTTCTCTTTCTGTTGGTGGTAGTACACACATACGCATAAATAATGTATTCATATTTCATTGAATGGAATGGTTATAAATTAAGTTTTATATTAATTTTTTTTAATTATCATTATGTAAAAAATATCCAATATAAACATTACATTTATTTTTATAATCATTCATCAGAGGTGGTCCTGGAAAATTAATAACATTGGTACACAAGGATATAGTCTCTCGTACAAATTAATGATGGATTCATTTTCCATTTGATGGATGTTGGAGATAGTTTAAGGTTATTAAATTAAATTAATAAAATATATGAATACAGAGGATACTTTTGTCAATTTTTTTTAATCATTTTTCGAAGAATATTTTTATTTTTTAGAAGAAGAAATAACACTAATAAATTTTGTTATAAACTATTCTACATCATTGTAAAACCTCCCTTAATTATGACATTATGACCTATAATGATGGTTTTATGAAAAATTTATGACCTATATAATTTGAGGATGGATCATGGAAATTTAGTTGAATATAAGTTTAAAAAAATGGTACTTTAACTATTCAAAGTAGTTTAGATGTTGTACACTTTTATAATAGAGGGAATCATGGAAATTAAAAATTGATTTTTAATTATTAAATTTTTAAAAATTATTTTATGATATGAATTAAAAAGAATGGGTGAATATAATCTCATATATTTTTGTATTGCATTTTTAGATCAAATTTTTACCCTTACTAAATTTTTAATCCATCTTTTACTCTTTTTTTTCATACCTTGTCAATAAGGTTTTTTATTCTTCTATGGCCTACATTCTAACAATTACTAAAAAAGGGCCATAAATAGACTATAGTTAAAATTAAAATCTTTATTATAATACCCTTAAAAATGTATGATTTTATGTGATTTTATATCATTAGATAAATCATAATTTATTATAGAATATAATAAAGGTTAATTTGTTGAAATATTTACTAAATTGATTTCAATAACATAAAGAAAACACAAAAAATTAAAAAAAAAGATCTCTTATTTCCCTAACATGTAATGGAAAGATTTAAAAATATTAAAAAAAAAATTAATCTCAAATTATATTTCATTAAATATTTATTATATCATGAAACATTTTTAATTAATTAAATAAATATAACATCACCATTGTTTATAGTTTTAACGTAATAACTTATACACTAAAACTAAAAAATAAATATTCATTATGAAGAAAAATAATTTGGATTTAAATTTTATATTTGTATCCAAATATATCCAATGTTTTTCCCATTTAAAAAAAATTATTGTTATTAAAAAGAATTTTGTAAAACTATTTATTATCGGGAAATATAATATTATAAAATTATTATTCTAATCCAAATGAAAAAATGACATATAACAAATTATTGGATGATTATGGAATAAATTGATTTATTAATATTATTTAAGAACATGTTTGGGTAATTTTGTATTACTTATAATTTTTCTAACATTAACTACACTAATTAACTTTTACCATAGTAACAGAAGTTGGTATGGTTACTATTCATATTGATGAATAATAAAAAAGATATTTTTTTTCCAATTTATGCATATATTAAAAAAATTTAATCCATTATTAAAACTAAAAACCTATAATTATAATAACATAATTTTAAATTAATCCAAAAAAATACTATGGAAACCATTTTTTTATAAAAAATACCTATTTAAATATATTTTGTAAATAATTATAATTTAAGATACCATTTATTTCTAAGGGTAAAAAAGAGAATTATTTTCGAAGAACATGTGAATTTAATTCATGGCTTGAATTATCTCATAACTTTGATGATTTACACTCCCATTAATGTTTTTCATCATATATCGATATGTTACGAATGTGGTTTTCACCATATGAAGACATTTACTGAAAGTAATTATCACCACATGTCAACATGTCACAAATGAATATTACAATACATGTAATTGTATTTCACTACATTTGTACATGTCACTAGACCAGATTACACCATGTGTAATGATTTAATTTTTGTTTTTTAAAGATTGTCATGAGATTTAACTAGAAAATTATGAAATAATTTAGGACTTGATAGATTACGTGAACTCAGACTTCACAATGTGTAATTATGATGACCATCTTTTTAATGATGTGTAGCTAGCTTCATGTAACCCATTTTATGTTTTCTTCCTTGTTGAGGCATCACTACACACCTCCACCTTAGAACGAAACTCCTCGGCACACCTCCACCTTGGACCTAAACTCCTCATTGCACTAATGTCTCAGAATTAATCTCCTTTGCGCACCTCCATATTATTCCAAATCTACTCCGCGCACCACCGTCTTCTATTGAATACCCTCTGTGCACATCTCCACTATGGGTGTTATTCTTATGTAGATATATCTTTTTATTCTTCTTCTCTTATCAGATAAAATAAATATGTCTATATAATGTTGGATCAATATCTATATTTATGGAATATATTTTTTGGATTATTGGATATTGATATTGATTGGTGAATCTTGATCGAGGCTTGTTGGATCTAGATCGGTATTAGTTGAATCTAGATTGTGGATTATTATGTAACTATCATTTAATGGATAAAAACATAACTACCCATCCGAGTATTGTAATAGAACAAATTTTCATTATATCAATTACCTTAAACCCTAAAACATGAAATTTTTAATTTTAACATTACACTTATAAAACATTCCAAAGGATGAAACCATTCTTATTAGAGATTTATAATTTAAAATCATTTTGAAGTAAATAGGAATAAATTATAAATGAAAATAACCTATAAAATATGTTAATTAATCTTAAAAAATTATTATTCATGAAATTGTGAAATTATTTTCTTGCTGTTTAAGTTCAAAAACATTCTTTTTAAACTACTGATGGAAAATGGACAAAGGACCCTATTTGGAACAAAAAATAAAGATTAAATCCAAATCATTTTATAAAAAATAAATAATGGTTCAAAAATTAAATATTCATAATACAATGTTTAAAAAATTTACAATAACATTAAAAATATTGATGTTGAATAAGAACTATTTTATAGGTCAACATTAAATGTATGATTTTAAAAAAAATCCCTTTCCAATAGATTTACTCATCTCATAAATTCATTATATTCATTGATAATAAACGTAAGATAATTATATAACTGATTAATAAACTTTTTCATTTGTATTATTCTATTTGTATAAAAAATTACCATGTTACATAAAATTACATAATCATTTACAGTCACAGGTGGATTTTTTCATAATGTTATATATACAAGGCAAAAGTTATTTGGTTAAGAGGACTGTGGTGAAGGAGTCATTACTCTGCCACCTCCATAATAATAATCAAGACATATATATCGCTTTTATTTATAAATTAATATTTTAAAACCTACTATAATATATTTTTATGAAAAATGAACTATGTAACAATCACGGAGAAACTATGTCGTACATGTGCATGAGTAACATATTTTTCAATTTTTTGATGATATTCATGGAATAATGTTATTTTTGATTTAATATTTTTGGAAATTATAATTAAATAGAAAATACAATATGATTTATTCGAATATAACTATATAAATCATCCATGTGATCAGGTGATGAAAACCAAATTTCATTTTTCTATGGAGGTAGTAGTATGCATGCACATGTGAATGGTGTTATTGGTTATTAGTGAGTGCAAAGGTATGAAATAAAAAGTTATTATTACATTTTTTAATTGTACATATGTCATTAATATTATAAAATATTAATTATTTTATTGAAACCTATCATTAGAGTTATTTATGGAAAATGAATCACATTAGTTCGTAAGGCATTAGTCCACCATACACACGAATGCTAAATTCCATTTCATTTTCAATTATAATAAAGACTAATATTTTTTATTCCATTCACATTATATAATTTAATTATATATATTAAAATAGTGATATTATTTTATCATATATGAAAAATATTGAAATTATGTGGATGAATAAATATCATTAAAATAGTCAGGACGATTTTGTACATCTGAATTTAAAAACTACATATTCAACCCACCATATTCCCATCATGGAAGGTATTTTGGTCAAATAAATACCTATTTAATAGGTGGAGTAATATTAGGAAATTAAATTTGATATAGGTTGGTCGAAACAAAAGGATCTTGAAATGTATAGAGAAGTATAGATGTTGGTCCCCTTTATATAATAGGGGACGGGCACTCTTAAAATTTAAAAATCAATTTTGTATTCTACATAAATGCAACCAATTTTATTTTGATTATAGGATGAATATTGTAAAAAATAATTTCAAACAATAATTTATTTACATTTTTATGTCCCCCTAATCATGTGGGTTTTACCTATCCTAAACTATTTTTATGCATACCATGACAAAAAAATTACCCTTTGAAGGACACTATGATTTCAATAAATAGAAAAATGTCCAACATATGGATAAAAGATGATTTTATCCATCATATTATAATCACATGGTTAAAAAAATATTTTTATTAAATTTAAATAATTTAATAGGATATTATATATTATAAAAAAACATTATTGTAATATTTTGGACTATTCAATAGTCTAATATTAATAAAATTCCGGGAAAAGTTAAATTTAGAAAAAAAGTATTTTATTATATCCCTATAATGTCATGGCCATCTTTAAATCACATGTATCTGATTATTTATCTCATGTTAGGTTCAATTTAATTTTTTATCACAATTTACATGATTTTTAAACAAATTTAAATATTACTATGAGAGAATTGTGTATAAGTAAAGCCAACTATTTTTATAATAAAAACTAAATACAAATTACCTAAAAAAATAAAAATCTATTATATTACAAAATAATAATCATATCTGAACATACCCTCTATTTATCCACATTTTAAAAATATTATAGTTTGTAAGAACATGATTTAAAGACTTTTTAATTTTCATGAAATCTAATATTATATAAGAAAAAACCCCATCAAAATGATATAAAAAATAAATACAAATAAAATTTTGATGACTATGGATGAAATATAGTAGTTCAAAAATAATTAATCCATTTTTTATTTTCATTTTATATTCATTATAATTTAATTTTTAACATTAATCAATCAATTTACCCTTTACAATTGTAACAAAAAATTCATAGGATACAATTTATATTAGACAAAAATAAAAGGGTCATAGTTTCATTATTTGCAACATGAAATCAATGATATGGAATCTATTTTTCAACTATCGAATCATATAATACATATAAAGAGTTTTTTAATATAACAAGAAATACAGATTGAAAAACATTATTTTATAAAAATAATCTTTTGAATATAAAATATCATCATTCTATATTCTTGAATACAATTCATTTAAAAAACCATAATTATATTATATAAAATCAAAATGAACAACTCAAAATTAATGAAATTTAAAATTTAATTTTACATTTCAAATACTATAAATAATATATAGTTTTCGATAAAAAATGTATTTTTTAGAAATCAGTGAAAATATATGTTTTGATAATAATATAAAAAATCAATACAATAATAATTTTATTATGATGTATTAAAATTTTAATACAATTTTTTAAGATGAATTTTTAAATTTCAATATAAATTAATTATTTTATTTTCTCACAAAAACAGATAAAAATAAATTTTTAATAAATGGAATTTTTTATGAATAGAATAACATTACAAAAAATTTAATTATTACTTTAAAATATTAAATAAATATATTACTAGTGATTTAGACCAGTATATATTAAATAAATCAAATATTCTTATTTAAAATCCACCATTTTAATAGGCAGTTTATAATTGACACATTTGGATAATAATATTTCATTGTTTGTTCAAGCTTGGTGTTACCTATCTTGCACACTATCTGATTTATTTTTAAAAAAATTGGATATTAGTTACTTCTATCAATTAACATATTTATTATTCAGATATTGAAATATGGATTTGTAACCATTGATGGACTTTTCAAAATTACATTTGTTGAAATCCCACATTGTAAATATGATTGATAAAAATTCACTTGAAAATAGATAAAATGGGAGTACAAAGGACATATAGAATAACATGTAGTTCTTTTTAAAGTAGAATAACATAAGTGGGAAGTGATAACATGGATATGGAAGAAATAACTAACTACAAAATACTGATATAGAGTAAATGAGAACATGGTTATGTGAAATATAACAATCACAAAACAATAAATCCTTAATTATATTAAAGGTCATTCATTTTTAAATAAAAACGAAAAAATAATATTTTAATTTCAGGATCCTTATAAAGTGTGTGAAGAAATAATTTATCATCTATAAAAATAATGAAGAAAAATATATTAAATTTCTTGAATCATTTAATCTTTAAATCAATTTTATCCACAAACACATTTTTCTAAAAAGTAGTGAGTATTGCAGATGATTTTATTTATGAATGATGTGTTGGATTCATCTTAAAATGGTTCAAATAACCAAAAAATGTTAATAAGATATTTTTATGATTATTATAGCATAAAATAATACAAAACCATTGGGGTAGTATAAGATAATTTTTAAAATAAATAAACCATTATACAAATAAAAACGACATTAATTTAAAAAATAATTGTTAGTAATGCCCGACATCAACATAGATTGTTTAATAAATAACTAATCCTATAAAATATAAAAATATTGGAGACTAAGATTGAAAAAGTAATTATTATTTTATCTCATAGAATTAAAATATAAATTTATTATTTATCTCATAATTACATAAATTCATCTAATTGTCTCATTCTAAAATTTATATTCTCTAATAATATAATATCCAATATATGATGATCATTTCCATATATAACATAAATCCTCATAAATCCATATTAAAATATAATATTCTTACAATAGTTTATTCAACTTATGTTCCTTAAAAAAGACAAGCTAATATTCAATTTTCCATAATAATATAAGGATTAAAAAATATAGATTTTTTCTAAAACAACATTAATCCAAAATTTACCAAATCACTTTTCAATATAATGGTAAACTATAAAATGAAACTTTTGTTCCCAAATTGAACATAAATTTTAACAATCGAAAAAATTTAAATAAATAAATAAAATGATTAAGTAATAATGACATAATCAAGAAATGTGGTATGTGATGTACCCTTCTTTCCCTATAGTTTTGGGTGTAGGCCTTATGGCCCTACTGGATGTGAGGGGTTGGCAGCCTGGCAGTGGGATTCCAATATTTTATAAAACAATATATAATCGTTATAACATTACCATATTTGTTATAAAAATACTCAAAAAGACACATTATATATTCATAATTAATTAAAAGTTTTAACCTCAAAATGTTATCTCATACATTTCATTTTTCATCTCAAAAATTGTAATTACCAATAACTACATAAAAATCAATGATCAAATAATCCCTGATAGTTATCCCTAACATTTATAATGTATACAAATTTTGGAAAGTAAAATATTCTGTGAATAACCACGTTTTCATGACAAACATAGGTGATTATAATACCTCATACGTCTATCAAAACTAAATAAAATTATCCCTACATACTTCCATAATTTCAATAGTATTGATTATTTTAATCTTATGATTATCCATACATCTTCCAAAAAATAACAGTCCAGTATATATGGAAATATTAATCACTAAGTGTTATTAATAATCCAATAAAACGTTTTTTAAAGATATTTATGAATCATTTTCCCTATAAATAAAAAAATGAATCATGTTCTATGTTTAAAAAATTTCATGACATAATAATAAAAATTATTTAAACATTTAATATTCCATTTTTATTTTCCCCATAGTTTACTATGATATAATTATGCATTTTTATAAAATATCTATATTTTATTTCGAACATCATTCATGTTATGTCCCAAAATGACATCAATTTTTAGGAAGACTATTCTACCCACATTTTCGACATTCAATTGACACATCAGAAGAATCATATTCCCCCATCATTGGGTTAAAAGTAAAATTCAGTTTCCCATGGAATATTGTTACTTTATAACCTTCTTTTCCACATCCAAAACATCTTCCCATTATTTTAATTCATTTCACTTTGTTCTTTTTTAGAAATTTAGACAACATATATCACAAGAATATAATTTCCATTATTACCATTATCACCTAAACATAAATGAGGACAATTTCTCCTTAATTTTATGAATTATGAAATTCACTCAGGCTCATGTTATCAATCAAATCTCCCGATATCTTTTTATGAATATCCTTAATAGTTATCACTTCATATCCAATTCCATTCATCATCTCACCAAGAAATCCACCACCTTTTTTCTCATATGAATTGAAATGATGGTTCCTACGAGATGTAATGATTTACCAAAACCATGATAGATATTCTGATAATAATAATTAAATTTTAATATATATTAATATAAATTGGATAATTACTATTATATCAATATTCATATAATTGAAAAATATTTATATTTATTCTAACTAACTATGAATATATCTATCACTATATCCATTATGGTCAGAGTGGAATATTATCTTTCACCCTAATAATAACTTATTCTTTAGAGTTACTTAAATCTTACTCAGATACTAGCTGTAGGGAACCATCCATAAGAATTGCATATTCTAAAAACATTATACAAGAATTCACATCCTCAAATACCCAAATATATTTTAATTCTCTATCATTAGAGAGTTAGTTAATAAATCTTACATAACCAACCCATATATATATATATATTAGTAAATAATTACCAGGTATTAATATTTTCTATAATATAAAAATTTTTAAATAAAAAAGATATCTTTTAACAAACAATATCCAAGATAATAAAATTTAATTTTTATTCATTACCAATCAGTAAACCATATTAATTTCATTCTTAAAATCTAGATCAGATGAACAATCTCAGTAAAGGACATAAAGGGAAATAAAAATAACCATTTTCCATTGAATACATATACAAAATTTCACTCTGAAACTAAACATTTGGATCCAAATAAACATTTTCCTACAAAATAAATCACTTCAAATTCAAAAATATTTTCATAGAAAACTACGAAATAAATATTAAAGAAAAAAATACTTATATAAATATAACTAAAGACATGAAAAAATTATAATAAATTTTTCAAAAATTTATAAATTCCACACTTAAAAATGTATCATATAAATTCCACTAAATATATGGTCATTATTATACCATGATGAATCATATTATTACCATAAAAAACTATATAATGAATTGATAAATGATGTATTTTACATGGGATTACATTCATGTGTCTCTCTTTCAATCACTCTTACTCATAGTATAACCATATAGTTGACTTCTAAACTAAATTCATTGGAAGGCTATCATAGACATACATATCCCTGGACTTTCATTCTACCACATATCGTTGGTTACTTAGATAAAATCCAATAACTATTTTATAATGGAACCAACCACTATCATTATAATACCCAAGAAACATAAAACATAATATCCCACATTCCATCATTACGTTCATAAAATATTATTGGGAAACATAACCACTACAATTTGTGATTAACTATTTTCAATAACAATGAAATTAAAATAGAAGACAAGATACTTGAGAATAAACATGTAAAAATATATTGTAATATCTAATGAGCTAATTATCTAGGATAATGGAAAAATTCATTAATTTAGTATATATTAAAAAATATACATTTTTTAGAAATGTCAAAAAGTACTTCATTTGGACAAAATATAATTATTCCAAATCATTTTGGAAATGTACAAACATGAAAATAAGCATAGAAATAGTATTATAGTATTAAAAAATAACTGAATTGTTTTAAAAAAATATGGATATAGACGATTAAGTATGTTTTAAGGGAATATTTAAAAATGATATCTAAAAGAAAGCATCATACAATGAGTATGAATCATCACATATATTCTTTATCAGATTTATTAAAAAAATATGTGAATTATTTACTTCCAAAAGATAATTTTAAATGTTTATTATTCTTTTTATATTACATATTACCCTAATTTTTACAATGACATAATCAATTTCTTTTTAGTCGTGATTTTTGATAATTTTTTATAATTAAGTGAAAAAAGATGTTTCTAGGTTAATTATTATCCTGGAAGTCATTAATTCACCTTCTACATGATAGTTGTCATGATATAAATATTATTTATCATATAATATATAATTTCAAAACCTATCATTAAATATGGTTATGATAAATTTAATGTGTTAAAATCATGGATATGATATGGCGTATATATGAGTGAATAATTTTTGTTCTCATTTTTTAAAGATATTTATGGAAAACAATATGTAACATTTTAACAGTACATAATGATAATATAATTTTAAATATAATAATAATTATTTAACTATATATACATATATATATATACATCCTCTATATGATGTGGTGAGGCGAAATGAACCACTTCTCTTTCTATTGGTGGTAGTACACACATACGCATAAATAATGTATTCATATTTCATTGAATGGAATGGTTATAAATTAAGTTTTATATTAATTTTTTTTAATTATCATTATGTAAAAAATATCCAATATAAACATTACATTTATTTTTATAATCATTCATCAGAGGTGGTCCTGGAAAATTAATAACATCGGTACACAAGGATATAGTCTCTCATACAAATTAATGATGGATTCATTTTCCATTTGATGGATGTTGGAGATAGTTTAAGGTTATTAAATTAAATTAATAAAATATATGAATACAGAGGATACTTTTGTCAATTTTTTTAATCATTTTTTGAAGAATATTTTTATTTTTTAGAAGAAGAAATAACACTAATAAATTTTTTTATAAACTATTCTACATCATTGTAAAACCTCCCTTAATTATGACATTATGACCTATAATGATGGTTTTATGAAAAATTTATGACCTATATAATTTGAGGATGGATCATGGAAATTTAGTTGAATATAAGTTTAAAAAAATGGTACTTTAACTATTCAAAGTAGTTTAGATGTTGTACACTTTTATAATAGGGGGAATCATGGAAATTAAAAATTGATTTTTAATTATTAAATTTTTAAAAATTATTTTATGATATGAATTGAAAAGAATGGGTGAATATAATCTCATCTATTTTTGTATTACATTTTTAGATCAAATTTTAACCTTACTAAATTTTTAATCCATCTTTTACTCTTTTTTTTTCTTACCTTGTCAATAAGTTTTTTTATTCTTATATGGCCTACATTCTAACAATTACTAAAAAAGGGCCATAAATAGACTATAGTTAAAATTAAAATCTTTATTATAATACCCTTAAAAATGTATGATTTTATGTGATTTTATATCATTGGATAAATCATAATTTATTATAGAATATAATAAAGGTTAATTTGTTGAAATATTTACTAAATTGATTTCAATAACATAAAGAAAACACAAAAAATAAAAAAAAAAGATCTCTTATTTCCCTAACATGTAATGGAAAGATATAAAAATATTAAAAAAAATTAATCTCAAATTATATTGCATTAAATATTTATTATATCATGAAACATTTTTAATTAATTAAATAAATATAACATCACCATTGTTTATAGTTTTAACGTAATAACTTATACACTAAAACTAAAAAATAAATATTCATTATGAAGAAAAATAATTTGGATTTAAATTTTATATTTGTATCCAAATATATCCAATGTTTTTCCCATTTAAAAAAAATTATTGTTATGAAAAAGAATTTTGTAAAACTATTTATTATCGGGAAATATAATATTATAAAATTATTATTCTAATCCAAATGAAAAAATGACATATAACAAATTATTGGATGATTATGGAATAAATTGATTTATTAATATTATTTAAGAACATGTTTGGGTAATTTTGTATTACTTATAATTTTTCTAACATTAACTACACTAATTAACTTTTACCATAGTAACAGAAGTTGGTATGGTTACTATTCATATTGATGAATAATAAAAAAGATATTTTTTTTCCAATTTATGCATATATTAAAAAAATTTAATCCATTATTAAAACTAAAAACCTATAATTATAATAACATAATTTTAAATTAATCCAAAAAAATACTATGGAAAACATTTTTTTATAAAAAATACCTATTCAAATATATTTTGTAAATAATTATAATTTAAGATACCATTTATTTCTAAGGGTAAAAAAGAGAATTATTTTGGAAGTACATGTGAATTTAATTCATGGCTTGAATTATCTCATAACTTTGATGATTTACACTCCCATTAATGTTTTTCATCATATATCGATATGTTACGAATGTGGTTTTCACCATATGAAGACATTTCCTGAAAGTAATTATCACCACATGTCAACATGTCACAAATGAATATTACAATACATGTAATTGTATTTCACTACATTTGTACATGTCACTAGACCAGATTACACCATGTGTGATGATTTAATTTTTGTTTTTTAGAGATTGTCATGAGATTTAACTAGAAAATTATGAAATAATTTAGGACTTGATAGATTACGTGAACTCAGACTTCACAATGTGTAATTATGATGACCATCTTTTTAATGATGTGTAGCTAGCTTCATGTAACCCATTTTATGTTTTCTTCCTTGTTGAGGCATCACTACACACCTCCACCTTAGAACGAAACTCCTCGGCACACCTCCACCTTGGACCTAAACTCCTCATTGCACTAATGTCTCAGAATTAATCTCCTTTGCGCACCTCCATATTATTCCAAATCTACTCCGCGCACCACCGTCTTCTATTGAATACCCTCTGTGCACATCTCCACTATGGGTGTTATTCTTATGTAGATATATCTTTTTATTCTTCTTCTCTTATCAGATAAAATAAATATGTCTATATAATGTTGGATCAAGATCTATATTTATGGAATATATTTTTTGGATTATTGGATATTGATATTGATTGGTGAATCTTGATCGAGGCTTTTTGGATCTAGATCGGTATTAGTTGAATCTAGATTGTGGATTATTATGTAACTATCATTTAATGGATAAAAACATAACTACCCATCCGAGTATTGTAATAGAACAAATTTTCATTATATCAATTACCTTAAACCCTAAAACATGAAATTTTTAATTTTAACATTACACTTATAAAACATTCCAAAGGATGAAACCATTCTTATTAGAGATTTATAATTTAAAATCATTTTGAAGTAAATAGGAATAAATTATAAATGAAAATAACCTATAAAATATGTTAATTAATCTTAAAAAATTATTATTCATGAAATTGTGAAATTATTTTCTTGTTGTTTAAGTTCAAAAACATTCCTTTTAAACTAATGATGGAAAATGGACAAAGGACCCTATTTGGAACAAAAAATAAAGATTAAATCCAAATCATTTTATAAAAAATAAATAATGGTTCAAAAATTAAATATTCATAATACAATGTTTAAAAAATTTAAAATAACATTAAAAATATTGATGTTGAATAAGAACTATTTTATAGGTCAACATTAAATGTATGATTTTAAAAAAATTCCCTTTCCAATAGATTTACTCATCTCATAAGTTCATTATATTCATTGATAATAAACATAAGATAATTATATAACTGATTAATAACCTTTTTCATTTGTATTATTCTATTTGTATAAAAAATTACAATGTTACATAAAATTACATAATCATTTACAGTCACAGGTGGATTTTTTCATAATGTTATATATACAAGACAAAAGTTATTTGGTTAAGAGGACTGTGGTGAAGGAGTTATTACTCTGCCACCTCCATAATAATAATCAAGACATATATATCGCTTTTATTTATAAATTAATATTTTAAAACCTACTATAATATATTTTTATGAAAAATGAACTATGCAACAATCACGGAGAAAATATGTCGTACATGTGCATGAGTAACATATTTTTCAATTTTTTTGATGATATTCATGGAATAATGTTATTTTCGATTTAATGTTTTTGGAAATTATAATTAAATAGAAAATACAATATGATTTATTCAAATATAACTATATAAATCATCCATGTGATCAGGTGATGAAAACCAAATTTCATTTCTCTATGGAGGTAGTAGTATGCATGCACATGTGAATGGTGTAATTGGTTATTAGTGAGTGCAAAGGTATGAAATAAAAAGTTATTATTACATTTTTTAATTGTACATATGTCATTAATATTATAAAATATTAATTATTTTATTGAAACCTATCATTAGAGTTATTTATGGAAAATGAATCACATTAGTTCGTAAGGCATTAGTCCACCATACACACGAATGCTAAATTCCATTTCATTTTCAATTATAATAAAGACTAATATTTTTTATTCCATTAACATTATATAATTTAATTATATAGATTAAAATAGTGATATTATTTTATCACATATGAAAAATATTGAAATTATGTGGATGAATAAATATCATTAAAATAGTCAGGACGATTTTGTACCTCTGAATTGGAAAACTACATATTCAGCCCACCATATTCCCATCATGGAAGGTATTTTGGTCAAATAAATACCTATTTAATAGGTGGAGTAATATTGGGAAATTAAATTTGATATAGGTTGGTCGAAACAAAAGGATCTTGAAATGTATAGAAAAGTATAGATGTTGGTCCCCTTTATATAATAGGGGACGGGCACTCTTAAAATTTAAAAATCAATTTTGTATTCTACATAACTGCAACCAATTTTATTTTGATTATAGGATGAATATTGTAAAAAATAATTTCAAACAATAATTTATTTACATTTTTATGTCCCCCTAATCATGTGGGTTTTACCTATCCTAAACTATTTTTATGCATACCAGGACAAAAAAATTACCCTTTGAAGGACACTATGATTTCAATAAATAGAAAAATGTCCAACATATGGATAAAAGCTGATTTTATCCATCATATTATAATCACATAGTTAAAAAAATATTTTTATTAAATTTAAATAATTTAATAGGATATTATATATTATAAAAAAACATTATTGTAATATTTTGGACTATTCAATAGTCTAATATTAATAAAATTCCGGGAAAAGTTAAATTTAGAAAAAAAAGTATTTTATTATATCCCTATAATGTCATGGCCATCTTTAAATCACATGTATCTAATTATTTATCTCATGTTAGGTTCAATTTAATTTTTTATCTCAATTTACATGATTTTTAAACAAATTTAAATATTATTATGAGAGAATTGTGTATAAGTGAAGCCAACTATTTTTATAATAAAAACTAAATACAAATTACCTAAAAAAATAAAAATCTATTATATTTCAAAATAATAATCATATCTGAATATACCCTCTATTTATCCACATTTTAAAAATATTATAGTTTGTAAGAACATTATTTAAAGATTTTTTAATTTTCATGAAATCTAATATTATATAAGAAAAAACCCCATCAAAATGATATAAAAAATAAATACAAATAAAATTTTGATGACTATGGATGAAATATAGTAGTTCAAAAAAAATTAATCCATTTTTTATTTTCATTTTATATTCATTATAATTTAATTTTTAACATTAATCAATCAATTTACCCTTTACAATTGTAACAAAAAATTCATAGGATACAATTTATATTGGAAAAAAATAAAAGGGTCATAGTTTCATTATTTGCAACATGAAATCAATGATATGGAATCTATTTTTCAACTATAGAATCATATAATACATATAAAGAGTTTTTTTAATATAACAAGAAATACAGATTGAAAAACATTATTTTATAAAAATAATCTTTTGAATATAAAATATCATCATTCTATATTCTTGAATACAATTCATTTAAAAAACCATAATTATATTATATAAAATCAAAATGAACAACTCAAAATTAATGAAATTTAAAATTTAATTTTACATTTCAAATGCTATAAATAATATATAGATTTCGATAAAAAATGTATTTTTTAGAAATCAGTGAAAATATATGTTTTCATAATAATATAAAAAATCAATACAATAATAATTTTATTATGATGTATTAAAATTTTAATACAATTTTTTAAGATGAATTTTTAAATTTCAATATAAATTAATTATTTTATTTTCTCACAAAAACAGATAAAAATAAATTTTTAATAAATGGAATTTTTTATGAATAGAATGACGTTACAAGAAATTGAATTATTACTTTAAAATATTAAATAAATATATTACTAGTGATTTAGACCAGTATATATTAAATAAATCAAATATTCTTATTTAAAATCCACCATTTTAATAGGCAGTTTATAATTGACACATTTGGATAATAATATTTCATTGTTTGTTCAAGCTTGGTGTTACCTATATTGTACACTATCTGATTTATTTTAAAAAAATTTGGATATTAGTTACTTCTACCAATTAACATATTTATTATTCAGATATTGAAATATGGATTTGTAACCATTGATGGACTTTTCAAATTTACATTTGTTGAAATCCCACATTGTAAATATGATTGATAAAAATTCACTTGAAAATAGATAAAATGGGAGTACAAAGGACATCTAGAATAACATGTAGTTCTTTTTAAAGTAGAATAACATAAGTGGGAAGTGATAACATGGATATGGAAGAAATAACTAACTACAAAATACTGATATAGAGTAAATGAGAACATGGTTATGTGAAATATAACAATCACAAAACAATAAATCCTTAATTATATTAAAGGTCATTCATTTTTAAATAAAAACGAAAAAATAATATTTTAATTTCATGATCCTTATAAAGTGTGTGAAGAAATAATTTATCATCTATAAAAATAATGAAGAAAAATATATTAAATTTCTTGAATCATTTAATCTTTAAATCAATTTTATCCACAAACACATTTTTTCTAAAAAGTAGTGAGTATTGCAGATGATTTTATTTATGAATGATATGTTGGATTCATCTTAAAATGGTTCAAATAACCAAAAAATGTTAATAAGATATTTTTATGATTATTATAGCATAAAATAATACAAAACCATTAGGGTAGTATAAGATAATTTTTAAAATAAATAAACCATTATACAAATAAAAACGACATTAATTTAAAAATAATTCTTAGTAATGCCCGACATTAACATAGATTGTTTAATAAATAACTAATCCTATAAAATATAAAAATATTGGAGACTAAGATTGAAAAAGTAATTATTATTTTGTCTCATAGAATTAAAATATAAATTTATTATTTATCTCATAATTACATAAATTCATCTAATTGTCTCATTCTAAAATTTATATTCTCTAATAATATAATATCCAATATATGATGATCATTTCCATATATAACATAAATCCTCATAAATCCATATTAAAATAGAATATTCTTACAATAGTTTATTCAAATTATGTTCCTTAAAAAAGACAAACTAATATTCAATTTTCCATAATAATATAAGGATTAAAAAATATAGATTTTTTCTAAAACAACATTAATCCAAAATTTACCAAATCACTTTTCAATATAATGGTAAACTATAAAATGAAACTTTTGTTCCCAAATTGAACATAAATTTTAACAATCGAAAAAATTTAAATAAATAAATAAAATGATTAAGTAATAATGACATAATCAAGAAATGTGGTATGTGATGTACCCTTCTTTCCCTATAGTTTTGGGTGTAGGCCTTATGGCCCTACTGGATGTGAGGGGTTGGCAGCCTGGCAGTGGGATTCCAATATTTTATAAAACAATATATAATCGTTATAACATTACCATATTTGTTATAAAAATACTCAAAAAGACACATTATATATTCATAACTAATTAAAAGTTTTAACCTCAAAATGTTATCTCATACATTTCATTTTTCATCTCAAAAATTGTAATTACCAATAACTACATAAAAATCAATGATCAAATAATCCCTGATAGTTATCCCTAACATTTATAATGTATAAAAATTTTGAAAAGTAAAATATTCTGTGAATAACCACGTTTTCATGACAAACATAGGGGATTATAATACCTCATACATCTATCAAAACTAAATAAAATTATCCCTACATACTTCCATAATTTCAATAGTATTGATTATTTTAATCTTATGATTATCCATACATCTTCCAAAAAATAACAGTCCAGTATATATGGAAATATTAATCACTAATTGTTATTAATAATCCCATAAAACGTTTTTTAAAGATATTTATGAATCATTTTCCCTATAAATAAAAAAATGAATCATGTTCTATGTTTAAAAAATTTCATGACATAATAATAAAAATTGTTTAAACATTTAATATTCCATTTTTATTTTCCCCATAGTTTACTATGATATAATTATGTATTTTTATAAAATATCTATATTTTATTTCGAACATCATTCATGTTATGTCCCAAAATGACATCAATTTTTAGGAAGACTATTCTACCCACATTTTGGACATTCAATTGACACATCAGAAGAATCATATTCCCCCATCATTGGGTTAAAAGTAAGATTCAGTTTCCCATGGAATATTGTTACTTTATAACCTTCTTTTCCACATCCAAAACATCTTCCCATTATTTTAATTCATTTCACTTTGTTCTTTTTTAGAAATTTAGACAACATATATCACAGAATATAATTTCCATTATTACCATTATCACCTAAACATAAATGAGGACAATTTCTCATTAATTTTATGAATTATGAAATTCACTAAGGCTCATGTTATCAATCAAATCTCCCGATATCTTTTTATGAATATCCTTAATAGTTATCACTTCATATCCAATTCCATTCATCATCTCACCTAGTAATCCACCACCTTTTTTCTCATATGAATTGAAATGTTGGTTCCTACGAGATGTAATGATTTACCAAAACCATGATAGATATTCTGATAATAATAATTAAATTTTAATATATATTAATATAAATTGGATAATTACTATTATATAAATATTCATATAATTGAAAAATATTTATATTTATTCTAACTAACTATGAATATATCTATCACTATATCCATTATGGTCATAGTGGAATATTATCTTTCACCCTAATAATAACTTATTCTTTAGAGTTACTTAAATCTTACTCAGATACTAGCTGTAGGGAACCATCCATAAGAATTTCATATTCTAAAAACATTATACAAGAATTCACATCCTCAAATACCCAAATATATTTTAATTCTGTATCATTAGAGAGTTAGTTAATAAATCTTACATAACCAACCCATATATATATATATATATATATTAGTAAATATTTACCAGGTATTAATATTTTCTATAATATAAAAATTTTTAAATAAAAAAGATATCTTTTAACAAACAATATCCAAGATAATAAAATTTAATTTTTATTCATTACAAATCAGTAAACCATATTAATTTCATTCTTAAAAGCTAGATCAGATGAACAATCTCAGTAAAGGACATAAAGGGAAATAAAAATAACCATTTTCCAATGAATACATATACAAAATTTCACTCTGAAACTAAACATTTGGATCCAAATAAACATTTTCCTACAAAATAAATCACTTCAAATTCAAAAATATTTTCATAGAAAATTACGAAATAAATATTAAAGAAAAAAATACTTATATAAATATAACTGAAGAAATGAAAAAATTATAATAAATTTTTCAAAAATTTATAAATTCCACACTTAAAAATGTATCATATACATTTCTCAAAATATATGGTCATTATTATACCATGATGAATCATATTATTACCATAAAAAACTATATAATGAATTGATAAATGATGTATTTTACATGGGATTACATTCATGTGTCTCTCTTTCAATCACTCTTACTCATAGTATAACCATATAGTTGACTTCTAAACTAAATTCATTGGAAGGCTATCATAGACATACATATCCCTGGACTTTCATTCTACCACATATCATTGGTTACTTAGATAAAATCCAATAACTATTTTATAATGGAACCAACCACTATCATTATAATACCCAAGAAACATAAAACATAATATCCCACATTCCATCATTACGTTCATAAAATATTATTGGGAAACATAACCACTACAATTTGTGATTAACTATTTTCAATAACAATGAAATTAAAATAGAAGACAAGATACTTGAGAATAAACATGTAAAAATATATTGTAATATCTAATGAGCTAATTATCTAGAATAATGGAAAAATTAATTAATTTAGTATATATTAAAAAATAGACATTTTTTAGAAATGTCAAAAAGTACTTCATTTGGACAAAATATATTTATTCCAAATCATTTTGGAAATGTACAAACATGAAAATAAGCATAGAAATAGTATTATAGTATTAAAAAATAACCGAATTGTTTTAAAAAAATATGGATATAGACGATTAAGTATGTTTTAAGGGAATATTTAAAAATGATATCTAAAAGAAAGCATCGTACAATGAGTATGACTCATCACATATATTCTTTATCAGATTTATTAAAAAAATATGTGAATTATTTACTTCCAAAAGATAATTTTAAATGTTTATTATTCTTTTTATAATACATATTACCCTAATTTTTTCAATGACATAATCAATTTCTTTTTAGTC
This sequence comes from Viscum album, assembly GCA_963277665.1. Taxonomy (NCBI): domain Eukaryota; kingdom Viridiplantae; phylum Streptophyta; class Magnoliopsida; order Santalales; family Viscaceae; genus Viscum; species Viscum album. The sequence continues at coordinate 568,358,266 of OY728126.1, read as the reverse complement.
ATGATTTTTGATAATTTTTTATAATTAAGAGAAAAAAGATGTTTCTAGGTTAATTATTATCCTGGAAGTCATTAATCCACCTTCTACATGATAGTTGTCAGGATATAAATATTATTTATCATATAATATATAATTTCAAAACCTATCATTAAATATGGTTATGATAAATTTAATGTGTTAAAATCATGGATAGGATATGGCGTATATATGAGTGAATAATTTTTGTTCTCATTTTTTAAAGATATTTATGGAAAACAATATGTAACATTTTAACAGTACATAATGATAATATAATTTTAAATATCATAATAATTATTTAACTATATATACATATATATATACATCCTCTATATGATGTGGTGAGACGAAATGAACCACTTCTCTTTGTGTTGGTGGTAGTACACACATACGCATAAATAATGTATTCATATTTCATTGAATGGAATGGTTATAAATTAAGTTTTATATTAATTTTTTTTAATTATCATTATGTAAAAAATATCCAATATAAACATTACATTTATTTTTATAATCATTCATCAGAGGTGGTCCTGGAAAATTAATAACATCGGTACGCAAGGATATAGTCTCTCGTACAAATTAATGATGGATTCATTTTCCATTTGATGGATGTTGGAGATAGTTTTAGGTTATTAAATTAAATTAATAAAATATATGAATACAGAGGATACTTTTGTCAATTTTTTTTAATCATTTTTTGAAGAATATTTTTATTTTTTAGAAGAAGAAATAACACTAATAAATTTTGTTATAAACTATTCTACATCATTGTAAAACCTCCCTTAATTATGACATTATGACCTATAATGATGGTTTTATGAAAAATTTATGACCTATATAATTTGAGGATGGATCATGGAAATTTAGTTGAATATAAGTTTAAAAAAATGGTACTTTAACTATTCAAAGTAGTTTAGATGTTGTACACTTTTATAATAGGGAGAATCATGGAAATTAAAAATTGATTTTTAATTATTAAATTTTTAAAAATTATTTTATGATATGAATTGAAAAGAATGGGTGAATATAATCTCATCTATTTTTTTATTACATTTTTAGATCAAATTTTTACCCTTACTAAATTTTTAATCCATCTTTTACTCTTTTTTTTCTTACCTTGTCAATAAGGTTTTTTATTCTTCTATGGCCTACATTCTAACAATTACTAAAAAAGGGCCATAAATAGACTATAGTTAAAATTAAAATCTTTATTATAATACCCTTAAAAATGTATGATTTTATGTGATTTTATATCATTAGATAAATCATAATTTATTATAGAATATAATAAAGGTTAATTTGTTGGAATATTTACTAAATTGATTTCAATAACATAAAGAAAACACAAAAAATAAAAAAAAGATCTCTTATTTCCCTAACATGTAATGGAAAGATATAAAAATATTAAAAAAAATTAATCTCAAATTATATTGCATTAAATATTTATTATATCATGAAACATTTTTAATTAATTAAATAAATATAACATCACCATTGTTTATAGTTTTAACGTAATAACTTATACACTAAAACTAAAAAATAAATATTCATTATGAAGAAAAATAATTTGGATTTAAATTTTATATTTGTATCCAAATATATCCAATGTTTTTCCCATTTAAAAAAATTATTGTTATTAAAAAGAATTTTGTAAAACTATTTATTATCGGGAAATATAATATTATAAAATTATTATTCTAATCTAAATGAAAAAATGACATATAACAAATTATTGGATGATTATGGAATAAATTGATTTATTAATATTATTTAAGAACATGTTTGGGTAATTTTGTATTACTTATAATTTTTCTAACATTAACTACACTAATTAACTTTTACCATAGTAACAGAAGTTGGTATGGTTACTATTCATATTGATGAATAATAAAAAAGATATTTTTTTCCAATTTATGCATATATTAAAAAATTTAATCCATTATTAAAACTAAAAACCTATAATTATAATAACATAATTTTAAATTAATCCAAAAAAATACTATGGAAAACATTTTTTTATAAAAAATACCTATTTAAATATATTTTGTAAATAATTATAATTTAAGATACCATTTATTTCTACGGGTAAAAAAGAGAATTATTTTGGAAGAACATGTGAATTTAATTCATGGCTTGAATTATCTCATAACTTTGATGATTTACACTCCCATTAATGTTTTTCATCATATATCGATATGTTACGAATGTGGTTTTCACCATATGAAGACATTTCCTGAAAGTAATTATCACCACATGTCAACATGTCACAAATGAATATTACAATACATGTAATTGTATTTCACTACATTTGTACATGTCACTAGACCAGATTACACCATGTGTAATGATTTAATTTTTGTTTTTTAAAGATTGTCATGAGATTTAACTAGAAAATTATGAAATAATTTAGGACTTGATAGATTACATGAACTCAGACTTCACAATGTGTAATTATGATGACCATCTTTTTAATGATGTATAGCTAGCTTCATGTAACCCATTTTATGTTTTCTTCCTTGTTGAGGCATCACTACACACCTCCACCTTAGAACGAAACTCCTCGGCACACCTCCACCTTGGACCTAAACTCCTCATTGCACTAATGTCTCATAATTAATCTCCTTTGCGCACCTCCATATTATTCCAAATCTACTCCGCGCACCACCGTCTTCTATTGAATACCCTCTGTGCACATCTCCACTATGGGTGTTATTCTTATGTAGATATATCTTTTTATTATTCTTCTCTTATCAGATAAAATAAATATGTCTATATAATGTTGGATCAAGATCTATATTTATGGAATATATTTTTTGGATTATTGGATATTGATATTGATTGGTGAATCTTGATCGAGGCTTGTTGGATCTAGATCGGTATTAGTTGAATCTAGATTTTGGATTATTATATTAAGATAAAAAAAAATTTGATCTTGTTTATTTAAACTATGGATTTTGGTTTCAGATATATATTGTGATCTTTAAACCATTATTTAAGGATCTACTTAAAATTGGTGATTTTTATTGGTGAGTGTTCATCAAATTTCTTTAGGTAGGTGGTTTATAATTCTAATACAAAAATCATATTTAATGTAATGTGTATGTAATTGTATAAATTATTTAGTTATTTTTGAAATTTGTTTCTTAATTAAATTTATTATTTTGGTGAGTTGATTAATTAATTGAATTGTAAAACTGGGATAATGGGATTTTGGAACATACATAACTAATTGTTTTCTAGATTATGGAGTTATCGATTTTGATGAACATGATTACATAATTATATAATTCATTAATGTGAATAGTTGGGATTATGAAAATGTGATTTAACTAATTAATTGTTGAATTGACTGTAGCGAGATAGAGATTGATGAAATTGATTAATTAATTGAAGAATTAATTATTGTTATATTGAAGTTGTTGAATAGGGATAATTATTTGTAGAATCAGTTATTAGAGATTTATATGACTATTAGATCAATTATAATGGAATAATGAATTGATGAATTAATTGGAGCTGTTGAGTTGATTGAGATAGAAAATTTATTGGATGAGTTAATTAGTGACATTAAATTGTTTCAGATGGAATGAATTAATTAACGCATTAATTAATTGGTTTGTTGTGGTTATTTAATTATTCAATAAAATATTGGGATTATTTAATTGGAAAATTAATTAATGTATGGAATGTGATTATTTAATTGTTGAATTATACAGTGGGATTAATCAATTGGAGAAATAATTGAAGTGAATAATATTACTAGTTAATTTCTGAATTAAAAAACGAGATTAGTTAATTGGTGAATTAAATAATATGAATAGTGTGATTATTTAACCGTTTAATAAAACAACTATATTAATTAATTGAATAATTAATTAACTAGAGTAATGAGATAATTTAATTCTTGATATAAATAAATGGATCAACTAATTAATGACCTAATTAATGTGGGTAATGAGATTATTAAATTTACAACTAAATAAAATTATAAATTAATTAATAAATTAATTAATGAGAGTTATGCGAATATTTAATTATTGAATTAAATACATAGATTAATGAATTGATGAATTAATAATTGAAGAAATTTGATTATTGAATTGATGAATTAACTAATAAGATTGATGATATTTATTAATCATTGAATTAATTACTTGAATTGATTAGGCTAATTAATAAGATAGATAATAAATTGAAATTATTGTGCTGATGAAATTTAATGAGAAATATTAATTAATTAGTGAATTAGATAATAGTGATCATTGTATTGAAGAAATTGAATTGGTTAGATTAATTAACTCATGAATTGATTAATGTGGATTGTTATGTTGCTGAAATTGAATGATTTGGGTTGATTAATTGACAAATTTTTCAAAAATGGTCTTTTTGATGGTGCTTTTGAATTAAATGGATTAATTATTTTGTGAATTAATTAATTTTGAATTTTAGGATATCTAATTAATCAAATGGGATAATTAATTGATAAATTACTTGTGAGATTATATTATTTGAGAAATTATATAATTTGTTTTGAAATTAATTATGAAGTATTGAGATTTTGAATGAGGTAATTATTTGTAGAATGAATTATGGGTTTTTGAGTTCTTGAAATAAAATAATGAATTATTTAATGGGATCGATTTCATTAATTTATTTTGGAATTAATTAATAATATTTCGGTGAAAAACTAATTGTTTAAAGAGTTAAACTGACAAAATTAATTCTTGAAATAATTGAAGGTATTGTTACGATTAATTAATTATAGAAATAAATTGTTTAAATTTATGTGATTGATTAATCATTGGGATATTTAATTTAAAAGGGTTAGGATTAATTAATTGTGAATTAATTTCAGGAATTTTTGGTGAGTGGGTAAATGGTTGTGAAAATGTTTGAATGTTGTAGCACATGGGATAACCAAGGCGTGAGAATGAGATTAAAGGTGGAAGGTCGAGAGAACAACCAATATTGTTTTTCAAAGGATCATGTTATCCATCATGGAAGAAGACTATGTGAGATTCTATTTTTCAATGGATGATGTGAGCCGATAAGGGGAAAGATAATGAGAGCTTTCATGTTTTTCTTACGAAGAATTTATACTTAATTTTGTATCATTCATTATAGAATATTGTTGTTAGATCCCATATTGCACTTTACTCATTCTAGACTTATTTATATATTTTACACATCTGATGACATGAGAATTTTGATTATGAATAGTAATGTGGAAATTCAAGATTATGATATGTGATGGGGAGAGTTCAATCCTCAGCATGAGCCGAAGAATGTACTGAGGTTCTGGTGTCCTCAATAATCTGAGGCTTTAGAAGGGGTGACTGATTACTATTTTTTATTATTATTTTAATGCCCCGAACATAGGTACCGAGAGTCGGTGCATTATTTTAGTACATTGTCATGATACAAGGAAATAATGTCCTGATAGACTGAACAGTTTAGCAGTCACGGAAATTGATTACATACATCAACATCAAAATCCAATTTCAAACATTAAATAAAGCATATATAGTTGTTTGAGAATGAAATTATTCCCTTTTATCTTAACCCTATATACCAATCATAATTCACTTCTTCAAAATCATCAGAAAATAAAATATAAGAAAGTGGTGAGCATAGATGATTGGTAAGGGTTATCAATTTAGTAGAAGATAACATAAACAATAGTCATGAGGAATAATTGAAAACGTAGACCATTAAAAATAAAAAACATGAATACTTTTGGGTAGAAATATGTTCTGAGTAAATAATTATATAATAAAACATATTCAGGGGTATTCTACTAGTCGAATTACCAATGAAAAATTATTATATATATTAATAATGAAGGAATGTATAATTCTAGACATTCTGAAACATTTTGTCAAGGCCTCGACCAAGACGTCTAAAAATGATTAAGGCATCGACCAAATCCATATATCAAATTTGGTTAAGGCCTTGGCCAATTAAATGTCTAAATGTTTCATGAGACCTACCGATGCACCTAGGATATATATCGAGCTCCACCCATAACTTACTAAGTCTAATGCATTCCTCATATGAAAATGTTGAAACATAACATAAACATTTATATTAAAAAATGCATACAAAATATCAATACTTTAACCATATGCCATGAATGATATAAAAAGAACAAATTTATAGACAAATATATCAAAAAACCTTCAATAAAATATGGATGATTTGTATCAAAATAAATCAACTTTGATCAAGAATAATATCCCGTAAAGGATGTTGACATAGTTGAAAATGATCAATAAAAATCTTTGAGAGAAGTAACCATTCTTCACGAAATCATTTAAATTTCACTGAATTTATAAATGGATTCATTTTAATGATAGTTTTGAATCAAAGTGTCCCATGCCACATTAAATGTTTTTAATGTAATTAACCTTTGAAAACGTTTATGTCCACATAATTAAATCCTATAAAACATTTCTAAAACATTGAAATTAATGAAAAATAATTAAAAGAATAAATATTTAAAACATTTAAAATGATGTTTTAGTAATATAGTCCCTTAAAATATTACATTAGATAACTCTTTTATGAAAAATTAAATGGATAATAAATATGTCCCAGTAGATACTCACGTAAAAACTACATCAGATAAAAAAGAGATGGTGAAATTTACCCTTACCTCGAAATTTCATTTGCTCAAGGGTACGTTTAACCTTCAGTATAATAAAAATAGTAGGTTATTAAAATATAAATAACCATATTAATATTTATTGTATCATACATGATTCATTCATGACTTTATACTACCCATTTAATAATGATGTCCATGTTAAATTGTCATTTTGTGTAATAATCTCTTTCTTTATCGTATGTGTTTTAACTTGTTATTTTTTATCGTATCATTTAGATCATGATTTAAATATTCAATAACATAATCCTTTATTTATATATCATATATATTTTGAATATAAATATTAATAATATATTGATATATGAAATGGAAAACACCGTTTATAGAGACGATAGGTTGTACGTATGCATAAATGTTATTTCCGTTTTCATATCTTATTGAATAGAAGTAAGTGAATAAGTTATATATAAATATATATATATATTAAGTATAATTATTAAGTAATATATTACATACTTATTAATAATATATATTTTATAATAATCATTGAATGGTGAATTTGGAAATTAATCTCATCGCGTCGTGGAGACGGTAATCCGTACGTATGCTCGAGAGACAATATCGTTATATTAATGATGAAATAAATTGTAATTGGATGGTATATCATATATAAAAAATCATTAACATATTATATTTGTTATTTACATCAGCTATATTCATTATTATACCCATCTAAATAAGGAAGTGTTTGAATAACAAACTACACCACGAAGTGGAGACGGTAATTCGTACGTATGCATGTAAGGTGACATTTCCATTTATAGGATGGATTGAATAACGAATATGGTGGTACCATATTTATAATGACATAAAAGTATGTAGGAGGTACTTTAATTATTATTTTGGTATGGAAACAAAAAAAGGTAGTGGAAAAAGAAAAGAACTTGAAAGAGGGTAGTGAAATTATTAACTCTTCTTCTGGTGTTTCCTATTAAGTTGATCAAAAGGGCTCCATAGGATGGCTTTATGATTAAATAAAGGACTCTAGGTTGATATGAGAGATTTTTTGGGGATATTTGGGCAGGTTTGTTCCAATCCAAAGAGCACTGTAGTTTTGATTTTGAGAGAAGGGGAAGTGTCCTTTTAAAAGATGGGTGATGATCACTTTAGGAAAAGAATTAAATATTAATATATTATACTATCATTTTCGGTTTATAATTTCTTAAAAAGAATCTATTTCGAGCCCTATCTATTTATGGGTCAAAATACTCTCATCTAAAATGTTTTATAAATATTAAAATTACCATTTAAACTTTATCTTTTAGATTTAAATCTTAGTTAAATAGTTTAACTTTTACCGCATATTTTTGTATTATAACACTATATAGTTAATAAACACACTCTAAAAATACAACAGAACCACAAGTGATTCATTAATGACATATATAATATTATTTAATATCTTTTTCCAAAACTTATATTTTTATGAATATTATATTAACAAATAATAGACTATTTTTTCTATAAATTAATTAATAACAAGTTTCACACTATTTGGTATTAGGATTTTTGTGGTAGTCAAAAAAACATTATTACTTCGAAAAAAATAAATTAAATAAATCCTAAAATTTCATATTAACCTATAAAATTCTTTTATGGAATCAAAAATCTCAAATTATATTTATTTTAATATTTACAATAACATTCATTTTATTTTTTAATTAATAAGGTAATTACTGCATCATTATTGTGTCATAAATGAATTTAATTATTTAATGTTTAAAAATTATAAAGAAAATATAATTATGTAGGAAATATTTTTATCTTTTTAATGAGTATTTATATTCTAAATGATAACATATATAACACCATGTAAAAATTGTTTTACTAAAAGATATATGTTTAAGTCATTTTTGTCTTTAGTTAAAATTAATTAATATAAACTGTCATTATCACTCTCATGTTGCTCTGAATGGACTCAACATCGACCCAAGGATGCCCACAGTCAGAAATGTATAATTTAATAGAAGTAGGACAAATTTTAGGGTAATTTAATATTATTATAATAATATTAATTTACCCTTGTTTATTGGATTTTCCCTTTAACTATGGTAAATAAAATATTTACTGAAGAAAATATTAATAATGTCTAAATATAAAAGATACCTATTTACACTATTTGAACCCAATTATTCTAAATATAGATTCCATTTTTCTGAATATAAATAAATTAAGTGGCAGAAATTAATTTAAAAATAATTTTCATTATTAAAACAAAAAGCATGTTATTAAGAAATAGTAACTATCAAAAGATTAAAATTTGTTTATGTGTAGTTTAAATTTGATATTACATCTAATGACCTAAATTATATTACATTATAAAAATATAATCTAAATATACTTTAAAACGACTCAAATTTATAATTTAACACTGTAAATTATAATGATTAAAAAAAGTTTTTTTAAATAAAATGTAGTATTTTTCACTATTCGTCAAATATGAAAGTTATCAGAAAAGTAAAAAAGTTTTACCGAAACTAAATTATTATCTCCCAATAAAATAAATAATTTAATTTCATTAAATTTAATATATAAAAGTGTAATATATTTTTTAAGAAAAAGGTTCTCCATTAAAATGCTGTAAATTTGAATTTTTTAAAAAATACTTATTTTATATGAAGAAAAATTAATTTTTTCTTGTATTATTTATAAAAAACAAATAATATAGATTCTAAAATTATATTAGGTATTTAAAATTAAAAATTTAGTTAATACTATTAATAACAGCTTTTGAACGACTAGTTTGGTATGTCGTGTTGTGCTCAAACTCGTTGTAGTGTGTTGTGAAGGTTATTTAATTTATTTGAAGTGATAACGTACTATGAAATCCAGGGGTGTTACATTACCCCATATTTAAATAAATTGTGTCCTCCCAAGTTTAAATTATTTATTGAAAATAAATGGTTAAAAATAAAAAAATATCTTTGTGGAAAACCCGCCTCAGAAATTGAGATAATAAAATTTAGTCTTAATAAGAGGAAGAGGGAAATGAAAAAGCCACCACCTGTCATGACCCCCTCCCCACAAAGTGTACCCCTCCTGGGCTGGCAATGTGAAAAGGGAGATAATGACCCCCGAGTCCAGCCTCCAGTAGGCCCCGGGTTGGCGACTAGCACCGAGGGTATAATAACATACAAATGGGAGGCATTACCCTCTAAGAGAACACATGCAGAAGAGAGAGATAGAATAGACTCCAACCAACTCCAACTCATAACTGAAAAATAAAATAAACCCAAGTACATATGTGAAATTTCATGCAAAAGTACTACAGCTGAAAGGAAAAACTAAAAGTACCCAAAAGAAATAAAAACGGTAGCGACCACGAGCCCGAACAGCTCCTCCTCCAACCACAAGCTAGTAGTAACCCGCTTGATCTCCAACTTTCTCCAAGTGACCTGAAAAATAGTTTATACATACATAGGGTGAGTATAACAGTATACTCAGTAGAATCCTCCCCAAGCCTCTCGTGCAAAAGTAAAGAAAGCATGCTAAAGCCCAGTGAACAACAAGTGAAACTAACTTGTCACCTAAACAGGTATACTTTGTTCCCAACCTCACCATGGCTACTCTCACCAAGTAACGCATACAAGAATATAGCATATAATAAATAATATCAAGGGTACCCCGCTACTACTTCCCCACTGGTTTTTCGCTTTGCCCCAACGACATACGTCTTGTGCATCTCTCTCCAAAGGCTTTCTTGCAGACACCTGGGCTAAGCTCCACAATCTGCACCTCGTGCACCACATAGGCTTGCCTGCAGACACCTGGGCGAAGCACCACACCGTCCTCACAACCAAAAGTAACCAGGTAATTTCCGGGAGCCACCACAGCTCGCATAACATGTATCATACGTCGGGTATAATACCTCAAGCCATTACAGCCCATACTCCGAGTAAGGATCCTCAAGCCATCGTAGCCTATACACGTTACACCTATAGTAGTCCATAGGATACTATATCCAGAATATATGCATGTGAATAACCACTGACATTACATCCCTCTACACACATATATGGGGTAACTAACCGGTGTGCCTCATGGCACAATGATCTACCAAGAGAAGAGAGCGGGGCCAAAGGGGGTAGTCAGCCCTTCAACCTCCCATCAGAATGTTGGGGAAAACACCCCCCCCCCCCCCAGGGCTCAGAATCCCAGGGGTGTCAGTTGCCCTTACCGAGAGGGTGGAGTAGCGTATAGAAACACAAAAAGTTCAGAATATATAAGTAACTCACATCCACACTATGGGCATTACTTAGTCTTAGATACAACTACAGCTAACGTCTCTCAGACTCCAGGCTGCTACTACTAAGACTAGGTATCCTATAAGCACAAAAACATTTGAAGAGATTTATTTGATTACTCTGTTCTCATTTATCAGTTCCACTGTGCATTAATAAATTCTTTAAACATTAATTAAGAATGAACAATTCTACATTAAACTGAATTGGCATCACATTCAAAAACAACTGCTCCTTTTTAAGATTCACATTACCTTTAAATTCCAGCATCTCCATCCCCGTGGATTTTCACCATTTAATCAAACATTCATTACAGAATTACTTTTCCACATTCCCAGGAATTCTAGAAAAACATCATATGCTTCTAAACACAAAGGAGGCTCAACACGGTGAATAGGTGTACTACCCGTCGAGTCTTTGCCGCCTATAGAAAGAGCATAGACCCATCCTCCATCAAGAGGCTAAACACGGAAAGCATGTGGCATACCCCGCGTGTCTTCACCTCCTTCAGAAAGAGGGTAAGCAAGACCAGCTGCCTTGAGTAGTGGGGAAAAGTAAAGAAGATAAACAACCAAACCAAACCACCAACATCAAACCATCACATTCATCTCATACCATCACCCTTGGTATCCTCCCCGACACCCATATGCATAAACCGATGCATCTCGCCACACTAGGCGTCATCCGCTGCCACAACCACAAGTCTCCATGCCTCTACATATCACAAAAACCATCCAGGCTCACATCACAGCACAAGTAGCAGGAAAACAAACATCACAAAATGGGCTCTCGGTCCTTTAACAAGGCATTCAGCCTTCAAACACAATGATCACTCAGAGCTCCAAACCACAAGGCATTCAGCCTTACAAGCAAGCGAGTAACTCAGAACCCTTTTGAAATTTCTACATAATCTGTTTTCTAATCCATATGGAATTGGCAGATTTGTTATTCATAGGTTCCAATCATGGATACCTAATCAGCAAGCTATCACAATTAAATAACCATGCTTACTTCCCTAATTTGATTATCCTCAAATTAGAACAACTACAACAATGACAATAACCAGATTAATTTACATGCCACTTTATCTTTAGCCAATTAATTAACAATTAATTCCGGCTTTACATTCGTTATCAATTTCTATCATGAATGATCAACAAATCAAAGAAACATAGATATCACTATATCTAGGAAAACATGAGGCAAACCGTCATTACAGTATAAAGCAACAGCATGCGATCAACCAATTCTTTTAATCCGGTTAAAGTATTTAATTAGGTCAATTTCATTGTGATCCAAAGAGATAAATCATGCTAATTCTACGATTGCACATATACAATTAGTGAATCCATGAATCCCCTACCTCAAACAGTTCCTCACGTTCTTTATCCACACAAGAGGTCACGATCCTCCCCTCGCGACAACTGCATCCACCGGAGGATGCTGCGGTATGACAGTACCAACCAACCCTAAGAAAACCCATTAGAATCTTGGAAATTACATGGTATAATTATGGAAAGGAGGATAGGAGAAGATAAAAGCCAAAAGAATGACGATACAACATACCTTATTAGGAAGATTGACCGACACAGTTCGGTTGCATCCAAAACAGAGCAGAACCAATCCTAGGAGTAATGATTGATTGTGAAACTCCTACGGGAAGGATTGAAAGGTTCTAGTGTCTCTTAGCTGAGAACAAATGGAAAGAACAAGGGAGAATGATATCTCGTCCCTTTCTAAGATTTAACGAGGTGACAGTTTAAGATCCGGTTAATTCTCCATTAAAAACGGATCGCATTAACCCATGCGGTTTGACCAAGTAAAACATTCCAAGCCTTGGGAATAATTAATATAGGTTTTATGGCATTTGAAACGGCCTTAAGAGCCCTTAAAAATAAGGCTTTAAATGTATTTTACGTCAAAAGAAATTTCAAAAAGGGGCAAAACTGTAGGAGTCTGGAAACACTGTTCACCCACTATTACTGTACACCTACCGATCTGTGCTACCGATCTGTGCTACCGATCTGTGCCACCGATCTGTGCTACCGATCTGTGCTACCGATCAGTGCTACCGATCAGTGCTACCGATCAGTGCAACCGATCTGTGCTACCGATCCGTGCTACCGATCAGTGCTACCGATCAGTGCTACCGATCTGTGCTACCGATCAGTGCTACTGATCAGTGCTAGTGATCTGTGCTACCGATCTGTGCTACCGATCAGTGCTAGCGGTCTGTGCTACCGATCTGTGCTACCGATCCGTGCTACCGATCAGTGCTACCGATCTGTGCTACCGATCTGTGCTACCGATCTGTGCTACCCATCAGTGCTACCGATCTGTGCTACCGATCTGTGCTACCGATCTGTGCTACCGATCTGTGCTACCGATCAGTGCTACCGATCTGTGCTACCGATCTGTGATACCGATCTGTGCTACCGATCAGTGCTACCGATCTGTGCTACCGATCTGTGCTACCGATCTGTTACTATTCATAAAACTGAAAACACTGTTCACAGAACTAGAAAAATTGGCAAAGTGTTGGGGATAAGTCCTCTTGACCTCCCAGAACACCTCCAACACCAACATTTCACAAAGTAATGGACCGGAGAGGTCCGGGCCATTACATTAGATACCTCTCAAAACATTCTCGTCCTCAAGAATTAAAACCAACCCAGAAGAGAAGAGGGGTCCGAACAACCACCCCATAAGATACCTCTCAGGGAAAAACCACAATGAGTTGTTCGAAAGCTAGAACAAAACTCTGACATCCGGGAACAAACAATCCATACCCAAACAATTCATTCACAACATCACATCAAAGGTACATAAATAAAACATGAAAGGTCTAACGAGAGAGGAAACATCATTACATGAAAGGAGTTAAACATTAAACAACTCTGGGTACTGAGCACATATCTGTGACTCACGCTCCCAGGTACTCTCCTCCATGCCACCGTGTCGCCACAAGACACGAACTAAGGGGATGGAACACCCACGCAACACTTTCTCCTTGCGGTCTTGGATCTCCACAGGTCGCTCCTCGAAGGTTGCATCATCGTCAATATCGATCTCTCACCAATCGATAACATGAGATTCATCATGAAGATAACGACGGAGCTGTGATACATGGAAAACATCATGTATCCGACTCATATGAGGGGGGAGTGCTACTCGATACGCCACAGCTCCAACACGAGCTAACACCTCGAAAGGCCCAAAAAACCGGGGAGAAAGCTTACTTCCACGACCAAACCTTTGCTTCCCACGATGGGGAGTCACCTTTAGAAACACATGATCCCCAACATTAAACTCTAAGGGTCTCCTTCTTTGATCAGTATAAGATTTCTGACGATCTTGTGCTGTCTTCATCCTCTCACGAATCACCTGAACCATCTCTGTTGTATTCTGCACTAGTTCTGGTCCGAGAATTGCTGACTCTCCGACCCCAGTCCAGCACAACAGAGAACGGCATGGACGGCCATACAAGGCTTCAAACGGCGCCATACCGATGGTAGAGTGAAAACTATTATTGTAACCGAACTCTACCAAGGGTAAGTGCTTCACCCATGAACCTCCAAAATCAAGAACACAAGAGCGCAACATGTCTTGAAGAGTCTGGATTGTTCGCTCTATCTAACCATCAGTTTGAGGATGAAAAGCAGTGTTAAGGCATAGTTGAGAGCCAAAAGCATGCTGGAGACCTCTCCACACCCTAGAGGTAAAACGAGGATCTCGGTCAGAGATGATCGTCCTAGGTACTCCGTGAAGCCTCACCACCTCCTCCAGATACTGCCTCGACAAAACCTCCACTGAGCTCGACTCCTTGATCGCTATGAAGTGGGATGATTTTGTTAAACGATCCACTACCACCCATATTGCATCATGTCCTCCCGAAGCTCGAGGTAAACCTGTAACAAAGTCCATTGAAATATCCTCCCACTTCCACTGAGGAATCTCTAAGTGCTGGAGAAGACCACCAGGAACACGGTGTTCGGCCTTCACCTTCTGGCAGACTAAACACCGAGACACACATTCTGCAACTGTACACTTCAGCCCAGGCCACCAAAACTGACTCCTTAAAGATCGGTACATCTTCGTCACACCAGGATGTACTACCAAGGGTGAACTATGGAACTCTCGGAGAACCGTCCCGCGCATCGCCAAGGGAACAAACAGCCTGCCATGATACAACACTCGGTGTTGTTCATCCTCCGACCATCCATCAGGGGCCTCACCACATACAACTCTGTCTCTCCAAACTTCCACCTCTAGATCACCCAACTGAGACTCTTCCACCTTCTGCATCAGGGATGACTGCACCGTCATATGGAAAAGACAACCTCTACTCCCAACTTATCCCATAACAAGATGCAAAGCTGATAGCTCTTCCATCACTCTCCAGGAATCACCAGATTCACGCACAACATCATTACGTGACTTTCGGCTCAGTGCATCAGCAACAACATTTCCCTTCCCAGGTGTATACGATATTTTGAAGTCATATTCCTGCAAGAACTCCATCCACTGACGTTGCCGCAAGTTCAAATCCCGCTGAGAGAAAACATACATCAAACTCTTATGATCGGTGAAAACCACAAAGCGCTCTCCAATGAGGTAATGTCTCCACAACTTCAGCGCAAACACCACGGCTGCCAACTCAAGATCATGGGTGGCATAGTTGAATTCATGGGGACGCAACTGTCGATACCAATAAGAAACAACAGACCTCTTCTACATGAGAACACAGCCTAGCCCCATATGTGAAGCATCACATAAAACATCAAACTGGACTCCCTCCGCTGGAAGACAAAGGACTGGAGTACTCACCAACTTCTCCTTTAGATACTCGAAAGCTGTCTGACACTGATCAGTCCATATGAATGCTTGATCCTTCCTGGTCAAAGCTGTCAGAGGAGTCGCAACTCGGGAGAAATTAGCCACAAACCTCCTATAATAGCCTGCGAGACCAAGAAAACTTCGCACCTCTGACATGGTCTTGGGGGCTGGCCAAGACACCACTGCTTCTATCTTCGAAGGATCCACAGCTACTCCCTATTGGGACACAACATATCCCAAGAAACGAACTTCTTGAGCCCAGAAATCACACTTGGACAACTTCCCAAACAACCGATGTTGGCGAAGAACTCCCAAAACGGCTCGAAGATGCTCTACATGCTCCTCTTCAGATGTGGAGTACACAAGGATGTCGTCAATGAAAACCACAACAAACTTGTCCAGGAATTAACGGAACACAACATTCATCAACCCCATGAAAACAGCTGGAGCATTTGTCACGTCGAATGGCATTACAACAAACTCATAATGCCCATGACGACAGCAGAAAGCAGTCTTCGGGATATCCTCATCCTTTACACGCATCTGATGATACCCTGAATGCAAGTCTATCTTTGAAAACCAAATTGCACCCTTCAGTTGATCGAATAGGTCATCAATCCGCAAGAGAGGATAGCGGTTCTTTATTGTCACTTTGTTTAATCGACGATAATCAACGCACAACCGCAAACTGTCGTCGGCCTTTTTCACAAACAAAACTGGTGCACCCCACGGTGAAACGCTTGGCCGAACAAAACCACACTGCAACATACCATCGAGCTGTATACGTAGCTCTCGTAACTCAGAAGGGGCCATCCTATACAGAGACATAGAGATAGGAGACGCTCCCGGCTGTAGCTCGATCCCAAACTTGATCTCTCGTCGAGGGGGTAAGGATACAACCTCTTCTGGAAAGACATCAGGGTACTCCTCTACGACCCTAGGAAACGCCAACTGTTGAACCTCTGAAGAAATCAGCATCATCCCAGCCATCAGGGATGATAAGGAAGGAACTCGCCTATGACTCATATGAGGATCTCTCTCACCAACAAACACTACTTCCTCTCCATTTTCATCAAAGAAAACGACCTTCTTCCTGTAGAAATCCACAATAGCCTGCACCGAATACAACCAATCCATGCCGAGGATGACATCATATGGTTGTATTCGTAAACATAGGAAATCTCCCCAAGAGCGATGCTGCCCCAACACTAGCTCACAGTCTCTACATACTTCAAACAAGCTAGCTCGACCTCCAACTGGCGTAGTAAACTCCAAGGGCACTGGAAGCCTCTCTACCTCAAGTCCCAAAGCGTGGAAAAGGGTAGGGGTTATAAAGGAGTGTGTCGCTCCTAAATCAAACAAAGCATACACCAAGGTAGAAAACAAGCAAAGGGTACCTCGAACGAAATCTGGCTCGCCTGGGGCTGGCAATGCTAGAGCATGAAGCTGACCACGACCACCTTCACAGCCTCTCTGACCCTGATGACGACCACCACCACAGCCGCGCTCTGCTCTCTGAGGACGGGGAGCGTCATGGGGCTGTCCTCTGCCTGCTCCATCTACCCTCGGGTGATCTAAAGTTGGTGCAACCTGCTGCTACTGCCTCGGCTGGAACTGCCTCAACGGATGAACCTAAAGTGGAGCGCCTGGTGCACGATGACTGCTCTGAAAAGTCGGGCACTCCCGCTGCTGATGACCATGACCACCACAATAAAAACAAGCGCCTGATCCCTTGGCATAAGCCTGAGAGTTACTGCCTCCGGAGAAACGAGATGGGAAGGGATGGGACCTACCCCCAGGTGAACGGAAACTCTTCTGTCCTGAAAACCGGGAACCCCAGACCACAACTCTGCTTCGTGAGGAATCATGACGATTCCCCTCTCGTGATAATTCGGTCCTGGTCAAAGTCCTATCAACCACCTTTGCCCTCGCCAGCACCTCAAGATACATCTTCAGCATAAATGGGGTGACCTGGCACTGGATCTCTGGACGCAAAGCCTCCTCGAAATGCCTCGCCCTGGCCTCATCATCTGGTAATAGGTCTGAAGCATATCGTAGAAGGTTCTTGAAACGGATTCCAAACTCTCGAACACTGGATCTCTCCTGTCGAAGGGTGAGTAGCTCCTGGCGACTGGACGCCTTCGCAGTCGATGAAAGAAACTCGACTCTAAACCTGTCTCGAAACTCCTCCCATGAGATCGCTGACTCCTCACGATCCCCGAGGAACAAGAACCACCACTGTCTCGCTTCTACACGAAACATCGTCAAAACCAAGGACACCCAGTGTTCCTTTCGAGCACGAATCGAACTGAAGCCTATCTCGACCTCCTCCAACCAGTCTTCTGTGACTGCATCTGAAACGGAGCCCTCGTACTTCTGTAGACTCTGGCGCTAGAACTCTCGGAGTGTCTTCCTCCAAGTGTCATCATCGTCAACCTCTACCCGGCAACGATCTGCTGGAACATCCTGCTGGGCACCTTCTGCGCAAACCTGATGAGGACGTCGACCTGGAGCCATACCTGTAAAATAACAACCGTTAGAGCTCCTAAGACTGGAATATGGAAGACTCAACATTAATTAATTAATTGTTTTGTTTTATTAATTTTAGGTTACATATCCCAAGGTCTACCCATTCAAACACAGGCGCAAAGAATAATGATGCATGATCCTTTCCTAGGTCTCTACCCTGCAACCATTATCACTTTGTTTAGTAGCCATCGTAAACTTAAAGGTCCGTGCAACAGATCAAAGGGGGCCCTGAACGCCTATGTCTCTGCCGGTCTCCAGTGTTTACCCCACTTTCTAAACATGAATGGCATCGTTGCCCTACCATCCCATGCATCCTCACCTGTGCCTAACTCCAAACTCCATCCTATCCCTCAACAAGAGCTCTGATACCACTCTGTCACGACCCCCTCCCCACAAAGTGTACCCCTCCTAGGCCGGCAATGTGAAAAGGGAGATAATGACCCCCGAGTCCCACCTCCAGTAGGCCCCGGGTTGGCAACTAGAACTGAGGGTATAATAACATACAAATGGGAGGCATTACCCTCTAAGAGAACACATGCAGAAGAGAGAGATAGAATAGACTCCAACCAACTCCAACTCATAACTGAAAAATAAAAGAAACCCCAGTACATATGTGAAATTTCATGCAAAAGTACTACAACTGAAAGGAAAAACTAAAAGTACCCAAAAGAAAGAAAAACGGCAGTGACCACGAGCCCGAACAGCTCCTCCTCCAACCACAAGCTAGTAGTAACCCGCTTGATCTCCAACTTGCTCCAAGTGACCTGAAAAACAGTTTATACATACATAGGGTGAGTATAACAGTATACTCAGTAGGATCCTCCCCAAGCCTCTCGTTCAAAAGTAAAGAAAGCATGCTAAATCCCAGTGAACAACAAGTGAAACTAACTCGTCACCTAAACAGGTATACTATGTTCCCAACCTCACCATGGCTACTCTCACCAAGTAACGCATACAAGAATATAGCATATAGTAAATAATATCAAGGGTACCCCGCTACTACTTGCCCACTGGTTTGCCGCTTTGCCCCAACGACATACGTCTTGTGCATCTCTTTCCAAAGGCTTGCCAGCAAACACCTGGGCTAAGCTCCACAATCTGCACCTCGTGCACCACATAGGATTGCCCGAAGACACCGGGGCGAAGCACCACACCGTCCTCACAACCAAAAGTAACCAGGTAATTTTCGAGAGCCACCACAGCTCGCATAACGTGTATCATACGTCGGGTATAATACTTCAAGCCATTACAGCCCATACTCCGAGTAAGGATCCTCAAGCCATCATAGCCTATACACGTTACACCTATAATAGTCCATAGGATACTATATCCTGAATATATGCGTGTGAATAACCACAAGCCATTATAGCCCTCTACACACATATATGGGGTAACTAACCGGTGTGCCTCACGGCACAAAGATCTACGAAGAGAAGAGAGCGGGGCCAAAGGGGGTAGTCATCCATTCAACCTCCCATCAGAATGTTGGGGAAAACACCCCCCCCCCCCCCCCCCCCAGGGCTCAGAATCCCAGGGGTGTCAGTTGCCCTTACCGATAGGGTGGAGTAGCGTATAGAAACACAAAAAGTACAGAATATATAAGTAACTCACATCCACACTATGGGCATTACCTAGTCTTAGATACAACTGCAGCTAACGTCTCTCGGACTCCAGGCTGCTACTTCTAAGACTAGGTATCCTATAAGCACACAAACATTTGATGAGATTTATTTGATTACTCTGTTCTCATTTATCCGTTCCACTGTGCATTAATTAATTATTTAAACATTAATTAAGAATGAACAATTACACATTAATCTGAATTGGCATCACATTCAAAAACAACTGCTCCTTTTTAAGATTCACATTACCTTTAAATTCCAGCATCTCCATCCCCGTGGATTTTCACCATTTAATCAAACATTCATTACATAATTACTTTTCCACCTTCCCAGGCATTCTAGAAAAACATCATATGCTTCTAAACACAAAGGAGGCTCAACATAGTGAATAGGTGTACTACCCATCGAGTCTTTTCCGCCTATAGAAAGAGCATAGACCCATCCTCCATCAAGAGGCTAAACACGGAAAGCACGTGGCATACCCCGCGTGTCTTCGCCTCCTTCGGAAAGAGGGTAAGCAAGACCAGCTGCCTTGAGAAGTGGGGAAAAGTAAATCAGATAAACAAGCAAACCAAACCACCAACATCAAACCATCAGATTAATCTCATACCATCATCCTTGGTGTCCTCCTCGACACCCATATTCATAAACCGATTCATCTCGCCACACTAGGCGTCATCCGCTGCCACAACCACAAGTCTCCATGCCTCTACATATCACAATAGCCATCCAGGCTCACATCACATCACAAGCAGCAGGAAAACAAACATCACAAAATGGGCTCTCGGCCCTTTAACAAGGCATTCAACCTTCAAACACAATGAGCACTCAGAGCTCCAAACCACAAGGCATTCAACCTTACAAGCAAGCGGGTAACTCAGAACCCTTTTGAAATTTCCACATAATCTGTTTTCTAATCCATATGGAATTGGAAGATTTGTTATTCGTAGGTTCCAATCATGGATACCTAATCAGCAAGCTATCACAATTAAATAACCATGCTTACTTCCCTAATTTGATTATCCTCAAATTAGAACAACTACAACAATGACAATAACCAGATTAATTTACATGCCTCTTTATCTTTATCCAATTAATTAACAATTAATTCTGTCTTTATGTTCGTTATCAATTTCTATCATGAACGATCAACAAATCAAAGAAACATAGATATCACTATATCTAGGAAAACATGAGGCAAACCGTCATTACGGTATAAAGCAACAGCATGTGATCAACCAATTATTTTAATCTGGTTCAAGTATTTAATTAAGTCAATTTCATTGTGATCTAGAGAGATAAATCATGCTAATTCTACGATTGCACATATACAATTAGAGAAGCAATGAATCCCCAACCTCAAACTGTTCCTCACATTCTTTATCCACACAACAGGTCATGATCCTCCCCTCGCGACAACTGCATCCACCGGAGGATGCTGCGGTATGACAGTACCAACCAACCCCAAGAAAACCCATTAGAATCTTGGAAATTACATGGTATAATTATGGAAAGGAGGATAGGTGAAGATAAACCCCAAAAGAACGACGATAAAACATACCTTATTGGGATGATTGACCGACACAGTTCGGTTGCATCCAAAACAGAGCAGAACCAATCCTAGGAGTAAAGATTGATTGTGCAACTCCTATGGGAAGGATTGAAAGGTTTTAGTGTCTCTTAGCTGAGAAAAAATGGAAAAAACAAGGGAGAATGATATCTCGTCCCTTTCTAAGATTTAACGAGGTGACGGTTTAAGATCCAGTTAATTCTCCATTAAAAACGGATCGCATTAACCAACGTGGTTTGACCAAGTAAAACATTCCAAGCCATGGGAATAATTAATATAGGATTTATGGCATTTGAAACGGCCTTAAGAGCCCTTAAAAACAAGGCTTTAAATGTATTTTACATCAAAAGAAACGTCAAAAAGGGGCAAAATGATGGAGTCTGGAAACACTGTTCACCCACTGTTACTGTACACCTACCGATCTGTGCTATCGATCTGTGCTACCGATCCGTGCTACCGATCAGTGCTACCGATCAGTGCTACCGATCAGTGCTACCGATCTGTGCTACCGATCAGTGCTACCGATCTGTGCTACCGATCTGTGCTACCGATCTGTGCTACCGATCTGTGCTACCGATCTATGCTACCGATCAGTGCTACCGATCTGTGCTACCGATCTGTGCTACCGATCTGTTATTGTTCATAAAACTGGAAACACTGCTCACAGAACTAGAAAAATTGGCAAAGTGTTGGGGATAAGTCCTCTTGGCCTCCTAGAACACCTCCAACACCAACATTTCACAAAGTAATGGACCGGAGAGGTCCGGGCCATTACACCACAAAATTTTGATCTCGATTAGGAGAACAATGGCGGAAATTAGAGTCACATAATTGGATGGAAGACTTGAATATTTATAGGGAGTGATTGAGGTCATCAATCACAAACAAGTGTAAAATTGAGGCCTCAAAGCCATCAATCTATGATGATTTAAAATATCATCTTCTCAACAAAATATAAGGTAATAGGATAACAGATTTGAGGTTTTACGATACCTTCCAAAAATGTTAAGAATTAATTTCTTCATAGAATAAGTATAAAAAATAATACTTTATAAGTAGATTTCCATCCATTAACTAATTTCCTCCACAAACTCATCATTTATTCCAAAATATAATAGAACTAAAAAATATTATATTTATCCTAATCGTATAGGGTTCAAAAAATCAATATATAATTAATCTATCAGAACTTTTAAAAAACTACATTATACAATCCAGTACATCACGTGGGACTGTGGTAGCTGATGCACCCTTATCGCCCTTCAGTTGCGTGTACATGTCTTGTGGCCTTGTCGTACGTGACGGCTTGTTGCCAGACCTCCGGGTTGTCATTTTTATGAAAATCAAACAATAATCTCTAGAAATGATTTGACCATAATAGTAGTTTCCATTGTAAAGCTTAATCGATTCCAACCTTTAGAATTATCCAAAATACTTCTCTCCAAACTCACAATCCCTAATTTATAATGAAGTTAAACACATTGAAGATCTATTTTTCCACGTAATAACATGTGAAAAACTTCACCATGAATTATTTTAAAACACTATAACACTGAAAATTACCATAAAACCGTATTGATTACATTCATTCTATGTTATTTTTTGTAGAATACTGGATATACTCCTTCTATCGAAAAATGTTGTAAACTACAACAATGATGGAATATACAAATCATTAATCAGTTTAAAAGTAGTCAAGAATATCAATTATAATTTATCCAAATCAATCATATATTATTCCAAAATCACTACCTCAGTATCAGAACCATATTATGGTTTATCATTTTCTCAACCACATATTTTCCAAAAACAATTAACCTGATATTAAGTCACTTTTCTTGGTTCCACACAATATCAAGTCCTTAATGAAATAGTACCTCTATAAAATAATTATTTACTCTATAATTCAAATAAAATGTACATAATTAACACAATACTTAAATGACACAATACATTGATAACAAAGTAAGAACTCTAATCATTCCTCTTCATCTTTGGTAGTATCATTACTTGATTATTATCCAATAACATAATTTGGGGGTATACTCTAATTATTTGGACATTGATTCACATAGTGTATCAACTTCTTACAGATGAAGCACTGTATATTTGAAACAATTTTCATACCCTTGCACTCGCGTACTAGGTTTCCTTTTTCACAACACTTATAACAAACTCCAATTACCTTCATGCATTTACCAAGGTGATTATTTCTACAGTTATCAGATATGTAAAAATATGTCCTTCCCCTCTTCCCTTTATCCCAAATTCTCTCTTCCATCCTTTTATTCTCTTGAATCCCTTCAAAGCCATATGACTTAGATAATTCTTCACTTATCTTTATGACACATAATACTATTTATTTATTTGATGAGAATAAGTGGGAGGATATTTCCTTTCAAAATGATGTCTTAATACTATGAATGATATGATCCTTATTAATCTTTTAATCATGCATATTGCGGGTGTTATTTTTCCTTCTATTGGGTTCCATTTCTAAATGACAGAACACACAATGTTAGATCATATCATACAATAGTAACCCAAAAGAAGAATAATTATCAACATGAATTGAATATTTTTACACATCTAGTCTCATAATCATAAAAAGGTTTCTTTGAGGGAATATTTACAAATATATCCTTCATAATTATTTGTAAATAAATTGTGAATTATACTAAGAATATCTCCCGAGAGTGTCGTATCCAACAGTGAAGCATGACCCATTGTCGTGTACCAGGAGACCCCAGTTCAATCCTGAAACTCATTATGGGAGTTTTCAATACTTGGTACATCAATGGCAAAGCCGCCTCTACCTACTCATATAAAGATAATGATGTATTTTTTGGAAAACACACATAATATCTATATTATGAAAATTTTGGATGTTCTTCTATATTAATTCTCAACATCTATCTTAGGGTAATGTTCCCTAATCAGAGTTTTTCTAAATATAGTTTGGAAGGTTATTACTAAACTTCTCATGATAACAAATTTAACACTCCAACCCCAGTTACACTGAGTTGGTGAATTATTTTAATACATTGGCATGATAAAAGGAAATCATGTACCAAAATACTTATTAGTTATGCAGCCTTGGAAATAGATTACATACATCAACATCACATTACAATTTCAAACATAAAATATATCACAAAATGTTCTTGGAGAATGTCATTATTACCTTTTAGCTTAACACGACATATCAATCATAATAGACTTCTTGGAAATACTGCGAAATAAAACATATGAAAGGGGTGGGCTCAAATTCTTAGTAAGGGTAAACAATTTAGCAGAAGACAACATAAACAATAAGCATGGTGAATAATTGAAAACACATACCATTACAAATAATAAACATGAACGCTTTATGGTATAAATATGAGCTGAGTAAATAATTCCATAATAAATCATAGTCATGAGTATTCAACTCGTTGAATAAGAACATGAACAATCACTATTATTTTCATAATGATGGAATGTATAATGCCAGAAATTCTGAAACATTTTTTTAAGGCCTCGGCCAAGACGTCTAAAATTGATTAAGGCATCGACCAAAACCATATATCAAATTTGTGAATGTCCTTGGAAAATTGCATGTATAATTATCTCTTGAGACATACCGATGAAAAGTGGAGCTATAATGGGCTCCACCCATCACTTAAAATTTCCAATACATTCCTCATATTAAAAGGTTGAAACATAATATAAACATTTCTATTAAAACTATCATACGAAATGTCATTACGTTTACCCTAAACCATGAATCGTACGAAAATAACACATCCATAGAAAAATATGTCACAAAACCTTCAATAAAATATGGAATATTTGAATGATAATAAATCAACCTTGATCAATAATAATATCCTTTACAGGATGTGGACATAGTTGAAAATGTTCAGTAAAAATCATTGTGAGAAATATCTATTTTTCATGAAATCATATAAAAGACAAATAATTTATAAAGGAAGTAATTTAAAAGATATTTCATAATCAATGTTTCCTATATCACTTTCAACCTCTTGAAAGGAATTAATATTTTAAAACATTCATGTCGATATAATTAAATCTTTAAACCCATTTTAAAAACATTGACATTAATGAGAAATGTTTAGAAGAATAAATCATTAATACATTTAAAATGATGTTTTAGTAAAAGGGTACCTCAAATTAATCCCATTTAAAACTATTTTATGCTAAATTTACATGGATTATAAATATCTCTCAGTAGGTACTCAAGTAAAAACAACCTCGGATAATAAAGAGATTGTGAAATTAAAACTTACAATGCACATTCCTTTGGTCGAGGGTACGTTTAACCTCATATTTAAAGACAATAGTATGTTGTTAAATTATAAAAGAACCATATATATATTTATTATACCATTCCTGATTCATTAATGACTTTAAAATACCCATTTTATAATGATTTCCATGTTAAATTAACTTTTTGGTAATAATCTCTTTCTTTATCATACGAGTTTTTACTTGTTATTTTTTATCCTATCATTTAGATCATGATTTAAATACTTCCAGAATATAAAAATTGATTTATATATCATATATATTTAGAATTTAATTATTTATAATAGATAAAAATATGAAATGGATACCACCGTTTATGGAGACGGTAGGTCGTACGTACGCATAAACGCAGTTTCAGTTTTCATATCGTATTGAATGGAAGTAAATGAATAAGATATATGTAAACACACACACACACACACACATATATATATATTATATAGAACTATTATGTCATATATTACATATTTATTAATAATATATATTTTTATTATCATCATTGAATGGTGAATGTGGAAATGAATCTCATCGCGTCATGGATACGGTAATCCGTACGTACGCACATATGACAATATCATTATATTGATGGTGATATCATCTGTAATTGGATGTTATATAATATATAAATAATAATTAACATGATATATTAATTATTTACATCATTTATTGTCATTATTAGACCCATCAAAATAATGAAGTGTTTGAATAACAAACGACACCGCGACGTTGAGACGGTAATCCGTACATACGGACGTATGGTGACATGTTCATTTATAGGATGGATAGAATAAAAAATATGTTTGTACCATATTCATAATGACATTGAAGTATATAGGAGGAACTGGAGTTATTATTTTTGGTATGGAAACAACAAATAACTAATAAGTGGAAGAAGAAAAGAACTTTAAAGAGGGTGGTGACATTATTACATCTTCTTTAGGTGTTTTCTTTTTAGTTGATCAAAAGGTCTCCATAGGGTTGTTTTTGGATCAAATTAAGGAATCTAGGTTCATGTAAAGAAATTTGAAAAGAAATTTGGGTAGGTTTCAATGAAGAAAAATGTTTTTGGATGTGTGATTTTGAGAGAATGGGAAGTGCCTTTTTATAAGTCGGGCGAGGGTCGCATTATGAAAAGATTAAAATATTAATTTATTATTCAATAATATTCGGTTTATAATGGTCTTAAATGAGTTTATTTTGAGACTTAGGTGATTATGGGTCCAAATACTCTCAAACAATAGGTTTTATAGATTTTTAGTTTACCATTTTAACCTTGTCTTTTATATTTAACTCTTAGTTAAATAGTTTAACATTTACCACATATTCTTGTATTATTACACTATATGGTAAATAAACGCACTCTAAACATCCAAGAGAACCTCATGTTATTCATTAATGAAATATATAATATTATTTAAGCCATTTCTCTGAACCATAAATTTTTAAGAATATTATATCAGCTAGTAATATAGTATTTGTATTAAAAATTAATTTATGTCAATTTTGACACTATTTGGTATTTGGTTTTTTTTAAAGTCAAAAATTATTTATTACATCAATAAAAATACATTAAATCAATTTAAAAACTTCATATTCACCTATAAAATCCATTTATGGCATCAAAAATTTAAAATTATATTTAATTTAATATTTACAATAAACTTTATTTGATTCATTTTTAAATAATATAATTACTGTATTATTATTGTGTCATAAATGAAATAAATTATTTAATGACTAAAAATTATAAATAAAATATTATTATGTAGTAAATAGTTTTATAATTCTAATGATAATTTATAGTTGAAATGATATCATATATCTCTCCTTGTAAATATTGTTTTACTAAGAGTTATATGTTTGTGTAATTTTTTGTGTTACTTTAAATTAATTAATTTAAAGTGAAATTATCACTCTCAAGTGGCTTCAAGTGGTCCCAAAAATATATCCAAGGATGCCCAAGGTTGGATATGTATAAAACAATTGAAATAGGATACATCTTAGGGTAATTTAATATTATTATAACAATATTTTTTTCCGTTGTTTACCATATTTATCTTTTAACCACGGTAAATAAAATATTTACTGAAATAAATATTCATATTGTCTAAATATAAAAGTTACCTATTTACACAATTTGAACCTCTTGATTCCAAATATGGAATCCATTTCTCCAAATTCAAAACACAAAAGTAGTAGAAATTAATTTAAAATTAATTCTCATTGTGAAAACAAAAAACGTGATTTTAAGAAATAATAACTATAAAAATATTAACACTAGTTTATGTCTGTTTTAATGGTAAATTAAATTTAATGAACTAAATTATATTAAATTATAAAAATATAATCTAATTATACTTTTAATCCACTCAAATTTATAATTTAACCCTATAAATACTTTCGATTAAAAAAGTTGTTTTAAATAACAATTTAGTATTTTTCATTATTCATCAAAATATAACAGTTATTAGAAAAGTACAAAAAATTTATCCAAAATATACTATTATATCCCAATTATAATGAATATTTTAATTTCATTAAATTTAATATATAATTGGCTTAGATATAGGTTTTTAAAAAAAGTTTTCTATTAAAAGGCGATAAAATTTCATTTTTTAAAAGTACATATTTTATCTAAAAAAATGAATTTGAACATATATTATGTATAAGGAACACATAATATGGATTGTAAAATCATTTGGAGTATATAAAATTCAAAATTTGGTTAATAATATTCATAATTACTTTTTGAATGACTATTTTATTAATTCGTGGTGTGCTCGAACTCGGTGTTGCGTGTAGGGCAAGTTATTTAATTTCTTTAAAGAGATAATGTAATATTAAATCACGGGGTGTTACAATTATTTACACAAATACAAACACTGTTATTGACTTTATTTCTTTTAGACACTATTGGTGGTGGCCTTCTATGTTTTAATCACAACCAACATGAGCTTCTTGATCGGTAACCTAATAGACCTTGTGTTTTCAGGACATGCTAAGGTAAAAGGCCATGTGTTTGATAGATTATCAGGGCATGGATAATGGATGAGGAAATCAAAAGTGGTTTGAGTCCTAATTGTGAATCATCAATGTCCTCATTTTATTGTATTCACATTAGACCATTGAAACATAATTAGGATCATCTTGATTTCATTTTCTATACAATATTTTAATTATTCATTTGGTTATCTTCTAAAATTTATATTTCTCATGTTATATATTGTATTTAATATTTTTTTATTTATTTTATAAAGTTTTTTACTCTGATAATATAGGGAACTGTCTCTCTATGATATTCTTATCAGACCATTACTAATAGTTGGAAACTTATAGCATATGGGGATGTGTGCTCAAGGTCATGTGGTTGTCCGGATCCCAGAACCATTAGAATGAAACCGGGTTGGGACATTACAATATGGTTGGAATGGTCCAGTTTTTCTTCTTCATCATTTCATACTATTTGGAATAATGGAAAGAGATTAGAAAGTGTCATGGATTTGTTATGATCTCATTCAAGGGAGTAGATACCCCATGTATGGTGGAGAACCCAAGTACCCAGGATGTTATTGTTTTTGTTATTGTTTTCTATTATTGTTGATTGATGTTTCACCAATGGTGACACTGTTGTTGTGTGATATGATTATTGTTTTTTGGATTTTTTTGAGGTTGAATTGTGGCCATAAATAATAAGAGATATGAGTCCGAATAAATCATTCTTGGAATAAGGGATTATTTTATGGCATGCATCATTGTATGAACACATGGAAAAACAGTAATTAGGTATGTTCTTAAACATGAACTATTTTTCTTTATTGTGAAATTGAATAGAAAATTGTGCCTAAAATGAAATTGAGATATATTATAAAATGAAACATGATGAGAGTAAATTGTTGTCTAAATGATAAAAATTGAATAATGATAATGTGTATACCTTTGTTAACTAGGATATTAGTGTACAATGGTTATGGAAAGAGATAGCTCTTTGGTTTTGACAATGTGATTGGAAAAGGGGAAAGATATGATATGGTTTTATGTTAATATCTCTTGTTATATTTTTCAATGTTGTAGATTTAAATCCTTTGTTTTTTTTATTTGGCCTTTTATTTAGGTATGAAGAATATCCATGATAGTGAACTCGGTTGGGGGTTCTCTGAGTTAAGATCTATTTTTGGATTAGTGTGGGGAGATGTTGGTAGTAATGGAAGACTTATACATTCGATAAGTTATAGTGTTTCCATTTTTGGAGAAAATATCAGAATTGAATGAATGGTTTATGTATTCGTTGAATACAACATATTGTACTTCTAATTAGTAAAGATCATGTACCCTAACTTGACATCATCCAACCAACATAAAGAGCGTTCTAACATTATTCCTAGAAACATAAATAGTTTTTTGTTAGATATGGGGGACCTTAGAGGATTCACCTTTGATGTTGTATATGAGGAGCTAGATGGTTTGAGCTACACTATCAACATTTTTTAAATGAGAAAGTTGTATGGTGCATGTTTAGATTCATTAGGAAATTTACATGTGGGACTTGGATGTGGCGAATGTATGCCCTATCCAGAAAATATTTAAGACCGATACATCATTTGAGGATCATCTGATGTGTGTGTTAGATCTATTTGAGAAAGTATAGTGGGTAAATACTATGCATATATTTTGTGTATTGTGGAGACATGGATAGGTTTAGGTGGAAATATGGAAGATACAAGCAGATTTTTTAGCATAGTGATCTGATCTTTATTAATTGTAATCATATAGATACATGGGAGTACAGCTCATGGAAATTCTCTTATATGGTTGGGATATTGTAAGAAACCGAATTTTCTTAGATATTCATCATATTACAGCTCTTAAATGAGATTTCATAAAGAGGGAAGATTATTATATCCCATCCTTTTCTAGGTGTACAATAGGAATAAGAGAATTTTTGTTTAAGACCATTAGAATTCAATTCAAGTCATGAATTAATTCACAACCTTGAATATTTATAACCCATGTAATGTATAAGTCGCCATCCTTAAACATTACTTAATCTTGAGTTACTTCAAGAATACATGTTGAGGATCTTTTCAGGTTTAGAGTTTTAGAGAATTAGATCATAAAACATGAATTACATTCCACATTTAAACAAAGTGGTTACTTAAAAGATAGTTTTCATTTTTCCCATAAATTCAAACATATTTAAAATAAAACATGGATTCTTTCTTGACACTCCCTTGACAGTATCATAATATCATGTACCATTCCCTTGAACTGTGAAAAAATTTCAAAAACTTAGGATTAGCATAAAAAGCTCAGTAAAGGATATAAAAATATGGAAAGGAAACATGATTACATATATACATAAGAATGAAATCATACATTACCCATAAAACATATGCACTTTAAAATACCTCATCAAATCAGAGAAATCAAAATACATAAAGGTAACATGAGGCATTCATAACATTCTTATGTAGGGAGTAAGCCTCATGGTTACGTTTGGAATACCCATCACATTATATTCCCTAAATCTCTTCGGAGAAACCTTTATGTTTAAATCCTTTGCGTTACCCAATGCATTGGAGAGCTATATCAGGATCACCTGCCCTTTGTTTATCATGGAACCACCCGTCTTCATAATAATGCCCAAGAACCATAACATAATCGTATCACATAAAACATGTATAAAGGAAACATAACATTTCCACATTTCAATCACAAGATATCAATACAACACATTGATATAAAAACATTATGAAAGCCATTTTCAATACCAAAATAAAAGAAAAGTAAAACATGGTATTTATTTTTCTTTTAATTAAAAGGTATGGCTTGTAGAGGAAGTCGGAACTCAAATAATGGTCACGGCGGCGGAGAAGTCGTTGTCACCACATACATACGACAAAAACATTCCATTTTGTCGTTTAGTAAAACGCTTCGTATAAAAAAGATTCCTTTTGGATAAAAGTAAAAGTCAAATGGGTTTATACACCATATAAAAGAAGGTTGTCTATAAAACAAAATATGCCTCAATGAAAGGAGATTGAGATGAAGTCCCACACAAAGACGGTATCCTTGGATTAAGGAAAAATCAATCACTTAATTACTTCTGAAAAATGAATACACAAAATATAAGTGGATATTAAGTGTAAAACAATCATAGGTTATTCACATATATTCATAGAACAACATATTCAAGGAGTACCATCTTATCCCAAAGAATCAAAATTGGGTTAAGAAGTTCCCTCGCAAAATATTTCACAGCCTAACGGCGTCACTTAAAAATTCAAAAAATGATATGATGAGAGATAACAAGGGTATATAATAACTTGGACACACAATTTACATCAATAAGGATATAGAAGAACATATCCAAACATTAAAATATGTAAATTAAAAGACCCAACCAAAGAAGTATTTTAAAAAGAGGATGGTGAAAGGGTCCCTTACTGATTTGGGTATCTTTCGAAACATACACCCCATGAAAGAAGGACAATAAAACATTGATGTGAATACTCATAAATGAAATTATATTACACAAATAGTAAAATAATGGTCAGTGCATACACCAGTAAAAGGAAATTGTGGCAAATGTAGCATAAATCTCACGGGAATAAAAGTGACATGAAAAATCCCTTACGAAAACTCGGCAGCCCAATGGTGCCACTTAAAACTTCCAAAAATAGATTGATAAGATCAAATAGGGTCTCTCATCATATTATCATAATGTTTACAGAAAGAGGAATATAAAATAACATCCCAATCATAAGAAATATGGGCTTAAAAGGAATGACATAAAAGAGTGTACTTAAAAAGAAAGAGAGGGGTAGGATCCCTTACCTCAAGTCGGACTTGTCTTGTTCGTTTCTTTATATTACTGAATAATAAACTTTGGTCAATTTATAATTTCCTAAGGACCTACTTTAAAGATTATTATTCAGTTCATATCACATATTATAATGTTAAAATAATTTTTTAATAATGTTAGTTCATATCAGATGTTTTTGTCGATGTTTGGTACATGAGTCAAAAAAGAACTTGTTTGAAAAATTATTGCCCATGTAGTTATAAATAAATCATTTCCAGAATAGTATTAATGATTATAATATCATATATATCTA
This sequence comes from Viscum album, assembly GCA_963277665.1. Taxonomy (NCBI): domain Eukaryota; kingdom Viridiplantae; phylum Streptophyta; class Magnoliopsida; order Santalales; family Viscaceae; genus Viscum; species Viscum album. Next base: position 568,325,357 of record OY728126.1, on the reverse strand, counting down.
GTACATATTCATTTTATACTATTCCATATCATTTGGAGATAAAAAACGAAAAGCACCGTTCATGGAGACGGTATGTCGTACGTACGCAGGAACGCTACTTTCATTTTTTCCTATCATATTAATGGAATTAAAAAAAATGATATATATATATATATTTATTATAATTCCAGTATAATATATATGATATATAGGTCACATATTTTCATTAATTTCATTCTTTATACATTCCATGTATTGCATGAACGAGTCACATCACTTGAGGGGGCGGTAGTCCACACTTCCTCATATGAAATTATCGCATTTGCACAAAATTCAAATAATAATGGTATGTTTTAAATATAAAATACAGAAGCATATAGAAAACATAAATACCATATATTTGATATATAAAATATAGTTACATCATAATGGCCACCTTTGAAGGTGTTAAAAGAATATTGAACAATCATCGTTTCGTGAGGCAGTAATTTTCCATCCACAGAAACAATATGTTCTTTAACCATTAGACAGATGTATGTGTAAGTGTAGCTCGAATACTTCTTATACAAACATCCAAGTATATTGAAGATACTGGTTTTGTTACAAAATAGAGGAATAATAAGAGTTTATGGGGTTGGAGAAGCAAAATAAAACACAAGAACACTAGGGAAGACTTTACCTTTAAATTGGGTAACTCTTTTTTATTTGAGCTCAATGGCTTCCTTGGAAAGAATTCTACCCAACGTGAAGCCTCTAGGAGTAATAGAGGGATGTGGAGAGACAAAATGGGCAGGTTTTTTCCGAGAAAAAGGCTATGGAAGTGTGGGTAAGGTGGTAGAGGTGGGGGCCTTTTATAAGAGGAGAGGAGGGTCACTCTTGGAAAGTCTTGAAAAGTAATATTATTATAAAATGTATTTCGGATTTCAAAGTTCCCAAATTTATATATTTCTAGGATAAGGAGATAGTAGTTCTAAATCCACACATCCAATATGTTTTTGACAAGTGTAGGTCTTATATTTTACATTATGTTTTTATTTTATGTAAATCGTTAAATAATGACGTAATCGCTGCATCATCATGGTGTCATATATAATTTAATTTATTTAATGTATAAAAATTATAAAAAAATATAATTATGTAGAAAATTTTTTTGTATTTATAATGAATATTTAGAGTCAAACATATGACTTTTATAACCCCATGTAAAAATTGTTTTAGTAAAACAACACATGTTTGTGACCTTTTAATTTTAACTTTAAATAAAAAGGTTTTAATGTCATTTTCCTACCAAAGTGGCTCCATGGGGTCCCCAAGTTGACCCATGGATTGTCATGGTCTACCATGACTCAACCAATAATGGTAGGACATGTTTCAAGGTCATTTCATATTATTAAAACATTATTTTTACCTTAAATTACACTAATTGCCTCTAATCGCGATTAAAAACTTAAAAGTTACTATTCACCAAAAAATTATTTTAAACCCATTAAACCACATTTTACATCCTAATGACAACCATGTATGTCGGATTTTTGAAATTCAAATCACAGAAGTGGTAATGTTTTATTTAAACGAAAAATCAGTTTTTAAACTACCACTTAGTGGTTTCACTATTCATCAAACATTGAAGTTTTTCAGAAAAATACCAAAAATTTACCCTAAGATATATTTGATATTCTGAATTCAAAAATGATGTATGTTTTACTAAATTCAAAACAAATAAGTTGAATTAATTCATTTAATAAATAATTCCGATGTCAAAACAAATAGCGTGTTTTTAAGATACAATATCTATTAAAAGATTGACACTAGGTTAAGTCCAATTTAAAGTGAAATTAATTCCAATGACCTCTATTAGATTAAATTGTAAAAATATATTATAATTTCACTTTAAAACCAATTCAAAAGATTATATAATTATATAAATAAATTAGATTAAAAAGATGTTTTTAATTAAAATACAACATTTTTCACTATTCATTAAAAAATGAACTTTATCGGAAAAATACAAAAAATTTACACAAAGTAAATTTTGATGTCCCCATTCTAAAAAAGAATTTTATTTTGTCAAATATAACACATAAAATTGTCAAAAAGTGGATTTAAAAGCAGTTCTCTATCAAAAGGCGGTTAATCGACCTTTTGATTAATATTAGAATGTTTACGCTTAAAATTGGATTCATTCGCATTTTTTAATCCTTTAACATTTCTTGTAAAAAGTAAAAATATTTTACAAACATATATAATCATTTTGTAGTTAGTTCTGTTCATTCCCCTCTTTACAACAGCTAGGTGTTAACTACCATTTAAAATAAAATTATTTTATTATTAGAGTGCAATGCAAGATTTCAAAGGAACTTGTTGTTTTGTATTGGGTAAGACATCGAGTATAGTGTTCCCTTTAAATTAATATTAACATTTTATTCAAAAATTGGGATAATATAAAAATGACATATTCTTTATTTACCTGGGGTGTTACATCCTTCCCCCTTTTTGAGAATTGCGTTCTCACAATTTTAAAATTGGGCTCGGAAACATCATTGAAAGTCCCACATCGGAAAAAGATTCGGTAAAACAATAACATTATGAGAAATAAAGAGAAGTACAGAGGTCACTCGAGATAACCCCTACTAGTATTCCATGTAGGAAAACATGGATATGGAAGAAAAAGAAAAGGGTCATGTTCTGAGGGAGAGTGACAGAAAACTTGTTTAGGAGAAAGTTAAACACAAGAAAATCACAAACTTGTGGTGGGTTAAACGGTATTCGATTTCCCAGTAGGAAAAGTTAATAGACAACATTTTTGTTTTAAGTTACTTTTTATTGAGGAATTTATTTTTGATCTTAAGGAAACATATTTACTTGTCAGGTTGACTTTCAACTTTTACTAGATTTCATACACAAACTCATACTTTCCCCAAATGATGAGTATTTAAGAAGACTTGTTCACACTAAGAGTACTATAATCAAATTCTAGGGAATCACCTAATCCAAAAAAGAGGACTATATATTTACCATGTCTTTAGACCCTTACCAAAACCAAAATTATTAGAACATGATCAGATAATCAAGAAAAGGATAACCCTTTATAAAAAGAAAATCTATTCTTAATCTCCAAAATTTGTCCCACAAAACCCAAAGTTCAACGAAGGCCATTCGATGAACAATTAGTCTATAAAATTCATAATAGTAAAACAAACTAAGATTGAAACCCAAATATTTGACGGAATTAATAACATAGTCTTCCAAGGTACAAATTAACACTTATCTCCAAATAACATCAGTTGCTCTTAATGTCTCATATTGAAAAATAATTAACCTATTCACATATCCTCCATGATAGGTTAATAATTTCCATAGATAACCCAAAATCAACTTACTCTTAATTCATAAAATCAACTAAATAAAAAAAATATGTCATACTAACTAGGGACTTCACGTAGTCCAGTGGTAGTAGATAAATACCAGTCGCACTTTGGTTGTGGGTTCAATTCCTGCAGATTTGTCCGACGCGACTGGTTGTCACATGGTCTACGTTTTGTCCTTTTTATAAAACTCCAAAAATAACCCTAACATGTTTTAACCTCAATGGTTTCCTTATACCTCTCATTGTCAACCAAATTCGTTACAATCTCAACATCTTAATTCTTGATGTTTTATTTCACCACCATAAGATAAAATAAAATGATTCCCAAAATGAATAACATCATACCTTGATCATGGAATCTACTCGGTTTCATCATCATCTTGCTCACGTAGGTAGAAGTCCCATGCATTACAACAATGATTTAGGGATCCTTCAGAATCATTTGCTTCCTCCATCCAAATACACCTTGTACAACATGGGTCATATGGGTGTTCACAGAAAAACAGTTTTGGAAAATAATCATGTATTACATATAATTCCAAAACATCTGATAAAACATGATTTCTATAAAATAGTCGGACAGAATTTGAGTATAAAATTTCTATTATTGGTCCTTTTAAAATACCATAAGTATGTGTTGAGAGACTATATTTTAAAAGCAAATATAAATATGTTGTGCAAGGGTCTCCTTCCTTAGCACCATTTTTAAAATCATAATATGCTTCAAATTCTTGTGATAAGGTAAAATATTCGAAAATACCTTGATAATATTTACCTTTCTTGAAAATATGAGAATATTGTGAAAATGATATTTGTCTAAAAAAACCCATGATCCACGATGATAACGAGGTATAGTGGAGGTGTTTGATATCTCATACAACTTCTTGCAAGTGAGTTGTATGCAAGAAAATGTTTCACAATCATCTGAACATGACTTTGCAATAATTATTGCAAGCATGTCATCAGGAAGAGATAGGAATGTCATTTGAGATCCTTCTCCTTCCATTCGCAACTGACTTTACTTGACCTGAAAAAAGTTATAAAAGAAGGATTTTACTGAAATAATGGATATAGGGACTAATCATGTGTCTAAAAAAACACCTAATCCCTAAAGTTGTCTAAACCTACCTCTGATACCAACTATAAGGCCCCATCCTTAAACATTAATTAATCTTGAGTTACTTCAAGAATACACGTTGAGGATCTTTTCAGGTTTAGATTTTTATAGAATTAGATCATAAAACATGCATTACATTCCACATTTAAAAAAGGTGGTTACATAAAATATATATTTCATTTTTCCCATCAACGGAAACATATTTAAAAAAAACATGGATTCTTTCTTGTCACTCCATTAACACTATCATCATATCATGTACCTTTCCCTTGACCTGTGAAAAAAATTACAAAAACATGGGATGAGCATCAAAAGCTCAATAAGGGATATAAAAATATGGAAAAGAAACATGATTACATATACACATAAGAATGAAATCATATTTTACCCATAAAACATAAGCCCTTTAACATACCTCATCAAATCATAGAAATCATAAGACATAAATGTAACTTGAGGGATTCATAACATTATTACATATGGAGTAACCCTCATGGTTACATTTGGAATACCCATCACAGTATATTCCCTAAATCTCTTCGGAGAAACATTAATGTTTAACTCCTTCACGTTACCCAATGCATTGGAGAGCTATATCAGGCTCACCCGCCCTTAGTTTATCATGGAACCACCCATATTCGTAATAATTCCCATGAACCATAACATAATCGTATCACATAAAATATGTATAAAGGAAACATAACATTTCCACTTTTCAATCACAAGATATCAATACAACACATTGATATAAAAACATTATGAAAACCATTTTCAATACCAAAATAAAAGAAAAGTAAAACATTGTATTTATTTTTCTTTTAAAAAATGGTATGGCTTGTAGAGGAAGATGAAACTCAAATAATGGTCACGGCGGCGGAGAAGTCGTTGTCGCCGCATACATACGAAAAAAATTCCCTTTTGTCATTTAATAAAATGATTCGTATAAAAAAGATATTTTTTGGATCAACGTAAAAGTAAAAGGAGTTTATACACCATATAAAAGAAGCTTGTGTATAAAAAAAATATGCCTCAATGAAAGGAGATTGAGATGAAGTCCCATACAAAGACGGTATCTTTTGATTAAGGACAAATCAATTACAAAATTATGTGTGACAAACGAATACACATAATATAAGTGGATATTAAGTGTAAAACAATCAGAGGTTATTCACATATATTTATAGAACGACATATTCAAGGAGTACCAGCTTATCCCAAAGAATCAAAATTGGGTTAAGAAGTTCCCTTGCAAAAAATTTGACAGCCTAACGGCGTCACTTCAAAATTCATAAAATGAGTTGATGAGAGATAAAAAGGGTATCTCATTACTTGGACACAAAATTTACATCAATAAGGATATAGAAGAACATATCCCAACATTAAAATATGTAAATTAAAAGACCCAACAAATGCAGTATTTTAAAAAGAGGAGGGTGAAAGGTTCCCTTACCGACTTGGGTATCTTTGGAAACATACACCCCATGAAAGAAAGACAATAAAACATTGATGTAAATACTCATAAAAGAAATTATATTACACAAAGAGTAAAACAATTTCAGTACATAAAACACTCAAAGGAAATTGTGGCAAATGTAGAATAAATCTCAAGGGAATAAAAGTGAGATGAAAAATCCCTTACGAAAACTCAGCAGCACAACGGTGCCACTTAAAACTTCTAAAAATGGATTGATGAGATCAAATAGGGTCTCTCATAATATTAAAATAAATTTTAAAGAAATTGGAATATAAAATAACATCCCAATCATAATAAAGATGATCTTAAATGGAATGACATAAAAGAGTGTACTTAAAAAGAAAGAGAGTGGTAGGATCCCTTACCTCAAGTCTGACTTGTCTTGTTCATTTCTTTATATTCCTGAATAATAAAATTCGGTAAATTTATAATTTCATAAGGAAATCCTTTAAATATTATTATTCAGTTAATATCACATATTAAAATGTTATAATAAATGTTTAATAATGTTAGTTCATATCAGACGTTTTTGCTGATGTTTCGTACATGAGTCAAAAATGAACTTGTTTGAAAAATGATTGCCCATGTAGTTATAAATAAATCATTTCCAGAATAGTATTAATGATTAAAATATCATATTTATCCAGTAAATATTAGTTTTATACTATTCCATATCATTTGGAGATAAAAAAAATGAAAAGCACCGTTCATGGAGACGGTAGGTCGTACGTACGCATGAATGCTACTTTCATTTTATCCTGTCATATTAATGGAATTAAAAAAATTATTTATATATATATTATAATTCCAGTATAATATATATGTTATATAGGTCACATATGTTCATTAATTTCATACTTTATACATTCCATGTATTGCATGAACGAGTCACATCACTTGAGGGGGCGGTAGTCCACACTTCCTCATATGAAATTATCGCATTTTCACAACATGCAAAGAATAAAGGTATGTTTTATATATAAAATACAGAAGAATATAGAAAACATAAATACCATATATATGATATATAAAATACAGTGACATCATAATGGCCACCTTTGAAGGTGTTAAAAGAATATTGAATAATCATTGTTTCGTGAGGCAGTAATTCTCCATCCACATAAACAGTATGTTCTTTAACAATTAGACGGATGTGTGTGTAAGTGTAGCTCGAATCATTCTTATAAAAACATCAAAGTATATTGAATATACTGGTTTAGTTACAAAAGAAAGGAATAAGTAATGTTTATGGGGTTGGAGAAGAAAAATAAAACAAAAGAACACTAGGAAAGACATTACCTTTAAATCGGGTAACACTTTTTGATTTGAGCTCAATGGCTTCCTTGGAAATACTTATGCCCAAAGTGAGGCTTCTAATAGTAATATAGGGATGTGGAGAGACAAAATGGGAAGTGTTTGGCCGAGCCAATGGCTTTGGAAGTGTGGGTAAGGTGGTAGAGGTGGGGGCCTTTTATAAGAGGAGAGGAGGGGCACTCTTGGAAAGTCTTGAAAAGTATCATTATTATAAAATGAATTTCGGATTTTAAAGGTCCCAAAATTATATATTTCGAGGATAATGTGATAATAGTTTTAAATCCACACATCCAATAGGTTTTTGACAAGTGTAGGTCTTAGATTTTACATTATCATTTTATTTTATTTAAATCGTTAAATAATGAGGTAATCAATACATTAACATGGTGTCATATATAATTTAATTTATTTAATGTATAAAAATTATAAAAAAATTTCATGATGTAGGAAATCTCTTTATATTTCTAATGAATATTTATAGTCAAAAATATGACTTATATAACCCCATGTAAAAATTGTTTTAGTAAAACAACACATGTTTGTGACCTTTTAATTTTAACTTTAAATAAAAAGGTTTTAATGTCCTTTTCCTACCAAAGTGGCTCCATGGGGTCCCCAAGTTGACCCATGGATTTTCTTGGTCGACCATGACTCAACCAATAAGGGTAAGACATGTGTCAAGGTCATTTCATATTATTAAAACATTATTTTTACCTTAAATTACACTAATTACCTCTAATCGTGATTAAAAACTTAAAAGTAACAATTCACCAAAAAATTATTTTAATCCCATTGAACCACATTTTACATCCTAATGACAACAGTTTATGTCGGATTTTTGAAATTCAAATCACATAAGTAGTAATGTTTCATTTCAAAGAAAAATCAGTTTTTAAACTACCACTTAGTGGTTTCACTATTCATCAAAAATTGAATTTTTTCAGAAAAATACAAAAAATACACCCTAAGCTATATGTGATATTCCAAATTCAAAAATGATTTCTATTTTAAAATATTCAAAATAAAAAAGTTGCATTAATTTGTTTAATAATTAATTCTCACTGTCAAAACAAATAGCGTGTTTTTAAGAAACAATATCTGTTAAAAGATTGAAACTAGTTTAAGTCCAATTTCAAAGTGAAATTAATTCCAATGAAAACTATTGGAATAAATGGTAAAAATATATTCTAATTTTACTTTAAATCCAATTCAAAAGATAATCTAATTATATAAATAAATTAGATTAAAAAGAGTTTTTGAATTAAAAGACAACATTTTTCACTATTCATTAAAAAATGAACATTATTGGAAAAATACCAAAAATTTACACAAAGTAAATTTTGATGTCCCGATTCTAAAGAAAATTTTATTTTGTCAAATATAACACATAAAATTTAAAAAAATTGGATTTAAAAGCGGTTCTCCGTCAAAAGGCGGTTAATCGACCTTTTAATAAATATTAGAATGTTTAAACATAAAATTGGATTCATTCGCATTTTTTAATCTTCTAACATTTATTGTAAAAAGTAAAAATATTTTAAAAACATATATAATCATTTTGTAATTTTTTCTGTTCATTCCCCTCATTACAATGGCTAGGTGTTAACTACCATTTAAAATAAAATTATTTTATTATTAGTGTGCAATGTAAGATTTCAAAGGAACTCGTTGTTGCGTATTGGGTAAGGCATCGAGCATAGCATTCCATTTAAATTAATATTAACATTTTATTCACAAATAGGGATAATATTAACATGTCATATTCTTTATTTACCTAGGGTGTTACATTCTTCCCCCCTTTTGAGAATTGCGTCCTCGCAATTTTAAAATTGGGCTAAAAAACATTATTGAAAGTCCCACATCGGAACAAGAGTCGGTAAAACAATCACTTTAAAAGAAAGAAAGAGAAGTAAAATGGTTAGCTGAGTTAACCCATACTAGGATTCCATGTAGGAAAACATGGATATGGAAAAAAAAGAAAAGGGTCATGTTCTAAGGGAGTGACAGAAAACATGTTTAGGAGAAAGTTAACCACAAGAAAATCCCAAACTTGTGGTGGCTTAAACGATATTCGATTTCCTAGTAGGAAATGTTAAACGACAAAATTTTTGTTTTAAGTTACTTTTCATTGAGGAATTTATTTTTAATCTTAAGGAAACATATTTACTTGTCATGTTGACTTTCAACTTTTACTAGATTTCATACACAAACTCATACTTTCCCCAAATGATGAGTATTTAGGAATACTTGTTCACACTAAGAGTACTATAATCAACTTCTAGAGAATCACCTAATCCACAAAAGAGGACTATATATTTCCCATGTCTTTAGACCCTTACCAAAACCAAAATTATTAGAACAAGATCAGATAATCTAGAAAAGGATAACCCTTTATAAAAAGAAAATCTATTACTAACCTCCAAAATTTTTCCAACAAAACCAAAAGTTCAACGAAGGCCATTCGATAAACAATTTGTTCATAAAATTATTCAATGTAAAATAAACTAATATTGAAACCCAAATATTTGAAGTATTTAATAACAAAGTCTTACAAGGTACAAATTAACACTTATCTCCAAATAACATATGTTGCTCTTAAAGTCTCATATTGAAAATTAATTAACCTATTCACATATCCTCCATGATATGTTAATAATTACAATAGATAACCCAAAATCAACTTACTATTAATTCATAGAATCATATAACTAAAAATAATAAGGCATACTAACTAGTGAATTCACGTAGTCCAGTGGTAGGCGATAAATACCAGTTGCACTTTGGTTGTGGGTTCAATTCCCACAGCTTTGTCCGACGCGACGGGTTGTCACACGGTCTTCGTGTTTTCCTTTTTATAAAACTCCAAAAATAATCCTAACATGTTTTAACCTCAATAGTTTCCTTATACCTCTCATTTTCAACAGAATTCGTTACGATCTCAACATATTAATTCTTGATGTCTTATTTCACCACCATAAGATAAAATAAAATGATTCCAAAAATGAATAACAGCATACCGTGATCATGGAGTCCACTCAGTTTCATCGTCATATTGCTCACATAGGTAGAATTCCCATGCATTACAACAATGATTTAGGGATCCTTAAAAATCATTTGCTTCCTCCATCCAAATACACCTTGTACATCATGTGTCATATGGGTGTTCACAGAAAAAATAGTTTTGAAAAATAATCATGTATGACATATAATTCCAAAATATTTGATAAAACATGATTTCTATAAAAAAGTCGGACAGAATTTGAGTTGAAAATTTCTATTATTGGTCCTTTTAAAATTCCATAAGTATGTGCTGAGAGACTATATTTTAAAAGCAAATATAAATAGGTTGCGCAAGGGTCTCCTTCCTCAACACCATTTTTAAAACCATAATATGCTTCAAATTTTTGTGACAGGGTAAAATATTTAAAAATACCATGATAATATTTACCTTTCTTGAAAATATGAGAATATTGTGAAAATAGTATTTGTCTAAAAACAAACTATGATCCGTGATGATAATGAGGTATAGTGGAGGTTTTTGATATCCCATACAACTGCTTGCAAGTGAGTTGTATTCCAAAAAAATATTCACAATCATCTGAACATGACTTTATAATAATTATTGCAAGCATGTCATCAGGAAGAGATAGAAATGTCATTTGAGATCCTTCTCCTTCCATTCGCAACTGACTTTACTTTACCTGAAAAAAGTTATAAAATAAGTATTTAACTAAAATAATGGATATATGGACTAATCATGTGTCTAAAAAAAACTCATAATCCTTAAATTTGTCTAAACCAACCTCTGATACCAACTATAAGGCCCCATCCTTAAACATTACTTAATCTTGAGTTACTTCAAAATACATGTTGAGGATCTTTTTAGGATTAGAGTTTAAGAGAATTAGATCATAAAACATGCATTACATTCCACATTTAAACAAAGTGGTTACATAAAAGATAGTATTCATTTTTCCCATCAAAAGAAAAATATTTAAAATAAAACATGTATTCTTTAATGACACTCCCTTGACACTATCATCATATCATGTACCTTTCCCTTGAACTGTGAATTTTTTTTCAAAAACTTGGGATGAGCATAAAAATCTCAGTAAGGGATATAAAAATATGGAAAGGAAACATGATTACATATATACATAAGAATGAAATCATATGTTACCCGTAAAACATAATCACTTTAACATTCCTCATAAAATCATAGAAATCATAAGACATAAAGGTATCTTGAGGAATTCATAACATTCTTACGTAGGGAGTAACCCTCATAGTTACGTTTGGAATACCCATCACAGTATATTCCCTAAATCACTTCGAAGAAACCTTAATGTTTAACTCATTTACATTACCCAATGCATTGGAGAGCTATATCGGGCTCACCCGCCCTTAGTTTATCACGGAACCACCCGTCTTCATAATAATGCCCAAGAACCATAACATAATCGTATCACATAAAACATGCATAACAGAAACATAACATTTAAACTTTTCAATCACAAGATATCAATACAACACATTGATATAAAAACATTATGAAAACCATTTTCAATACCAAAATACACGAAAAGTAAAACATGGTATTTATTTTTCTTTTAAAAAAAGTTATGGCTTGTAGAGGAAGTTGAAACTCAAATAATGGTCATGGCGGCGGAAAAGTCGTTGTCACAGCATACATACGAGAAAAAAATTCCCTTTTGTCATTTAGTAAAACGCTTCGTATAAAAACGATTCCTTTTGGATAAACGTAAAAGTCAAAGGGGTTTATACACCGTATAAAATAAGGTTGTGTATAAAACAAAATATGCCTCAATGAAAGGAGATTGATACGAAGTCCCATACAAAGACGGTATCATTGGATTAAGGAAAAATCAATTACATAATTATGTGTGACAAACGAATACACCAAATATAAGTGGATATAATGTGTATATCAATTAGAGGTTATTCACACATATTCATAGAACGACATATTCATGGAGTACAATCTTATCCCAAAGAATCCAAATCGGGTTTATAAGTTCCCTTGCAAAAAATTTGACATCCTAACGATGTCACTTTAAAATTCAGAAAATTAGTTGATGAGAGATAATAAGGGTATCTCATCACTTCGACAAAAAATTTACATCAATAAGGAAATATAAGAACATATCCCAACATTACAATATGTAAATTAAAAGACCCAACAAAAGAATTCTTTTAAAAAGGGGAGGGTGAAAGGTTCCGTTACCGACATGAGTATCTTTCGAAACATACACCCCATGAAAGAAGGACAATACAAAATTGATGTAAATACTCATAAAAGAAATTATATTACACAAAGTGTAAAATAATTGGTAGTACATTCACCACTCAAAGGAAATCGTGGCAAATGTAGCATAAATCTCACGGGAATAAAAATGAGATGAAAAATCCATTACGAAAACTCTGCAGCCCAACGGTGCCACTTAAAACTTCGAAAAATGGATTGATGAGGTCAAATAGGGTCTCTCATCATATTAACATAAAGTTTACAGAAAGAGGAATATAAAATAACATCTCAATCATAAGAAATATGAGCTTAAAAGGAATGACGTAAAAGAGTGTACTTAAAAAGAAAGAGAGGGGTAGGATCCCTTACCTCATGTCCGACTTGTCTTGTTCGTTTCTTTATATTCCTGAATAATAAACTTTGGTCAATTTATAATTGCCTAAGGACCTCCTTTAAATATTATTATTCAGTTCATATCACATATTATAATGTTATAATAATAGTTTAATAATGTTAGTTCATATCATACGTTTTTGTCGATGTTTGGTACATGAGTCAAAAATGAACTTGTATGAAAAATGATTGCCCATGTAATTATAAATTAATCATTTCCAGAGTAGTATTAACGATTAAAATATCATATATATTCAGTACATATTCATTTTATACTATTCCATATCATTTGTAGATAAAAAACGAAAAGCATCGTTCATGGAGACGGTAGGCCTTACGTACGCATGAACACTACTTTCATTTTTTCCTGTCATATTAATGAAATTATAAAAAATTATATATATATTATAAATACAGTATAATATAAATTTTATATAGGTCACATATGTTCATTAATTTCATTCTTTATACATTCCATGTATTGCATTAACGAGTCACATCACTTGAGGGGGCGTTAGTCCACACTTCCTCATATGAAATTATCGCTTTTGCACAACATGCAAAGAATAAAGGTATGTTTTAAATATAAAATAAATAAGCATATAGAAAACATAAATACCATATATATGATATATAAAATATAGTGAAATCATAATTACCACCTTTGAATGTGTTAAAAGAATATTGAACAATCATCGTTTCTGGAGGCAGTAATTCGCCATCCACAGAAACAGTATGTTCTTTAACCATTAGACGGATGTGTGTGTAAGTGTAGCTCTAATCCTTCTTATAACAACATCAAATTATATTGAAGATACTGTTGTTGTTACAAAAGAAATTAATGAAAAAAATTATGGGGTTGGAGGAGAAAAATAAAACAAAAGAACACTAGGGAAGACTTTACCTTTAAATTGGGTAACTCATTTTTATTTGAGCGCAATGGCTTCCTTGGAAAGACTTATGCCCAAATTGAGGCTTCTAAGAGTAATAGAGGGATTTGGAGAGACAAAATTGGGAGGATTTGGCCGAGCCAAAGGCTTTGGATGTGTGGGCAAGGTGGTAGAGGTGGGGGCCTTTTATAAGAGGAGAGGAGGGGCACTCTTAGAATGTCTTGAAAAGTAACATTATTATAAAATGAATTTCGGATTTTAATGGTCCCAAAATTTTATATTTCGAGGATAAGGTGATAATATTTCGAAATACACACATCCAATAGGTTTTTGAAAAGTTTAGGTCTTATATTTTACAATATCTTTTTATTTTATTTAAATCGTTAAATAATGAGGTAATCACTGCACCATCATGGTGTCATAAATAATTTAATTTATTTAATGTCTAAAAATTATAAAAAAAATATCATCATGTGAGAAATAGTTTTATATTTCTAATGAATATTTATAGTCAAGAATATGAATTGTATAGCCCCATGTAAAAATTGTTTTAGTAAAAAAACACAAGTTTGTGACCTTTTAATTTTAACTTTAAATAAAAAGGTTTTAATGCCATTTCCCTACCAAATTGGCTCCATGGGGTCCCCAAGTTGACCCATTGATTTTCATGGTCGACCATGACTCAACCAATAAAAGTAGGTCATGTTTCAAGGTCATTTCATATTATTAAAACATTATTTTTACCTTAAATTACACTAATTACCTCTAATCGCGATTAAAAACATAAAAGTTAATATTCACCAAAAAATTATTTTAATCCCATTGAACCACATTTTACATCCTAATGATAACCACGTATGTCGGATTTTTGAAATTCAAATCATAGAGGCGGTAATGTTTCATTTAAACTAAAAATCAGTTTTTAAACTACCACTTAGTGGTTTCACTATTCATCAAAAATTGAAGTTTTTTAGAAAAATACCAAAAATTCACCCTAAGATATATTTGATATTCTGAATTCAAAAATGATGTCTATTTTAAAAAATTCAAAACAAATAAGTTTCATTAATTCATTTAATAATTAATTCTCGCTGTCAAAACAAATAGCGTGTTTTTAAGAAACAATATCTATTAAAAGATGACACTAGTTTAAGTCCAATTTCAATGTGAAATTAGTTCCATTGACCACAATTGGATTAAATGGTAAAAATATAATCTAATTTTACTTTAAAACCAATTCAGATTATAATCTAATTATATAAATAAATTATATTAAAAAGGGGTTTGGAATTAAAATACAACATTTTTCACTATTCATTAAAAAATGAACTTTATCGGAAAAATACCAAAAATTTACACAAAGTAAATTTTGATGTCCCGATTCTAATGAAGAATTTTTTTTGTAAAATATAACACATAAAATTCTCAAAAAGTGGATTTAAAAGCGGTTCACCACCAAAAGGCGGTTAATCGACCTTTTAATGAATATTAGAATGTTTACGCTTAAAATTGGATTCATTCACATTTTTTAATCCTCTAACATTTATTGTAAAAAGTAAAAATATTTGACAAACATATATAATCATTTTGTAGTTAGTTCTGTTCATTTACCTCATTACAACGGCTAGGTGTTTACTACCATTTAAAATAAAATTATTTTATTATTAGAGTGCAACGTAAGATTTCAAAGGAACTCATTGTTGCGTATTGGGTAAGACATAGAGCATAGCGTTCCCTTTAAATTAATGTTAACATTTTATTCACAAATAGGTATAATATAAAAATTTCATATTCTTTATTTACTGGGGGTGTTACATAATGTTTTTAACCAAAGGTTGAAATTTCATAAAAGTGTTTCTCACAAAATGAACACTTGTCACATAACTATTTCTATATATGTGTCAACATTTCATTACAAAAGATTTTATCAACTGTAAATGTGTATCAAAAAGTTTTGACATGTCCTGGAACCACATTACACCACATGTAATGACTTAATTATTGATTTCTTAAATGATGTGGTGGGATTTTTTGGGAAAATAATGTAATATGTTTTCAATTATTACATGATGTTAGATGATAATTCACATCATTTAATTTTTATGGCCATATTTTAAAAGTCATATCTCCATATTTGTGTAACCCTCCACATCCTCTCTTTATTTTAGTACACACCTTACGCTCCTCTCTCATGTATTGAAACTCCATGGAACATCCCTACTGTGGTCCAAAACACCTCGAGGATCCTCTTTCATGGACCTAATCTCCTCTACACACCTCCACCTTGGAGCGATGATCCTCTGTGCACCACCATCTTAAATTGAATACCCTCCACGAACCTCCTAGGTATCAGTGATCTTCTTTATTAGATCAATATTTATCTTCTTATCCTATTTCTAAAAAAATAATGATGGTTATCTACTTTTGGACATATATCTATATTTAATAAATATAGATCTATTATTATTGGATTTAGGTCATGATTTATTGAATTTAGTTTTCATTTATTAGATCTATATCTAGATTTTATGAATCCAGATCATGGATTGTTGGATTTATATCTTTATTTAAGTGATCCTATTTCATTTAACCATGTATCTATGCTACATATCTAGAATTTTTCCTTCACCGCATTCTTGATGGATGCACATGAAATTGGGGATTTTTGTAGGTGAGTGTTATTCACCATTATTGAGTTAATTGGTCTACACTTCAAATCCCAAAGCCTTAATCACATATATGATTATATAATTTTCTGAATTTATATTATTTTTTTAGTAATTATGCTCATGACTAAATTAATTAACTTGCGGATTTAATTAGTTTTGGGGACTTTAAAATTTGGATTTTGGTATTTTAGGTCTCCATTAATTATTTTTTAAATTAATTATATAGTTATCGAGATTTCTGATCATGATAAATTAATTTTAGAAGGAAACATTTTTATGGGAATGAAAAATCATTATCCATGGCTTGAAGGGTTTTCTTATGAATTCAATCATCACATCCAAATTTACCTATTAATTCATGGTGTACTAGTGGAAAGATTCTCTAATCAAGATCATTAATGTCTATATCATGAATTAAAATTGGAGTGGTTGCATCATGTAAATGAGGATTCCCAAGGTTCAATGGAAATCTATTTACATACCTCATGATTAAGGGGGACTGTTTGTCGAGAACCTCAGGTCTTTCAATGATTCATTGCATGTTGCTCTTATATGGATTCTATTTAATTTACAATCTAAAGTTCTCTATTTTCATATATACGGATTCATGCATAGGCACAATTATGGAAACTTCAACTACTTTACGCTTCAATGTGTTCGACCTTCAATAGTATGTTCTCTAGAATAAATTTTTAATCCTCATGTCTGGTCTCTATGGAGTCTTCCTTTCAAATTTGGATGTCCAAATGGGTGGATCCCACTGGAAGAAATTTTTTTGGAAGGATAATAAAACCTAGATTTTGATATATCAATCAAGGATCAGATTTTCTGAATGGAAAATGTTCCAAATCAAGTTACCTCCATTTTTTAGAATTATTTATTCTCTTTATAGGGGGGGTCATTTGGGCTTTGGAGACAGAGGTCAATGAAACAATACTCTCTAAAGTTTTTATAAGCATCATAATACCAGTTCATATGATTTTAAGAGAATTAGTAACCTGAAAAATAGATTTATGAGGCCCTCTAAGTGCAGATATTTATGGAGATTGGACCATTATAAAATACCTACTAATAATTATCTTCAAACACGCGGTGTTTCCATCTCCTAGAGATGTGTTTTATGACATCATCACAGGGAGGACGTTGACCACCTCTTTCTAAGTTTCAAAGCATCCTCAAAATTTTGGAAGGAATTATCTGTTATTTTTTAAGATAGTATGCCATGAGACAGCTCTATTTGTGACTTCATGTTGAGCAGGAATGACATGATGTTGTCTCCCAAAATCCTGATACTTTTTCAGGCTGCAGAGGAGGAGCTTTTTCTCTATATTTGGATTTCCATAACAAACCGAATCATGATTTCCAACGTTTTCATGTTGTCATTTCATTGTCCAATATAATTGTTGTAGTGCGTGATATGATTAATCCACATGGTATGTTTTATGACAACTCAATTCATGACCTTTCGATTTTTAATTGGGTGGGGGTCAAGGAAAATTTTCCTCTCTACCCCCATGGAACGCTGGAAGTATAATAGTTGGGTAAATCTAATAGCCAGATAAAGATAAAATCAGATGGTTATTCAAGAGGGAATCTGGGACCTTTGGTATTTTGGGAGATTTTTAGAGACCATCAAGGTCACACCGTTGGATGTCATTATGGTTCATGTGGTAATGCCTTCTCTGTCAAGGCCGAAATTCATGCTATTATTATTGCAGTTGAGCAAGCCGACCTCAAGGTTGGAATAAAGTATAGATTGAATGTGACTGCATGTCTATGGTACTTGCTATTAGAATAGGTTTGTTTCACCTCTCTTGGATGTTCTCCATTTTTTGGTTCAGAAGATTTGATATTCTCTCCTTAATGGAGAATAATTTCACACATGTTTCTAGAGAAGCGAACTTGTTGGCGGATGGTCTGGCTAACTAAGGTTTGAATTGTGTTGATTATCATTGGTATGATCAAGTGTCGAGTGATCTCCCTTCTATATTGTGGAGGGATCATTGTAAATATTCTACTTTCAGACTTGTGTATGTTTTCTTTTTGCTAATAAAGAGGTATTTATTTTCTGGGAATGATCTCAATCCATTAAAAAATTGGATTAATTAATTAGTGAATTAATTAATATGTCCAATGTGATTATTTAGTTATTGGATTAAATAAATGGATTAATTAATTGATGAATTAATTAAAGTGAGTAATGGTATTATTTAATTCTTAAATTAGATAAAGGGATTTATTAATTTATTAATTTATTAATGTGAGTAAGGAGATAGTTTAAGTGAAAATTAAATAAATAGACAAATTAATTGATGAATTAAATAATTTGAGCTATGGTATTATATAATTTTTGAATTAAATATATAGATTAGTTAATTAATTAATTAAATAATTAGAGATATGTGATTATTTTATTGATGAAATTACCAATTGGATTGATGAGATTATTTAATTTTTGGTATTAATTGATGGGATTGATGATATTAATTAATTGGAGAATTAATTAATGTACACTATTGTGATGAGAAAATTAAATGTGTTAGATTAATTAATTGGTCAATTAATTAATAGAGATTATTGTGTTGAAGAATTTCAATTAGTTATATGAATTATTACGAGATTTAATTAATAGAGATTATTGTGATTGTGAAATTGATTGAATTTGATAAATTAATTGTTGAAATAACTAATAGGGATTGTTTGGACATTAAATTGATTTAATTGGATAATTAATTGAAGAATTAATTATGAGATATTTTGATTTGAGAATTGATATAATTAATTATGGAATTATCATAATGTATAGATATATTGAATGGGAAAATTAATTGCTGAAGTAATTATGGGATTTTGAGATCATTGAAATTGATTAACTAAAAGAAGAATATATTAATGAGATTGATTTACTTAATTATTTGGGAAATTAATCATAGGTATTAATGTGAAAAAACTAATTATATAATTATTAATGGAAATGGTGGATAATTAATTGTTTATTCAATTATCAAACTGTTTAATTACAAATTTAGATTTATTAATTAGTGAATAAATTATTTGATCCTCACTTTTTAATGAATAAATGATTTTTGAATTAATTAGTGGATTATATATAGATAATTAATGGTTGAATTTATTAATAGAGTTTATGTGAATAACTAATTTATGAAATAATTCAATGGATTTTTTTGAATAATAAAATATAGAATTTTATTAATGAAATAGATGTGATTGATTCATCATTTGGTAAATTAATGGAAATGAGTAAATATTAATTAATTGTGAATTAATTAATGGTATGTTTGGTAAATTGGGAAATAGTTCTTGATAATATTTGTATTGAGTAAAACATGGGTGTGAGAAATGAGATTAAAGGTAGATGAGTGAGAGAGATTCTAATAATGTTTTCAAATTTACCGTGTCAGCCTTCGAGGAAGAATATTATGTGAACTTGAATTTTTTTCTAGACTATGTGAGGCTCCAAGGGGATACACAATGATAAATTTCTCATCTTTCTTATCAATAATTTATAATTTTCATTGTAGTATTCAATATTGATTCTGGTGGTTAGAGCCCTTAGTGCCCTTTCCTCAAGCCAAAATGATATACATGTTCTATGAATTTGTTGAAATGTTATTTAAGATGATGATTGTTAACAAGGACATTCCAGATTATAATATCTCTTATTGATAGTTCGGACTCCAGCATGATCTGAAGAAGCTATTGAGGTTTAGGTGTCCTCAAGAACCAAAGTTTTTATGGTTTTCAATAAATGATACTTGAATAAATAAAAACTATTTACATTATTACATGAGTTATATTCTTAAATAACTTCATAAAATGTTATTTTATATATTTTATTAAAACTCCATTTTTGGTGGCCAACTGATTTTTACTCACACCCTGCTCAGGCTACATGTTCGGTTCATGAATAGACTTATTGTTCTCTAAAATAGTTAATGGAAAAAACCCCTTGATGGAAATATTTTTTGCGGATGAACCATAGATGAGGAAACAAGACTTGTTTTAGGACCCAATTAGGCGTTTTCAATGTCCTTCTTTTGGGGTTTTCATTTCTGAAACATGAAATGTACGTTGGCAGAGCATAATTCCTTTTTTAGTTACAAAATTTATTTTTTTGTTTTTGTTATCTTGTGATATTTGTATTTACAATGTTATATATGTTTAATCATTTGATTATTTATTTCCCCTAATGTTTTACTCTAATAATAGATGGAATAACCTCCTCATGATCTACTTACCATACCACCACTTCTAGTCTGCAACCTCTAGAGTAAAGGGAGTTGTGCTGGATTTCATGTGGTAGCCGACTCAGGGCACAGTTTGGTGCACCAGGGCTCGAACAGTGCATATAAATATAACAATAAAATCTCTATCAGAAAATATAATTTTCAGATTTTAGATCATAATGAAATACATTAATTTCAAAACTACTCGAATATATATTTTGACATCATAAAAACATTAAAATACAATATAGTTTCTATAAATAAATTTCTCTCAATTCATTGAAAAATCAATTTTTGATAAAATTATCAAAAATTCATCCAAATACAATTTTAAAATGATGATTCCAAAAATTTATTTTATTTTATGAAAATATTTATTCAATAAGTTACCTAATTAAATTAAATTATTTTATCATAAAAATTAAAAAACAATCATTAATAAAAGGAATTATCCTTAAATACTAAAATAAATATACTAAAGATAGCATTCTTGTGAAAAATATTTAATTAATATAGTAGAAATTATTATAACAATTATATGTTTTATAAATATGTTATTCTTTATCATTCCATATAATTTAACTACTATTTTATAATGGCCACATTTAAATATTAGTATTTGGTTGATTTTAGGCTCAGTTTTGCATATATTGTGCACTACAAACATTGTTTTAAAATTTTATAACAATACACTAAATCCACATATATTATAGAAAAATTCATTTAATTTCTTAGGGGAACAACCATATCTAAAATTTACCAAAACATTTGTATGCTATGATATAATTATAATTATCACATTGATTTATCCATAAGGTTTTCATGATATATTTTTTATTCTAATTCACAAATGAAATGTTAATTATTATAATAAATATAAATAATAAACTACACCAGGAGGGTATTCTACACTATTATTTCTATTAACAACCATTATATATCACCATCAAATTACCCTCAAATAATTTCTTAATAACACAATTTATCTCTTCCTTACTCAAATTACAACTATGGAACCCTAGAATCATGCTCCGAGATCCAGTATATTTACACATTCTTTATATACTAGCATTGCTACCAAATATATATCCCCAAAAAACATCTAATAATTATAAGGATTAAATTTTAAAATATCATTTCAATAATTACCACTAAAATTTATTTTTAATGATTTATATAATTAATTTATGATTTTAACAAACAAATCCAATATATTTCTCGACTAATAAATATTTTTCCCAATATATCACATACCACTTAATCTGTAATAAGTCTTAATCATCTCTTAAGAATTACATAAATATTCTATTTATCATGTAATATCATTCTTTAGAATTATTTCTTCATCACTTTGGGTGTGGAAACATATAAAGTCATTAAAATAAACGTTCATTAAGGTAAAAAATAAAACATTATAAATAATAGAATAATCATTAAAAATTATTATTGTCTTAAAAATTTAGCATCATAACTATATAATTGACTTAAACTGTGGGAAAAATATATTTATGAATAATAATAAAATTAAATATTTCATCTATAGAATAATTCATTTATTCATTATGATGAAATAAATAATGATGGAAATATTGATATAAATATCAAGGCATCAAAAAACGCATTGTTCTTATCATCAATTCCATAAAAAATATTAAATTATTTCCATAAAATCCACAATTATGTAATCATCTTGAATTTAGAAATCACACATCAAATATCTAAATATGTTTATCTCATGAGCCCTACTGATTTATCGAGGGTCCATATAATGTCCGGCCCCACCCATCACTTATATACATCAAATAAAGTCAATGTATGGAATAATTTTTAAACAACTCTTAATCAACTATTAAAAAAAATCATCCAAGTTGGAATAAGGCCATAAAACATTTGAATAATATTTACCTTGTTATTAAATGGGTTCCCTTGATCCTGAAGCATTATAAGAATGTAGATGTATGGTTAAAAAATACATAGAAAATATAATTGTCTAATTAATAAACATTCATATCCAGATACAAAATACAACTTTTTTCAATTTTTCCCCAAGAAAATAGAACTACTTTTTACTTAAGCAATCATTGGGTTAGAATATTACAAATAAATTAATATCATTATGTAATTAATTTTCATAATCCATAAATATATATAATCCTTGTTAATATACATTAATTTGTTATTTGAAGACAAGTTAGTGAAAAATAAATGGCATTAGAAGAAACAGTATTCTTATTTGTAATGGATATTTAAGTGACAAAAAGGACGTGATAGAGCATATCTCTTATAAAAAACATTTTTTTAGAAATCCATTGAAAGAATGTGTTTGGTTGTAAGGAACATATAATCATGTTAATAAATGAATCTAAAAAGTATAGTGTAATATATGAAAAATTCAAAGTCACTAACATTAAATACATATAATTTGCATCATAATAATCAAATTTTCAAAACATCTCACAAATACATGCCTGACAACCGTAATGATTTATTGTTGATAGAAACTATGATATATAAAAAAGCGCTTCCTAATTGAACTAGATAATCTACATAAATTATCCTCACAAATAGTAACACTAATATAAATATCTTACATAATACCTATATTTATAACCTTTGAAAAGTAAAAAATAATTGGAGATCTGGGAAGAAAATTATAGTTCAATAATTAATAGATAAATGATCTCATAAAATGGATATAATAATAATTCTATGAGAATAAGATCATAATATTTGAAAACCAATCCCCATTTTTAGATGATCGTAATTCGTACTTATTTTCATTGGACATGAATCATAATGAAATCAATGAACATTATCCATTTGTGAATGGAATTGGAATAAGTCTTCTAATTATGGAATACACATAAACATTAAAAATTTACATCATAATCAATACACATTGATAAGACAATCATAGTGGTTCAGATCCAATCCCTAAAGCACCATAGTAGTAAATGTTAACTCCAAAATACTTTAGTAGTAGATTGGGTTCACTCCCAAAAAGATTTTATTAGTCATGTTTCACTACCATGACTATCATAGTGGATAAATACCCTTATTAAACTAGGAAAACTCTCCAATCAAGTCATATTTATCTAATAAGATATGAGTCACTAACCAATTCATTATATGTTTGTACATTACCACCTTATCATCAGTTATAACGTAACACCCATCAGTGGTAATAACATTACCACCATAAATGTTTCTAACTTAATCACCATCCCATAAGAAAAATCATTCATATGATGGGTAAATTCACATGGAATTCAGTCTCTAGAGATTTTTTCTATGATATCATATCAAACATGTCCCAAAAAAGATTGTTGAATAGTTATATGTATTACATTTCATCTCCTTTTTTAGAATATATAATTCACTCCTTTAATAGAATCATTTATGATAAGAGGTGGATGGTAAGTTGGAACTCAAATATCTACTATTAGACCATTTTCTAGCTTGACATCCCACCACAAAATATACTCAGTGAACCATTTGAGGCATCACACATATCTAGTGGTGATATTTTATACCAACATAAAAAAATTGATTTAATTGTTCCTACTCATGTTGGTCTTGATATTAAAAGTTACCCCTTCATGGATTTCATTATTCATATATATAAGAAAAACAAGAATGGTCATGTCAATGCCCGAGGGCATTATAAACTAGAATGTTGAGGATCCAATCACCCACTTCAATGAGTAATGAGGTTTATGTTACAAATTATTCATCCTTCCATATTTATTCCTCTTTAGAGGATACAAAAAAACAATCTTCCCACACATGATCAACTAAACTGGGATGGACATCACCTTTTTTCTGCTTTTCATTTATGTTATTCAGTAGAGGAAGATATAAAATATCTCTTCCGGACTTGTGGTTTTTACGAAGAGTTATATGATTATGATGTTTCTCTTTTTGGAAGAGGATTTCCACTACTATGCTGTTAAATGACCTCAAGGAATGGATATGCAATAGTGGATTACGTGAACAAGTACAAAACATACTATTAGTAGAAGTGTATTCTATTATCACATCTATTTGGAATGTTGAAAAAGATAATGTTTTTTATTTGAATAAGTCCTCTATATAGATTGTCATGATATGATTGCTGAAAAAGGTCTACACTACATAGATTATCCAAATAAGATATAAGGATAACAATTTATATAAAATGACTACTCTATGACTCTTTGGTATGGTAGGTCGGCCATGGAATCCACTAATGCTCTAATTAATTCTATTAATTCTTCTAATAAATCCATGGGTCAATGTTAATGTTTAAGGGGAATCCTCTGGCGTTCTAGGACCCTCATGTTGTGGAGGTGTATTTGGTATACACTATGTTTTTAAAAGGGTTATTTTATCACTACACTAAAATTGGAGTGGATTATGAATATAAAATTTTGTAATGGTGTATAAATTTTATTTTTTCTAATATAAGTTGAAATTACTATGGATTTAATATAAATAAAAAATTGATGATAATTTATTAAAAACAAAAAATATGGATATTGACAAGGAGAGTCTTACATATTTGGATTGAGTACCCCTACAATATCACTCAACCTGAAATTTTTAATATCACATGGATATAGGAAGGTAAACCAACTAGTCTACAATTTGTTGAAGAAAGCAGTCATGGAAATGAATAATATGTGTTAAATTTAGAAACCCAAATATATTTCTCTAATTGTGGATGTGGATGTGTGTGGTGTGACTCGTTCCTATATTTATAATAATCCCTTATAATTCATGACACTTTTTTCCATTTTTTTAATATCTTTTATGGACTAGGTTAGACCATATTTTGAACTTTTAGGTAAATACATACATAGGTGTTCCAAAATGTCATAAAAAATCATCATATAAAAACCAATAAAAATAATTTCTCTATATAAAAATTTCATCATAGAAAAATAATTCAAAGACAAATGGGTTTTAGAAAATATAATTATATCATCTTAGTATAAAAACTGTTAATGTAATCTGTTTCATAAAAAATATCCATTATCAACATACACTATAAATAAATATCATAAGGTTGATATCATTAGATCATATCAATCATAATTCATTAATAACATCAATGAATGTAATTCTTGAAGAAAAAATGATTTTGAAATATCACTAGGATCATTTCATGAAAAAAATATCCTATGTATTTGAAAATCTATTCATGAAAATCATAAAATTTAGCTAATATTTGAAAAATTATTTGAATATATTAATGGAATTTTCTAAAAGAAGATTTAAATAATTGAATTTTCATGACTGTGTTAAATATCATTAATTCGCTACATGTTAAAATGAAGATTCATTTTACATTTTTTATAAAATTCAAAGGGTCCTTGTGGGAAAGATACAAAGTGTATTCCTTTTAAAACTATTTTGTGAAAAATTAAAAAATTTATATAAAAGAGATTAAAAATAAATGCGGAGTAATAAAAATATGATTTTAGAAATATTTATAATAAATAGACCTATAAAAAAGAGGATATTTTACCAAATATAGAACTGAAGATGATTATTCATTTAATAATTATTTTGGTATAACTAATCCTTTAAGAGATTCAAATGTATGTATAAAAATGTATTATCCAAAAAAAACAGTGTAGAAGAAAAGGATACAATTACATGATAATTATAACATATGATTTCATAATTGGAAACATAATCATAAACAATGTTGATAAAAAATAACATTATATCATAATACATTTACCATATAGGTATATTTTGAATCATAAACCCCAAGAAATAATATGTGAGTCGCTCATTGAACCAGTTATGTTTTTATAGTTATAAATATTTATTTATCTTATTTCCTTCAATATGAATTTCTTATTAAATTGGAAGATTGTTTTTTATTTGATGTTCTCTTTATCCAGATCATATAATTTTATTCTTATCATATTTTATCATTATATTTTTTGTTTTTAATGATCATAACAAGTTATATATAAATCCCCAGCTTTAAAAATTACATTATCTTTAGAAAAATTAATAATTAACATTGGTAACCATTTTAGGTTTAGAGTTTTAGAGAATTAGGATATAACTATTACATAGCAACTCAAATATTACAATGTAGAAACTTCTTCTCACTATCCATTTTTTCTCAAAATAAGACTCTTTAATCATGATTTCTTATTCCTGATAAAATTATTCATCTATCATGACTTCTTCCTTTATCTTACCCATCCTTATACGCTATGAAAAGCATTTTCAAAACACGGGATTTCACAAAATCATCTGTAAGGGATATAAAATAATGAATGAAAATATTAACCCATGAATATTTTAAACTCATTAAAACATTTTAACAATATTATACACAGAACATAAAAACATTAATATAACTCATAAAATCATAATATTCGAGAAACAAATCATAGTAATCATAAATCATAAATATTACTTTGGGAATCGAAATCACCCTTACATTGTATTTTTAAAAATAAAAAAGGGAGTTACCTTTTTGGTTACATTAAAAATACCCATCCTGGTATATTATGTAATTCTCATCGGATAAAACTTATTGTTTAACTCCATATCAACACCCAATTCATTAGTGAGGTATCATGGGAAACCCGCCATCTTTTTTATCAGGGAACCACTAGTATACATATGCAATATCCAAGAAACATATCATAATCTTAATATATGAAATAATCAAAATGATATAATAAAACTTCCACTTTGCATTCATAATATATCATTTTAAGATATTTATAAAATCAGACCAGTAACAAAATGTTTTTCAATAAAAATTTACATAGAAAGGGAAGATTTTATTTATTTTTATTTTAAAAAATATATCATTTCCTATAGAGGAATCCATATACCAAATAATGGTCACAAATGAGAAATGTACAGTATAGCTGTATATGTTAAAAAAATCCCCTTTTCAAAGTTGTAAAATGATTCATATAGAAATATTAATTTGTAAAATCATTGAATTAAACTAAAACACAAAGGTTTTGATTATATACCGTATAAAAAAGTGGTATATATTATCACAAAATGCCTCAATGAAAGGAAATTGAAACAAAGGCCCTTACCTAAAGTCTGAATAATATCATACGTTATTTATCATCCAAAATAATAAATTTTTGTTAATTTATTATTTATTTATAACATTTTTCAATTTTTTTAGTTTTTTATATCACTTATTACTATGTTATATAAATTACATAATGATTTATGTTCACATCGGATGTTTTGTAAATATTCGTTGAATGACTAGAAAATAAACATAGTACGCTGTAAATAGTCTGTGAGGTCATAGTTATTTCATCCCCATAGTAATATTCAAGACATTATAATCATTATTATAAACAAATTATAGTTTTTAATAAAAATATAAATTTTTCTTATATATAATTAACATCGTTATAATCATAGATATAGTAAGTGTTTGATACTAATGAGTAATGTTTTTCATTTTTCATTGATTGTTATTGAGTGAAGTTATGTATTATTTATATATACTGGATGATCATAAAATAAATAATATAATATATATCATTTAAATATAATTATATTTTTCATAAAATTAATACAATGAATAAAAAAAGACAAATCGCTTCTTGAAAGTGATAGTTCAAACATACAGACGAACAGAGTTATCATTTTTATCATCAAGGAAGAAATATATTAATTGATATATAATAAAATTATAAAGACATATATATCATTAATTTCACATTAGAACCAAAATTCCACTATAAAAACTAGTCATTAGATATGGTTATGGAAAATTAATTTGATCAGTTCTTGGAGGTGATAGTTCACATGTACACCCGAATGATTAAAAACATCCCCATTTTATAGATGTTGTGGTAGTTTTAGGTAATGATATTAATATAGTTACATAATATTATTTTTAGGATAATAAATTTATTATTTCTTTTTGGATGAGGAATATTTTAGGGATGTAGAAGAATATATTACAAAATAATACTTAAATAATATGATACCTCTTCTTTGGTTGATCACCTTTAATGAACAACGTAATACCAAAAAAGAAGTTGTTTATCCAAAAAAGGCATAAATATTTTTGATGGAATTTAGGAAGGTGTTTGGGTAGAGCATGGATGAACTAAATGGCTTTCAGAGTGTGATTAATAGAGTGTAATGTGTGCCTTTTCAGATTAGAGGGGAGGGGAAACATGGGAAAATATTAAAATATTAAATTAATATAAAATATTTTCAAAATAACAAATACTCCAAAGTGATTTTTTAGAATATAAGATTATTATAATTCGTAATTATCTCATCCAATAATTTTTAGACATGTATTTATTTTATTTTATACCATATATTTTATGTTTACTATAGATTAATTTATTTTAATTTATATTATAGTAACAACATTTTCAATTTTAAGAGCCTATAAATTTTACTTATATGATGTTAATTTACAATAAATAGATTCTTAACGAACTTTTTTACCTTTTAATAGTAACTTTTGAATTTTAAACTATTTTTTAAAATAAGATAATAAAAAATTATGTTCATAAACTATCAATAGTTTTAATTTTGAAACTATTCATTTCAATGAATTTAAATAAAATTCCAAAAAAAAGTTAAATTCAAAAAAACCATTGAATAGAATTATAATAGGTAATAATCACCTAGTAAATTCATAGAGTACCCTACTTAATTTGAATTATATTTGTATTGACAAATTTCATATCATTTATATGATATTTCTATTAATAACATAATTATAGTATCACTATTATATCAGTATATATGGTTATAATTAGAACTCTAAAAATCACAAATAATTTACCATTTGGTATATAATTTCACTATATTTTTGGAGGATATTTATTATTTAATTTATATCATAATTATCCCTCTGTTAAAATTAGAATACTTATAATAAAAATGAGGGCTACATGTTGTAACATTCTTTTGTTTTAATAATATTTATATAACTTTCATGAAACAAAATCCATTAAATGAGAAATTTCATATCCCTATGAGTTAGTGGTAGACTTTTATTAATCCAATACGATTTTATAAGGTGTTAAGGCAATTTCAGTATCCTTATCATTTTATTTATTAACCTAATTTAACTAATTTTCCTTTAATTGTGGTAAAAAAATTACTATTGTTACTATTCATAAAATCCAAAATTTATAAATAATAAATTACAATAATTTTTAATCACTTCTTCTAAATAATGAATCCATTTTTTAAAATTTAAAAAAAGCTTCGTTAAAATGAGAAAAAAGATTTTAAAAGTGAAATTTATCAAAAAAATTACATGTGTTTAAATATAATTTCATTGTGAAATTACTTCTAATAACCAACATTGGATTAAATGATTAAAAAATATTATTATTATATTTTATAACCTATTAAAAAAATAATTAAACAAAAAATTAAATTAGATGAAAATGTAGTTTTGTATTAAAATTCAGTAATTTTCACTCTTCATTAAAATATGAATTTTATCATAAAAATAACAAAATTCCACAAAATTTAATTTTATTATCTTGATTACAAAGAAAAATATTTTTCTATTGAATATAATTTATAAATGTTTCAATAATTATATTTTAAATTATTTCTCCATCAATAGGTTGTAGAACTCCCTTTTAGAAAAATTAGATCTTATTATGATTAAAATTTGTTTGGTTATTATTTTAATCCCATAAAATTTATAGGATGAAAGTAAACATATTAAATAAAAATGAATAAAAATAACACTATTAGTTATTTTCAATCATTACAATACAATGGTTAGGTGATAACATCAATTTCAAATAATTATATTATTAATGTATTATTTCTCTGTATAACTCCATATTGTGTACAATATATGATTATTGAAAAAACATATTGTTGTGTGTTTGGTAAACTATAAGATAATGAATCCCATTTATAGTAAAATTAATATATAATTAATATATTTTAATAGATATGAAAAGATATTATTTTATAATAACCACAGATGTTATATCCTCCCCCCTTTTGAAAATTGTTTCATTGCAATTTTATTCACATATCAAATAAGTCGAGGTATTTCCCCCACATAGAATTGTTAGATTACCATGTTTCCACTTCACACATATTTTCTTTCCACAAAACCATTAACAGATGAATCAATTTATTCTTCAACACATTATCTTTGTAGTCAATAATCTGGACTGGTTGTTCCTTTTAAAAAGGACTCTTTTCCAAGTAAAATACTCTTGGACTCAAAATATAATATTGATCTAACATATACATTCTTAACATTAAAACATAAACACATTTTGTTCCTAGGATAAAATTGGATGTAAATTTACTATATAGGAAACTGATCCAGCTTCATTCATGATTTCATATTTTCCAATTAACTATGGACTCAGCTTCCCGTAATTACAAAAATGCATAACGGGTTTCCATTGAGAAACATGAAGAAAGAAATGATCTCATACCAGAAACTATAGATCCTTACTTTTTTTATCCATATAAATATTTGACCTAATATTTGATATTCTCATGTGTTTCTAAATCAACTAAACCTTTTCTATCATCTATTGTACCAATTCTAGTCTAATCAGTATCCTTTGTCTGACATCATCCCAAAAATATGGAGTTTAATACCACATTTCATATCATAACTCAAATGGTTTTATCTGTATACATGAATAAAAACTCATATTATAATAAAACCCAACTAGAGAAATATATTTTGTTCAACTTACATGGTAACAAATTGAACCAGTATGTAGAATATCCCCCTAGGTTTGAATTGAACATTCTATTTTCACATATTATTTTGGATTCAAAATTGTAATGAAATATAATTCAGTACCCAACGTCTTATGAAGGCCTTTCCTAAACATAGAAGTTAACATGGGATCACAATGAGATAAAAATAATGGGGGAACTCCATGTAACTTAACTACATCATCAATATACAATCAAAAAAAATTGATATAGGGATGGTGTATATTGAATATGATCAAAATGAGAAGATTTAGTCAATTGACCAAAAAAACATTTTGAATTGTTACCTTGATAAGTGTTTGTTTATCCCACTACAAAATTTATTAATATACTTTCCCATTTACACTCTGGAATATGAAAAGGATGAACCATACATTTAGGTAAATTTTGCTCTGCATTAACCTATTGAAAAATAAAACATTGTAGGGTTAAATTGGCAATATATCTATTCAATCCACATAAGTTGTAATACTCTTGATGGTCTCTAACAATCTTAGTATTTCATTGATGAAATCTAAATATGGAATTATGATCTTCCATAAAAAATATTTCATAAACAATGAATCACAAGTCACACATAATCTCTTTCAAAACCTCAAAAGATAGTCTTTATAATTGTTATATTCAGGTTACTTACCCTTTTAAACCAATTCTACCTTTTTCTATAATTCGCTGTCTTCCTTCTAGGCTTGATTAATTTTTCCTCATATTCTTGATTTCTATAAAACTAGAATAAAAAATTAGGTATTTTCTATAAAAACTAATTCAAATCCAAAGTTCATCAAATCATAACCAAAGGGTCTAGTTCCTAGAATAGCATTGTTAATGAAGAATAACTTTATTGAATCAAAGAATCAAGCACTTTATTTTATTTTCCCCGATAGTATTAAGATGTGATATCATAATACTTGATTAATTGCATCCATATGATTTATATCTTGTCAAATTCATTCTGAGTGAATATATATATCACACATTTATGATCATTATATATTACATACATTACACTATACAAATGATACCATGATATTTTATATGAAAAAACAATTGCAGCTAATTCCAAATCATGTAAAGATAAATTTATCTCATAAGGTTTCAATTGACGTGAAGAATAGGAAATTACCTGATCATTCTTTATTAGGACTCAAACCTCTTCATTCAATGAAGAATCATTGTATATAACAAATTCAAAATTTCTAGAAGGTATGTCCAAAATTGTATCAATCACCAATAT
The DNA here is from genome assembly GCA_963277665.1 of Viscum album. Lineage (NCBI taxonomy): Eukaryota > Viridiplantae > Streptophyta > Magnoliopsida > Santalales > Viscaceae > Viscum > Viscum album. The sequence continues at coordinate 568,292,670 of OY728126.1, read as the reverse complement.
TGTTTTCCATTATTAAAAATAATCATCACATTTAATTGTATAAATGATTTTAACACCTTTTTGAGTTACATAGTTAGAGGGGTAGATAAAAGTGAAACTATTCAAAAATCCTCTGGTAATTTAATTCTTAATCTGGAAATCTAAAAATATCAGTTATATTTGTGGGTACGTTCCATTCATCCACAAATTTTATTTTAGAAGTATCTATAGTTATTCCATCTCTAGAAACTATCAAATAAGGAAATTAACTTCTTACATAGAAAATATCTGTTTCTAACTTTCCCATAGAATTTATTTTCATTTAATGTTTTCAAAATAACCCTTAGATGAAATTCATTCACTAATTTTCTATTTGAAAACACCAAAATTTCATCAATAAAAACAACCAAAAACATATCCAAGAACTCATGAAATATTCTATTCATAAAATCCCTGAATACATAAGGTGAATTTGTTAATACCCAGAGCATGACTACAATTTCATAATTTTTATATAAAGTATGAAACAAAGTCTTGGGATTGTATGCTTCCTTAACATTAATATGATGCCACCATAACCTAAATTCAACCTTCAAAAAATATTTTTCTCCCCAGATAAAACCAATAAAAAATCATCTACATGAGGAAATAAATAATAATTATTAATATTAATGTTATTGAATACTCTAAAATATATTCAAAGTCTCATTGAACCATCATTTATTTGAATAAACAATATAAGATAACCCCATGTTGATTTACTAGTTCGAATGAAAACATTATCTAATATCTCTTGACATTAATTCATTAGATCTGAATATTCAATTTGAGAAATTTTATTAGGGTGTTTGAAATTGTCTTAGTTAAAATTACTAGTTTATCTAAAATATTAAACCTCTCAATTATATAGAATACCAAACAACTAATTAAAAATCCAAAATACCCATTTACCACTAGAAAATTATTAATATGAATAATTCCTTCTTTTCCATAATATACGCTGGAAAAAAATAATTTCTTTATATCAATACTTTATCAAATTCTTGTTATGTTATAAACATTACAGGTTCATTATTATATAAAAACTGAATGTATTTCTGAAAAATAATCTTTAATATCTCTATAGTCAATCTAATCATGGTAAAGAGAAAGCCAATATGTACCGAAACTGACATCAAAATCTACTAGGGTAAAACTATAAGTTTGGTAGGTAGATAAATTCCATAGAAAATTATTGGAAAATTATTATAATTTCTTGTTGTCTGAACATTTCACCCATGTGTTTTCACCATAAGTACATGATTCATTTCCTGTGGTGTAATTTTTAAATTTACAGAAAATTTATCAGAATTAAAAGAATATTTAGACCATGAATCAAAAAACACAATGTCATAATACGAATAAACTAAAAATATACCAGATAACAAATAATTTGATATAAAAATGTCTTCTCATGTAGTTAAAATTGATTTTACCACAACGTTATTATTGTATTATAGATATATTCCATCATTCAAATTTTTCATCGGTCACTTGTTTTCATAATAACCCATATCATTACATTTAAAACATTTTTTTAGAATTAAATAAGATTTTGTCTTATCATTAACTTGATATTTTTAGTTCAGTTATGGGCCTTATGTCCCCTTTTACCACATTAGAATAACTTTCCAAAATTCAAAAGGCATTCCCCATTGTGTTTTTACCATAATTTCCACAAATTATAAACATAATTTTCTTACCATCAAATATTTTTTAGTAACTATTACATTTTCATGACACATCGACCACTTATTCTGCTAGTTGTAAAAGAACACATGATCATGAAAAAACTACATTTCGACCTTCTCTGTACATCCAAAAGGTTTTTCATAACATTTGACCTCATAAAAGCAAACACCGTTCGGTAATTTTTATTTTATTGTGAGTAAAAATGGTTGATTTTACTATCAACATGCTAGATAAAATTTGGTGAGTAACTTGTTAGTTGAGTGATTTTTTCTTTTTGTGTATCCATTGAATCCAATTATTTCCCCAATTTTACGATTTGTTTTTCCATCCTATATCAAACCACCTTTCGAAAATATTTATCAAGAAATATATTCTTAAATTAATCCCATTATATGACATCAATCACTTCATTGTAATTGATATTCATATCCAAATACAACCATTGATTGGTTTCACCATCAAAACCATAAACATAAAGACTAACTATTTGATTTGCTGAAGACCCCATGACATTAAAAATATTTCCTAGTGCTTTTGTCCACCTTCTAATTGCACAGGGCCAGATGATCATCTAAATGATGGGATATTTTTCCTCATGAAATACCCCACAACTGACATGTTCTTAGGTTGTTAATATGGTTTGTATTGGGGATGGACAAAACCTCAATTTATTTCTTGAGTCAACTATTCTATCACTATAACAAACTATTCAGTTTCGATTCTGACCATATGAGGTTGCATATTTATAAGGTTGTTTTCTCAATATTTCATCCCAGTATAGCTTTCCTATTTCCTCTTTAGAAAGTCATTATAAACAAACAGTTCATAGATGAAGAAACATCATAATATTTAAAATATATATCATTCCGATTTGACCATAAAGTAAAAAATATTTATGGATATTTTATTGACAATATCCTAACCCCTAAAGCAATCTAAATCTACCTCTAATATTAACTGCAAGTCCCGAACCTTAAATATTAATTAATCATAAAATAAATAAACAATTCAAATTAAAGATCTTTTCAGGATTTATTTTTCCAGTAATTTTTCCATAACTATTTCATAACAACTCAAATATTACAATTCAGACACATATACACACTATCTATTTATTCAATAAATAAAACGCACTGAACATTATTTATTTTTCTTGATAAGTAGCATCATTCAAAATGAATTCATAATTTTTACTACCCATTCATATACCCTATCATAAACATTTCAAAATATTGGTATGGGAAAAAAATGTTTGGTATTGGATATAAAATAAGGAATGAAACTGATTGTCCATGAATATTTTAAACACATGAAAACCTTTTCACAATATCATAAGTAAAACATAAATTCATAAAAATTACTCATGAAATCATAAGTTTCCAGAAAAACATAATAGTAACCATTTATTATAAAAGTAACTTCTGGAATCCATATCATACAAACATTATAGCTATCACTTGTACATATTGTGTAACAGTCTTTGTTTTATTTAAAATACCCATATTGGTATATTCTTTAAATCGCTTTGGGGAAACCTAATTGTTTAACATTGTTTCATTACCCAATTAATTAGAGAGATATCAAAGGCTCACCCACCCTCGGTTTATCATGGAACCACCCATATACCAAAGAAATATCCATATACCAGAACATAATCATAACACATAATACAATAATAAAAGTAAAAATTACATTTAGAAATATCAATAAAAAGATATAACTTAATGATAATGATAAAATAAATACAACCTAAATAAAATTTTCAATAATACAAAAACTGAGAAGGGAAGATGGTGTCTATTTTTAATTTTTATTGAAACATTTTTGCCTAAATAGGAAGACAAATACTTAATAATTTTCATGGCAGCGAACATGCTGTTGTCATTGAATATATTTAAAAAAATCGTTTTAAACATTTTGTTAAATGCTTCATATAAAAAATTTCCCTCTTATAACTATTGACATAAATTAATATTAAAATGGGTCGATTGTAAACCATTCAAAATAATGTGGTCTATATTATCAAAATATGCCACAATGTATGGATATTGAGAAGAAATCACTTACATCCAGTTTGAATCATCTCATACATCCTTTATCTTCCAGAATAATAATAATTTATTAATTAATTTTTTCTTGAAAAAATTTTTCATGTTCAATATTCTTTTTAAATCACTTATTAAAAAGTTATAAAAATTGCATAATGATTTATGTACAGGTTAGATATTTTGATGATATTTGGTGCTTGAGTAAAAAATGAACTCTGTATGATGTCAATAGTTGATGTAGTCATAAGTCCATCATTTCCAAAATAATATTCCTGAAATTTTTATAATTTATAGGCATAAATTAAACCTTCAAATAAAACCATGTAGTGCAGTTATTAAAAATCTAATAAGGTTATAATAATTTAGTTGGTAAGTCATATGTACGCATGACTAACGTTTTCCCTTTTTCAATGATCATTATAGAAAGAAGTTATGTATTATTTTAACTTTATAAAATTATCATAAAATAATTAAGATCATATTAATAAAATAAATACACTAATATATATCATACAATTTATATAATGAATAAAAATGAATCACAAAGTATTGTAGAGGTGATAATTCGCACGTACATACGAATGACATAAGTATTTTTATGTGCATCTGAGTAAGAATACAATTAATATATAAATATATTATAATGATTAATATTCCATAAATATCAATTATTACCATTAAATAAATTATTATAACAATTGATTACAGATTTATATGGAAAACAATTTAGATTAGTTCATTGAGGTGATAGTTCACACGTACACATGAACAATTAGTTCCTTTCCCATTTAATTGATGTTGATATGGATTTAGGTGATGATATTAAAATAATAACATTTTAGTATATTTAGGATAATGTATTTATTATTCCAATTTTTAATAATTTTATTTTAAGGAAGTGGAAAATTAAATAATATAGAAATACATAAACAAAATGATACATCTTCTTCGGTTTATAACATTTAAAGAACACCTTAACACATCTAAGGAAGGCGCTCTACCTAAAATAAGGCCTCATAAATGTGAATTTGTATTCTAGGAAATGTAAATGTTATATATTTATAGAACTATAATTTTTTGTAAGTGTTATTAATTGAGTTGAATGTGTTCTTTTTTATAGGATAGGGGAGAGTAACCCTTGGAAACTCATACAATATTTAATTAATATAAATTAATTTTAAAATCCAAATTTCTCCAAAATGATTTATGTCTATTTCAAGATAAGTATGGTCCTAAATCCTATCATACAATAATTTTAATAATTGTATTTATTTTATTATAATGATTATCTTTTCAGTTCACCCTTAATGTATATATTTTAATTTTAATTTTGGTAAAAACATTTTCAATATTTACAGATGATAAATGTTAATTATATGCGGTAAATTTCACATAAATGGAAAATTAATGAACATTTCAACCTTATTACTATAACTATATAATTTTAAATGTTTATTATTTTATTATAATAATATAATAACAAATTATTATTATAAAATATCACTAGTGTAAATTTTAACAGAATTTATTTCATAGAATTTAAATAAACATTAAATTGATAGGAAACATAAAAAAACCCATCTAATAGATTTTTAAAATGTCATAGTAACCTATGAAATTATTTAATTGCCCTAATTAAATCTTATTTTATTTATTTTAATAAGTTTCATATCATTTATTTGATATTTATACTAATAAAATAATTATAGTATCATATTTTTCCAGTGTTTATAGTAATTATATAATCACTAAAAAATCAAAATAAACTACCATGAGGTATATAAATTCATTATATTTTTGGGGACTATTTATTATTAAAGATATATCATTTTTATCACTATATTAATATTATTATTCTTTGTCACGACCCGCCTTCACCAAAAGGAGGGAAGGGTCAGCAGATTGCCAGGCCCTTCCTTCTTTAAGTTGAAGGAGAGATAATGACCCCCGAAACCCGCCTTCAATAGGTCCCGGAGTGGCGACTAGCACCAAGGGTATAGGAAATTCTCGCAAATGGAAGGCATTACCCTTTTTATTTTATAGGATCGAAAGATAAGGAGGAGAAAACCCAACAACACCAAGGTAGAAGGGAAAGTAAAGCCAAAAATAAACCATTCCCACATGCATGTTTCAAAAGTGAAAGCCACAAAGTACAAAAAGGTGACTACAAGGTAAGTACCAAAAAGAAAAGAGAAACAACTGCAACTGCTCCAAAATTCCGAGCTAGTAAGGTCCTGCGTGATCCCCGAAGTCCTCCTAGAAACCTGAAAGCAGTTTTATATATGTAGGGTGAGCATACAAGTACACTCAGTAGGGAAAAACCAAGACTCTCGTGCACAAGTGGGGGAACGTACAAAAGTCCCGTGAGAAAAGAGTAAACCAAACACCTAACAAGGCAAACTATCTATCTCAGGCCTCACCAAGGCTCGCTCCCCAAATAACGCAAGTCAAGTAATATATATATAAGAGCACATCGATGTTTGGGTACCTCGCGCCACTTTCCCACTGGTTATTAAGACATCCTACGCATCGGACCAATCCCGCCATTCTCACCGCAGTCCCACTGCCACTCCCGCCCGCACACACCTGGGCCACAACCACACGCAGTCCCACTGCCAAATCCCGCCCGCACACACCTGGGCCTCAACTGTCACATGTAACCATGCCTGCAAACACCTAGGCCAGAACAACCACCGCTACGCCCGAAGACACCTGGGCTAAAGGATCCACTGCCACGCCCGAAAACACCTGGGCCTCATCCCGAAGACACTTGGGAAACCACCTGCCGCACACACCTGGCCAACCACCACAACACCCTGCCCGATGGTTCTTGGGCTAATAATGGACTTCAGGCCGTCACAGCCTGCCCGAAGATACATGGGCTATCCGGGAAAGGGAGCAGAAAAGGAGCTAATAACCAGCCACTAAGGATAGTGTTGGGAAAAACACCCTCCCCCATAAATGGGGGTGTTCGACACTAAGTGCTCAACAAGGGTGGGGCGCGAATAAGAAACACAAAGCTACAAGTATAGATATAGGTAACAAACACTCACCCAAAACTTAGGTTTTCCTAGCCAACCTACAGAACACAACACCACAGCGTCCGAGTCACAATTCACGACCCTTGCCCGCAAAACCATTTGTCCCATTCTTGTTTCACGTTCAGTCAAATGTTCAATTAATTTTAAGCACTACTGGGAAACTACCATAAGCATAACCAAGGAAAGCGTCAAAGCATAGATCAACCAAAACATTCACACCCGGTTCGGCCAACAGAGGATCTCTCCCCAATTAGTGATAAAAACTCACAACCACTGAAACCATACCAACAGGAGATCCCATCCCCCAAATTCACACAGCCACCGAGAGTATAAAAAGAACGGGGGATCCCATCCCCTCCCATATTTCCAGCAAACGGCCCGAAGGGAAAAAAACCAACAACCACTACCAACACAAGTCAGGGATTTTCAGATTTAAAAGATTTAACACACTCCATGATTTCAAATTCCGTGTGTTCTAACCGGGAGTTATCACAGAAGGGCCGATCCTGGTGCTTTCAATTATTCAGCCGGATATACGTGATTAAGCAATTTCACAGCAGGAGTTCACAATTCGGCAACCCATTTAAAACATCACGAGGGGATTCAAGTGCACACACACGACAACCAACGGCCTCAATTTTCAGAAACATAAACCAGTACAACAAAAAGGAAAGATCGCAGGATAAAGCATAACAACGATCATAACCCCTTCCCCTTCTTTCTTTAGAACTCTGTTTATTATCTTCGTTAAGGTTCGGTTCAACCAATTCCACAAGAACAAAAATAACGCACATCCCGCATGATACACAAAAGTGAGAGACGAATGGAATTCCCTACTTGTTGATGGATGATCGACGCTTAGGCCGGGGGTGCGGAACTTTACGGATAACGACGTGGCGGTCCCGATGCACCCGAAGAGTCACGATCGAAGAAGGGGGAAAACCACGGCCTAACCCTTAATTTATAAGAGCTGGGGACGGTTGAGATGAAAACACAAAACCACGGAAGACGAGGGAGTCGTGGGTTGACCACGTGGCTTGACTCATCATTAATGGCGCTGGGTGGTTTAAACCGACCCATGAATTAATGAAGCATTTAATTAAAACCCTTGTGCGTGTTTCGGATTTCCAAGATATTTTTAACAAGGCAGAATAGGGTTTAAAACCCTATTTGCGAAAAAGGATCGTTACTGGAACAACTTGGCAAGGCCGGGCGACGTCGGCCGATCTCACCGATCGGTCGCACCGATCGGTCCCACCGATCGGTCCCACCGATCGGTCCCACCGATCGGTCTCACCGATCGGTACCCCTCAAGGATTCGGATTTTTGGCAAAGGAAGGGACCAAGGGGGTCTGGGTTATCACATTCTTATATGAAATAAGTGGGTGACATGATGTTACATTTTTTTATAATATTCATATAACATTGATGGAAAAATGTCCATTAAATGAGACAATTATGATATTTAGGTGTTAAGGGTCGATTGTTGTCAAAATGAGAAAAATGGCTTTTTAAAAATATAACACATATAAAATATTGAAATGTGTTGATATCTTATTAAAATGTGAAGTTACTTATAATCACAAAATTTTAATTAAATGATCTAAAATAATCAAATTATACTTTAAAAACAATTAAAAATATAATATAAAAATATAAATAAATTAGATGAAAAATTTGGTTTGATTTAAAATGAAGTACTTTTACTATTCATGAAAATATTATTTTTATCAGAAAAATACCAAAACACAATTTAATTAATTATTTATGTGTCTCTTCCAAAGAAGAAGATTATTTTGTTAAATATACATTATATAATATTCAAAAATTATACTTTAAAATGGTTATCCTTTAATATGTGGTAAAAATACCTTTTATAAATATTCGATATTTTTATGCATTATTTTTTATTATTATTTTAAACATATAATATTTATTATAAAATGGTAAAAAAAATTAATAATAATGTGTAAACATAAAGGGATTAGTCTTGTTCATTACCACTAATATAATGAATAGGTTATAACTACAATTGGAAATAATAATATAATTTTTTATACAATTTTGGTATAACTCAATCTTTGGGAAATGTGTGATTTTGAAGAACCCAATTATTGTTTGTCCAGTACGTTATCAGGAAAAGTATCCAATTTTAAGTAAAATTAATTTTTATTTCGTAAATATTTCAAAAAATATAAAATGTTATTATTCAATAATTTCGTGAGATATTACATTCTATAAGTTTTTTTTACTTCTTATGCTAAATAAGTTAATTTGAAAATTAAAATATCATTTATATAAGTTTTTTAAATTTCCATATTGAAAATATACTATATGACATATATATAAATAATTACCCGCATTTTTTAGTGGAAACTCACTTACCTATTTTGAAATTCACATATCATATTTTCAAGAATTAGTAAGTCTTTGTATTTAGACCATATATTTATTCAAGAACACTAAATTGAGTGATTTTTTTAGATCCAAGAATATTTAATAAATTTAATTGGTGGAGTTAAAATTTTGAATCTATATCTATTATTTAATAAATTATGTTGGAGGTAACTTCAAATTTTTCTACAAGATTTATGAAGCTGTTCGAAACTATATTGCTATAGTTCAGTCAGATAAATTATTTTAATAAAATCTGATTCTAGTAATTATTTATTAATTTAAAATATATTGATATTTTCATAAAATGTTTTAATTGAATTCCAAGAAGAATCTTTCACTAAAAAGGTTTATTGTTTAGGTCATAAATTTATAAAATCAATATGTTTTCAGTTTTAAGAAATTCTATTATGTAAATTACTTACGTAAAAAGTGCTGATACAACACTTCCTTTCATAGTTCATTTCCTACATGATAAACTGGTATATGTGAATCTTTTACATGATTATATTGTGTGAATTTTTTAATGTTGATTCATGTATTTGGTTTATTTTCTTACACACAAGAAAACACATCCATGAAATTACCCTATGTGAATTTTGATATGTAGTTCGGTGAAATCATACTTAAATTTTTACACATTATTCATTTTATTTTACATTTCTATTTACTACATTTTTGTTTCGTAAATTTAAATTTCTAAAATGATTTTTTTTAAATTATGTAATACCTGTGTGAAGTGTTTTCTATTATTTTAAACATGTTTTTATAATGATCTAACAATATTATATTTTCATGCTTAAAAACATATTAAATAATGAAAAATAATTTTTCATATTTTATGTCATGTTCTTTTATTTTATTATTAATATAAAAATATTTTTGGTTATTTTTATCATTAAAAATATTAAATTGTTTTAATAATGTTTCTAAAATCTTTTTATTATTTCTTCTCATTATATATGGAATGTAGTATAATTTTGTATTTCATATTTTAAATTTTTATTTTAATGGGACAATTCGTTGATGAATTATTAAATATATAATTTTCACTACTCATTAGACTAATTTCTAATTTTCCGGATTTATCCTTTTTTTAAAATATGATCATGAATTGTGAAAATATTATGCAATGATAATATATCATTCTCTCCCTATTATATATTATAGTATTGTAAATTTTGAAATTCTATAACCCCTCTTGGATATTTTGAGTTCACTTATTTTGAAATGGGTTTCAATCCAAACTAATGTATAATGTAAGAAGAAAATAGTTTTAAAATGAAATACTTCTTCTATGAGAGCTAAAATATTTTCAAGTATTATATTTTGAAGAGTATAGTTTGTTGATATAGTAATGTTTTGTAAGTATTTCCCTTGATGAACATTTCTCACTAGAATTAGATGATATGTCAATGGTTGTAAAAAAATTTATAACATCTTATATTTTCTTGATGAGATAATCAAGAAAATCAAACACTAAAGAACCTGTTCCTGTGTTTTATTCTTCTTCTAAATATTTTTTTCAGGTTACTTAAGTCTATAAAACATCTTCCCATCTCACATGTTCTTTCACTTTAACATTATGTCTTAATATAAGAAATCATTTTCTATATTTGGGTTATGGGTCCTAGATTATAATTTCACCCCCATTCATGTTTACATTTATGGTATCTCATGTATGGTTTTTAATTGGGATGTGAATCCCAAAAAAATTCTATTTCATTTGTCTATAAACCAACTTAAATAAGACGTTTTTAATAGTATTATGATTTATCTATAAAAATAAAATTAGTTTAACACATTTCTGTCACTGAGTAGGGAGGTGTGTGTGTATAGTATGTCAATGTTTGACCAATCAATTATTATATAAATCCTTGGGTTCATTATTTAATATTTGTTAATTATGTTAATAGATTATGATAATTACCTTTAACAATTAATAAATTTCAATGAAATGTTAATATGACCTATTCACCACCTATAGAACTTTTCCACCATCCAATTCTACCTAAAATTTTGAATTAGAGATAGGTACTTTGTGAATTTATCAAATACTTAAGTATCCTTTTTGGTTTATATTGTATTATGTTGTCATTTTCCTATGCCTCATAGTTTATGGACAAAATATATAACATGTTAATGAATAAAAATGAAGGATGGATTCTAGAAAATACACCTTTATTTGATTGGAATGATTTTATTTACTAGGAATATGGAATGGAAGAAAAACTCCAGAAGTTAGATATATAAATATTTTCAATCATGTAAAAACCATAGTGGATACCAGAAGTTCAACCAGATACTCATTATAGGATCAATATGGTTATAAAAGATAAAAAATTAAAAAATTAAATATTTTAATGTTTGATTAATAGAAGTGTTTCTTTTTAATGTTTGTTAACTAATATAGATCATGATATAAGATGATTCTACTAGTTTCTCACCGTTGATCAGACTTGATGATTTGAGCCAAACATAAAGTTATTCTAGATATGTACTCAAACTGTAGGATAGGTGAATATGAGTCTATGAACCAAATTTTTCACAGAATCAAAAGAATATTAAATATAATTAACTCTATTAGAGAAGGTTTAGACAACACCATAATAGTTAAAAGTGGTCTTGGAGTTTTCCCAATAAGGGGAATGAAAATAAGGCTTTGATCAATAAAATTTTTAATTTTAAAGGTTACACATTATATGAACTCATCATATCACATCATCAACATGAAAATGGGTTGAATAATATCATATGTGAAGAGACGTAAAAGAATAAAGTTATTTCATTCCAATCACATAAATTTTAATTTTAAATATATTGAGTATGAAAAAAATGAATGTGATGAATGATAAATTGTAAATATAAAAATGTTATTTATAATTATATTAAAAGAAAGAAAAATTCAATAAGTGACCATGTAATTATTCGAATAATTATCAAGAAGAAAATATGGTTATTATAAACTGTGTTTATGTAAAACATTATAATTATTGAAAGAAGGGAAATATCAAACTACACTTTCTAATGCTAAATAAACCTGGTTGAGATAAGAAATTGAAAAATTAATTGATATTTTCTTATCACGGTGAATTGAGATTTATAGAGTAATATTTATAAAGCGATGAATTGAATTGTTCCAAATAATCATCCAACATATGTTTGATAGAGAAAAAAATAATGTTAATAATAACTCTGATTCTAGATAATACTATGAAAATGTATGTAATATCATTGATGAGTTATACAAATAAAATATAAAACATAAAAAAATATTTTAAAATAGATGATAAAAAATAAAAATAATTTTTAGAAAAAATTATACAATTATCATGGAGTGTAAGTAAAATATTAAGGATAAATATTATCAAAAATAAGAAATACTAAAATTGGATTCATTTAATAATGGTATTATCTATGATTACATTTAGTCCATTCAAAAAAACAATAATATAAGAAATAAAATTTTAGGAATAAAAGATCCATTATCAGCTTTTATTTTTTGAAAATAAATATATAATAATATTGGGTCTATGAGTAATCCAAATAATGATAAAATTAGTTTTTGTTATATCCCACATATTCCTAATTTATAAATCCAATGTTCGGTAAAATTTATAATGGAAAAATATATTCTATTACATGATTTAAATGTTCTCTGTAAAGAATTTGTTCTAATTTATTTATTTATAGATTCCCCCAATTTATTATTTATTCCAAACTTTTTATTTGATTGAATTTTTCTTCTAGGTTACCTATAAATAAATTTTTTCAACCAATATGGGTACATATGAATTTTATTTCAATTCTATTTGGAAACAAAATAGCATGGGTTCAAAAAATACTAGTAATTGAAAATTGTAGGAATCATTGCATGGATGAGTAAAAAATTAGGTATTGTACATTTATAGTGGTTGTTTCAAAAACAAAATAGTGACCTATAATATTTTATCTCTTACAAAAACATGTGATGGTGGCTCTATCACTTTTAAAGATAAATCCAAATGAAAGGTAAGAGAATTTACTACAGTAGGTATTTCAAATAATATTTTAATTTTTAATGTGGTATACATTTAAGGTATGAAATATATCATAATTATTATTTCATAAGATTATCATTACGGTATATATATTAAATAATTTCTAAAAAAATGTATTGTTTGTTAAAATGAAAATGTTTTACATTATTATAATAGAAATAATAATATTTAGTCTATTTATTTTTAATATTTATTTAATCAATTTTTTTTTCTAAATTTAATAAAAACATATATTTTTGTCTCTATTATAAAACTCTCAAGGATTCCCATTAAAAAATGATACAAAAATTATCAAAGTATAAACATTTTCAAGATTTATGCAGGATAAACGTATGTTAATATTTTTACTTTTATTCATACATAAATGTTTTGAAACATACAGAAAATGAAAAATCAAACAATCATTTTTGAAATTATATAATTGACAAATAATTGAATCATTATTTATTTATTCTATTGAAAACTGCTAGTTTAGGAAAAAAGAAATATGTTTTTATTATTTTTTCATTTTTGAAGATTTAAATAGGAATTCTTTTTGTATCCTATGAATGAAATGAATGATATTTTTATATTATGGGAATAATGGAGATGGAGAGTGTGGGATATTGCAATTCTCGATTTAACAATGGATAAATCTGGATTTTTAGGATTCCCTCTGAAATTTTCAATGGATTATTTAATCTCCAAGTGAAAATTGACCTTTATAGAGGATCATCCCCCATAGAGGGAACTCAGAAATTCATAGGACTCTCAGGAACCTTAGTTCTAAAAAATGAAGGGATTAACCTTCGCGGAAGTTCCCTCAGGTTCTTCAGATTCAGTTAAAGTGGATTCATCTCACTTATCTAATATTACAAGGCTTGAAAATGGTTGATTTGTGGTGGTGGTAGATCTAGATGATCTACAACAAAGGACCAACCCTTGAAAATTCATTATCCTAGGCCGCGTGATTTATTTGAGGAGGATATTATTAGTACTTTTGACAAACTCAAGGATAGTGTTTCTAATTATTGGGGAAGTCAAGATTATAGGTTTATTCCTGTTGGGAGAGGGTAATTTCATATAATCATTCAATCCAAAGACGCTCTGAACATGGCATGGATCTATGGAAATATAAAACAAAACCCATGAATCACCGCATTATCATAATGGGATGTTAATTTTAATCCCTTCAATATTTGGAAAACCAATGCTCAAATATGGGTAAGGATTCATGGTTTAAACTGGGTGTATTGGAACCCAATGATCTTAAATGACATTGCTTCTTGTCTTGGAACCCCCATCAGAATAGATCAAAGGACCCTGAAAGGGGAGTGGGGATTCATTTCTCGAATTCTGGTGGGTAATTACATAGAAATCAGGTGACCTTCCATTATATCATTCCATGCTAATAGAAAGAAGTTTGAAGTTAAAGTGGAGTATGAGACCGTGCCACATTTTTGTGATGCTTGTATGATTGTGGTATATTCAATTTATAATTGAATGGTAGTTCAAAAAATGGTTATTGTTACTCCTAAAGCCCTATAGATGATTGATTTTAAAAGGGGTATGACAACTAATGTTTCATTCATTGATAATAAGGGTTGACCAAGATTCAAGATGGTCCCTCACAATCTCTAAGGATTCATATTAACATCCTGTTGAGGTATATGACGTATAGAATGTTATGATGACCTGATCACACATCAAGGTGGTTTTTGTGATGATTCCATCTATATATTGAGAATTCAAGTAATATGAGCTCATTTTCATTAACATTTTTAATTCCATTTAATCCATAGTATTGAAACTTCAAATAGAAGAGGAATAAATTTCCTTATATAATAAATAATCTTGGGAAATTTCTGACTTTGTGCTGTCCCTGTTAGAATAAGTGGATCATACATATTCAATGGTTTCTCTCATACTAGAAGGTCTTGCTTCTTTAATCCTTGTGGAGTAGCCCTACCCAGTGTGTTGTTTTGATATACATCTAATGGATATGGCTCCTAAAAATGTGTCCAGATCTATAGATCAAATTATCCATTGAAAAATTGATTTATCAAAACCATTGAAATCTAGGTAGCATGATTCAAATGAGGCTAAGGTTATAGACTTTATTTCTTGAAAGCATCTCACACATCTCATAAGCACACAAACTTTTAATTACGTGACTGAAGAAGAGAAGTATTGGATAGCGAAGTGTTTGGATATTAGTAACTCAAATCTTCTAGAAAATATGGCCTTTGAAAATTCTCTCAGATCTATAGGAATGAAAACTCATTGCAACATAATTATAATAGCATGTTCATGCACTGGCCTGCTTGCCACGCAACACGTTCATAATGCTGACATGCTTGTTTCTCCCAATTCTCTGATACATGATGTAACTAAGGATTCACATATCAAAATCTCAAATCATCATCGTTGTGGGATTAATTACAATGTTATTAATTTTAGCAGCAATCAGAAAACATAGAAATACATTGATTGAAATATTCTGGATGGTAATTCCACAATTGCACTACCTAGTACATCGGAGATGAATGATTTATTTTTGTCCACTCCCACTCCCAAAAGGAATGTGGGAGACCACTAAAAAAGGTAAGAGGTAATATAAATAAGGATTATAACCTTGAATTCATATTTAAATTAAAACCCTCTTTTGTAATTTCAAGGGACTGGCCAATATGGAAACCTCCAAGTCTATTCGGTTCTTTATAAAACAACATAAAACAATTCTAATTGGTCTGTCTGAATACAAAAAGTCTTTATCCTCTAGCATTGATAACTTGGAGAATATTGGATTCCATATTATTAACACCGACAAATTCTCATATGATGTCATAAATATTTGGGTTCTGGCTCATGTTTCTCTGAACATCCCTTCAATTGATATCTCAAGTGATCAAAATGTGACATGCTCTTTCATTTACCTTGGTGTCTAGATTTCTTATTCCTTAATTTATGCTCATAACATGTATCATGATCATAGAAATATTTGGATGGAAATTGGTACATTAAAATCCTCTATTGAAAATCATTGGAATATTTTGGGGGATTTCACTTCTACATTAAATCTAGATGAATAAAATAGTATGTCAAATAATTCCACTACTTCCAAGGAATTAAAATCATGCATAGATGAAAATTTGTTGTTTGAGGTTAATCATGTTGGTAGAATGTACACTTTTTACAGGAATCATTTGATCAGCATTAGGGCCATTCTAATTGGTAAGGCTTTGGTAAATGAGGCTTCTCAAGGAGAATTGGAGTCTATTTCATGAACTACTATATCTGGTCTAAAGTCATATTGACATTTTATTTTGGATAATCTTGTTGAAAAGGAACCCAAGCCTTCATTACCTTTGATATATAATAAGTCTTGAGTATCTCATCCTAAATGCAGAGATATTATTTAGAACTCATGGAACTCTATAAATTGTTGAATTGATGCTTTCAATTGTATAACCAAACTAAAAATTCTCATGAAGACATTGAATATTTTGAGTGAAGATAATTTTAGATCACTTTAATCTGACATTTTTTCTCTTGATTCATCTCTTCGAAATGTACTAGAGCTCAATAACCTTCATGACATTTCTGATTGTATTTTACAGGAAACTGAGTTGTCATAATAGCTCAACAATCTTCTTAACCTAACTGATTCTTTTCAAGGGACTCCATTAATGATAATTTGCTAAAGGATGGTGACCAAAACAAAAAATATTTCATTTCTCTTCTGAAAATCAATATTATATCAAATCCTCTTCCTTGGACTAATAATGGTGATCGTCTCATTGACAATACGAAGTATTTATCTTATCATGTGGTATCCAATTTCAATGATCTATTCAATGGGTAATCTACCTCAATTTATCTTGTGTAAGTTGTTATTCCATGGATTGTGACTCAGTAGGATAACTCTAGCCTTATTTCTAATCCATTGACATCTGAGTTAAAGGAGGATGTTTTTAGTCTCAAATCTAAAATCTCTCCATAACCACACAGTTTGGGTAACTACTTATTTCAGTGTTCTGGGGAACTTTTCCATGTGAATGTTTGCAATTTGGTCACCCACATTTTCAAGGATGGTATTCTTCCTCATGGGTTTAACACTCAGTTTCTAGCACTTATCCCAAAGCTGGAAATGCCAATTATATCTATCTTCTTAGGCCAATTTTGTTACTCAACACCATATATAAGATTACATTCAAGATCCATGCTAACATGCTTTCTTCTATTTCATGTATGATTGTCTCTACTACTCTATTTGGTTTTATTAAGATAAGGTCAAAACAATATTGTCATATTACTACTTTAAAATGTGTGAATCTTCTTTCAAAGACCAATCAGGGAAGGTAAAATTTATTTGAAACTTGATGTTTGGAAGGATTTTGATACTATAGATTGAGGTTTCCTTTGAAATATTCTCATCATATTGAGATTTGATGTCACTTTCATTAACTGGGACAACAAAATTCTAGGCTCTACTTATATTTATGTTCTTTTTAATGGATCTTATGAAGGATACTTTGGTTGTTCGAGAGGTGTTAGGAATGGTGATCCTTTATCATCTGTTATTTTTTCAATTGCTAATGATTATTCAGTTAGATTTTATTCCATTTGGGATTAGAATGGGATGATTTTTAATGTTCATTCTATTAGGGGTCTTACTGCTCTTTCACATCCTCTTTATGTCGATGATATCATCCTTTTCACAAAAGAGACAAGGTAAATTTAAAGAACACCAAGATGGATATTTTACATTATGAGATGGTTTTTAGTTAGGTGATATTATGGAAAATATCCTTTGTGTAATTTTTGAGAAATTTCACCCATAAAAGAAAAAAAGCCATTATCAGTGAGATGGGCATCAGAGAGGGTGTTTTCCCATTCATTTATTTAGGGTCCCTATGTTGTGGGGGAGGCCGAAGACTTTTTATTTCTCTATCATTGCTGGCAATATTTGAAGAAAGATTTTATTCTCGAAGGGTAAATCGTTATCTATGGTTGGTCAGGACTGTTTAGTTAAGTCCATTATCATCTCCAAATTTGTGTATTACATTATGGTGTATAAAATTATGACATCTCCCATCAAGAGAATTGATGTGTCAATTAAAAATTTAATTTGGAAGGGTTCTATTGTGGAAAAAAGGCTTTCCAAGGTTTCATACAAAAATGATTACAATCCATATGATGCAGGATGTTTCAATATTAAAAATCATGGATATTTTAATTATTCCATGCAATATGGGTTTATGTAGAGGTTTATTAATGTCCACATAGAATCTCTTAGCTTTCTTCGAGTAAGATTCATGAATAAACTCAATGATAGAAATTTTAACTACGCAGCTCTTCGGTAGGGCCTACATTTAAGGATATTTTTTCCATTATTGATAATGAATTGAGATGGCTTGTATCTAAGGATTCATCATTATCATTCTAGAAGTGAAATTGGACAATGGATCTTTTAGTGGATATGATTCCATATGGAGAATCAAATCTGGATATTTTCATGTCTATTAAAAATCATCATCACGGTTTGGATAATCTACCATCTCATGTTATTTGAATTGTTGATAGATATTTATTCTCTCCTATGGTAGAGTATTTTTCTTTTGAAGCTATAATCAATGGAATCTTCTCTTTAAAATTGTTCTATTATCATTTCATATACAACAACAATGCGTTCAATTTCATGGGTAATTTAAAGGGACATTTCTGGATGCCTTCTTCATCATCTTTGACATGGATACTTTCTCATAAAAAGATTCCAACTAATTATTTCTTGAAAACTTGTGGAATATATCTTTATTATAATTTTGTTTTGTGTACTAATCATAGGTAAGATGTTGATCATATTATCCTTAGTTTTGAAGCTACTTCGACAATGTCAATGGCTATAGCAGATCTGATTGAACAATATTAACCTCAGGTCACAAAAATTCAAGATTTAATTATTCCATTATTCAATACCCATTCATGGTTAGTTTTATTTTCATGTGTTGAAGGGGTCTTTGAATTAAATTATATAATGAAATATTCATATTCTCAGGATATATATAAGATGTGGAATATTTTTTTAGTATACAATTATATACTTTCTTTACATATTGGTTTGTTATATAAAATTTTAAATACAAATCATAAATAATATATGATTTTATTATAATATTTAAATCATTAGTTTAAATAAAATATTATTGTTTAATAGAGTTTATATTATATATCTCAAAAATCGTTTAAAACATCATATATAGTACATTTAAATATATGTTATATTATTCAACCATTTTATTATGTCTCCTTCATGCGTGTTTTTTAAATCTCATCTTCATGAAATATTTAACAATAAATATTTAGTTATATTTATGAAATTTTCTTATAAAATAATATAATATATATATATATATATTGGAACATTATCATTTATATTATTTTATAAACAAAATGTTGTTTTTGAAATTATACAAATTTTTTTAATTGTAAAAAACAGGGAGAGTATTTTGTTGATCCATAAAAAACATTATTATTGGAAAATTAAATTTAGTTTGATTATAATTACCATTAATATATATGTATTATTACATTTAATAATAATGTTTAATTTAATTTATTCTCGATAATGTTTATATCATTTTATTCATCACTCTATTTGTCTTGATAATTCAAGATTTGATTTTTCATAACATGTTGTATTAGTGTTATTTTTAGTTATTAAGCTAAATAAGTAGTTGGAAACATTAAATTTATTTTATACATGTTTTTTTAGAATTCCCATATACAAAATATATGGTAAATTATGTTTCCAAACAATGTTCCCTATAGCTGATCATAAATTTAGTTATTAGTTTTGAGATCCACATAACCTATTTTCCATAATTGATTTCTCTCTGTATTTCGACCATATCGACTGATAATGAAATCAAAATTGGGTTGTTCATTTCTTGGTAACATAAAAATATTATCTATATTTCATTAAAAAAAATCCTGAATTGGTCTCTACCAGGTCTAAAATTTGGTTTTATGTTTGTATTTATTTTTCAGTCATTTATCTGCTTTGTTTTAGAATATTTTTCCTCTGTTTCATTGATGATAACATGATTTATTTCAATATGATTAATGTTATTCCTTATTATATAGAAGGAAAATTAAATGATCTGAATATAATTAAAAATTTCCCAATGCATATTTTCCCTTTGAAAAATCATTTTTTATATCATAAATTTCAACAGACAATTTTTTCTATTTTCAGGAATTGCCTTACGTGAATCCCATGCATGATGAATGTTTATACCTGATTACAATATATAATGAATCACCTATTTGATTAATTAATTCACATAAATAATATATGAGATTATCATACATGAATTCAGTTTTTTTGATTCACCTACGTTATTAGTTCTTTTACCATGAGAAAAATGATAGTGTGAAATTAAACTATACGAATTTGGCTATGTTGTTCAATGAAATACTCTAGGAAATTATACACTATTTTACCTTGTGATTCATATATTTATTTTCTTAAATTTTTATGTCATATATCAAAAATTTTAAATGACTTTTTAAATTCATTTTAATGGTGTCGAACCTATGATATAAATTTTTTATTTTTTCATCATGTTTTTATGGAGATAAAAGAGTTAATTATTTTCATGAATGAAAGAGATAGGTTGGACGTGAGAAAATAATATTTATTATTTTATGTTGTTTTTTTAAATTTTAGTGTCTCGTAATAAATATTAGTTGATATCAATCTCATTAAAACATGTTTTAAAATTTTTATTATAGTTTCATTAGCTTTTCAATTTCTCTATATATTTAATTTTTATTTTAAACAATATGGTATTGAATATTTTATTTCAAATTAAAACATTCTATTTTCAATTGATTGTTCAATTATATATTAATAAGAATATATTTTCACTTATTTATTCCAATTACTTCCAATTTGTACAAATCAGACTTCAATTTTTTTAATTACAAAAAAAATATTTGAGAAATAAGTATGAAATGAAAATATCACTTTTTCTCTGATTCAGATGTTTTTGTATATTAAAATTTTTATTTTGCTATCATCATATGGATATTTTTATTTTATCCATTTGATAAATGAGTTTGAGATTATTTTGAATATAAAATAAGTAATTAACATAATTCTAATAAGATAAATCTATGATAATAGAATTTATAATTTCATTTAATATAGTTTCAAGAGTTTGGTATTGTAGATACTTTAATGTGATGTACATTCTACCTATGATGAAAAATTTTCACTAATGATAGACTGTAAGATCATGCCCATTAATGAATGAACTTCCTAGTTTAATTTCATGTTAAAAACCCTTTTTTTCATAATGTAGTTGTTCTTATGTGTATGGGATGTTTTGGGGTTATATCGGTGGTTTGTGACATGAACGGATGAGAAAAGAGGCCAAACAATGTGTTGCACACAGTTGGCACAATGTTAGAATAAATCATGCATTAGGCCTAGGTAACTATGAATCTTGGGGACCATTTTGGAAAGATTCTAGTGCATGAATTTTGTATGGTTTTCCAAACCATGTGGTTGCTACAAGGAAATCGTGTGGCTCTTCCCCACTAGAAAAGAGGTAGATTCGTGGTTGGCTTACAATTTAGGTAACCATGCTACCAATCTGTGTGGCCTTTAAAAAGTGGATTTTTACTATATCCCGTATGCTAATACTATTTCATTCTTCTCCTATTTTCACACCATTCGACCTCTTATAGGAGGGATGATGAACCCGCATCCCCACCTCCATCAGCAAACGTCCTTTGATTATTGGTTATTTGGAGAGTCTCTTGGTGAAAATCAAAACAACAAGTGATTGTAACTCTCTAAAAATATATATATTATAGATTTAGATTTTTAGAATCTACCATGTCCTCCAAAAGCCCCTAAACCCTCAATTCTCCAAAAAATACTAATTTGGGAAATCCAATGTTTTTTTTTCCGAATCAAGTAAAGAATTTGGGCTAGTAATCATCTTCGAGAATGTGTTATATGGTCCTAAAGATTTTTTCCATAGTCATGATTTTTAATATGTGTATGTGGTTGTGAAAATTTGATAAATTGATTTTTATTCATTGTTTATTGTTATGGAACTTTTTTTGGGGCCTGGATTGTGTAGTGAAATGCATCACGAACACCGTTGGGTTTTTTTGTGATGTGAGCCCAATTATAGAGATAACTTTGTGTTGTGGAAAACCATAAAATAAGGAAATGAACTCAGGAACATTGAGACATGAGAAATATGAGAGAAATGGGTTCTAAAATTGAAACTTTTTATGTGGGAATAGTTATAGGTTAAATTGATTTGTCTAAACTTAATATTTATATAGTTACCTAGGAGATTTTTGAAATGGTTTTAATGATATATTTTGGGGTTTGGACCTATCCAAAATTTTTTATGATTAAATTGGTGTTTAAAAGTGGGGATTTATTTTCAAGGAGGATTTTTTCTAAAATGTATTGAAGATTTATTCTAAAAATTTTATTTTGATTTTTGATTTCAAATGGGTTGTGATCCAATAAATGAAAAAATTCTTAATGAATTTTTTTAATTTTTAAAAAAAGAAATGAATGCCTTGTGTCATGTTTGGGGTTTTCTATGTTGAGGAATTATATATTAATGGGTTTTTGTAGACAAAATCAAATGACTATTTTGAATGTTTTTATTTCCATGATATAGATTATAATTTTTTTTGTTACCATGGGAGTTAAATTACAGAAGGCTTAGTGATATGGAACACATAATGATTTTATTGGAATATTCACAAGATTATGAAATGAAAAAATAGTACTGTGAATAGTTGATGATATAGAATAATATGATGTTTTGAATGAAGAAAAAAATGTTAAATATAATAAATTGAATTAGTAAAAAGACTCATCAGTTTTAATTGAAATGAATAAACCGCTTAATTCATGAGAATTGTTTATTTTGTTAAATGGGTTGCGGTATAAAAAAGGGTAATGGTTTAAATGGGATATGAAAAGTAAATGGAAAATGTCATAAGGGTTACTTATTGTTTATTATTCATATGTTGTCTATAGTGTGAATTTAAAATGTTATGTTTATTGGTTGTGTATGGATAATGATAAGGTTTTTGGTAAATGGATAAATACAAAGATGTAGATGACATTATAGTTTTTGTGGTATTGGAAAAGAGAATCTACTAACACAAGTCATATTAGACTAAGGATATAAACCCCACCACTATAATTCATGTGTTAAGAAATCGGAATGAGGCTCTATACACTTAACATTTTCATTTGGTTAGACTATATGGACTACGAATCCAAGGTATGTGTGATGAAATTGTTTATGAAATATTTATCCCAAGTCATATTTGAAACATGAAATATTCCCTTGTTCATAAAAATTAGATAACATAGTCCATAATGTACATTATGTGAATACCTAACCTATGTGACATATGATAAAATTTTTAATTAGAAATTGTTAAAATGAAAGCATATTCCTTAGAAATAGTTGGATAAATTGGTTATTTTTAAAGGAGAAACATGTTCCTTATCTACATTTTTATTGCACATACTTCAGTTCATACATTATTATATAGACTAGTTTTTTCTTCATACATAATGGGTGGTGTCATACTAAGTTTTAGTCACACCCAACTCTAGAGTCCATGGAACATGGGAACCTGAGATGATGCTACTTGTTTTTGGATACAGGATCAAGACATGTACTTGGTGTTTGGGTGAGCATGGGATAACAGGATGGAGCATGGTAGAGTAGGAATGGGATTGGAATTGGGTCTGTGTTCATGGGATTTTAGTTTCTTTCAATTTTATTAATGATTTTATGACTTCCTGACATGAATTTTATTCATCATGTTGTTATAGCATGTGATAAATCGTTATATGTTAGCATTGCCACATGTTTCCCTTTTATAAGATTATACTAGTTACTATATCTGTTTATATAATTATATTTTGTAATTACATTGATTATATGGTGTAGTCTCCCCAATGATTCTCAATAGACCTCTAAATCTATTCAATAGCCGCTGGTATATAGTGAGGCATGCCTGAGGTCATGTTATGACCCAGCTCGGGGCACTAGATAGTGGCCACCGAGAAAGTATAATTACAGAGTTGTATCATAGCCAAGTATTATGTATTAATATTCGGGGTTTGTTGTATAAGAGACTAGTATATTTTCATGGCATTGTAATAAGATTGTTTCTGGGGGCCATGGACCCCACATATGAGAGGGAACACGTGTTTATAAGGTTAGTAATTGATGTTCAGTTTGTTTGGTTTATGGTTGTTATGTTATTTCCACCTCGAGTGGCACACTTAGAAGTGATGTTATTGATTTGTGTTGTTTCATTCCATGTCCCATTGTGGAAATAATGTTTTTATGAGTTCATGTATAAAGGTAGGCACATCGGATTTTTAGGTCTTAATATGATTCCCATGATTGATAATACTTTGGGATTCATATGTTATAAGTGTAAATTTCTTCTAGTAAAAATTATTTGTTGTTTTTACCTTAACATATTTTATATTTAAAATTATTGAAATGTGAATTTGAATAAATATGGGAATTTTTTAATATTCGGTTTATAAGAAGTTTACGGATTTTATAAATTCGTGGGCATTGAATGTGGAATTTTTTTAACTGTGAGTCCTTGGGGTATAAAATTGTAACAATTAATCAAGAAGGGTGGTAGAAAATGCTTAATTTTGTTGAAATATAAGGAATTGGTATCCCTAGTGTTGTTATCGGACCCTGTGTATGGTTGATTTGGGTTGTGAGAGTATAATAGAATGAGAGCTTATTTTTTTCTTGGGAGGCTTGTTGGGTTTTATTTCATGTAAAAAGATATGTAATTTTGTTCCATCAATAGGGTTGTGACCTTGGTGCACAGTATGTTGAACATTAATGGGATTAGATGTGGCCATTAATTGTTTATTGTTTGTATTTATTTGGTTAGGTTGTTACCTTGATGTTGTGAAGTAGCATTTTTTTTGTGTATGTGTTATCTTTTGTGGGATGACACCTTGTGAATTGTGTTAAGGAATCTATATTGGGTTTTTGGTTTGCGATTACATTGTATCTGTGCAGATATTCTTGGTGTAAGGCATTGAGTATATTTTCATCTAGGGTGTGTTAAACACAATAGGTTTGGAGTGGGGTCACAGGTTTTGTTGTCACCAGCACGTTGGTAGAGGATTCATGTGTATGGCTTAGGGAGAGAAATAGATATAGTGGAAATTTCTTGTAGTGACTCTAGTTCCACGTTTTGGTAACATTTTATATTTGATGATAACCAATCGGAGGTGTTGGCTAGGTTTTTATTGGTTTTGGGTGAATATAACACTTGAAGAAATCTTGGTTCCTTATAGTAGAATGCATAGTGTTTCCCAGTTTTATTTTAGCCTAAAGGGATAAGTATGAATGATAATGGTTTTGGAAAATGTTACTCGAGCAGTGGTTATGAGTTGATTGTTTTGGGAAATTAAGTTCACCCTCATGGAAGATTGGCCTAGTGTGTAATGTTCCTTGGGATGGTAAGAATATGTGGTTTATTTATTGAGAGTATTGATGCATAGTTAGTATGATATATTGTATTAAATGTGTATGGATGTGCCTTATATTTTTTAGATGGTATATGAGTTTTTTTTGTTGGTCATATGGTTGGTTTTGGGAAGAGTAACTGAAATTAAAATCCTTTATATATTCCCTTGATGGTAATTTATGTAGCATCTGATAGTGAATTTTTCTGAACATTACTAGAGTGACCAAAGCCTGGAATCGAATTATAAGGTATATAATTGACATCTAAAAGTGGTGGTGGTCATGTGGTTTGTATTTCTTCTAGAATTTTTGTTTTTTTGGATGATAATTTTGAGAGTTCCTAAAGTCCAATGTGGCTGACAGACCTGTAGGCATAGTTAGATTGGTGAGTCAGTGTTAAGACTAACACTAGTTAGGGCCAACTTGTGGGTTCTAGAGTTAGGCTCAGTGTTTCATCATAGGATATTGAGTGATCAAAACGTCATTGAGGAGGTCCAGATGTAGGATTTTTTAGGGGAATACATGATTTCATTAGGAATTATTAATATTTGGATTGGGATAAAAACCATTCTTATTTATGAATGATCGTAGTGGGATGCATGAAATAAGAGCCAGAAAGATGGGTTGTGGATCATCATTGTGGTTGATGAGTTTCTACGTAGATCAGAAGAGTTTCTATGGAATTACTTGAGTGGGGTAATGGATGTGATTCCAATAGGAATGGTGTGACACAAAAACATGATAGTGGGATGGGATGTAGTAGTGAGTTTGGGTAAGATATCTCATTCAAGTTCAATTTCTTAAGAGTGGTTGAAATGATGGTATAAAGGGAAGGTGGAGACATGTTCCAAGTCAAGGTTCTCACATAATGGAGAGTGACATTGGTGATGGAATGATTATTGTGGTGTTATTCGATGAATTATTAGTATACCTTTCTCTAGAGATGATCATGTCCAATATCTTGACATCATCTATGGTGCACTGAGAAGTCTCTGCTTTTATGCCTAAAAATGAATGGGAATTTGTTGTATTTGAGAATAATTGTAGGATACAATCATGGGGAATCACATGTTATGTCATTTGGTGGAGATGACACCATCGAAAGGTTATAAGAGAATACCTCGGGATGAGATAGATATCAACCAATACCTTGGGATATTTTCTCAAAAACTGATAATGTGTAGAAGTTTATGTTGGTTTGGTTGTTTCAGTATATGTTGGGAAACCATATAGAAGTTTTAGTTTCATCATGCGATTGAATCATGATCTATATTGGTCGAATTTTTTGGAATAAATAATTGAGAACAATACTCCCAATTTGGAGAGGGGTATGTCAGTCGTGGATGATCTAAGATGACTATAGAGTGTATGTGGTGTTTTAGAAATTATAATGATAAGTATTTAAGGGAATATTTGGATTACGTGGGTAAATACAGGTGGTCCTTGTTTATTGGGGTAGATTGTTTCAAGCGATGGCCTAGGACTTGGGAATGAATTAAAAGTGATTTGAGGGTATATGTTGAAGACTTGTTAGGGAGTACTATGGATCTTAAAACATTTTAGAGGTTCAATATATTCTATTGTTCTGGTATTTCAATAGAGGCTGGGGATTGTCTTTGGAAGGTTCAAAACGATGAGGGAGTTATTCTTTAAGTGATAATACATTATGTCATGGTAGATTATTGACATTCCACTAGTGGAATTTGATCCTCAATAGAGGGAGTCAGTTGGGATAGGACAACACAATTGTATAAAAGGTAATAGATATGGTGGTATGTAAGACACCATCTGTTATTGTTGTTTTTACAACTATTCTTTATTAAAGGGAATGATTTTCAAGGAATAACAAAGATGTCATTAGTGAGATATGGTTTATAGAATTTTGATCCATCTATGTAGTTTCAATTACATGGTGGAATGCTAGAGTTGGGTGGAGTTTTCATGGATGATTGGTCACATTGAGATGGAAAATGTGTCAGGTATGTTGTGAATGTGTATTTGAGGTTCTGTTGGTTCCCTTGACAATGGTGGAGGTTCCAAAAATTAGGTGATCTTGGTGGAGTGAAAAATTGTGTGGCGCAATTTTCTATAGAGGTAACATCATCATTTGATTATGTTATTTGTAGTACTACTTGGATGGAAAAGGGTAGGATCCATCCTGGTGAAGTAGTATTGGTGACGAGTAATGGCTTCTCTTTGGACTAGTTGAAATCCTAGAGATTAAGGTTATGCATGTTAGTACATTAAAGAAACATAAATTTGGTGAGGTCATTGGGAATCAATTATATGACCAATTCATGATGAGGAGTGTGGTTGGAATCTTTGTATCCCTTAAGTGATTTTGATATTATTTACCCATTATACTTTTGGAAACCAGGTGTGATAGATCCATGTGTTTTGGTCTATGAGTTATGGAGATCATTTGACCAAGATAATTCCAGTTATCTTTCCAAGGGTATTGTAGTGCCTGGTTGTTCTCATTAACAATGTGGAATAATGATGTTACCAAGACCCTTCTTCTAACTTGATGCTAGTAGTAATGAGGTTGAGGTAGAAGCAACCTTGAAAAGAATTATGTTCATGTATGTGTTTTGGGGTGGTGAAGGTCACATCACGTCGGACTATTTTCTCAGTTTGAGTGATACGATGGAATTGATGTGTCTAGAAGATAGGTGTAGAAATTGAAGATATATGTGGGCCTCATGGACTGACTATTGTTCTTGTATAATCGGAATGGTTTGGAGGTATAGTTTGAGAATGAGTCACTATAAGGTCAGGAGGTTATAATATCCTGACATTTCATGCATACACTTAACTATTTAAAATTTGTTTAATTTTTTTGTCTAATAGAGTTTTCTAGGGGTGTATGGGATGTTTTGGGGTTATATAAAAGGATCGGGACATGAAAGGTGGATAAAAATTCCAAATAGTTTGAAACACGTGGTTGCCGCATTGTTTGAACAAATTGTGCACCTGTCCTAGGAAAATGTGTAGCTTGGGGGGGGGGGGGGGATTTGACAAAGAGGTTAGAGAACAGTTTACATATATTCTTAGAATCCATTAGGGATATCCAATGAAATCATATGACTTATCCCCTCTTGGACAAAGATATCTACATAGTTTCTTCATGGGTTTTCTAATTATGTGGTTAAACTATGCAGCCTTTAGAAAGTGGGTTTTTACTATTTTCCCATCCCGATCCTATTTTATTCTTCCTGAATTATCTCCCCATTTTAACCCCTATATAAATAGTAAAAAACTAGTGACCCACCTCTTGAAAGGGTGATTTTCATTCGATTATTTGGTGTTTGGTGTGTCTATTTGTGAGAATCAATGCTCCTGGTGATTTTAAAATGCCTTCATGCTCTATTTTTTTGGATTAGGGCATGTAGAATATATTATCTTATTCTATATCACTAATACCATCACATGTCCAACATATTCTATGATGGGGATTTAATTTTTTTTCATTTTCAATTAAAGGATGAATTTGGGATAAAAATCATCTCAAATCATATATTAGGAGGGATTTAGTATTAGTTCAATATTTTTTATGTTTAATACGTGTATGTGGCTATTATAATGTGTTTCTTTGTTCCGTTTCATCTAATTTTATTATAGAATTTGTGTTGTTCATTATATTAAGGTTTGAAACCCTTCACAGAACCCGTTCGGCGTGTTGGTTGTGTGCGACCAAACATTGGGCTAACCCTAGGGTGTGCCCAACCTATTAAATGGTGGAATGAACTAGGGAATGAATTGATAAGGGAAATATATGAAATATGGGTTGTAAAATGTTAATCAGGTATGTGGTCTTGGATATAGGGTAAATGGATTTTTTTATATGTTATATTTTTTACATACCATGGGGATTTTTTATGGTTTTAATGATATGTTATGGAGTCTTTACCCAACCATGGTGTTTCAATGGTTGAATAGGTGTTTGAAGGTGGGGAATGAATTTATAGGATGTGTGGACCTCAAATGTATTGAAGAAGTGTTTTTATAAATTGATATCAAATGATTATTTAAAATGGGTTTTTCCCCTTTATTTCAAACATGCTTAATGATTTTTTTGAATGGGTGAAACTAAAAATTAAATCCTTGGGGCACATTTTGGTTTTTCAAAGAGGAATATATGTGTTTTAATGGGTGTTTTCAATATTATTTCAAATGTGAATTTTATTTTATAATTATCATGTTTTAGATAAAATATTCCAATGGGACCATGGTAATTGAAATAAAGTAATTGCTAGTGAGATATAACTGATAAAGATTATGTTAGTGGGTTTACAAGATTCTAAAATGAATATTGTGATAAATGTTCTTAGTAGATGATAAAACATAAGGGTATGTTTTTAATTTATTTTAAATGAATAAATAGAAAAAACTATATATTACAGAAGACTCATGAGTTTGTAATTGAATTTATTAAATGGGTTAATGCATGTGAATTGATGAATATACAAAAAAAGATATGGTATGAAAAAGGTAAATGTGTCAAATGGGATAATATTGGTAAATGGTAAATGTTTTAAGGAGTTATGTCTTGTTGATGATTTATATGATGTGTGCAATGTGAATTGTAAATTTTTTATTATTATATGTGTATGATTTGTGATAATGTGGTTGTGCTGAAATAGATAAATATGAATGTGCACATGGATTGGAAGGTGTGGGGTATTAGACTTGAGTTTATATAACCTTGGGTCATATTATACTAAGGATCTAAACCCTTCCCCTATAAGGAGTAAGTTAGTGAAAGTGATTTAAGCACTATGCCCATAATGATTGCATTTGATTCGACTACCTAGACTGGGGCTCTAATATAAGTGTGATTAAATTTTTTATGAAATGTTTATCACTAGTGAGATATGAAACTCTCTTTATACTCTTATACATAGTAAATGGATAGCATAGTTCATGGTATATTGATATAAATACCTATCTAATAGAAAATGTGATAAAATTATTTATTAGTAATTATTAAAAAAATGAAGCATGTTCCTTGATAATAGTTTATTAAATGAAAAAATTTTAAAGGTCAAACATGTTACATAATTCCATGTTTTTATAATTCACATGTTTCCTTGTATACATTATTTTCATATTTTATATTTCATTAAACATAATGGGTGGTGGCCATGTTATTGTTAATCACACCCTTCTCAAACATTCTTGGAACACAGGTACCTTAGCATATGCAACTTGTTTTCTGATACAGGTTCATGAACAGGACCGAGTATTTGAATGTGCATCAGATAACTAGTTTGAGAATGGTTGATTAGGATTGGCTTGGAAATCTAGAATATGTTCTATGTCATTTCATGGTTTTTATTTTTCCTTATGAATGTATGACTTCCTGACATGTAGTGTATTCATCTGGTCATTATACCTTGGGACACTTGCTTAATTGTTGGAATTATCGCATGCATTTTGATTATTTGTTTCTAGTATTTTCCATATCTATTGCTATCACTTATAAAATGTAATTACATTTATAAGTGGTTATTGTCTCCAAAAAAATTCTCCATAGATTCACATTACTAGTAATAATCCTCTAGTACATGGGAAGGAGCACCTGAGTTCATATAATGAATATGCTGGGTGAACCAGATATTGGCCACAAGGTCAGTTACATTACATAAAAAATATATAACATAATGAAAAAAATTATAGATTATTATAATTCTTTGATTAGATAATCAATATGTTCAATATGTCAACAACAAGTCCATATTTTCTATCATCCTCTATCTATATCATCATGGATTCTTTAGTCTGTAAGACTTCTTCCTATTCTTTATGCTCTTTCTCTTCCCCTATATGGTTTTAAATAAATAAAAAAATTATCATTGATTTATGTTTCCTATATTTTACATATTGGACCATTTAGTCCTAGATTATTTGTATGTAATGTTATTATTTAAATTGGAATGTGGTTCCCCATGATAATTTAATTTTTCATTTAGTTATACTTCAATAAAAAAAGTATTTTGTAACTGGGTTATGATTCCCCTTCCAAAATCATATTAGATTACTATATATCATTCAATGATTATAGAGTTATATGGGGGTAATATTTCCATGTTGAACCGAACTAGTGTGAAAAACATCCATCGATTTTTTTAAGTTATAATTCTAATTAATTCTGCTAATTAATTATTTTAGTCAACATAGATAATTAATCTATTTCTATAAATATTAAATCTTGTCTATCCACCCACCTCTAGAACATATCCCATAATCCAATCTAATATTATGAGAAATAATGTAAATAAATCTTTAAATATCATGAGAATAATTATATTCATAATATAACATGTAAAAGTGATTTTACATACACCTGATAAGAATTATTGTTGTATAATAGAGCATATGTCTTAAAGAGAAAATTTTGAGATGAAATTACCTAACCACAAGTCCCAATATCTTTTAAAAACATTCATTGCACTCCTATAATAAATATAGGATTACAATAAATCTATTCGGGAAAATAATAATATATAACTTACTCTAAGTTATTTACATATGACATATTATTATCATTTTATTGAAAATTATTTTTTGAAACCATGTTTCACTTAATAACTTCTTCCTTATTCATGAATGTTTTGGAATGGTAGTTTTGGAAAAAAAAATTATAAGACATCCATCATATACATAATGTTTAAAATTATATAAATATCATAAATTTAAATTGTATATGTATTTATATTAATCCATTAATGTTAGAGATAGAAAATTAATTACACCATTCAAGGAGATAGTAGGTTATACAAATGCATGAACGTTGTTTAAAATTTCTTGAAGGATGGAACAAAATAACGGTGAATAACATATCATCCTTATATATGTTTTTATGTCCATTATATCATATAAAAAAAATTATATCTACTCTTATTATAATATATTTTAAAATAAAATGAAAAAAGTATCGTATTACTTTGTGAAATCTTTTGTCCACACATTCACACGAGTGGCATTATCATTTTCCAATGGATGGAAGGTAAAAAGGATTATGTTCTATTATAATTCCTAAAGTATAATAATTTCAAAATATTAATATAAATATGTCAACTCTAAAATTTTATCAATATATGAGATGTTTTTATGGATAATGAAATACATCAGTATGTGATGCAGTATTCCACTGTACAAATGATCAGCAGTTTGGTTTCCCATTTTTATAAGTGAATATGGATTTAATTTATTAAAATAAAATAAAAATTAACAGTATATGGGGATATTTTTGTTATTATATCTGCATATTTTAATAATTTATATTGTTTGTGTAATATGATATAAAACAACAACATATTATTAAGAGATATTCCTTTTCTCTGGAGAAACCCATTGTGTTTACGATTATATATTTCGTAGGGTGGATTCATAATAAAGCCAAGGCATCTAGGTCCTGGGGAAAGATTAAATGAATTTATTTAATTAGTTACTGAACTATATAAATGGATATTTATGGTTGAAGTGGATTAGAAAGGATATGACATTTTAAAAGAGGGGAAAGGATCCCACTAGAAATATACATAAACATTGATCAAAAGAATAAAAAATTATAATTCCATTCCCAATAAAATTTATTATAAGTGACCTTATATTTTTACATGGGATATGTTAATGTTGAAATATGGACGATAAAATGGATTTCTATATGCTTTATTGGAAAACATACCACTATATTATAGTTTAAACACTCATAAACCCATTTTTACTGTAATTTTTATAATAAACTGTAACACTATTTAATATTAATTATTATAATAAAATAAGTTTTGGTTGTTGTTAATATTTATTATTCTGATTGAAACTGTGGAATAAATTTTTACAAATTAAATTCATTGAAATATAAAATTTTAATTTATTATAAAATAAGTAGAGATGACGAAGAATAAGTTTTATAAAAACAATATTTCCATAAGTATAAAAAAATTATTTACAAATTGAAAATAAAATTAAATCTAATTACATTAATTTGATTAATTATTATATAATTGAACATATTTTACTTAAAAATCCATTTTAATATATAATTTAAAATATCAGATACCTTATATAAAAGGTTGTTTGTAATAAATTTTGTTTTTCAGCATTCATTGAAAAAATAATTTAATAAGAAAATTCCAAAAAATTCAATCTAATATAATTTTTATATGTTGAATTTAAAAATTAAGTTAATTTTTTTAAAAAAATATCTACATATTAAATTATTTAATTTAATATTTCCATACAATAATAAAAGAAAATATTTTTAAAAAAATTTTATCTTCAAAGTATATAATTTTATTTCAAAAAATGATACTATTTTTCCAGATATATTATTTATTTAATAATTTTTTTATAATTTTTAAAAAAAGTTTTTGATTCTATTAACGCCTAATGATTAATAATTAGGCAATAATGGTAATTTTTTAATAAAAATATTAATTTCATATCATAGCTATTTCATACTCAATATTTTGTGTATCAAATTTTATTGATGAAAAATTTTATAATTAAAAAATAATTCATAAAATAATGGGGTCTTACATTATTCCACACATTAAATTAATTTATCCTTCAATATTTAATAACATTGATAAAATAGGTAATTATACGTATACAGCATGATAAAATCCTGTACCAAAGTAGCTTCTTAATATTAGGGGTTTTTCTACCTAACTATGAACAAGTATGTAGTAGTAGTTCAGGTAATATTCTTTATATGATCAATAATCTATAAATGTTTTTTCTTAAAAAAATTTAGGCTTCAGTTTCTTGACCTATGAGTTTAGTACATGTGAATAGTGAGTAATGTAATTCATCAAGAGAGATACAAAGATCATGTCATGAACATGAGAGAGGTTTTCTGAAAGAACCAAATGATTGGAAACTATCACAATTCGAATAATAAGAAAAATATAGATGTGAATATATCTCATATTTACTTTATTTTCAATTTCCTTTACCTTCTTCCAAGTAAAAATTCAATAAAACACCATATTCCCATCATCAAATTTTTTATCCTCTCAATAACTATTAGTATATCTTATCTAATGTATTTTTTGTTCCCTTATGTTTAGAAGAATGGATATAAATTTTTTTCCATTTTTTATCTATTTGAGTTCACGATGGATTTTATTCTTCAAGTTCATCCCCAAATTTTTGGATTTTATATTTCTTTCTGGAGAGTAACTCATAAGGATCCATCAAAATGATCGATTAAACAATATTATTAAATGAAAACGTGACTAGAGGGAGTTGTTGATCACAAAAAACAATGAAATCCATATAATTTGGTTAAAAAATATCCACTAGGTTTTAATTTTCTCTCTGAAACTGAATATCTATATTATCATGATACATGGTGCTATAATATAGCCATGTTTGTATAGTTTTCTAAAGACTTCTCTCATACATTAAAGTAATCCTCAGATATCAATCAAATATAATAGAATTTGGTACTCCATGAAACCATAGTAATTCCATAATTTGTACCCTAGATAGATGATCCAGAGAGTAGTCTTATCTAACAGTGATTATCTTTGATGACATTATAAGGAAAATAATTAAAACCCATATATCATTATTCTATTTAGTCTTTTTTGGGAGTCCAATGAAAATATAATCGATGATGTTTTACCATTTCCTCTATTGTATGGTTAATGGTTGTAACATCCCCAAATAATTTTTTCTCTTATCTTAAAAGTTCAGAAATACAATAAATTGAGATACATACTATACAATATACCTATTACTTCTATCTCAAAATAAATATTCTTTGAAATCACAATACATCTATATAATTCAAGGTTGCATAGAGAATGTAGATCTTTGAGCTTCAATTAACAACTCCTTATTAAAATATTTTAGAGATGAGACACATACATTATTCCAAAACCTTGTCATTCCATTATTTTCAATATTAAACATGAATATATTTCATGGATGAGAAACATTTGACTATTTATATGTGAATATATACATTAAAGTCTTATGATTGTATATATATATCATATCATTCTCTGTTAATATAATTCCTCAATATATTTAATTAAAAATCATCACAACAAATTCCAAATCAGGATTTGGATAATTGTTCTCATCTAACATCACTTATTTATGTTTAAGAGATCAAAATATCAAATTTCATGATAAGGAATCACAATAAATTCTTTAATGAGTCTGTATAGATTAAATACCAATCTCCATGAGAGGGTAATGCAAGCACATGGTCACTAAATTACCTTCTATTTAGTTCATTGAACATTCCTCACATTATTCTATGAAATGTTACCTAGACCCATTCAAATACAATATGGTGTTTGGATCGGACAATCGATATAAATTTTCCACAAACCATCAATAATATCTAGTTAAACCAAGAAATCTATGGAAATTAGCCACCACAGGTGGTCTGGGATAATGATCAGTAGAGTCTTTCATTGATGAATATATTAATATCTCCTCGCATGAGATTATATAACTCAATAATGAAATTTTTTATACCTAAAATTCACACACTTAAAAATATTCATATAAATTATACATAAATTAATGTATACATCAAATACTTGGGTGATATTTATATTTTTATGTTACATTATAATTTTTTAGAAAAGCATCTATAAAGACTTCTACAAAACAATTGAGGTAATCTATAATTAATTTATTTATTAAACTTATAAATTTAGTTGATGAAATAGTAAAACAAATTGAAAAAACTATACATTCATATTTTCTAATAATTTTTTTGAATGATTTATTGTGTATTTACTTTTCTAGTATAATCAATTTTTTATATCTAAATTGATGTTCAATAATAGAATGGAATTGAGCTTTGTGAAACTGAACACAAAAATCATCAATTCCAAGTAAATGTTATTTTTTCAGGATTTTAATCATGTTTAGTTCACAATAATTATTTTAGAGACATATCGATCCATTTTTCATCATTAAAAAAACATGTGAACTATATGGTGATACACAATAAAGAATTAAAACAATGTCAATATTATCATGGAGTTTATTCTTCTATTTAGGTGACTTAAATACATAATTTCTATACGGAGTCATTGAAATTTCGACAACACCGTGTATTTGTTTTATTTATAACTCAACCATTGAATACATTTGAATAACAGGAAAAAAAATCACAGAAAATTATTATATCCTTTATGATGAATTTCTACCCAACTATATTATATAAACACCCTATTTAATAAGAATAAAGACCCCTAAATTCGGTGTGATTACTATAAAAATATCATTTTTATCAACTCATTGGTAGATGATCAATGGATAGTTGGAATATATAATTTTACTTCCCTTCCATTATAGTTGGTGTGGTATTTATATTGAGAAATAAAATCCATTCATAAGTTAACATTAAATCCAACTAGAGGGTGAATAATATGATTTGTAGGAATCACATACCCACAAACATCACCTAGTGATGAATCAATGATTTGAAATGAGATCATCATGTAGTTGGGTGTTTTCACTTGTAATTCAACATATAAACATTGAGTTCATAATATCGTTCCATTATAAAATTATTCAAATATAAAACAATGGGTATATTAAAAGTCAAATTAGGCATTAGCATATCCTCAATGGATGGAATGTGTAAATTTCACCTTGTTGTTATCATATCCATCATTAGAAATAGTGGCCTTATGAGATTTACCTTTTTATCATGGATTAAGAGTCTTCCACCATTGATTAATTTCATTAACATTTATATTTGGGAACTTTTTAACTTTAATCCCATTATGATTGAATTTGAAACACCAGAGTTTTGGTGGTGCAATTCATAGATATTTCTATCTATTGTTATCATTAGCTCTCATATTCTAATCAAATTGGAATTATATTTCCCAATAACATTCTTTTACACACAGAAAAGTTGTAAAAGTTTCTATAATCTGTTTTTGTCCTTGTTTCCAAGAACACATTGAGTGAGAAGGAAATATCAGCTTCTACTATCTATTGTTTTTAGCGTTTCATCTGAATTCAATATTTTATTTCATATCGAATTATTGAGATTCATGGCTATATCAATTATCTATTTCCACTATGATAGAATATATATTTATTTTATCAATTCTAATGAAGTACAAAATTGATAATTCCATTTACAAACACTATCTAATTCCACAAAAGAATCTATTATCATTACATTTAGGTTGTATAGTAATACCCTAAATGTACATTGTATGTCATGCGAATTTTTTCTCATAGGTAAAAAAATTCATAATCCTTTTTATTTATCTTGGAAAATTTATTCATAATATTCATATGAAGAATATGAAATATTTATTGTAAAATAATCTCTTAATCACATCCCACTAAATGGGGTCAATTTTATCATGTTGGATCAAATTATTGATCACAATTTTCAATTGATTTGCCTCCCCTTCAAAATGATAAACATCCTCATGGACATTTTCATATTCCAAACATTGGAGAATAGAAAACATCTTTTTATTTGTAGAGATACATTATTATAAGATAAGTAAATCATTTCTACTTCTAATAGAATGTTTATGTTTCTTCATTAAGGGAAATATATAATGTTTTTCCTCCATTTCACATTTTTATGCTCAGCATGATTCTTATCTAGATATAGATATATGGTAATGATAATAGGATTTTTGAATCTAGATTTAAAAAGGTTTCTTGAGAGTAAAATAGTTGAATTATTCATTACAATCACCATTCTCATGCTTCTTTCATAATATATCCATCGACTAAATCATTAAAAACCAAATATAAGCGTCATTAAACCTAGTGATAAACCACATAATCCTGGGAAATCATTTATACAATTTCATAATCAAGAAACCTTCCTTCGAATATATAAATAATTATTTTGAACCCAATTTATTTCTGATCATTATATATTCAATTCATTCATTATGTTTCACAATTAGTTTTTTATTATCCAAGGAACATTCTTTGGGACGGTCAAAATAGTTCTTCTGAAAGGCCAATTTTCATGCACCGGGAAAAAATAAAGTCCTGTTAAATATTTCAATTTTTGAGTTATTACATATTGGAACAATAATTCCAAATCCACATCAACTTGTAGTATCTTGAAATAGATGTAATTACCTATAATTCAATCACATTATAATTTAGAAAAATTTCAATATTTTTTCATATACATATACTTATCCTTAGACTTGTCCTTATATATAACCATATGTATTGCAATAAAGTTTTCACATTATAATTACAAATGATAAAAACCCATTCCTTTGATAAGAACATTAATGAATTTAACATCTCATATGTATATAATACTTTTTAATATACGAATAATCGATTGACATTATAAAAGAACACTTGAGGACCATAATGATTTAGGGTCCTTAGAAACTAGGATACATAAAAAAATAGTTCATAAGTGAACTATACCATATCCCACTATGTTCTCTATTACTATAACCCTTCATATATTTATTAAACACAATACCATTCTTCCAAACATAGTGAAAGGAAAAATAAGGAAGTGTGAGCATAGATCCTCAATAAGGAGAAAAATGGAGATATCAATGATTACAAAATCAAATCATGGTGATAACAGTAACATAACATTAAAAAAATATTTTAAATTGATACCCTACCTATCAATGATTATAATCCTAATTTATGGAAAACATTAGGGAAATTCATAATAATTGAATCGTCAAGTAATTAATGAACATGATCCATTTGACAAAAAAATTAAAATTATAAATGTAATATTGTTATACAATGAATCGAAAATAATCATTTATGTAGTAGTTTTGACTCATTACCAAGATAGTCATTGTTTATTGGGTCCACTCTGAAATACATCTAAGTAGTCGATAGTCAATTTTATTAATATCATAGTTGGTTGGGTTTACTCTACAAACCATCACAATAGTAATTGTTTTCACCAATGACTATCATATTTGATAAATCCCATTATAATATATTGATTAATAACATTTCCATTCCTACTTTTCTCATTATAAATGAATAATTAAAAAATTAATTGGATGGTGATATAGGTCCCTCCCATCCATAGTTATAATATAATCACAAGCATTGGTTATAATGTAACCACAATCAGGGGTTGTATCATAAAAATTTTCAATTAATTAAAAACATAAATATGTGTCCACTTGATATAAACACATTCCAATTATTAGATCCTATGAAATTAAATGGGTTTCATGAACATTTCAATATATCATAGCCCATGTAAAAGAAACATGCTTCATAAAAAATTAATAATTTGATTGTTATATAACACATTGAAAAGGAACAGGATTCATAAACATGATTCCATAATAAAAATAAACCATACAAAGACTTAATAAGGATAGTATGGTTTAATAATTTCCCAATTAAAGGTTATGTAACATCAAATGATTTTATCATAGATGTATAATGAGATTGGAATATCACAAGTGAGATTTCTTGATGAAAATACCCATTCTATTTATACGTAACATCATTAAAATCCTAAAAATTCAAAAAAATATTAATAAAAAATTATTCAAAATTATTCTTAGATAATTTTAAAAGATTATTTATATCATTTGGCTAACATAAATGATTTGAATTACATTAATATCAAAATCATTAAAAATAATATTATGTTCACATTTGCAGTATTTGAAAAAATGGCTATGTTTGGAAAGTAACAAGAATATTCTTTTTAAAATCATTGTATCATATAAATAAAATAGATGTAAAAATTTCATTAGAAAATAATTTGATATTTTTAAAAAATAAATTTTCATAATTTGTAGAAAACATGGACATGGGAGTAAGAATACTTTCAACCAAAGGGAGAAATAAATTCAATTTTTAAAAAAATTATTTCAATATATTTTATCATATAGTAGTGTAAAGTTAATGTAAAACATGTTTTATCAAGAAACAATGATATACGAATAATACAAATGATTGTCTTGAGATTTTTATAATAATGTTTCATCAATGGAAACATAATCCCAAACAATCATGATCTATAATTATATAATAACAGAAAACTTTTACTATATAGTCATCTTCTAATGCATATATCCCATGCTGGAATTTTATTAAATAAAACATGAAATAAAATTTGAATAATTAAATTCTTAATATAACCTATAAAAATTGTTTTATATACAACTCATAAAATAATATAGGTGCATAACACCACATATGTCCAAAAGAAGGAAATTTGAGAAGAATTTTATTAACTCAAGTGTTGACTTCCATTGTAGATATTAATATCTCATATATATAAATATAGGATTATTATAGATATTTTCTACAACTATATTCATATACGTCATATAATATATGATTTTCTTATGACCATTTATAACCAGTTAATTTACCATTATTTGTTAAAATAACGTATCAGTTAATAATAGATTTTTTTCATGTACGTTTTCTTTTTCTAGTTGTCGTTCATTTACATTGATCGTTCTTCCATATAATCCTTATTTTAACCATAATTATTTCAAAAAACATTTGTATCAATCACCTTTTTTATACTTTCCTATGAGGGGGGGTTGAATGTGATGAGAAACTATGTTTGTTGATTTTTACCATGATTTTATTAAACTAAAACATCAAATGGTTCCCACATCCATTACTATGTATGGGCCTACATTCCAAAGGTATGTTGTCCTTTGTGGTTTCTTACCCAATGACAATTAGGATATCACATTGTTCAAGAGATTTTTTAAGGTCATTTTCACATCTATTT
The DNA here is from genome assembly GCA_963277665.1 of Viscum album. Taxonomy (NCBI): domain Eukaryota; kingdom Viridiplantae; phylum Streptophyta; class Magnoliopsida; order Santalales; family Viscaceae; genus Viscum; species Viscum album. The sequence continues at coordinate 568,251,144 of OY728126.1, read as the reverse complement.
CCTCTAATCGGTAGATGATTATATATTAAAGTTTTATCAATAAGAAAATGGGAATCCGATTCCATGTGGAGGGGTGATTAATATGTAGAGGAAGGGAGTGATCAATAATGAGGACTCAAACATTTAAAATTTTAAAGAATGAATAATAAACCACATAGGTCTTTATACAAGTTAATATGAATGACATATGGAATTGACCTATACAAGGGAACTTTAAGAAATATGTACATGAGCTTGAGTCTCAAGGATATATCCTCTATATTAGAGTTGTAGAAGGAATAATGGTCATTGTATTTAAATCATTCCCTTCAGTCTATCCCCAAAGGCGACTCCCTTATATAGGGGAATTTATATCATTTCCATCCATTATGGTTTCTCACTGAGGTGTTATTAGATGGTGGAGATTTATGATTCAAATGATATGACCATTATTCATCCAAAAACACACATTATCCATGATCAGTGTGAGAAATATGGGATATAATGTAATCAATGTCATTGCGATGGGTGTAGGGCATATGTACTGGGATAACCCATTAGATGGTTCATATTGATCTCTAGCCTTATAAAGGCATAAAAATTAGCTTGGTTATGGATGTAATCAATGACCTCATAGTTCAATTAGATCCTCAGTCTATAGGAAAATGAGATAGAATGATTATCCCATGATAATTATTTGGTAATTATGGTGGAAATGTCAAATACATGGGTGGAATTACTCAGAGTGGATTACCATTAAATTCAATCCCTTGGATAAAATCCTACATATCCCAGTTATGATAAGAATAATATTTCACATCATTCAGTAGATTATGGATTACATTATAATGTTTCCCTATTATTTGGGACATATCATATTATAACACGGATTCAGGCTTACATATTAGGGTTTATCTAGAATGAAAGAAATATCATATTAATTAGTTTATTAGTTCTTAAACACTTTTTTTTCTCTATCATGTGCGACATATCATATTATTCTATTGGTATAGAATTATACAGTGAGGTATTCATAGAAGGGAGGCTAGACAATGTTAGAAAGTCTATTGATGCCTCAATGACAAAGAGTAGTTGTATGTCTGGCCTACATGATTTTCTTCCTATCATGCCATGATTGAATGGATGGAACGAAGGACCATGTTTAGATGTGTATTTCTATATTTTAGACTTGTAAAAAGACAATTAATTACACAATTGAATTTCTGAATCAATCTTAGAAAATCAAAATTGATTTTTTAATGACTAACTCATGATAAAGGATATCTTTTCTAGAATACATGGAATGACCTACCTAAAATTTCAAAGATACCTTCGCTGGATCTAAGATTAAATTTTTAGAGAATGTCAAGAGATTTGGCTCTCATGTCCAGAGAACGTCGTGAGACCAGGATGAATTGTCCTGGAAGCAATTGAATAATCCTTGCTGGAATTCATTGATGGTGAGGAGGGTTCTCGCTGAATTGTCCTGAAGACATTATAATACCTTGATTACATTTCTTTTATTCCATCACATGATCTTAAGGATGTAATTAGAGTGTGTCACATGAGTTAGATATCATTCATGAAGGGTCTTTTATGAGTTATCTAACATGTCTGGAGGACATCACGATGCCTAGATGACAAGCACTGGTGTCACTAAAGGATCAGGGCAACATGCCTAGAAGAAATCATAAAATAAAGATGGAAATTACAAAATGCTTCATGAGACATGAGAAGCATGCCCAAGGGGAAAAATATTACTTTCCTGAAATGATAGAGGGTAGTTTCATGATACAAATAGCATGCAATTATAGAATCACATGATTTAAGAGACATGTCTTGGTGTTGTTCCATGATCTGGACAAGTCATGTGCAGCACTAAGGATAATCACATATGTTCATGACTTGAGTCTCTAGATGGTTTTTTATTGGACATTTTAATGAACATGTGCTTTTTATTTATTCAATGTTTAATATTATTTATGTCTGTCATGATACTTCGTATATGTGATATTCCCTTCACATAATCCACCAAAGTTCATTTAAATGATCTCAAGTGATCATGTGATATACTTATGGATCCCACGTAATCCCTTAGGATGTTCCCCAAATATTTACATCGTGGAAGACCTTGCAACCATGGAATTGACTGCTTTGAAAAGTGTACTCTAATTCATAGTTCTTCGATTACATGGATCCATGGATGAATTTGTTCATAGTGTGGTTAGGGATTTATTGGCCTCACCCTATATATTATATTATTCTTTTCATGAAATGTATTATATTGATCTCATATATAATTGATTGAGGTATGTCATGTGCTTCTCATACTGAGCATCCCACCCATTAAGACCCCATTTAATGAATTTCTTCAAGTTAAAGTTATCATTCTTAATGATTGGGAAATTACTAGTGTCTACAAATAATTTTAAATGACATGTATAGGGACCATCACTAGATCAGGATTCAAGTTTAAAGGATTTTACATGATATGAGGTTACATTATTTGGGATCTTTCATGGGACAAATACATTTTTCAAGGGTGTCATCATGATATCATTCTCACATGTTAATAGGGATTATATTGCATCATTCTAGAATGTTATGGAAGTATTTTTTGGATCAATGGTGATCACACAATGGTCACTAACCCTTTCATGTGATATCAATGTATAATAACTTTGTAATAGCTTCATGATATTTTTATTTAATATCATTATATTAATTTATTAAAGTTAAAGGGTATCAAAACATTGTATGATTGTTTTCAATGGAAATTACTATCCACATTGGTGATGTCTCATGTGACCAAGATCACCAATATATGTATATGTCCCTTCTCATAATGAGGGTGAAATGACATGTGAGTATTTCATGAAATAGAAGACATGTCTTGTAGGCTTTATCGGTGTCTTGAAAATCACATTGGTACATCACATGAATAGTATGACTGCATGATTCTATCATCTTTTTGATAATATTTTTGTTATTTTACAATTATTTTTGGAATGGTTTTCTCGCACCAACTAGCTAACAAGTTACATGATCTTGAAGAACTCATCAGGATGCCACCACATAATTAGTGAATGTATATGACTCCTTCTCTTGACTATAATTTATTTAAAAGTTGTGTAATGAGATATGAAGTATCTCATGCGCTACACATGAACCATTTTCATGACATTTTTAAGGTCATATAATCATGTGTCCTGTTGAAGGTTACAAGATCCACATATCCTTGGCAAATTTTGTCAGTTCTATTATTGGGATAAAAAAAAATATTCTGCTATTTAATCACTTGTTCATTTGATTATACACATCTAGTGGGTGTCAAAAATCCCCCAACCCACTCACGTTTATTATTTCTGTGGATTGGGACTCCATTTTGAGGAATGTACATTTCCATCTAAGGCTTTGGCGCTATCTATAATTGATGTCTTGGGTGATGCATGTTCTTCAGTGTAAGATTTGGTATCCTGTATAATGACAAATAAATAGGATAGTTGAGGGTGGTTAAATAATCATCTATTGACTCTCCAAGCTCTCTCAATCATCCTCTGTCACATGACCCTTTTAAAATATCTCTTATAAGGGATGATAATGTGATCTGTTTGTGAATTTTTTTAGTATTACAACTCCTGACATTCATGGACTAGGTTCTTATTCATATCAACAATAAATACATCTTTGGTACTTTATATAACATTTTCCACTCTAATGTTTTGATGATAAAAAATCCCAACATTGTTCATATGATGTGCATGTGGCTACCATAATTATGCCTTTTTTAACAATAGTTTACATTGATATTCTTTAACTTTTCCACTTTTTTTGTTCATATATCATAAAAAACTGATCATATGTCCCTAATCATACCTAACCATTATGATATGATTGCTATGAATCGTAATTCCTACCATTAGTAGCTTGTATTCATTGAAAATGGGGTTCTAAAAAGGATTCACCCTTCTGAGCTCCAAAATTATATCTTATCAAATATTCTTTCCCTATATTGGTCTGGCCAACAATATAATGTTTCAAACCCTTCTCTGAACTTAAATCTTCAATCTTTATGGGAGTCTTAATCCCTAGAATGAATTTAGACGATGGTTCATGAACTGGTTCAATTGGTCATAACATGTTCCCATGGGTTTTTATATATGTAGGAGAACAACTTTTAGGTCGATATGTCTATTATTTCCCCCAATATCATATTTCTCAATGTTACATGTGCATATTTTTCTTGCCTTTGAACAAAACTGGTGGTGGTTGGAGCATGAAAAGGGTTTTTTCTACCTCACAAAAACATTTCTGATGAATGGGCATGGCCATTCTGGGTCAGGGGGAGTTTCATAGAGATTTCTAGCAAACTGCACATTTTCTATTTTTGTGAAGCAATATTGGTTTCTCAATTCATCATTTATCATTTGTGTGATCTCCTTAGCGAAGAGAATATCTATTTATGCCCCAGAACTAACTCATTCCATCTATTTCAAGGTGTAGTAGGAATCAGACTCCGGAATATATATCCTCTATGTTTGATTTCTCCTCTTGGATAAATATACATTGAATTCTTACATCCCCACAATGTCAGGGGTATCCCCTCACAATCACAATTATAGGAAAGGAACATGTTTAGCATCCAGAAGGGTGTGATAGGAAAGGGTATGAATATGTGATCACTCATCTCATTTACAGATTGCATCATCATTTTCTTTTATCATAATTGAACTCATTCGACCACTGTATTCCCGAATAGTTTCCCATTATGTATGTTTCATGTCAACACCAATTTGTGTTGGTATATCTTGGAAACTAAAGATCATATCGCATGGGGATACTTTTTGAGCCTAGGGATGTCTTTAATCCTTACACTAGAATGTTACTTGGATTTGTTCCTAATCCATGGCCTTTATTAGTTGGAGTTTCACAATCATGAAATTGAATTATCATGCTTGTGGTGTAGGCACAAATAAAAGAGGAATGACCTCTCAATCTTGTTCTTCTGATTCATACATGCCTTTATAAACTCATAGTCAAAAATTAGCAGGGACATATTCTATATAGAATTAGTTGTCTTTAAATGTTTATATTATTCTTTATTTTGTATATTATCTACTACTATGGATACCATAACACCATTGGGATCCCTAGAGCTTTATTTCACCCTAGGTTTCATGACATTTCTAGGGTTGAGGCCATACCGTTAGGCCCTGATGATGTTGTTGATATGCTAAGCGGATCAAATCAAATGGATTTCACATTTTATTCAACACCAACCTAGACAGTTGTAAATTATGTCAGTGGAACTTTTTAGGAAAGGTAATACAGGATCTTCCACAAAGATATGGTACATAAGGCTCAAACAGACGTGTTGGTCATTATTTTGGGCTGTATACCTAGTACTAGTTTTTTCTCCACATAGTTGTATCCAAATGGTTTCCCCTATTACTTTATATACAATGAAGGTAGAACAATATCCCATTATTATTTTGTATCCTTGGATTACATTGGTTCATGATGTTACCAATTAATATATTACTCTTCTACCCACTGATACTCTTTCCATCCAAATAAATTTTTATGTTTGGTCATGGATGGTGGCATTACTGGGTGGTATTCTAAACAGACTATTATATCAAGTGGAAAAGCCATTATCATCACCAAAACCCTTCTTGTATAAATTATGGATCTAATTTATTACCTTGGATATTATTTTAGGAAACATTCTCATCCTGACGATGACCATCCCATTACTGAATAAGTATCTAATGAGTAAATGGTCCCTTCGACAAAAGCTACAAATGATACACATGTTGAGGGAAACATATGGTGATTTATCTCCTTAATACCCATCTACTCAATTGATAGTTCATTCTACTGACATACCCAATAAATCATTCAAAAATTTCATCCACTTTGATGTATTACCTTGAAGACAATTCATACACAGATTACTACTACTACTTGAAGAACATTCTATGACCAAGAGGAATATCTTTTCCAACTATATCATGATTTTTTTGTGGTCATGTTAGATCATAGATCATTATATGAAAAAATTTAACAAATCATTCTAATATATCAATAATTGGATTCCATTAATAGGGACATTCATTAATTTGATGATGGGACTTCCACATCCAAATAATGAATGAATATTCATAGGTGTTGAAATAGATCATCAATTTCTACCTGGTCGTCCATCAAAAATTGACTTCTTAATATTGTTGATATCATGGTTTTATGAAATCCTATATCACTCTTATTATGTACTTTTTATGTCACCCTACTCACTAGACACCCTTTAGAAAAGTGTTTAGGAGATGAGAACTTTGATAAATTCCATTCATCATCTGTTGGAAGAAGAAGAAGTAGGGTGAGAGACACCTTAGTGTTCGATCAATGATTATATCTAGAATCTTTCTAAATTTCCCAAAATAAATGATTAAATCATATTATAGTTTTAATATTGATATGTATTTTATGTAGTTGATGAAGAGGTCTTAAAATGTGATGATTCTTCCTTTTGCATGCTATCATTGAAAAGACCAACTGAATTTTATATCTTTTTTTCAGTTTATTTCATTCATGATATGTGTGACATTTCATAAATTTTATGTTGTATGTTTCATTAATAATTCCCATACATTGTAAAATAATAAGTAAAAATGAATTCCGTTATTTTAATATTTAAATCAAAATAGTCACATCTCCAGAAATTCTCAGGAATTCCTACGATCATGAGATTCATCATTGATGTGTATGCTCCTATTATGTTTTGATTACCATATCCATGATATTGTAATTTGGGTATAATATATATCATATAAGAATAGTGATCAATTTTTTTTGAATTCAATATACAAAAGATAATAGATTAATATCTATTGTTTCTATATGGTGGGACACTTACGATTTAAAAATATATATGAATATTTCATTAATTTTTCCTAATATTCATATAAGGGAAGACATAATGGTTGTTTACATATCTTTTTATTCAGTGGCCCTCTTATGTGTTTTTTACCAGATAATATTCTCACCATATCCACTATTGTTTAATAAATTGTTGTTGTGCTGTAGTTTTGGGTCTTCTAGCCAGACACTTCTATCTTTATAGTATTCAGGTCCTTTAGCACCAGGATTTTATTTGTGCATTATTTGGTCTTTTAGCTCAACAATTCTATCAATGGTAGTTTAGGGTCTTTTATTTCGTACCTTCTATCACATTAAATTGGGTTCTTCTAAATAAATCCTTTATTCTTTGTATTTTATGGCCTATTATCTTAAAAAATCTACCACTGTTGTTTGGGCTATTTTTTATAGTACCTTCTAGCACTGTAATTTTGGTAATTTTATCTCAGACCCTCAAACACAATAGTTTAGGGTCGTTTAGCTCATACCTTTAGGTAACATGAATTTTAGAATCCTTACATAAGGAAATTAATATGGAATATAGTGAAGATATGGTAGGGATGTCCAAAAAACCTATTGGTAATTGATCTCAGATATGGTCTTGTCGGTTCTCATATGTAATCGAGTTCAACTTGTACAAGAATGAGATACATCTAACTGTTAGTTTGAGGCCCATATGCATTGGAAGAATGGTCAAACAACATTACATTAACTCTTTTCTAAGGGTTATGGTAGATTTATCTGGGTAATATAGATTGGGGGGGAAATATTTGGGAAGCTAGGCCTTCCTGGATGGCTAGGATGATGGTGATGCATGTCAAAATCCAAATTTTGAGTCAATGAATATCAGATGGGGAAAACATACAGTGGATGACCCATAACACCATGATGTTCTAGGTTCCACAATGGTGTTAACTTGCTCACAAGGATCATGGTTACATCCTCATAAGGAGGATACACCTCTATTTGGTAAGTCAAATTGCTTATGTATTAGTATAGTGGTCAAATAGATGTGTCCCCACACTATTCATAGGTCCATGAACATATTTTTGAATTCTCAAACATTTGAATGTTGAAGTTGGTTATGGATCTAAATCCATCGATGAAGGGTACTAGAACCCTAGGGTAGTTTAGATATTTAATTATAATATATTTTACTTATTCTATGTAGTTTATAGTAATGGGGAGTGGACCATAAAAAATTCGACATTAGGGAGTAACATTAATTATTTGATAAATGGTACATAACATAGTGACATTTTATTGAGGATGTCAATTCCACCAAAATAGTATAGTTACAAGGATAGTAAATAATTTTATAACATTTTTAGGTCAAGATGGTCATATTGGAAATTCTCATGATTAATGTCCCAAAGGACTCTCAATTTGGGGATTCCACAAGTTTGATTTTATGGATCACAAGGATTATAAGTACCATTATATAGAGTGAAAAATTTTTTTGATAACCATAAGAACATATGATGGGACCATATACAAAAATTCATAGTAAAAAAATGGTTCCTTAATGAATGGTACCCATTTCAACAGTCTATGGTTTGTTTATATAGACATGGGATACTCATATCATGAAGTTTAATTTGTATAAAATTGTATATTCAAGAATGGTTATTGAGATGTAAAAATTGTTTCGCAACCGAGTGAACACATTATCATATAGATGAGAAGTGAAAAACAATTACTCTAACTTTTTTATTGGACTAGGGGTCTTTCAAGAATACATTAGATTTTTGTAGGGCCAAAATGTTATCCCTGTGAGATTTATGATACATTAATATATGACCTAATTGTTTCAAAAAATCTGTAGATAAGAAGTTTAGCAAGTGGATATTTTAATTTTTCTAAATTTTCCCATTGAATGTTTTTAACGTGAAAATTATTGTGTCTCTTTTGATAGAAATTTAATGTTAGGTTTTTTTGATAATAAGATTCAAATGTATAAGTTCGTAAAGATTAGAACAATTATATTTGTTTTATATGGTCATGACACACATGGAACTACTTTGTAGTGAATGTAACACATGATTCTAATTATGATACCCAGTTTCCAAAGTATCCCCAATCGTTTTTGCAGAAAAATGAAAAAATTTTATATGAGGCACAAGGTTCCGATTTCAAGAGTAATAATATGGTTCAATCATGTTAGAGATATTCCAAAACCACATTGTGTGTTTTGTTCCACCATAGGAATTCCAAGATCACAAGAATATGAAACCTATTTATATAGATCCTAGATGTCTCCAGTTGTTAGGTTTGTCACATTATGTGTCGATGGGAGAGTCAAACAGAGAGATTTTATTTCATTTAAAATGGAAAAATAATGTTTTTGGAAACCCAAAGCACTAAATACATGAAATTTTGTTTACAAATTGAGGTGATGAAAAGATGATATAAGAACATTGTATTCTAGTTGACTGGGGTAAGGTTATTTAGGTCCTTTAATATGGAATTATATTTGGTGATGGCCTATAGATTATAATTTCCTATATTGGGGTTGTATTTGTCATGATATTTTAATGTCACATGGATAAGATGTTTTCCATGTAGTTTAACATCATATGGTAAAGATTAATTTTTATTGAATTTTTATTGTCATTTGGCTAGGAAATTTTCTATGATGTTTAACATCATGAGGTGAGGTCATAATTGTTTCCATTAAATTAAACATCATGGTATATAGATGTTAGAATATATATGAATTTTTATAAATATTTATTACATTCATAAGTATAAAATATAAATATTATACAAGTACTTAGGAAAAATGAACTTGTATGAATCAAACCCTGTATTGTTAGTAAGTACCTGTGTTTTTCAAGACTTCATTTTGAAGCTAAAATTTAATAATTTTGAATTTGGAGAAATTCATGGTCTAAAATGGGATTTATCCTAAGAATATGTTCTTGGATAATGTTTATAACAACATTATTGGTTCTAAAAAGGGTTCTTACCCTTGGGATAGCATTTTTTGGATTTCCGAGCTGTTCTATGTATAGTGGGATAAATCATATTTTATAATTATCAAATAAAATAATAATTTATTTTCACAAGTTTATTTTATTATATCATTTGAATGAAGCATTAAATTTATATTACATGTCTACTTTTGAGTATGTAACTAGGAGTTTAGCTTTGGTGGGTCATAAACTCGAGTTGGGCATTGGGGCGGGCCCAACCCCTTTTTTATTTTCATATTATTTTTATTCTTTTATTTATTTTAATTTTCCTAATTTTTTCCTTCATTATTTCACAAACCTTTGGATCCTACTCATACACCAGTTGATGAATAATGAAAAGATAGAGAGTGTTAAAGATAAATATATATGTGGGGGTGATGTATAGTCGCAAACCTCTCAACATGCAGTATTTGCATGCGACAACTATAGACCATGGGATCGAATGAAGATTTGATGGTTTCCACGCAAAGGTAGGATCGTTTATTTTTTTTTTCAAATATACGATTATATTTTTTTATAATTATAATTTCTTATTGTGTTTTATTTTGGAACCTAGTGGGCCAATATGTTGTTTTGGGGATGAAAACAAGAGATTTAGGCAATCTGAGGGTTTTTTGTTCGGGAAAACTAGGTTACACAGCATGTCGTCCTAGGTGAAACATCTTGAGTTATTTTAATTTAGGGAAGATAATTTTTTGGGAGTATAATCTAAGTATCGGTGTGTACACACTATGTACTAGTACTTTTCTATTTAGCATGTACTTGTCTAGATGAACCTGTGTGGGGTTACACGACCATGTGGATTACTCAACTAGACCCCATGTGGGTGGTATGTCACCTAGAAGTACATGACGTAGAAAAGTATATGGATATTCTTCTTGAGGTACAGAAGCATGTACTCCATTTTAGGTATATTTTAGGTACCTAAATAATTTACACACCCAAGCTAGCAGAATTACACACCCATGTAAGCCTTTGGGAGTACATGTTGTGCACCGAGGGTGACACGACATGTACATCCCATTTTCAATCATATAAGGGTCTTTCATGTGATTCATCCTCGAATTATATTTTTCACCCATGTGTATTCCATTTTTGTAGTTTCTCCAGGTAGATCTTGTTGGTGAAATCTATATAGCATTCATAGGATTTCAAATTTGATTTTTGGGGCTTCTATCTAAATAGAGATGTTCTTCCTCCAAATTTTGAGTTAAATAATCTCATGAGATATAATAAAAGTTATAATGATCGGTTGGGTTTCCTTTAAATACTTTTTTGATATCCTTATTGTATATGGGTAATGAGTTATCTCTCATGGTTTTTCTATATAGCATTTCAGAATGGACTTCACCCTTTTAAGATGTACCCTTAGATCCTATGAGGTTGTGAGACAAGTTGTTGTTCGAGGATCTCATGTAGGATTTGTATGTATTCTATCTAGCTACTTATCACCCCTTGTGGGTTTTGTTTTCTTATATGTTGATCAATGGTGTCTTTTGAATGATCCATGTACATGAGTGTGCTTCCAAAGATCCCTTTTGGGAGGACTTTGTTTTCTTATCGTTTTAGGATCCCATGTAGGATTCCTCCTACAAGTTTCATATATGGATTCCATGTTGGATAATTGATCTTATGTTTAAAACTAGAGGAACAAAATTAGGATGTATCTTAATTTTTTTCTTAAGGGACCCAGCGGTTGTGCATTATTTAACCGACCTTGAGCTATACGTCTGGTTTGGGTTGATATGGTTTCAGGTGTCTCCTTAAAACCTATGACGAACCTTTAAGTCCATGGGGATGTTTCAATTTTATTGTTTTTCAGTACTCTTCCACATCACTATTTTTTTATTCTTTCACATGTTTACTGATGATGAGTCAATGTTGCTAGATGTGCTTCCTAGTTGGTGGCTATAAAGCCTGACATGAGGTGACATTCTTTATCATCAAGGTGCACATACATTCATTCAGGGATCCGTAATAATTATTTAGATTCCCATATTTTCATTCTTGGGATTCATCTAATATTCCATGTTATTTATGATATTTATTGGTATAACCATAATTACTAACCAGTGTTTGGCTACCGAGCCTGAATATATAATTATTATATTATATTGATGTCTATAAGTGTTTCCTGGAATTCAGATTTTGAGCCTTACATGATGTTTATTGTATTAAATGAGTGATATATTGATTATATTTGTAGTAATTACATGTATGGATTCATAGGAAATATTAATTGTGGTCTATGGTGGATTATTATGCTCTCCTCAACTAATGACTTGTACACATTGAGTTATACTTGGATTCTGTATTGTATGAATTCCTTGTATAGACTCATAGTTACTTGATTCCATTATGTCTTGGATGTTTCTACTTATATATTGACATGGTAGTGGATTCCTTATATTGGGTTTGATCCTTTTGTATTAATTAAAAGTGATATCATGGGACTTGCTACCATTTGGATCCAATTTTCATGGAATCACAAAGGACATGTCATGTAGTCATTCTCCTAGGACACCAACCAATTCATATACCATGTTTTCATCAAGATGCACTTGGGACTTGACGAGGATTCATTGTTAATTATAACATGGAGATAGACCATCATGGCATAACAGTTGATTATATAAGAATGGATACAAAAGACTCTAGGATGATTATGATATCCCTGGTGGTGGAGATTATTACAATCTCTTCAGCCTATGATCTAGATGATTATGAACACTCGAATCTATTACGAGACTTGAGGGGTGTTTTATGATGTCTCATGAGTGAGTTATCTATATACGTCTCCTTAGGTTATGACCCTTATAGTCAATAGATGTTCTAAATTTTATGGTCACCTACAGACGGAGACCTAGGGCTAAAACTTTGGAATACATTTATAGCTCATGGAAACGCGTCGTCTGAATCAATGTCCTTTAAAAAGATGTAAATATTTACTCCCTAAAATTAATCATTACTAAACACACAACTAGTATACTATATCCTTAGATATATGAGTGACCAGGTGTATATGTTTTCTTCTTTTATATTTATTAGATGAGAGTACGGGTGAACTTATGTGTAGGATTAGTATCCCCCTCTAGTGGCATAGCTTGCTCCGAGAAATTTATAGAATTTTATGATTCAGGTACATGTCAATTGGGATTGTGAACCCAACGTTCTACTTAAGGATACATGGATTGAGTGGAATTACATCCATCTCAATTCTCTTCACATGATGTCTTGGCAATGAAGGTTACTAACCCAAAGATTAAATACTAATTGGGTTTCAAGTCACTTGAATCACATACAATAACATTTTCATATATATATATATAGGTATGGGACTAAACATATCTACATATATATATGGACATCCATAGGAAAACATTCCATGTTGACTAGGATTTTAGACCGATTTGTCGACTATCATTTCGTGATCAATTTTAATTTCTTTTAGGTTGTGCTTCATAAACCCCAAGCAAATTTCTTTTCCATAATTTTTGTAGCATAATTTGTTGGTTGTTTATCGGGGTGGACTATAGTGATTAGTTCTCACACTGGATCGTGCACCCCATTGTATGTGTGGACATTATGTGTGCTTTTTAGAATGATCACAATTGAATGTAGGTTAAGTATGAGGCCTAGAGTTGCATGTTAGAGTGGAGATACTTGTGTGGGCTCTTCTGATCTGGATGGGGGAGTTCAACAATGTTTGGAAACCATGTATGTTTTGTAGATCTGAGTTAGTAATATCCCCTTGTAAATTATCTATACGTTTAATTTCTACTCCTATATCTATATGGTAGACCTAGTGGGTGACTAGTGTTGTATTGTATGTATTAGTTTTTACATGGATTTTATAGAATTTCATTTAATATTACAGCTTATTTTACTTCTGTTATTCACTTCTTCTTCACTATATTTATTTAATATTTTGTATGATACATTAGTATTTCTTCTTTTTATTACTTTGATATGAGGGTATAGTCCCATCACACTACCACAACTAGATCCTCACTACTAGTTAGAAGACTATGGGATACAGGGAGGTGGGCTTGAGGCCTCATATCCCACTATCTTGGAGCACCAGTTTATCGGCATCCTGGTTAGGAAAATAGATAACTTTAGTATGTTCCTAGAACAAGTCTAACCCATACTAATGGTTGTAGGGAAAAAAATTTCATGCCCAGACATAAGAATTAGAGATCTGAGCATCACTACATATATTGTGATGATATGAATCAATCCACACATTCCTTTTCAACTAAAATCAAACTATGAAGGTATGAACCATTAACATAGGGGGATATTGTTCCCATTTGATATTATAACTAAGCTACATATTGGAGATCTTGGAATGACTACATATCATATTATGATAGGAATCATTCGACACTTATTTCTTGAGAAATCATGAAGAGTAATGTCATATAGAAGAGACATAGGTTCCATAATGTGAAAAGGAAAAAATTCGGATTTACATGAGACTTTAGATATAGTCATCAATATTTATGCTATTATAATAGAAATTTGGCCACATACAGTTCATTGATCAAATGAACCACGTTCAAGTATGAACTCTATGCATGGAGGGGGGCATTTTTTCTGCTTATTTTTTTCCGGTCCCATGATTGAATTTTTGAGCATCACTAGGTATCCTGTGTTGACAGGAATTATACCACACATAGTTATAAAGTAGTTGGGTGGTGGGAGACTAAAAAAATTTGTAGTGGTCTAATTAAGTGAGGACTACAATAATTCCTTGTTTTGTGTCATTAATATGAAATTAATCATGAATATTAACATAATTTGGTCAGCAATTATGGTGTATCTTTTAATGTATTACATTCTGGACCATGATTAACCTATTCTAAACCGATATGTCTTGACCACATGGGGAGATCCCTTAACAAAATTTTTAATCTTATCATATTTATTCTCAGTTTGAGAAACATGAAATATAATAGTTTCCTTATGATATAGAGAAAATTGGTGAAAAAAATATTGTTTAATATCAATAATTTGGTGGACTAGGATGCTGGATATACGAATCCATATATATCTCATTAGAATGAGAATCTTGATATTTGTAGTTATAGATTCCTTTGTAATTTAATGTCATTTAGTGACTAAATCAGCCATGTAGATTAAAATCATGGGGGTAAGGATGTGGGTGACTCAACATGAAAGGAAATGAAATATGTGATTAGTCGTAGGAACATAGTTTTGGGTGTCAAAATGTATCATGTGATGGAAAAAATAAAGCAACACGTAGTAATTTGAAACCATGCTTTTATGTTTAATGTGGTGAGGACATCTGTGATGTGGTTTAACATATTCATGTAAGGAAAATTTTCAACAAACATATAAGAAATGTAATATTTCATTTTTTCTTCAAATAATAGTGGTATATGAATCAATATGGATCCTACAATGACCGAAATAAAGATATTTATTGTTCTAGGATGCATATATTCCATTTGAGATTAAAACCATTCACTGGGACAAAGGCCATTCAATTTTCTTTTGAAAAAAATATTATTATGTGTGTGGGACATTTTTTTATAAGATGATTCATGAGAAACATAATGTAATGTGGTGTGGAAATCTTCCATATTGTTTGAACACCATACGGTAAGTAAACATTTTCACAATTTAATGGAATGCAGTGAGGATGATAGACGTTGTGTATCATAACATCTTGATGTCGGGACAACATATTCTTGATGGCATATATGGAATGTATTTATTAAAAAATTTCACATTAATGGGGGTTTCACATGATTTCCAACCTTTTTAGATGGTGGATAATCTTATATTGATATAAATTATGTATAGTAAATTTCCCTTCCCATTTGGGTTCCATCATTTGAGGATTATACCACATAATAATTGGTGTTATGGGAGCCAACCCGAGTTCTCCTTAGATGACAAAAGTAGTAGATCCTTTTCATTGAAAGCCCATGCAATCAGTTTCAGGTGAACTCCATGTTTTTGAAATGTACACAACATGTTCTAATTGATTCGTTCCAATTCATCATTCCATTTTCCCGATTTCTCATCATCCAAGTGTTTACAAAAAATGGCTATTCGGATTGCAGGCAACATGAATTCTATGGGTAACAATGCCTATATCTTTTACACTAATGATTATGGAATTTCATCAGTATCAATACTCATGGTAGTACGGTAGTCCCCTAAACCATAGATGAGCTTTTCTAGGAATGCAACTTTTTCATTTATCACCATCATCATGTGTATATTTTTCATAGTCTTATTTAAGGCTTTTGTATATCCATTTTAAAATTCAGGAAAGATAGATGAATGATTAGAATCAATATTTTACTCATTCTACAATTTCATTAAGTCTATAGAACATATCCCTATTCCATTTTCCATATGTATTGTGGGATGGACACTAAAACTAGTATTTAAATTGCACATTATGATGTGGGTGATATTCTTTTTCTTGACTTCCTTGAATGGTGTTTCCTCATCCTACTTCGATAAGATGTTGGTAGAGGTAAGGATGCACTTGAAAATTTTAGATGTCAATGGGGGATATGTCCCCAAACCATCCATTTTCAATATGGATAATGGTCATGAATATTTAGATGTATATAGAAATTCTGAGGGCTGACAGATTAGTTTTCCTAAATTTTTCATGAATAATATTTCATGCTGAATTACACATAGTTGTTTATCATGGTTTTCTTGTAGTATCCCAAATTCCAGATTTAGTGTGAGACCATGGTCCTATACTGATGAGCACTGCAGGATCCAATGTGGGATTCTTCCATAACTATTAAATTTTCATTATTTTTTAAGCATCTGATGATGAATCTAATAAATCCTTATTTCAATATTTATTCTTTCTCATCTAGACCAAATTTTTTTCCATAATTTTTATTTCCACCATCAGATATGTTCCCTTACATTTTAATATCATGGGAGGATCCCATATTGGAGGTAAAAAATTATTGGATCTATCCCTCCATGGATGGATATTGGTTCATCACGATCTGTGGTAGAGAAGATCAGATTAATTTATCCAATATCCGAAATAGTGATTGATGAAACCATCCATTAGTTTGTGATACAGAGTCTTTCATAATTTCGATCTGTGTCCTCTAAGACTGTGTCTGCATTAACCAATACAATGGTAGATTCATTTTGTGATTATGGGACATGATGTAACGTGGGTTTGAAATGGAACTTCCCCATTATTCACCTGATGTATCCAGTGAGAGGGGCTAGTTCTTCTTTCTTAATAGATTATTCCCCATTGATGTTCATTTTCACTAGCTCCTAATCCCATTTGTTATTAAAGAAGGCTATTTTTACATTATGGATAGTTCAAATCTAGTGATGAGGAATTGTTACTCTGCCTCAGTATTGATGAATTCTTAAGAAAGTGACAAAGAGTGGGGAAAAACATCTCTTTATAGAAAACAAAATTAAATATGTAAGGAAACCATATTATGTCCTGTGTTTTCTGATCTCTTTTCTAAAGGACACAAGGAGGAGCTATCAAAATACACATCTCATGTCTAGGGAGTGTCATGGGAATTGAAAACCTCCTCATCTAAAAGCGAGGTATCCATTTTTTTTACTTTCATTAGAGGGATACACTATGGTTAAATAAGTTAGGGCTTTCCATTTTAATGACTTTGGTGATACAATTTAGTTTTTATATTGATGAATAATTTCTACTCATCGGGAAAACTTCCATATCATCATGGGATGCCCAACGATGTATTTTATTGGATCCACACAATATACTAGGCGGGCTTCATGGGGATGTAGGTAATGCCAATTATTCTGTAATATAAATATGAGGGTGAGATAGTTCTTCTCGTCATTTGAGTATAAAGTCTTATTACCTATCATCATTGAAATTGACAATTATATTCTTTTCTCACTCACTACATAATTATTTTTTGGAAAGTTATCCCAATTAGTGTTCCATGTGGAACACAAATAATATGAGTGGATTTCCTTCCACTTATGGCATCAAGATCAATGGGTGTATTTGGTACAGCTTCGTACCTTCAAATAATTCTTTTCATTCCCCTTCCCATTAATGGGAAACCACCTTCTTCTTAATATTGGTAAAGTGGGAAGATTTTCAGGCCATGTTTGCTATGAAACACTAAATTTAGAGGTGGATCCCTTCGATCCCCCCCATATACTTGATTTTATGATGGGGTGACCTTTCTAATTTATCATTATTCTATTTTGGGTTTGACCTCGATGCCATGATGACATTCTAAAAATCCAAGGTACTTTAGTGATGTAACCTTGAATGTAAATTTCAGTGGATTTATCAATAGAATATAGTGTTCAAGATTGTAGATGACTGTTGGAGATCCATGATGACTTCATCCAACCATCCGAATATGACCACCTAGTTGTCAACATATAATTCTGATATTCACCCTAAGAAAGGCTCGATGATAAGATTCATGCTGAGTTGATAATTTGATAAAAGATTTTTTTAGTCAAAGGTAATGACCTTATTGAAAACATACCCTATGGTTCAATGAAGGTAATCACTTCACCTTATTTTGGGGACATAATTATTTGATAGCACTCTAAATAATCATCCATGAAGGAGAAGTCCGGAAAGGAAGTGGATTCCTTGAACAAGAGTTTTGAGATAGTAATTGGAAATTATATATTTTAAAAATGTTTATTATGGACTCTAAAATTGTGAAAACCATAATAATCCCATTATTTTTCTTAATTTGAGAAATTTTAGAGAGCCATATTGGGTTTGGTAATTCTTGGAAAAAGTTTGATTTTATAAATTGGTCAACTTCTACAACTAAATTGATAGAATTGGAGGCATAAATCCCTATGGATTACTTCTTAAAGTCCCAATGGTCATCAGGTTAGATGATATGGTGCACATCCACAATTTTATACACTTTGAGCATTTCAATGTAGTTACAAATAATAAAATTTCATTATTTCATTTTAAATGTAATGTATATCTCCCTACAGTCAAGGGGAATTGAGGCTCTAATCATTCTAGGTCATGAGACTTCTTTTTTTCATTGATTCACCTTCTAGAGATCATCTATGGCAGACGATATGCCTTACTCGAATAAAATAAGGGTGTTACTAAACTTTCATTTAAAATTTTTGTATGAATAATAATAACAAAATTTTTATCTTTATATAATCCTTATAATTTTAGAATCCATTTATTGAGTTTCTTAGAAATAATGAAAAAAATACATTTTTTCAGATAAAAGAAGTAATTTTTAAAAAATGCAATTTTACCGGTTTTTAATGGAGAACCCTTGATAAATAAAATATTTGAAACTTTTATATATTCAATTTGATAAAATAAACTTCTTCATTAGAATCAGGACATAATAATTTATTTTTAATAAATTTTTTGTGTTTTTCAGATAACGTTCTTATTTGGGTGAATAGTGAACAATAATATATTTTAACTGAAAACAACATTTTAATCAAATTAATTTGTAGTGTTAAATTATAAATTTTAATGTTTTGAATGTATAAATATATTATATTTTTATTAATTATTCCATTTTTATTTGTTGGAAAAAATTTCACTTTGAAATTGAACATAAACAAGTATCAATCTTTTGTTTGTTATTATTTCTTAAAAACACGGTTTTTGGTTTTGACAATATGAATTGATTTTAAATTAATAAATTAAACTAATATATTATTAATATGGTAATATAGACTTAATTTTTGAATTCAGAATATCAAAATTATCTTAGGTTGAAATTTTGGTATTTTTCTGAAAACATTCAATTTTTGGCGAATAGTTTAAACAATAAGTTATTGGTTAAAACTGAATTTTTATTTAAATAATTATTTATTTTATTTAAATATATTTTAGATCATAATATATACATAATACCTATATAATTTTAATATAATTCATTGGATTCATTTTATAATATGTTTAGATTTATAAAAAATTTATTGATCTGTTTACCGTCTTTTACCAACCTTCTAGGAGAATTTGAAAATTTGCAAAAAAACATAATTTTACCATTTATGTGAGTTAAATTTCAATACTCCGGGAGACATGGATAACCTTATTATGTAAAATTTGGTTCAATATGATTAAAATAATTTTGGGTGAATAGTAAGTTTTGACTATTATTTACCGCGGTTAAAGTTAAATATGGTAATTTAAGAGAAAAATAATTTTATAATAATAGAAAATTACTTTAGAACTAGTCCTAACCTTATTGGATGTGTAAAGAAAGACTATGGGGATCATTGGTTATATTTTGGGACTCCATGGATCCACTTATGAATGATAATGACACTTTATTTTAATTAACTTAAAGTAAATGAATAAATTACATAAACAAATATCTTTTACTAAATAAATTTTTACATGGGGTTATATAAGTCATCCTTTCGAGTAAAAAAATTCATTGTAAAGGAAAAAATATTTCCTACACAATTTTATTTTATTTATATTTTTTAGAAATTAAATAATTTAATTTATTTATAACATAATGATGATGCAGAAATTACCTTTTAATGAAATATTAAAATAATTGATATTATAAATAACCAAATAAATGTAATTTGAGACTTTTTATGAATTACAATAATTTTATAGGTATATATGACATTCTAGGGTTGATTGAATGATTTTTTTTTGAAGTAATAATGTTGTTATTAATTTAACAAAAACAAAATAGCAAATAGTGTCAAAAATGAAATAAGAGAGTTTTTAAAACCAATATTATATTATTAACAGATATTCTATTCCTAAATATCAAGGGTTCGTTCAAAGCCTTAAATAATATTATATATTTCATTAATGAACCACTTGATGTTCTCTTGTAAGTTTATTGTATGTTGATTAACCATATAATATAAAAATAAAAAGAGACATGGTAAATGTCAAACTAATTAAATAAGAGTCAAATCTATAAGATGACATTATTATAGTGACAAAAACCTGTCTAAACTTATTGGTTCAGTTATTTTCGACTCATCCCCACCTTATCCTCAGAATAATTTATTTTTGAACCATTATAAACCAAAAAGGATATTATTATAAAATAATATTTCAATCTTATCGTAGGGTGACCCTCACCCCTCTTATAAAAAGTCACTCCCCCTTCTCTCAATATCACAACTTCAAAGCCATTTGGATCGGAAAAACCATGCCCAAATATCCTTTAAATTGTCCTGACTTAATCCTCGAGGACATTATTTTGTATGAAAGCCATCCTATGGAGCCCATTTTATAAAATAAAAAAGCAGAACCCGAAGAAGATGTAAATATTTCATCACATCATTCAAGTTCTTTTCTTCTTCCACTACTTCATTCCTTGATGTTTAAATTATTAAAAATTAACTCTAGTATATTCTATATACTGTGATGTTATTATAAATATGTTACAACCATATTCATTATTCTATCCAACCTTTGAATGAAATATCACCACACATGCATACGTAGGACTTACTGTATCCACGTTATGGTGTAGTTGTTATTCAATACATTATTATTTGGATGGGTATAATAATTATTTATAATTGATGTAAATAATAAATATAACATGATGAGGAATCTGTATATATGATTTACTATCCAATTATATACGATTTTAATATCAAAATAATGATATTGTCACTCGTGCGTACGTACGGATTACCGTCTCCACAAACTCGTTGTAATTCATTCCTCATCGTAACCATTCAAAACTAAATTTCATTCGATGATTGAAAATAATGATTAAAGAATTGATGTCATTCTGTATTTGAATAAGAAACATCCCATCCATAAAAAACATGACTCATGAAACAAATAATATAAAGGAAAACGAATCAGTTAACACCTGAAATGATGATAATACTAAAATATCATTAACAAAGCATTATTAGAAGATAATATATGATATCAAAATTATTTATAAGGTTCTTGTGTAATTTAAATACAACGATTTAGCTATTATACATGAGATTGACATACCATCGACCAAGGAAAAGTACATTGTAAGGGTTAATTCTACAATGTCTTCATTATCCGAGGTTGTATATATGTAATTATCAACTGGGACCTCTTTATCATCCACATCCATGTTTCTTAATAAATTTATTTCAAAACATTTTTACTATTTAATATACAATGAATTAAAGTCATTGATACACTTATTTGACCATATATGTTTTTAGAAGAATCCTTTAATCTTTTTCCAAACAAGGTACTTTATTACCATTTTGAAAAAATTAAGGTAAGAATGACTTTTTTTAACTTATATGGCGGGTGTGGCTATTTTCTTCCGTTACAACTTCGTCGAAGCTTCCCATACAAGTTTATAAAAATATTTTAAAAATAAATTTTTTCATTATAATTATGTGAATCTTAAATTATTTCATAATAGAACGAAATATTTCTCTCAAATAGTTTTGATATCATCTATGTCAAAATACTTTGATATATTTTACACTTGTTTGTAGTTGATTTATTATGATACAAATGTTTCATATAATATTAATGGTTTTTGATATGTTTGACTTTGGATGAGTTTTTTTATGCCATTCATGGTTTATGGTTAATATATTGACATTTAGTATGCTTGTTTTAATACGAATGTTTATGTTATATTTCATCCTCTTTTTATGATTAATGTGTTGAACTAGTATGTTCCAAGTTGGGGACCTGTAAATGTAAGCCCTCCGAGTTGGGGTCCGGTTATTGCAGAACCTCTAGGTTGGAGTTTGGTTATAGAGGCTCTCTAGGTTAGAGTACAGTTATAGAGGCTCTCCGGGATGAGGTCCGGTTATAGAGGCTCTCTGGGTTTGGGTCCCGTTATAGTTAGCCCCTGGGTCCTGGCACGATGCCTTGACACAGAAATTAATGTCTGGTACTATACATTACCTCATTATATAATTAGTTATTACATTTTATTATTTGACTAGTAGAATATCCTTGTACATGTAAATATGGGAATTTTTTATTTATTTTTTCCATATTATGTTCATGTTTATGTTTAAAATTCGGTTGTTTTTATTACACATCTTGACTTAAAATTTAATATCTTCCACAAAATTATTTACCCTTACTGAGCATCTGATATCACTGCTTTATTATGTTTTATTTTCCTAGGATCCCATGATGTGTTTTATGTTTATGATCTAGGGTTAAGCTAAGGGAAAAATGGAATTCTCAAAGGATTATTTTTGTGTGTTGTATGTTGGAAATTGTAATGTAACGTTCATGTCTATAATCTATTTTCCAAGACTACTAAACTGATCGGTCGTTCAAGACGTGATTCCTGCTAATCATGCCAATGTTTTAAAATAATGCACCAAATATTGGAATCTAGGGTTTGGGCATTATAATTGGTATCAAAGGAAGTTTATCAATAAACATGGAAACTATATTAAGATAAACACTGATTAGAGCACACTACCCTAAGATATAATTTGAGGATTAGTATAGAAGAACTTCCTAGAATATGTTTAGTGTAGAGATTTTGTGAGATTTCCAAAGAATATACATCCCTGTGTGGATAAGAGCAGGTAGATGCGGCTCTGGAACAGATTTACCTAGGGGTAAAACCCGAAAACATCGCTTTGAGCTAGACTCGAACAAGAACTGGTGCATGACAATGGGCATTGCTTCACTCTTGGTTACGACACTCCCGGGGGATATGAATAGGATAATTCTCATTTTCATTACAAATAATTATGAAGGATTTATGAGTATATACCTCATAAATGAAAATGTTTTTATGATTATGGATTATATCCATAAACTATTCAATTTAAATTTGGTATATTACAAGTTTGGAATTAGTCATTTCAATTCATAAACTATCCTAGTGTAAGCCATTGTATAGAAATGGAGACCAATAGAAGAAATGTGAACTCCAGAAATATGTATGATCCAAGGGTAAGAAGAATCATATCTTTTATAGTATTAAGCCATCATTTAGAAGGGAAATAGTATTCCATGTATTCTCATCATATAAAGAAATAGTTTCATGTGCTAATAAGATAAGTATAGAATTCTTTGAGTCATGTGGCTTTGAAGGGAAGCAAGAGAATAAATGGATGGAAGAGAGAAATAAGGATAATCGGAAGAGGGAAAAGAAGTATTTTCGTATATGTGATAATTTTGGAAAGAATCTCCTTTGTAAATAATTTAAGGTAATGGGACTTTGTTATAATTGTGGAGAAAAATGACTCCATGTACGTGATTTCAAGGGTAAGAAACAATTTTCAGATGTATAATTCTTCATCTGAAAGGCGTTGGGACACTACATAAATCAATGTCCTAGTATTCAGAGTATACCTTAAATCATGCTATTAGATAATAATCATGTTATGATACTACCTCAAATGAAGATGAATGACTATTGTTCTAATGATGTTATTATAGGTTTATTTCATTTGACTGTTGTATCGACAATATACTAGTTATATGAATTATGGAGATAAATAAAGATTTTACTGCAGTACTATTTTATTGAGGATATTAGATTATATGGTTTTATGAAAAGTGACTTAATAGTAAGCCTCACTTTTTGGAAAAATAAATGGTTGAAGGAAATGTAATCCTTAATATGGTCCTGATAATGAGGTAGTGATTTTGGAATAAGGGATGGTTGATTTGGATAAATTATATTGGATATTCTTGACTTCCAGGGAACTGATTAATTGTTTGTTTGTTTCATCATTGTTGGAATATACTGTATTTTTTTATATAAGGAATATATCCAGTATTTTATAAAGGATAATAGATCATGAATATAATAAATATGGTTTTATGGGAATTCAGGGTGATACCATGTTCAAAAATAATACATGATAAATGTTTTCACATGTTATTACATGGAAAAAAAGATCTTTATTGTGTTTAACATCATTTTAATTTTTGGACAGTGAGTTTGGATAGAAGTATTTTTGGATATTTTTAATGGTTGGAATGGATAATGTTTGAAATTGGAAACCATTTTTATGTTAATTTTTTTTATTTTTATAAAATAGACAACACACAGATTGTGTGTAACCTGTCGTGTCAAACAAAGCTGTGGGAATCAAACTCACAACCATAGTGTGATTGGTATTTATCACCAACCACTAGACTACGTGAAGTCTCTAGATTGTATAATGTAGTTTCTTTTTTTAAAGGGTCTGATAGGTAAATTATAAATTCATTTTTTGGAACACTATATGAATAGGATAAATAAAATATTTTTTTAAAGTTATGTTATCTTTTCGAGTGATAGATGAGTTTTTGGAAGATATTAGTTAAAGGATAGAACTCAAATTTTCAGGTATATATATTTATCCTCTCATATTCTATGATGAAATTAATTCTTAAACTTTAGGTAAGGGATCTTTAAACTAAAAATTTGTTATTCAGATACCTTATGTTTTTTTTAAACCGATGATGTTTTAAATCATCATAGATTGATGGATTTGTGGCCCTCAATTATACAATTTCTGGTGAATGATGACCTCAATCACTTACAATAAATATTTACATTTCCCACCAATTATGTGCCTCTAATTTCCACTAATGTTCTCTTTATCGAGATCATAATTTAGTGGTGACGTTTTTATTCCCATTTTCCACTTATCAAAAATAAATTTTATTAACCTAATTTCCGTTTTGGGTATTCCAACAACGGTATATTCTATTTTCAACCATTCATTTTTGAACACAAATTTCAAATTCTTAGGATACAATTTAATGAAGTAGGGAAGAATGTCACATCGCATGATTTCATAGTCTGTTATTCCATCAAAGTAATTCAATAACTTGTACTACATGCAACACAGAGTTCAAGCGCACCACGACTTACCAAACTATCTGTTCAAAAGAGGTTATGTATAATATTAACTAAATTTTGAACTTTATATAATCCTTATAATTTTAGAATCCATATTAGGAGTTTCTTAGACATAATGAAAAAAAATATTCATTTTTTTAGATAAAAGAAGTATTTTTTTTAAAAAAATGCAATTTTACTGCCTTTTAATGGTGAACCCTTTTTAAATACAATATTTGAAGATTTTATATATTCAATTTATCAAAATAAACATCTTCTTTAGAATCTAGACATAATATTTTAGTTTCAATAAAAATTTGGTGTTTTTCTGATAACTTTAATATTTGAGTGAAATTCAAAAATTCTATATTTTTTTTGAGAACAAATTTTTTAATCAAAATAATTAGTAGTGTTAAAATATTCATTTTAATGGTTTGGAAGAATAAATAGATTATATTTTTAGTATTTAAATCATTTGTATTTATTGTAAATAATTTCACTTTGAAGTTGAATATAAACAACTATTAATCTTTTGTTAGTTATTATTTCATAAAAACACGCTTTTTGGTTTTGACAACGAGATTTAATTTTAAATTTATAAATTAAAATTCAATGATTTTAATTTGGTAAAATAGATTTAATTTTTGAATTTAGAATATCAAATTTATCTTAGGTTGAAATTTTAGTAATTTTCTGAAAACTTTCAATTTTTGATGAACAGTGAAAACACTATGTTATTGGTTAAAAACAGCTTTTCATTTAAGTAATTATTTAAATTATTTATAATTATGTTAGTTAAAAATATATATATAATACCTATATAAGTTCAATATAAATAATTGGAGTCATTTTATAATAACTTTATTTATATAAAAATTTTATTGAACTTTTTACCGTCTTTTACGCACCTCCTTGGAGATTTTTCAAATTTGCATAAAAATTAATTTTAACATTTCTGTGAGTTGAATTTAAAAATTCTGAGTTAAATTTTTATCCTTATAATGTAAAATTATGTTTAATAATATGAAAATAATTTTTGATAAATAGTAACTTTTAACTTTTATTTATAGCGGTTAAAGGTAAATATATTAATTTAAGGTAAAATCAATATTATAATAATACAAAATTACTTTAACACTTCTCCTAATCTTATTGGATGAGTAATGTCCAACCATGGGAATACTTGGGTAGATATTGGGACCCCGTAGAGCAACTTATGTATGATAATGACAAATTATTTTAATTAACATAATGTAAAGGCAAAAATGACATAAACAAATATCATTTAGTAAGTCAATTTTTACATGAGGTTATATAAATAATATTTTCAGCTACAAATATTCAATGAAAAATTAAAATGATTTCCTAAATAATGGTATTTTATTTATATATTATTTATATAAGATAATATAATTTATTTATGATATAATGATGATGTAGTAGTTACCTTATTAATGAAATATTTAAATAATTGATATTATAAAAATCCAAATAAATGTAATTTGAGACTTTTATTGAATTACACAAACATTCTAGGTTAATATGACAAGATAAGGTTGAAGAAATGAATATTTTTTGAAGTAATAATACTATTATGAATTTATCAAAAACAAAATAGAAAATAGAGTCCAAATTGGCATAAAAGAGTTTTTTAAACAATTATTATATTATTATGTGATATTCTATTCCTAAAAATCATTGGTTCTGCCAATGGTTTAAAATAATATTATATATGTCATTAATGAACCACCTGAGGTTCTCTTGAAGTTTATAGTATGTTTTTTAACCTAATAATACAAAAATACAAAGAGACATGGTAAATGTCAAACTAATTATCTAAGAGTTAAATCTAAAAAATGAGGTTAATATAGTGACCCAAACCTGTATAAAACCTATTAATTTAGTAGTTTTAGACACATTCACACATTATCCTAGAAATAAATCATTTTATAACAATTAGAAACTGAAAATTATTTTATTATAAAATAATATTTAAATCTTTTTCTATGGTGCCCCACACAGCTCTTATAAAAAGGCACTCCCCCACCTATCAAATTCAAAACATCAAATCAATTTGGATCACCCAACCCCTGCCCAAATACCCTCTCCTCTGTCTTCACTTCATTCTAGAGGCCTTAATTTAGTTATAAATCCATCTTAAGGATCCATTTTGACCAAATCAATAGGAAAAATCCGATGAAGAGGTAAATATTTCATCACATCTTTCAAGTTCTTTTCTAATTCTACATCTTCTTTTCTTGTATTTTAGATTATAAAATAATAAATCCAGTATCTTCTATATATTTTTATGTTATTATAAATATGTTACAACCATATTCATTATTATATCCATCCTTTGAATGATATATCATCATACGTGCGTACGTACGGCTTACCGTCTCCAGGTCGTGGTGTAGTTGTTATTATTTATATTATTATTTAAATGGGTTTAATAATGATTTATAATTGATCTAAATAATAAATATAACATTATAATGATTCTATATATATGATATAACATCCAATTATATATGATTTTAATATAAAAACAATGATATTGTCGATCGTGCATACATACGGATTACCGTCTCCACAAACGTGATGAGATTCATTCCCCATCGTACCCATTCAAGACTAATTTTCATTTGATGATTAAAAATAATGTTTAAAGACTTGATATAATTATATATATGGAAAATAAACTTCCAATTGTTAACTAACATGACTCACATAACAAATAATATAATGCAAAATGATTCAGTTAACACCCAAAAGGATAATAATACAAAAAATTCATTAACAAAACATAATTAGAAGATAATATATGATATCATAATAATGTATATGGTTCTTTTATAATTTAATAACAATTATTTAACTTTTATATAGGAGGTTAACATACCATAAACCAAGGAAAAGTACAAGGTAAGGTTTAATTATATAATCTCTTCATTATTCGTGGTTGTTTATACATAATTATCATCTAGGACCTCTTTATCATCCACATACACGTTTCTTAAAAAACATTATTTCAAAATATTTTTACTATTTACTATACTATGGTTTAAAGTCATTTATACCCTTATTTTACCATATATGTATTTAAATAAATATTTCATCATTTTCCAAACAAGGTACTTTATAACCTTTTCGACGAAATTAAGGCAAGAATGTCTTTTTTTATCTTATACAGTGGGTGCAGCTATTTTATACCATTATAACATCATCAAAACCTCCCTTACAAGCTTATAAGACTATTTTATAAAGTCATTTTTTCATTATAATTATTGGCTCTTAAATGATTTCAAAATAGAAAGAGATATTTGTCCCAAATAGTTTTGATTTCATCTATGTCAACATCCTTTGAGAAATATTACACTTCTTTGAAGTTGATTTATTATGATACAAATATTCCATATTTTATTTATGGTTTTTTGATAGGTTTGACTATGGATGATTTATTTTTATTTCATTCATGGTTTATGGTTATATAATTTACATTTCTTATGCTATTTTTAATTCAAATGTTTATGTTATATTTCAACATCTTCTTAAGATGAATGTGTTGGACTAGTATATTCTGGGTTGGGGACTGGTGAAAGTAAGCCCTCCGGGTTAGGGTCTGGTTACATCAGACTCTCTCATTTGGAGTCCTATTATAGAGGCTCTCTGGGTTGGAGTCCAGTTACAGTGGCTCTCTGGGATTGAGTCTGGTAACAGAGGCTCTTCGGGTTTGGGTCCAGTTACAGTTATCCCCTAGGTCTTAGCACGAGGCCTTAACACAAAAATTAAAGCCCAGTACTATATATCCCCTAATCTTGATATTAGTTATTACATGAAATTATATGACTAGTAGAATAACCATGTGCATGTTAATATGGTAATTTTGGTATTATTTTTTCCATATTGTGATCATGTTTATTTTTAAACGTCTATTGTTTTTATTACACATCTTGCCTTAAAATTTTATCACTTCCACTAAATTATTTACCCTTACTAAGAAACTGAGCTCACCCCTTTCTTATGTTTTATTTTCCTAGGAACCCAAGAAGTGTTTTATTTTTAAGATGCAGGGTTATGTTAAGGTAAAAATGTAATTATCAAAGCATTTTTTTGTGTTGTATGTTGTAAATTGTAATGTAACGTTCATGTCAGTAATCTATTTTCCAAGACACATAAAACGATCGGTCTTTCGTGACATGATTCCTTGTAATCATTCCATTGTATTAAAATAATGCACCAACTCTGGGAATCTAGGTTCGGGGAGTTACATCATGAATCTGTTCCCAATCCCTCTATGGAATTAATTACCCTAATAAAATTTACCATAGGTTAAATATATATTATATGAAAATGGGGATCATTTGGTGAGTCTATATGTATGAATCAGTGGTTATTCAAGAATATACCTTAAGGGTTGTATCCCAATATGTTGAATCCAAATAACTAGGTACTTATGAATATGATTCCATATGGGGAGGTGATTAAAATGTTGAGGATGTGATTAAGACATTATGAGTCTTCCTACCTATCATGTTTTATTGATAGAATCAAATTCCACATTGTTCAATAAACTAAGTTATTTTAACATCATGTAGAAATAACATATATGAGGAAACTTTAGACACTAGGTACAAGAGACCATAGCTTAAAGAGACATCATATATATCCTATTAATAGTTAGAATTAGTGTCACATTAGTTTGACCACACCCTTAGGACTATCCCCAAGGTAGATTCCCTTTGATTGGGGTAGTTATATCATGCCACTCATTTGGGACTACACATTGTGGTTATCCTAGATGGTGGAGGTTTTTTTGTGAATGTTATAACCATTGAAAATCCCTAGAAAATGTGATCCATGATCAGTGTGAGAAACAAGTGATTGAAACTAATGACTCTAACTACATATTGTTTTAGGAATTATGTACAATGAAAGACCATTATATGCATTATATTTTTTTCAATACATATGAAGGCATATTATACATGGTTGTTAGAGATGGAGTCAGAGTTTAATTGATAAGTTGGTTCCCATGTCTGCTGATGAATGATGTGGAATGATCAGTCCATGGGGATGATTGGTTACAGATAGTGTAAAATTAAGATACATTATGGAGAAAACACCGAAGTGGATTTTCATTTGATCTCAAGCCATATGAATGTATCCTATGTATCCTAGTTATTGCTAGAATAAGTGTTCACATATTTATTTTTATTACAGATTATAGTATGGGGTTTCTAAAATTTGTGTGATATATCATATTATGCTACTGATCAAAGGCTATAAACTAATGTTACCCTAGAATGTGGTACATATCATATTATTTTCCTGATAGGTGATTACATAATGAGGTTTACATGGAATGTGTGAAATATCAAATTGTGCTACTGATTAAGGATCACACACTACGGTCTCCCTTGTATGGAGTATGGAAAAGTTTATCATGTTATTGGATGTCTGCCTAACCTGGCCTAGTTGTCTCCCGAATCATCTTGATTATCCACCTGATATTCCTTGATTTCCTAACTAGAGTGTATGAATATGTATGTCCAAAGACAACCAAATGACCTATTTTAATTTCATTAATATTTTCACATTATTTAAATAGAATACATGAAGACCATAGAATAATCAATTTTGTCTTTTGTGGAGGAAAACAAAAGTCCTAGATGACAAATCCAAGATTCCATCACATTATCCGGGATGACATTCTTGGAGTGTGATGTGAGATCTACCTGACATATCTGATGTACAAAGTGATACATGAATGATATGTACTAGTGTCCATTACATGATCAGGCATGACATGTTTGGAGGGTATCATGTGATCTGGTTTACGTGTCCAGAGGACATCAGAAGACCTCACAAATGTGTCCTGAAGGATATCACATGACATAGAAGAAAATCTTAAAGGGTATTTCATGAGATGACTTAAATTCGTGGAGGGTTTCACAGAAGATGGCTATCATGTCTGCAGGACATCATGAGACCCAACAGATAACAAATATTGTCAGCATATGATTTGAGCGACATGTCTTGAGGACATAAAAAATCTATATTTTGTGCCCATAATGCATCATGACATGCCAACAACATTCTGATGGATTCCATGGGAGTTTTCTTATATGCTTGAGGGGCTTCGAAAGATCCAAATAGTTTTACAATAGAGATTCATGTGATTTAAGAAACATTCTGTAATGCTTCAACATGAACTGGATGAACATGTGAAGCACATGAGTATCTAAGTATGTGTTCATCATAGGAGTCTCCCATATTTTATCCATTTATTCCAAATTTTATAGAATGTTTTATTTATATTTTTTTCAGAGGTATATATTTTATAAGAGTCTTTTCATTTAGAATATATATTAGTATCCCTCACATAATCTACCGAAATCCTTCGTGGGATCTCAAGTGACCATGTGAAATGACTATTCATGCCTTATGATCATTTAGATCAATCCCAAAATCGTTACATAGAGTTATACCATGGAACTGTCAGGATGGAATCTCTTAGAATCTTACTCTTATGAAATCTTTCCTTTTAATTACATAATGTTTTCAAACACATTATCTTTTAATATTTAGTTTCATGTAAATAGGGTACATAATACATAAAATCATAACAAATTCTTATAAAACAACTTGAAGGTAATTTTCATGGGTTTTATCTATGGTACTTTTACACTATCTCTTATCATTAGAATATATAGAAAAGGGAATGTGTGATCATGATGCCTAATAAGGGGGTAAGAAAGAGAAACAAAAAGCATGTGATCATGGGACATATGAGTAAGAACAAGATTCAGAAAAATAATGCATGAAAAAGCGTCATATAATAAAAAAAATAAAATGAATCATAACATGGAAATGTGGATACAACATTTAAATGAGACATTCATAGTCATAACACCATGTTTTATCACCATGGTTTAAAAAATAATAATTAACCACAATATTCACCAAGGTGTCAAAACACAATTCATTTCTTGATATTAAATTCCTTACCAAGTGATTTTGAGTTCTATAATGGAGAAACATTAATATTTATAATTATCATATTATTTACGTAGTTCATATTAAATCATTTCAATTTATGGATTCATAATTTCTTTTTTATTAAAATACTGGCTTATAAAGGAGCATAAAGACATGACTATAACGTCATTTTTAAACAATAAAAGAAACTCTGGGAGTCATATAGGTAAATCCCCTAATAAAAAATAAATTTTAAATCTATTTGAATACCCATTTAAAAGAATAGTGTACAAGGTATTCAAATAAAAATTAAATTATAAGTTATCAAGCAATAGTGGAAAATTTTGGAAATAAATTCTATAGCATGATGGGTATAAGACATAGTTTTATAAAAGTGTTAATTGAAAGGGGTAAAGGGTTCACATTCATAGTAAATTCAACCAATAGTCTTGGGATAATATAAATTAGACAAAAAAACCTATTTTTGATATTAGAAAGTATAACACATGAAATGGGAACTTTAATGGAAAAGAGAAGTGAAGATTTTTCTTACTGTTAATAGATGTTTCTAAAAGAGGACGATGGAACCTTGGGGTTATAAGGACATCATCGACAGTCCATGTGAAGAAAATTCATGAGATATTCAAGGAATATTGATTAGGTGGGAAGTAAAATGGAGAAATGAGTAGGTATTTGTAGAAAAAGTAGATATATTTTTTAATAATTTCATAATATCAGTTTTGGAGAAAATGTCATGGAACATGGAAAATTATTAGGTTATCCAATTTTCTTCTCAACGTTTTAGACATTTGGGTCAATTTTAAAGTTATTTTAATCATCTAGAACCAAAAATCATTTTCAGTACATATTTTGGAATGGAAGAGTAAAGATTCCGAAAAGTAATGATTTCAAATATAATATTTTCATTTCTAGAATTTGTAAAGTCACTATAGTTTTGAAAATTTATTAAAATATATTAAAATACATAATATTAAGAAAATAACATATTTTAGGTAGTTTATTATTTAATTAATTAATACAACATGATGACATAAATATGATGTCGTTAAATATATAGAAAAACAAAATTTTTATTATTTAATATTAATGAATAATTTTTTTGGAAAATATTTATATATTCACCCTTACATATTTTCATCATGATGATTTATAAATATATTGTTTATTTTTTCAAAATAATTTGATATATATGAAAATGATTAAATTTAAATATAAAAACACCATATTTATTTAATAATTATTTTTTTTAGAAATATTCATGTTTTTAAAAATTATAAAATATTTCCTTGGACATTTAAAATTTTATTTTAATATTTATATTTAGTTATAATAATTTTCAAATACTATATTATTTAAAGAAATATTATTTCAAACAGAAGCATTTCTTATAAAAATATATACATTTTCAAGAATATTCTTATTATGTTTCATTTGTGTCAAATAAAACTATCAAGTCCATTTCAATTAAAAATATATTTTTTAAGAAAAGATAATATTAAAATGGAATTGATATAATAAAATTGTTACTTATAAAAATAATTAACACTAAGATATAGACACATAACCCATTATTAAATCAACGTAGGACCTAAGGGTATGGTGTGTGATGGTCGTACTTTCTAGGGGTCGATCAGATAACATTAACCAGGAGGTAATCTAGAGTAATTTGAAATTATCGCATAGGTAATTACATTATAACATCACTTATTGAATATTTTCTTAATATTGGTCTTTGGGAAACCCCCAGTGACAATACTACCCTCCCATGTTCTGAAAATAGTTTTAAAATTGAAAGACTCTTCTGATTTAGACCTTCTATAATTCTTTATATATCAATTGTTAATTTTCATTACTAATTATATACTATAATTAAAATATTAAAATTATTAAAAAACATCAAATCTTCCAATGTTCATATTGACCAATGGTCATATTGACCAATCTTCATATTGACCAATGTTCATCTTGACTAACAGTCATGTAATAGTCAAATCCCAGTGAACAAATTTACCAGTATACCCTATATATACCACTTCATTCATCACTAAAAATTTAATAAAATTTATATTAATGTGATATTTTAATTTTCATAAGATGTTGATTTTTTTAATATTATTTTATTAAAATTTTCATACTATTTTATGTGGGAGAGATAATTCTCCCTTATTACATAAATCCATTCTTTCTTAGTTTAGTTAAAAAAATTTATACTTTTCCCAGTTGTAATTTTGGAGTTTTTATTGGTTTCATGGATAACTGATTTAATGATCATTATTAAAAAGATAAATATTGTGAATTTCCCATTATTTTTGAAAATTATGATATTATATAATTTTTAAAAAACTTTTGTTGAAGAAAAAAATTTCACATAAAAAGTTTTGGTCATTACACCATTCCCCCACATAAGAAATTTAATCTCCATCATTTGAACTCATTTTCTCAATAAAGAATATATGAGGGTACTTTTTTCTCATTAACTCCTCATGTTCCCATGTCACTTCATCAAATTTATTATTCCATATAAAAAGTTTGATGATGTATGTAATCATGTTATGTATAACCCTCTATTTGTGTCCCATGTTCTCCACCTTATACTACTTAAATGAGGGGTCATGTTTTAGTTTTACCATCTATGGATTCAGTACATGAGAGTGATAATATATGTACACCCTCAAAAAAGATACATGGAGTGCATCATGAACATGATCAATATTTTGTGTAAGTGATATCTGATTGGGCACTGCTCTTATGAGATAAAGGGTTTCAAATGGTCCAATGTTCCTAGTTCTAAGCTTTCATTTCATTACAAATTGCATGAATCTCTTCCATCGAGATATCCAAATGAAAAATTACTCACAAAATAAAACTACAAGTACCATAAATGATTTTGACCATAGATATAATAAATTCTCTAAGTGTCATTAATATGAATATGGATGGCATAAACGTTTTTTGTCATCTCTTACACAGGACGAGGGCAAAGAAATGTTTCCTCACAAACATCATCCCAAAAAAATTTAGGTCTACATCACTTCCCATATAATTATTTATATGCATCCATTTTAATATGAAATTTTAAGAGGGTTTTCTATAGTAAATTAACTATTGATATGTGTTTATC
The DNA here is from genome assembly GCA_963277665.1 of Viscum album. NCBI lineage: Eukaryota > Viridiplantae > Streptophyta > Magnoliopsida > Santalales > Viscaceae > Viscum > Viscum album. The sequence goes on along the minus strand of OY728126.1, from coordinate 568,215,355 downwards.
TCACACATCGTTAAATTCCATTGACCACATTAATTAAATTTTCAATATTTTTTTAATAGTCATTTCATATTGGCTATCAGATTGGGGTGATATTCATATTCAAATTTATGTAATTATTAATATCTAGTTAAATACTTATCTATATTTTTTTATCCTTAGACCATGATAAGAAATGATAGAAAGTGGGACACCATATATCCTTACCAATTTCATTACATATATCTTTGAGAGTTGGTCAAGAGAAAAATCATCCTGGATAGAGATGAAATTTGATGCCTTGGTTGGTAAATCCGCTATAACCCATATTTAATTTTATCTATTTTATGTTATTGGGAGACTAATGAATAAGTATATAGTGATATTTTTATAATTCCTTGTTGATATGGTTAGTGGTAACAACACTCTGTTAAGAATTTATCACTCATCCTTCACTTGTTGACATACTAATCACCTTGTAGTGTAGTTGGTAATCTCCCTTTTTATATTTTCTCCCCAATAATTTTCATTAAATTCCATATACATATTAATGGTTCTAGTATTTCTATAAAATGAAGGGATATAAGGGTCTACCATAAAATCATTCTTCATCTATGTGATAGATGAGACACAAGGCCTTATACACAATTTTAGTACCCCTTCACAAACAATATTTAACTTTATAACCTAGCCATTATTCACATCCTCTATATTATTTTTTAACAATGGATTTTCTCTTTGTGATATCTTGATCATCTCCAATAATTATTTATGGGAAGTCATTTTGGAGATGGTTGATGATTTCCCTTCCCTTATGATTCCCACGTCAAATTTTTCTAGATCCTTGATCAAATAATATCCTTGAATCCTCATAATTTCCCACACAATAGGATTTTTCCTTCATAATGAATATGTTAATTGGGTTTCTCTTTTGGGGTAACAATTAACATAACATTAATCGTTTTTATGAAGTTCTAACCATCTATTTGGTATCATGTTCAATAAATTTTTTAGGAAAATTAGATTTCATTATTTCTAGTCTGTGTATATATCACATTTATCAAGATAAAGATAGTTCCTCTATATTATTAGATAAAAAATAATCACTTCAAGCTATATGTCGTGGGTAGAAAAATTATGATCATGAGGATTTAACTATCGTGATTCATAAAAAATCACCTTTAGTTTTTCATGAGGATGCACCCAAATATATTTAGTGATGTATTTATATAAATTAAAAATCCTATGCAAATACATCTTACATTTAAAATAGTTTTTGTATATAATCACTTCATCGGTTCGTGGAAACAATCTTTACAATCCTTTTTCTTGTTGAACATAGACCTATTTTGAGTTAACAATGTTAGTGGATTTCAATTTCATAAAAAAAATTCTTAACCCTATTATAATATCCTATCATACCAAGGAATCAATTAACCATAGTTAATTTTGTAGTATGAGGCCACTCTTCTACATATTTTTTCATCATAATGTAAACTAATATTACTTCATTGGTTATAATGTGGCCCAATAATGTGACATTTTGTAAGCAAAACTCATATTTTCCTTTATTCCAAGAACATTACCCTTTTTCATAGTTTCTAATATAACACTTATATAATAATAAAACTCTTCATATATTATGGAATATATCATAATATCAACAATAAAAACTACCGTGAATTTATGAATGTAGTCCTTAGTGAAAATACTAAACAATAAATAAATATTGTAGGATAATTTTTCAATCTTCAGGGCATAACAACAAACTAATAATTCATATATCTTTTTTGGAAGGATAACTTTTGGATATATTAATTATTAACCCTTAATATTTTTTACGTAGATCATATTCCATTCTTTGAGATCAATTAATCTCAATGAACCTTGTCAAATAACTCATCTATCCATGATAGAGGGTACTTATTTGTCACTATGATCTAATTGAGTTCTCTATAATATATGAAAGACATCATTCATATATCATTCTTATTTGAAAATAGAATAGCTAATCCCCATGGAGACATAAATGTTCAGATAAAACCCTTATTCATATGATAATATAGTGGTTTATTTAATTCATATAACTCTATATATTCTAATTTATTATGGATATTTGATATTAGATTATATCAAGTTATGAGTTAATTAGGGAAATCTACCTCTATTTCTAGGGGAGTTCTAGGTAACTTCTCAATAAAATGTTAATATATACCAAAATAATTGGGACATTATCCATCCTTATACTTTCATTTCATTATCCTGTTCACCAATCATCTCTATAAAGAAGGCTCTGGGAGGTGATTCTAGGAAAAAATTAGGGTGAGATATTTATCATTTGAAAAATATTACTAGTTTATGAAATAAAAAATACTAAGATATAATTTCTTCTACAGATGATCTTAGTAATATACATTGATATCTAGTAACTCCTTAGAATTTTATTTAATTCCACCATTTGAATGACTACTAGATTCAAATTGAGATTGTACTCACCAAATTTAATACAAATAGTTTCCATACATAGTTGAGGATAAGATAATTTATCCCGAATCCATGAATGATTACTCTACTTATCGTAGTTCAAGTAATTATTATATATTCTTCTCAAACATGTATGAAATAAAGGAATCTTTGGAACTAGAATCAACCAAGGTACATGCTAGCTTTGAGAGAACATTGACTATACATTTAACAACAACATTATTAACCTCAACATCAGCCATCATGATATAAAATCACCACCCTTCCTCACTTGGCCTATGATAAGGTTGATGGTAATTCCCCTCCAATATATTCAGATTTGGACATTTATTGGAAAAGTGTACAGGCAATCCACACATGAAGTATTGAAATTTAGACTGGGCATGAACCATCATCAATTTTTTGTTACTGCTGAAATGCTGAGGATTCATATCACCACAATAGTTCCAAGCAATATGTTAATCTCTTCCTCAAATTATGAACATTCATCCACCATGTAATATGTTCAAAAAATTATTATTCTAGCATTTTTTATATGTTGGAGGTTTCACTTTCTTTCCTCCCCTTATATGATCAATGTTCTTCCCTTAGATTGGATACATTTCTCCCTTCTTCAAATTCGATTGATGTGACCACTGCATCTATCCAAAACCTAATTAAATATTCATATTACTCCACACAATCTCCACATAGATTTTTTATTATATATTTTAAGGATTCCTCCATATATTGGGTCTCAGTATACAAAATAATCTATCAACCATTTATTTATGATCCATAATAATGCTTCAGGTGTATCAATAACATATTGTATAGTTTATCTCATTTCTTCACACCAATTCATTATCCATCTATTTTAGTTCAATGAATTACTACTTCATTTTCATTTAAATTGACATGAGAAAATATTCATTTAATAATATTCCCCTAAAATATTTCCACTTTGTAACATTGATATCCCTTATTATATTTCTGTTTTAATTAGATTACATCACTAATTAGCTACTACTGAGATGCAGTATACTTCCATGTTTACTTTCACTTACTCCAAACAATGGATTACCAAAAAAATATGTTTTCTATATGGCTAATATATTTTAAAAATATCAATGGTTCAATAGATCCACTAAATAAAGGCAGTCTTTAGAAAATGAGGGAATCAATGTAAATTTGTTCCCTTCTTGGTGATTCTAGAATCTTTACATGATTAAAGATATTTTTCTTAACTTGAGTTATTGGATTCATCATCCTTATTAATGTTTCAATTCCATATTCCATCATAATGATTTTGGTGCATCATCCATTGCACTCATGAAATCCATGGTTCCTCCAATTTCATTCCATTTTTCTAGTATAAAAAAACCTTAGTGAGAATGGTGTTACATTCATGAATGTTATAATTCAAAAGGGATTTTATATATTAAAACATCACACTTAATATGTTATTTCAGATAAAAAAATCATTTTCTTTATATCCTTTATAAATGTTCCTAAAAATATCTTGATTAACCAAATATATCCTCTGATAATTTCATACCATGTGTGTCGTAAGTCACATTTTCATGCACCAGTTACCATTCGAGTCAATCTCAAAGTTCTGTTTTTGGTGTTACCCCTAAGTACATCATTTTAAGAGCCACATCCACATGAAATATCCAGAAATGGATGTATTTTTTTCAAATCAACGAACTTAATAAGTACCAAAATTCCATTTCTTTCCCCTATATTAAGAATTGTCTGTAGGCTTATTCTTAATTTTTTAATGTCCTAATTTTGGAAAATAACAAAATCTTACATTTATTCCTACCATTGAATCCCCTATTAATTAAATAAATTTTCATTAAATGGTATAACTATAGGATCTATTAATGTTTGATTTCTTAGAAAAAAGGATCATGATAGATAAAACTGGAAAAAATTAACTTAAAACCACTTGAAAAACATATTCATGGGTTCCCTATATGTTGGTTTCAATAAATAACATATCTTGTGGAAATGCACCTACAAAAATTGGTGAGAATGAATTCCAGTGCTGGAATAAAAAATAGAGACAAAAAACTAGTGATCATGAGACATATCAATTATAACATGAGGAATAATAATAAAGAATATACTATAGTCTTCTAATAATGATAAAAACATGGATAATAAAATTTAAATTTTGCTAAAAAAATTAAATTAGAAATTTATAATCAAATGAAAATGGTTTATCACTAAGGTTTCATAACCAAAAATTACCATGGTTATTCACTGAGGAATCATAAAACATGTCATATATAGAGAATAAATAATTTACAAATGAATTGTAGCATTATTATAGAGTACCCATCGTAGGCATTAATTTTATGTGTGACAAGTATATCATAAAATATCATTTAATTAATAACTCATGGTGGATAAATAATGGTTTTCTTATAAATAAATTTCTATATAAAAGAGCTAAACGATTTGATAGATATATCATTTTTAACCCATGAAATGAAAATTGGGATTCATATATGTAAATACCTGAATAAAAAAATAATTATTAAATATATCTAAATAATAATTTAAAATCAAGATGTTTGGGTATTCAAATAAAAAGTAATCGATAATTTCTCTTTTAGAAGAGGAAAATGTCGCATGTAAATTTGGCAGCACGAGAGCTATAAATGATCATTTTAGAAAATTTTAAAATGTGCTGGGAAAAGGGTATCCAATTAATAAATGAATCTTCATACTGTAATGGGATATTTTAATGTTTGAAAATGAATTTATTTTGAAAATTATAATTTATACCCCATAAAATGGTAATGTGAATGGAAAAGAGAAGTGAATATTTCCCTTTCCTTGAAGAATTGTTCTAAAAACATAATTATGGAAGTTTACTGGCATAATGAAACTTTGGGGCCAATAAATGGGAGGAAAAACCAACCTAATATCATGGAGTATGTATTATAAAAAAAGATAAATGAATAAATAATTTTTTATTTCTAAAAAAAGTGGATGAATTATTTTTTAATTTTAAAATGTAGGTCTTGGAAAACAAGGTTTTCTAAAATGAAAATCCATTGGATTAGCTACTATTTTGTTATAATAATTTTGGAAATTTTTGTCATATTTTATTTTATTTTATTCTAATATATCTAATAACAAATTTAAGTACTTCTTTTGGAATGGATGTGTAAATATTCCGCAAATAAATGTTTTTAAAATTAAACTTTTGAAACTCAGTTTTAGATTTGGAAATATATAAAAATATATAAAAATAAATAATATTAATAAAGTAACATATTTTAGGTCTTGTATTTTGTTTAATCAATTATGACATCATTATGACATAAATATGATTTAATAAAATATATTGAAGACTAAAAACATTGTTTTTTACTATTCATAAATAAATTAATTAATTTAGAAAATTATTAGAAATTTACCATCACCAAATTTTAACGTTCTGATTTCAAACATAATTATTATTTTAATTTAATAATTTCAAATATATTATAATTATTGTTTTCTAATATATAAACATTTTATGTATTTAAAAATATCATTTTTTTGGAAACAATTAAATTCTAACACATAAAAAATTTCATTTGGCATTATTATATTTTTATTCATTTATTTGTAGGTTTATGTTTCTTAAATGAAATGTTGGATAAAAAAATTTACTTTGAATACTTCAGTTTAGTATATAATTTTATATATTTACATAAAAATAAATGAATGTTTCATTTCCATCCAAAAATAAGTTTATCAAATTTATCTCAATTAAACATATACTTTATTAAAAAATATTTTTTTAAAATGGAATTTATGTTGTGTAGATTTTTCTTATTCAATGTAATTTACCCAATTTTATGGACACATAACCCCTTATTACACCCGTATATTCCCAAATCATAATGTGTTATGTTGTGGTAGTTTCTTAGGGTATCACTGTTAACATGAACCAAGTGATTATCCCCAATATTCTGAACCTCTCTAATGTGACATTTAATTCTAAATTAAATTTATGAAGCTTGGCTTGGGATTGTGAAATGTAAAACCCTAATGATGATACATCCCTCAAGTGTTATGAAAATTGAGCTTCATACAATATTAATCTACTGCCTATGGCCATCTATTCTCCATTATTTACCAATTATCATTTATCTTTACTAATTATAAACACTATTTACAATAGTGAAATTTTAAACCATGGGTTCATATTCCAATGTTCATATTTACTAAATATCATATTGAATAATTGTCATATAATAGTATAATACCAACAATCAAATTTACAATTATACCCTATAAATATATCTTCATTATTTCACTAAAAATTTTATATATGTATATATTTATATTTTCATTACATATTGATTAGTTTTCTTATAATTTGGTTTACTTATATAGTGTTTACTGTGGGAGTGATGATTCTATCTTATTGGGGTTATGCATACATTCTAATTTTTCCTATCATGTTTCATATTTTCTACCATGTTGTAATTTTTTGGATTATAATTGGTTTAATAGCTAACTAATGTAAAGATAATTATTAAATATTTAATATTTTTTCTTCCTTTTTATTTTATACATGTATGATATTACATACCAATATTGAAACATTTATTCTAGGAAAATATATCATTTTAAAAAATTTGGGTCTTTACAGGTCAGATGATAGTGTGTTCTTGTTCATGGATACAAAGAATCATTTTTTATGCTGTGGTGGGGGATTTATAGGAAAAAATACGTAGATTATATGTTGGGTTGCATTGAGTGTATTACAATGTACCAAATTTTAGTCAGTGGGAGATTTTTTGGGATTTTCAAGATATTTTTGTTGGTTATTTAGGGGTATCACATGATTTCAGTCTCCACAAGACCACCCCATCAGTGTCACAAGTATGTATTTTTTTTTCTAATTAAAAGGATCTTACCTAATCATGTTAATAACCTATGGGGATCTTACAATGTCTGGCTGAAATTTATAGGGACCATCACAAGATCATAATCTCTATTTAAAGGCTTTTCCCTTGTCTATGGAGTCATTGTACGGGATATTCCATGAGAAAAATATGAATTTCTAGTTGGCCTTCATTATATCAAGATGAAATGTCAATAGTGTTTTTGTGGAATCATCATGAGATGTCAATGGGGCCACTGTGAGATCAATTTTGATTACTTGGGGTGAACAACCCCTTTTGTGTGACATCAAAATTTCTTCACTTTTCAATAACATCACATCATTTATCATTTATTTACATTGTTTTATTACATAGCGGTTAGGGGTATTGATACATTGTATGAGTTTTATTGAAGATAATCACACATCCCATTGGTGTTTTGTCATGTTACCAACATAGGGCCATGGATTTATGTGAGATAAATTTTCATTAACAAACCTTTTGTTTTTTTAGGATCTGTTGGGGGAGTTAAATATAACATGAAAAGGCCCGAGTCCCTTTATGAGATGTTGTATTCATGTTAATGGGATCTTAATTGATAATTAAATCATATTTCTCTTGATTCCATGGTGTCTTGTAAATTACCTGGGTATGTCATGAATAGATTGTTACTATAAGAGGATCCTGTATTTTGGATAATTTTGTAATTATTTTTTTAAAAAAATGGAAGTTTTTGTAGGTTCCCACTGACTAGAAAGACATATGACATGGACGAACTTATTTGGAAGCCACTACAAGATCAAAAAATGTCTCAGAAACTTTCACAAGAGAATAAGTGAGTTTTGAAGGGGTTTCTTGATATATGAATTATTTTATATTCTATGTATGGACCATTTACATAAACATTAAGAGTTCATGTGATTATGTGTCATGTTTCAAATTATGTGATCTACATATCTTGATCACCTAATCATTATTTTCATTGTTTGAAAAATAATATCCATGTTTAGGGATATATTCTATTATGGATTTTCTAATGCTCAATGGAAATGAATAAAAATGATATTAATATCATATATATTAATTATATAAGTTTTTTTATTTAACCATTATTTTTAATTATTTAATATAAACTACTTCTTTCATGGATATGTTAGTTCGTACCTACCCATGAACGTTGTTTCCATTTTCTCAAAGGATAATACGAATGAAATATAAATAATAAATCATATTCTGATAAAAAAATTTATTTCATACACATCATATATAATAATCAATTATAACCTTTTGCCATAAAATTTAATATTAAATAATGTACATATCACATTACATTTATAAGTTAGACTACCACACATACGCATGAGCGTAGTTATCATTTTTGAATAGATTGGTACGTAATATGGTATATGTAATATGATTTTTTCATAAGATTAATTATGTAATAATTGTCATATAAATAGTATTAATACATAATTATATCCATCATTTTGGGTGAGGGATGGAAAAAAACTTACACTTATACGTGGGGCACTAGTCCACTCTACACATGATCGATTGTTTGGTTTCCCTTTTAATAAACGTGGACATGGATATAAGTTACAGAACTAATCTAATAACACCTAAGTATGGGGTACATATTTATGGAATTATATCTTAATTGTTTAGTAATATTTTATGGATCTATAAGGATAAATAAATCAATAATTCATGGTTAAGACCTGTACTTATTATTCAATATCCCCATTAGTTTTAAACCTAAATCCTCATTGAATATATTTCTAATAAAAGAAATGATTGTATTTTATGAGAGGGTTTGTTAAAGATGTTATTATCTATGGTCTTTGATGTACCCAATAAATTTTAATGTGGGTAGAGAATAGGATATGAGAGGTTCATCTATAAGTTGGAATGGAACCCAAGTGGAAACTACAACGAAATTTCCCAAAAAAATCCATAATTATAAATTAATTCAAATGATAAATTATTAAAAATGACTATAGATTAAATACTAGTATATAGTAAGATTGAAACATTGAAATACAATTGTATTTTAATTTTTCAACTTTCTAAATAACCATCATCATTTTGTTTAATTTTATTTAATCATGTTTTAATGTTAAGAGAGTTAATTGTTTTTACTATTTTAACAATTAATTTTTACAAAAAAATGATTTCTATAGATTTTATAATATTAATAATTATAAATCCAAATTTCTAAACTTTTATTTGTTAATAAACCATTAGAATAGGAAGAATGTAATTTAAAATAATTCTAGTAGACACGACAATGAAGCGGGTTACCAAAGATTAAATTTGCATTAGTATTAAAATTGATTATATGATAATTGAATAAAAAATTCCTTCTAATGACTTAAATGGGATTAATTATAAAATAATTTTAATAAATTTACATGAAGAAAATTTTAATATCTATTTATAATTTCTAAATTGTATATATGAAAATGATGTTTTCAATAAAAAATAGTATTTTTTATATTCCTTATTGATGTATTCTTTTCAAAAAAAATCTAAAAACCCCCTCTCAAGTAATTTATTTATGTCGAACTATAAATTAATTTAAATATTCATGAATAAAATTTCCCAAATGTACTAGAAATAAATATTAATAACTTTTATTAATAATAAATATGATTCAATTTTTAAAAAAAATGTATATTTGATGTATATAAAGTATCTTCAAAGAATTGTGTACTTGTTTTTAATTATATTTTATTTTTCCAAATCAATTATAATTATTTTTTAAAATTTTATTATTCCTATTCATATGGTAATGTTTAACATCTAGGATATAATAATCATGTTTAAATAATAAAATAATATCACATTACAATTTATGAAAACTCTATGTTGCATGTGACATAGGATATCAAATAAATTAAATTTAACTATAACGAATTTCAAAAAAATATTAGGGTGTTTCAATAAAAATTATTGAAAAAAAATGTTAAGAATAATATCACATAAGAAGTTCTCAAGGCAATTTTTTTATAACAAGAGTTTAATCCCCCATGTTATAAATATTTATTTTTTAATGTATAAATCATGTAACATAAATCCAATGAGTTTATATCTAGATTTGTTTAAAAAAGGAAATAGAGTTGAAAAGTAATGAGATTTTATAAAACGTGAATCAAATAAACATAAAATACAATCTAAAATTTCATATTAGAATTTTACAATAGAAAATATTAATTTAATGATTTTCAAAAAACATAAATTTGGAAAACTATATTCACTAAAGGATCCATGAAAATTACATATTTTTTATATTGAAAATGGTAATCCCATGATAAATCCAATGAAAATGAAAAGAAATGGTTATTCTTAACACATTTAAAATATTTATTTTGAAATCCAATATAGTTTAACATTATCTAATTTAAAAATAAATTTCTAAATTTAGAAAATAAAATAAAATATAGTTCAAATTTTGGGACTAGTAACCAAAAAAATTTATGGTGATACCTCACACTCAATTAATAATAATTGAGTTAGAAAATACATTGCATTATAAATGAGTTAAAAATCACTTGTTTAAGATGAGATAATTTTTCTTATTATTTCCCTTAAATAAATAAATATATTATAAAAATGTGTTATTACGTAGTAAATACACCATACAATACGCAATTGGGTTTTTAGCATAAATACTTATCATCTAATTATGGTTTGTGATAGAAAACCATTGAATATTGAATATACATTTATCCAAATTATCTAGAAAGAGATGGATTATAATTTAACTTAAAATATCATTAATAAAAATAATTAATGATATGCTATATACAATTGGTAGTATCTTCACTGTATAAATAAAAATAGGCATAGAGTAAAAAATATTTCATGTAAGAACTGATTTGACATTTTTCTGAAATCCAAAACAGAACAGAATTATTAAGAATAAAATGATTACAAGATTATAAAGTTTGGTATCATGTGACAATATTTTTCAGGAATATAAATAAGAAGAGAACTTAATAATTAAGAACTAATTTGAGATGAAAACCCCTTACAACATTATAATTATTTGAGTCAAAAAAAAATTATATGGTATGATTTATAATGAAAAATTAAAGGAAATCAATACTGATAGGATCATGATACAATATATGAAATGAATTTTGTATTCACCATTCCAAATAAAATAATTTTTATTATAAGAAATATGGCCCACAAAAATAAATTTGAAGCATAAATCTCTTACATGTATCATAGTCTTTTAGTTAAGAATACTTTAGTAATTTTTCTATAAGGATATTTTTATAAAATAATATATGATTTATTAAATACAAAAAAATTATTAAGGTTTTATAATGAAATAATATTGGATCCATAGTGTTGAATAAGAATGTTTTTAACTCACTGGAAGTAAATTTATTTTTCATAAAACCATTACTCATTTTTGATTCACACTAAACATAAACATAAGTTCCTTTATCGAAAAAAAAACTCATTAATAAACTAATATTTAACAATTTTAATATATATTTTCCTTGTCACTGTTAATATATAATCATTACATATATTAATTATTCATAGTTATTTTCTTTTTTCAATATCTTGTGTTAGTACTCGTGATTGATTTTTGATAGATTCATAAAAATAGTAGCAGTGTTCATTATTTATAAAATTAAAATAAATATAATATAATTTAATGTTATAGAATAACTAATAAATAGTAGTTATAGAGGTATAATTTATATACATTGTATTTTTCTTACCAACCGTGAAGATTAAATTAGTAATGATCATATTTCAATGATTGTTAATGCGTGGCGGGTAATTTTCTAATTAATGAATTTAATGTTCTTATAAATTTATCATTGAAACAAAATTATTTTCTATTTTATTTCATATTATAATATTAATTCAGTAATCAAAATTATAAATGAAATAAATAAGTATTATTGATTAGGTAAGTAGTGAAACAGACCTTAAAATTAAACTAAAATTAGTGGTGGATGATGTTGAGATTTTTTAGTTGTTATATCACTATAAAAGAATCATAATTACACTTTTTATTATTTAATAGTGTTAAATATTATAATTTTAAATAATTTTTAGTGGGATATAATTTATATAAAGTTGATACTTCAAATGAATATGCCACTTTCTTCATAGTACAATTGATTTAATCCATTAGAATAGTGGAAATAATTTATCCATTGTATCATTATTATGTTCTCTTATATGTAAGGAAAAAAAGATAATTATATTATAAACATTATATTTATCTTTTAATCCCATCTATTTAACCATCCATGATAGGTGGTAATGAAAAACAGAAACACCCTTCAAAAGAGACTGTAGTCCTCACGTATGTAAGAATATGATTTCATATTCATAGAAAAGGGGGAAGTGTTAATATGGATTATTATTTAAAAATCATAAAAATATTATAAATATAATATTTTTACAAAATTCCACTTTGACCATGTTTCTTGGTAGGTAAATGAAAATAGACTTCTCTCTTTGTGGTGGTGATTATTTTTACAGTGCACGAATGTAAGTTTAAGTTTTCATAATAGAAAAGAGAAATGTTCTTGATTCTTGTAACATCATTATAATTACAAAATATTGAAATATTTGTACTTATGATATAAAATTTAGTTTTTATAATAGAATTTGGGGAAAAATTGTTTGTATAATGAAATTTAAATGATAAAAAATATGTTAGAAACATATACCTCACGTCATAGATGATGTCCTTTGAAAATGGGATTTAGTTATTGAGGGATAGTCTTCAGAGAAGACCAAAAAATATTTTAGGTATATGTTAATGTTTTTCAGAGGATATGGTTTATTTTAATTTGAAATAAGTGGGTTTTATTAATAGTGTAATTTTCAAGAGGATTTCCCTTTTATAACTCAATTGTGATGGCATGTTTAAAAAATACCAAGAACCTTTCTGTAATGGGAAGTCACTATCAATAAAATATATACTGAAATTGAGAAATAATGATGTGGGGAAGATATATAGTTGATAAAACACAAAAATAATAAATTATAGAATAATTTTATACAATATTACAAGACATTTTCATCAAGAATTTTAATTTTACCATTTCATATTTTTCTATTATAACTTGTTTTTAACCCAAGTAACATATATTTTTCTGTAAAAATGATATTTTCCATATTAAAAAATTAATACCTATTGATTTCAAAATTTTAATTAAATTTTATTTTAATAAATTTATAAAATTGATAATATATGAATTTATATTGATAAATATATAATTAATTAATATAGTTTTTTAGTAAAAAACTAATTTTTATAAAATGTAAAATATAGGGTTTTAATTGAAAATAATATTTTTTGACATATAATGTCACCTATAATCATGTATGTTATCTTAATTAAGTATACATGGTTTTCAATGTTATACATGTATACTTATACTAGGCAAGTCTAGTCCTAAGCAAATCTTCTAACAATTTAATTAGAGGATGAGAAGGTAGACAAGGAAAGGGAATGGGGAAAACAAAAAGGATTTCCCTCTTCCAACAATAGAAATGATTTATGTCACAAAACGATAAATCAATTACAAAACCATACTCATTAGTCGTTTCCAATTTAGATTGAGAATTACCTTGGTTGCTGATCATGATAATAACATCATTGATCCTTCTTGGAAAACTATAGGAGGATCTATAAGACACAATCTTTTGAATATTTAAAGGTTTTTCCTCTACCATTTATTTGGGAGAGAATATTTAAAGAACTAACTGTCGATAATCTTTTTCCTTCCGTGAGTGATAATACTGTTAAATAAGGCTTTTCTCTCACTAAAAACATTTTGGGGATAACCAGTCATCCATTCACCATTAGAGACATCCTCCAACTAACCAAAAATTTATGAGTAGATATATATTTTATAAATTTCCTCATGGAAATTATTATTTTTCACAAAAAATTAGAATTTAGTACCCTTTGAAGTATGTCTTGATAGAAAATATCTCATTTTTATGAATCTTTATACCATAAAATGAGGTTGGGTATTAGTGTCACCAAAAACCACATGCTGAGTATCCTCAAAAGAATGATGATTAGTAGAAAGGTCGTCATTAAACAAAGCATTTGTGGAACACAACTAGATGCCTACAATAGCATCCTCTTTATCATACCCAATAGTTCATTTCCCTTCATTCAGCTCCATCCCATTGGCCAATTTTGAAACATTGTACTCTTATGTTTCACCCTCGATATCCTACACCCCATACAAGTTGAAAAGTTGAACCATTACCCCTATCCTCACCTAAACATACATATTTGTATCATTCAATTCCACCTAAAGCTTACATAATGCACATTTTTTAATAGAATCATGTCATACCATCTCATTAGATTATGGGATAATGGAGTTACCTTCATATTCTCCCTCCACTCCCCATGATGACACTCATGTATTCCTAGGAGTCCTTTCATGCAAATCTCTCCTCTGTTAATCAAAAAACATTTCCTCCCTCGGCTCTATGATCATTTATCTTACCACTTATATTAGACCTTATATATGTTACCTCTCATAAGGATTCAATTTATCCACTGCAAAGACATCAAGTGTTTTTGATTTTTTCATCTTCACGTCATGCACCTTCTCACTCTGATTATCACTATGAATGATAGAATCCATATGTCCCATCCGATTTCAGCACACATAGTAGTCTTTTCATGAATAAAATCTAATTGCATACCTCCATAAATATTCTGCAATATATTTCATCCACTACCAACTTACCAGAATCTTAAAGATATCTTCTGCAATATAATTGTGAAAAAAATAAGATGATGAACTGCCTCCATTATATTTTCAAAGGATGATTATTGACCGATCACGTATACAAGAATATAAAAAATGGAGTTGTTATGGAAGGGTAGGGGGAGTGCATGGAATCTTATCGAAATCTCTACGACTAGAGTTTCTCAATTCATATGAACATTAAACATATAAAAAAGTAAATAAGATAATAATCAAATGCATCTATTAGATGAGTTAGACTAATAAATAATATTATCCTCCATTGATGAAAACCTTATCAGAATATTCCTTTGTTATGGATTTCAAAAAAATGAACACCCTTGAAAAGCATGTGATTTTAAAAAAATACGATTAGACACATCAGTCGAATGACAGTGGGGTCTAAAGCATGCCACTAGAGTCACGTTAAAGAGATTAAAGAAATTATTGAACTCTTATGGAAATAATGAGAGCTCGGGTGATCCTTGATACAGTAGTGTGAAATTCTGAAAAAACTAAATTCATAGAAATAAGGGTGGAATTTATAGATTTTAGAATGGTCAAAAAGAGAGAATGAATTCCATTGAGTATGATTGAAGGTGGGATCCTCCATCCTCTAATGGAAGGGGGATCAAGGATCTCAGTCATCGATGCCAAACACCTCTCTACGAGAAAACCCAAAAGAAATGGACTTAGCATGGTTTCTTTGAAAACATAGATGTATACTAATAATGTCATCAGATAATGGTATTTAAAAAAAGATTGTTTTTATAGCCCATCTTAAAATTAACAACTTGAGAAAAACCAAATAATAAATTTTATAGTATGTTTTTATTCGATGTGAAATAATGATGATTATTTTGTGATTATCATATTATAATATTAAAAAGTTAAAAATATTAATTAAATTATAAAATTTAATGAAATACTTTTTTTAATGAAAATTTCTCAAATTTGTGTTTATTATATTTATTTAATATAATTTTAAAAATATTTTGGTAATATCCAATTTTTCACATCCAAAAAAATTATGATAAATAATTATTTTATTATTAATTCATAATGCATAAAATGGATTTTTTTAAGAAAACTATTTTCAAAACAAAACATGATATTATATGTAATTTTTGGTAAAAAAATTTAATTTTTTCATACTAAAGGTATCCTTCATTTTAAATATATAAATAACATAATATATTTATTACTAATTGTTTTTAAGGTTGAAAATTAAATTTTTTTTATTTATATATATAAGATAGTAATATTGCGTTAATATTCCATTTTAAGAGTGTTTTCAGACACACTATCTTATTTAATTGTAATATTATATTAAAATATTGAGGTGTTATGTCAGGTAGATCACATAGAATATAGGATTAAAACTATCTATATATTTTTTATTTGAGATTCGAAGAGCCAAACAAGCCTCCAATATAATGAAATAAAAATGGTAAACTACAGAAAAAATACCAACAATAATGTAGCTATCGTTTTAAACATGCATTGATTTTAGAATATTCCCTTGACAAGGCTACAAATTTAATTGAACATGCCCCATTATATGGATCTATAGTGATATAGGATCATATCTGTCACAAATATCTTAGAAAATATTTACCACCAACTCCACCCCAAGGATCCTTAAATCCATAATAGGTCTAGGATGTTATGGTGAAATATAATCTATAAAATAATCATTTTGTTATAGGGTATTTTATATCACCACCTATCCACTATAAAAATTAAACATTTTTAGGTTAGTGGAATCACAATAATATACGCCTTTATATATCCTTTAGGGTGTGAACCTGCCTCATCACAAGGGAAAAAATTAGTTAAAAACACATGTGACTCTCTCAATATAGACCTCAATAAAACATTTCATAGGTAATTTCAAGGGGAGATTATAAATCCAAAAATGGGAGGTTAGATAAAATAGTCAACTATGAAGGAAAACACTAAAAAATATTGTTTAATCCTACAAAATATTACCTAGATGACGACAAAAAAATATACCCTTTACATTAAGATACGATTCCAACATTGTATGTTGCATCAATGAATTTCATCTGCATTAAATTTAAAAATAAAAAAAATAAGTTGATTAATGAAAAAAATATGATGATAAAATAATTCCTTAAAACATGGACCATACTAAAACAATTCAAGAATGGTTTTCTATCATATAACATTGGTTATTTTATAATATTCTCTTCTCATATAAAAACACATATACTACATCCATTGAAGATATTTTTGGAAGATAGAAGGAAGTGGGTGACAACATAAACCAACCAATCAAGACCTAAGAAATATATTAATTTCATTATAAAAGGAAGAATAATAAGATGTTTAATATAATAAATGAAATAAACTGAACATTTAATTACTTGTGTAAAATATTTTAAATTTTTAAATATTTTATTTAGAGAAAAATAATTTCCCAGTGGTGAATATTCCTCAATTAGAAATAACCACCAATCCTCTATGAGACTAATACCACCTCTTAATAGACTATTTGTCTAATCCAATAGTGTATCTATAACAAATTACATATTAATATCGAGAATTACCTTTATTAAAGTTGCATCCAAATAAATGTAATGTAAAATAATCTAGCAAAACCCATACATGATATAAGCATCAGATACTAGTCAGATAAAAAAAATTAATTGTATCAAGGCCATATATTGATTTTCCACCCAACTGAAAGTCATTCCAAAACATAATGAATTCATTATGTCCATAGAATCTAAAATGGAGAAAAAAATGGAGTCTAACATCATTTTATATATAAATAAATCCAAATAACTTTAGGATAGATATGAATACTCTTCTTTAAATATTAATGAATCCTTATTTTTCATTCCTCAATAACATCATGGAATTAGATTAGCAACAAAATTATTTTTTTCTCAATTTATTCTGTGAATTTAACTACTAAACAATATGAATCAAAAAATATAATATGATTTTATATACACTAGTTAGACCATCATTTGTATTTTTTAAAAACATACCATATTACCCCATCATAGGTTATTAAAAAAATCATTATCAATTTCATTAAAAATTCTTATCAATGTTGATAAATATGAATATCCTCATAATTATAAATTCAAAACCTAAATTGAATTTTATAGTATGCTATTTCATTTCCTTGTGGAATGGTTTATCTTACTATAGGAACAAAAAATGCACACATGATAAGATATATTTGGATTATGTACAAAATATCTCTAATGAGTCATCAAACACATTAATCTCATTGAAAAAACTAGATGGGTTATAGGAGATTGTAGTTTCTATAAAATGATTATAGTAGGGTATTTGAAGGTCAAATGATAAATACTTTATAATAATATTATCTCAATTAATTATGTATATTATAAAAGGGATGATAATAATCATTCCCATACCAAAACTAGTATCAATGGTAGAACCCATACGCCTTCAATATCACATAGTTCCTTTCCTAAAAAAATAAAAAAAATCCATCATTAGATGGGATGGAAAGAGTCAGTCCTTCCAAATCATTAAGATCATTATATTAGTTCTTTTTAATTTTGTAAAAGAGAATAACCCAATGTATATCATTTCTACTATGAAATATAACATGATGAAAATATTAAGATCATAATATTGGTTCTTTTTAATTTTGTAAAAGAGAATAACCCAATGTATATCATTTCTACTATGAAATATAATAGGATGCAAAGATTAAAAAATGGAAACCCATTAAAACATTTCATATTTGAAATATTGATCAATATAGTTAGAATTTTTTATGTGAAATAATATTTATTATAATTTTATATCAAGTATATAGACCAAAAATAGTGGATAATATAAAATCTAGCTTTGGAGAAACCCTAACACATGTGGCGTTTATATCCATCATGAAATCATAGTGGGAAGAAGAATAAAAAATCATGATTTTTAATACTCAGTATTATAGTATTCAAAAATTTCATGAATTTGTAACATGATGAGTATGGAGTGAGATGAAGAACCAATATAATTCAACATTTCATTCTAGAGTCTTTAAGACTTCTAAACTCTATCACTAGATTGATGAGAATTTCCTAACCAAAGTGTATTCTCAAATAATGTAGAATAACAATTGGGTTCCACTAGTATTAATAACATAATAAGTTACTTATATAATGAGAAAGAATAATATTAACCCAAATTCCAAACTTCTAACTTGTTAAGAGTTTATAGAGGTATTGGATGATGAGTATGATGGGTTCAACGAAGACCTTTACGTTTATAAAATATCACCACTAAAATAATAATTCCAATAGGGACTCAAAGATAAAAATTCATGAAGGATCGGTAAGAGAATTAATATACTATTAAATTATCCACAGTCTATTAATAGTAAATTATATTATAGAATTTTGTTAATATAATCTTTTCTATTTGGAATTATAATTACAAGAGGCCCATTCTACCAATAATGTAGACAAAAAAAGAAACCAAAAATTCATATTAATGGATGGATACTCTAACATAAGTGAACACAAAATCCTTTTATTATTCTATAGAATGGCCTTAAATTTGTAAATGTTCTCCCTTGATATATATATATATAAATATTTATGATATTATGAAATATATAACTATTTTTCTAGCGTGATATTAAATTATGGACTCCCATCACCTTTTAATGGAGAATGGAGAATTGTCCAATATATCCCATTTAGGACAACAAGTTTTTGAGGATGATCATGTCATAGATGAGATGTGTCACATATAGAGTGTCCTGATTAATTTTTATATGGTCTTGCAATACATTGTAAAATAAAGAGATGTTTACATACATAAAAATAGAAGACTCAAGTATATATCTGGTATGCTTGAATAAATTTATTACAATTCTGAATTTTTTGATAATGGTTCTAAAATCTACCACATTCAAATCTAGAACCATCAATACTTCGACTATATTGAAGACAATTTGTGTCCTTATAGGCTAAAAATCAAACATTATCAGAATAAAAAGTATAATTTTCATAGCCATATTAATCTCAGAAAACTATTCCTAGATCTCATATCCAATATTTAGTTTTTTTTTCTACCCACACACATCTGTCAATGGTGTACTGGGAAATCCATGGCTCCCTATGAATTTGGGTGGTCCCTTATTATTATATCTTATCATCATCAAATCAATAAATGGAAATTTCATAGTGTTATATGGTGTTATTTCCCATTTCTTTCATTAAAATAAAAATATACAAAAATGGGGTCCTATAAAAGAGAGGAGGAGAATTTTATAATAGATAATTACATGATGGATACTACCTTCAATGGTTTGGAAATTTCAAAAATTATCACACTTAACAATATTTCTGAGTAATATGAACATCCCATTGACTAAATCTATGAACAAACCTTAGACTTAGGATATCATTGGGTTATGTGATTCTTATTTAAGATGTTCTTGAATCTGATCACTATCATATCATATAATAATAATCAATATTCTCCCTCCTTGTTGTGACCATCAACTAAGTAAAATACCTTTATTCCACCTATACTGGTCAATCATTTACTTTAGATCATATACTAAAGAAGTGTTCAAATCCATAATCTGTGTCAAAACATGATGAAATTTTATGAGAGAGACAATAATACTAATTTTAGTGGCTGAAAATGGATATGGGGTTCACTATCCCACATCTTCGATATTTCAACTCTGATGACTAAACCCCGACAAGTGGTAAAGTGATGTAATATGTATAATTATAATAGAGAAAATGATAAAAATTATCCAACACTGAACCGTAGATGAAATTTTTCCATCATTCAACTTCAAAATATGGAAATAACTCTATATCATTCATAGGAAATTTAATAACCCCATATCAAATCAGAACAATACTAAATATTTTTTATCACAAACCCTAATGATAATATAGAGGAAAAATTGTTCTTGGATGACCCTAATAATTATTCCATTACATCACTACCCTTAGGATTCCTATATTCTTCCCCATTAAATATAGGATACAAAATGTTCAATATTATCCCTTGGAAAAAATGTCTCTTATTCTCATAAATTCCATGATATTGAGAAAAATGGAGCGGAAAAATATTTCAAAAATGCCCCCATAATAATTTAATGATGATTTTTTACAACTCTTGATGAGATAAAACAAGTGAATATCATAATGATGAATACCCTTGGACTAAATTGATCAGTTCGACCCTCTACTATGAAGAGTATGAGATGTTTGATTCACTCTCAAAGAAATACAAAAAATATTTTCCTAAAAATAATGTAAATTTCATGTATGCATCAAAATATGGCCACCAATCACTTGGGTATATATGCTCATTTTAATTTTATGAATGTCTCCAAAAGAATCACTCTAACCCCCATATACGATGGGGAAAATATTTTTTTAAGATCATTAGTGAAATTTTAATTGGGAGGTCCAACACCCAAAATGGATCTCTATCATGATCTGAATGAAGAAAAAATAATTGGAATATTATAGTTTTTATAGGAATTACAAATCCCACTAGGTCCATCAAGAATATTAATTTGATTTTCCTAGTTATATAAAATTATGTTAATGCAACTACAAGTCTCCTAGATCTCTCTATAATGGACATGTACTCATGATTAAAATAATAGTTGAATCCCACATATATGAGGAGGACACTTATTTCTAGGACACGTGATTTATATATTGATATCATGTACTGACCATTATACATATGTGTTTTTAAATTAAAAAATGTTCTACTAACAATATATCATATCCCATTATTGGTTGAACTGTATAATAATAAGATGACTATTTTTTAGTAATGTCCTAAAGAAACTATGATGATATTTCTGACACTAAAATATTTCAAGACAAAGAGTGAAAATAAAATATAAAATGAACCTCATTAAATGAAATTTAGTGGAGATGAAAATTAAATTCAATACATTTATGTTGATCAATTGAGAAAAAAATGCTGGCTAAAAAAATAAAATGGAAATCCATAACATCTCATCTCCATGATAAAAACAGAGATAAGGGTACTTCATCGTTATATTTATAAGATTAGAAGTTTCATATATAATAATATAAGAATGTACATACTCCAAACAATGTTAATGAATAGGGGTGTCACCTATTAGTAGGATGTTGATTCTTTAATAGCCTTATAATATCAGAAATCATTACTACCCATTTAAAATTATTCCTTATATAGAATGAATATTATCATTCAATAAATGCTGACAATGAAATATTATCCTTCTATATACCTTAATCTATGAGAGGATATAGTTATGGGGAATATATTTTATCATATATAGAAAAAAAATTTATTATATAAATCGATAATAAATTAAAAAGAAGAACCATGTTTTATTCATCTTTTTTATAATGAATCCGATGTAAAATATGAAATATCATTAGGCCCACATGGTTTCTAAACCTGATTAACCTAATTATACATTCAATAAATTGTTCTATAACATGATATAAAATATAGGGTGGTTACCCAACAATAGTTTATCATTAAATATATTCCTCCTAAGATATAAAAATTTGAGGCATTAGAAAATTTTCTAGTGGAACACCCTTCCACTAAAAGTACACTATTATATATTGATACTCGAGAGGAGGGGGTGTTCTATAATTGTGAAACGACCAAAATTCATGAGATGTATTTGATGGTTTCTCCAAAATTCTAATAATAATATGAGTAAATAATTTAATCCCATCAAAGATGACTTGGTATTTTTTCTGATATCTTCTTGTGAAGGGTGTTCTAGTATATTCCTTACCATTATTATTGAGTTTCCCAAATAATGAAGTACATTAACACTGGCTAATAAAAGGATTAGAGATGAAAATAGAGATACCGGATTCCAAAATGTGAACTAATGGTTTTTGGAATATGGTGATTAATGGGACTATTTTTAGAATTAATAATTAATTCCTTTACATGCTTATATATATAGGATTATAGGTTAATTCCCCTATCATATAATTGTATTTCACATACCACCTTCCTATAATGACTTATCTTGTGAATTGGATAATGCAACCACATACCTAGTCGATCAATATAAAGATGAGGTAGTGATAATATTCATACATGATAGGGTGGGATCTCCACTCATCAACAATGATATAGATGAAATTAATGATATCAACACCACCCCAAATCAGAGTGAGTTGATAAACACCCATAATAATATCCGTATTTTATTGATAAACACTATTGTGTAAAATCATCCAAGAAAATTTATTTTATCAGATAGAGAAAACCAAGAAAGGATATAACATTAATTATAAGACATCAGCCATTATCATGGAATACATTATTTGGAAAACAAAAAAATTTATTGATTTAATTAAGACCTATGTAGATTTATTAAAGGAGGATATATCATCTCTATTTTTGAAAAATATCAATATAAGAATGAATAATTATTTCTATTTAGGATCTATTATCTACCATCAAATCAAGATTCAAGGATATTTTAGGTTATTGATAAGTCAAGAATACAATTATTTCACAAGGATGTTTCATGCATTCTAGATATAGTATAATTTAGTCCATAAAGTAAAATAGCTAATTATTAAATTCAAAGAAACATGTCCATTTATTTTTTGGAGAGTAGTTGTTATGGATCCATATAACCAAGAAATCCCTTCGTAGTTCATGTAATCTATACATCCACTACAATCGTATCTAATTGAGATAATGTTGTATTCATCCAGGAATTGAGGACAAATGATATCATCAATTTCATGATGTAAAACATAATTACTATATTTAATATCCTTAAAAATGTATTTGTGGGAAATTAAATCTAATTATTTTATTTTAAATTGAAAGGAAATATCATAAATTCAATATTAGGTCTTTCCTCTCTTACTACTACCAAATTGTGTAAAATTGATAGATGAACGTTTTCAAGAACAAGCAATCTAATATTATTAAAATTATGGTTTTAAAAAACAATAATTAATTTCCATGTAAACTCTTGAGTAATTTATAATATTATCACTTAGATACTCTTAGAAAATATATAAATTATGGTAGTTAATTAGTCAAATTTTTTAATAAACCACATCTATATAAAAATCCTGAATTCCCATATCGTTTATTAGTTGTAATTTAGTATTACAATAATGAAAATAATTATTATTTATGCATCTATAAATACTAATGATATAATATATATTAGTTGATATTTTTCAAAATAACCACTAATTAACACCTTTTTTTTCTTTTGCATCTTCCACTAACATTTTCTATTTTCTTTATTCCCAATTACATTAATCATGTGTAGAAAATTATTCTATAAATGGTGGCTGATTTTTATGTTTTAGTGGTCATATTTGGCGGTCATCTTGAGTTAATGCATGGGGAAATTAAACTCATGGGTGAGTTTAGTGGTTACATATAGATTTGGGTAAGATTAAATTGATTGTTTACACAATTGTACCATAAATTTATAC
The DNA here is from genome assembly GCA_963277665.1 of Viscum album. Classification (NCBI taxonomy): domain Eukaryota; kingdom Viridiplantae; phylum Streptophyta; class Magnoliopsida; order Santalales; family Viscaceae; genus Viscum; species Viscum album. The sequence continues at coordinate 568,190,773 of OY728126.1, read as the reverse complement.
CATTTGTCTCACCACTAAAATATCTTGTTGAATATATTATAATATATTATTATTAAAAAAATTTCTACTAAAACCTAGACTGTAATCCCCTAAATTTAATAATCTATCAATGACTTATTTGTTTCAATCAATCATTTCCCTTTAAAAAATTATAATAGTTATAAAATTTATAAATAATTAAAATTAATTGACATTATATAATTTTATGTAATTATTCATAGCTTATGGATTTTAATTTTAATATGGTTTTTGTATTTTTTAAGTAATTTTGATTCATCGGGTAAAAACATTGAAATAAAGAAAACGTTGTTTTGGGATTTAAATCAATAAACATAGGTTATTTAAAAAAAATTTAATGATACATGAATTGCATATTTTATTCCACATTGGGTGCAATAATGATTCTTATCATTTTATGTATGGTGGGTGATTGATTTTCGGATTAGTCAAAATTAAAATATCACTATATATAATATTTATAGTGTTTCCTAACTGATATTAATTAAATAAAATGACATGAAGATGTATCATGTTATGATTTTATAGACATTGAATCATAAAATTTTGATGACACTCACTATTAGTGTGGGTCATTAGGGTTGTATCATATTGAATATCTCAATGTGACAAACAAATATATCAGTTAATGAATACTAGGTTTATAACATACTATGGAATAATTTCAATATGAAATATCTTATTTGTAAGGTGTTCTATGTGTTATGAACTATTGGATATGAAAAAGGTTCATAGGTTACCTTATTATAGTCTAGAAAAATATAGTATTTAAACCTCGAGAAAAGGGATCGATATTCATTTTTTAATATTTTAAAAATCATTCAATTTTAGTGTATTAATTCATTACACAAAAAGTAAATTATATGAATAAATTTAATGATTATTAAAATAATACATGATTTATATATTTTTTTAAATCATCTTATGTGAAATTTTATTAAAATATCATATCAATGGTTTAAGACTCAACCTTTATAATGTTTAACACTCTATTTTTATACAATGAAATTTATTCACATTAATAATATCAATTAAAAACATATGAAAATATATGTGGTTTCTTACGGGAACCTTAATTTTATTCAACATGATAACTATATCAGTTATCTCATAAAATGTCAGATCATAATATATAATAACTTTATTTATATTATATCTGATGGTTTTTTTTTCTCAGTAGAATTTTATATTTTCTACTTTTTATAATATTAATGTTTTTTATTCTATAAATCATTTGATTTATTTCTTAACATGTTTTTAAATAATAAATTAAATTTATGATTTATTATAAAATATTAATTTATTCTATATTCTATAATATGTTAACATATTTTTTGTTATATATTTAGGGTGAAATAATTAAATTAATTGTTCTATGACATTTTCAAAAGAATTGTATGTTTTATTTTGTATATCATGTTCTAAAATGACTTAAATTCTGGATCATTGTAGGAATCATGAGAAAATAATGATTTAAAAATATGAACCCATATTAAATAGATACTAAACTATTCGATGAACCATATTATTAAAAAATGCATTAATTAGGTACTCTCAATAATTTCTGTATTTTCTCCCCACACGATTTTCCATGAGATTACATTTGATATACTCCCGTATTGATTATTTTTTCACTCTACATTATGTTTTCCAACATCGTCTCCAATGATACTGGAAGAATATGATGGAGTGTATAAGGAAAAGTCATATAATGAGCTTGTGGTGGAATAATTTCCTATGTGAGTTTATTCGGTGGTTATAATTATTTTAATGTAATAGATAATGTGATGAAATAATTTATTACATTTGAAAACAAATTTTTAAATATATTTATTGATAATATTTTGATAATATCATTATAAAGAAATTATGAATACATATGATAATTTGAGGATCGAAAAAATTTAAATTAGTTATTCAATTTGACATATTTGATTTTATTATAAAATATTATTTTGGACTATATGGTAGATAATGGGAATGGTAACTTTTGAGATGATGTACCATCATATTATGTATCATTATTGGAATCACATTTATATAAATTGGATTAATAATTATTTTTATAAACAAATTAATGTATGTAATAAAAAATATTTATTATTTTCTCTCATATTTCTAAAAAATATAATTGTAATTATTTTTTAATATCTAATTTGTATATGATTTTCCACATTTTTGTGAAATATGTGGTTATTCATTAATAAAATTTAAATTGTTTTGAAAAAATTTAAAGACTCTATGTACATATGTTGGATTGAGTTCAATGGATTATCCTTGATACAAAATAAAATTTATGAAATGGAATATCAATTGATATCGTAAGATCATTTGATGTTATTTAGATATATTTATCATTCTAATTAACATAATTTGTTTGGTACATCCTTAGTATATTAATATTAATTTATTAAATATTCCTCAATTGTCATTATAATTAACACCATTTTCCTGAAATCATCTAAATAATTTTATCTAATATAGAAAAATAATTCATCAAACTTGTATCTTGTTCAAGATCCTTATCCAGGATATTATAAATGTCATTAATTTTATACGGATCAGGCCTTAAAACATTATATAATCATGAATTAAATGTATAATTTCACATTGAAGATCTTTTTAGTTTTAGAGTTTTAGAGAATTAGAACATAACTATTACATCTCAATGATTACAAAGTAGACACTTCTACTCAGTTTCAATTTTTTCATAAAATAAATACTCTTAAAAAGAAACATGTCTAGTTCCATGTTTTAGATAGCATGTCATTCCATGATCTCATCCTAGACCCTATTCATCATTAAGTCATGTGGAAAACATTTTAAAAACATTGGATGAGCATAAAATGCTCATTAAGAGATACACAAAGAAGGGAAACTATAAGTGTAACATCCTAGGTAATTATAGAATAATACATTTTCATATTTATTAATATTTTCGAATTAAATATTAAATTTACATTAAAGGAGTTGCTATGATCGATAGCGTACTCGATACGCAACAACGAGTTTCTTTGAAATCTTTCGATCCACACTAGTAATATAATAATATTATTTTAAATGGTAGTTAAAACGTAGCCATTGTATTGGCGGGAATGAATAGAAATAACTAAAATATGATTATATATGTCTGTCAAATGTTTTTACATTTATCCAATAAAAGATAAAGGCTTAAAATAAGAAAAGAATTCTATTTTATGCATAAATACTCTAATATTCACTAAAAGGTCGATTTATCTTTTTTTGATAAAGAACCCTCCTTAAAAATAGTTTTGGTCACTCTTATACATTATATTGGACCAAATGAAATCCCTCTTTTGAATCAGGGCATCAAAATTTACTTTGTGTATGTTTTTGTTATTTTTCAGATAAAGTTCATTTTTAATGAATAAGTAGAAAATGTTGAATTTTAATTCAAAACCTATTTTTAATATAATGTATTTATATTATTAGATTATATTTTTAATTTGTTTTAAAGTTAAATTAGAGTATATTTTTACCATTTAATCCAATGGTGGTAATTGGAATTAATTTCACTTTGAAATTGGACTTAAACTAGTGTCAAATTTTTGATATATATTGTTTCATAAACAAACGCTATTTGTTTTGACAGTAGGAATTAATTATTGAATTAATTGATGAAACTTATAAGTTTTGAATTTTATAAAATAGACATCATTTTTTGAATTCGGAATACCAAATATAGCTTAGGGTGAATTTTTGGTATTTTTCTGAAAAACTTCAATTTTTGATGAATAGTGAAACCACTAAGTGGTAGTTAAAAAAATGATTTTTCGTTTAAATGAGACATTTCCACTTTTGTGAGTTTAATTTCAACAATCCTACATACATGGTTGTCATTAGGATGTAAAATTTGGTTCAATAGGATTAAAATTGTTTTTGTGAATAGTAACTTTTAAGTTTTATTAATCGCGATTAGAGGTAATTAGTGTAATTTAAGGTAAAAATAATGTTTTAATAATATGAAATGACATTGAAACATGTCCTACACTTATTTTATGTGTCATGGAAGACCAATAAAATCCATGGGTCAACTTGGGGACCCCATGGATCCACTTGGTTATGAAAATGACATTAATAACTTTTTATTTAAAGTTAAAATAAAAATGTCACAAAAATGTATTATTTTACTAAAACAAATTTTACATGGGGCTATACAAGTCATATTTTTGACTATAAATATTCATTAGAAAGATACAAATATTTACTACATAATGAATTTTTTTTAATTTTTAGACATTAAATAAATGAAATTATTTATGACACCATGATGATGGAGCGATTACCGCATTATTTAACGATTTAAATAAAATGAAAAGATAATGTAAAATCTAAGACCTAAACTTATCAAAAACCTATTGTATGGGTGTATTTCGAACTAATATAACCTTATCCTTGAAATAATAAATTTTGGGACCTTTAAAATCTGAAACTAATTATTTAATAAAGTAACATTTTATAACATTCCAAGAGTGCCCATCCTCCCTCTTATAAAATGCCCTAACATCTACCACCAGACCCACGCCTCTCAAGCCATTGGATTGGCCCAGATATGCTCATTTTATATCTCCACATCCTTCTACTCATCCTAGAAGCCTTACCTTAGGCATAAATCTCTTCCAGAAACCATTTTGGTTCAAACCAATAGGAGTTACCCGATTTAAAGGTAATATCTTCACTTGTGTTCTTTTGTTTTATTTTGCTTCTCCAACCCCAAAAACTCTTTTTATTACTTTCTTTTGTAACAACACCAGTATCCTAAATATACTAGTATCTTTTTATGAGAATTATTTGATTTACACTAACACATACCTCCGTCTAATGGTTAAAGAACATACTGTTTCTGTGGTTGGCGAATTTATGCCTCAGGAAACGATGATTGTTCAATATTCTTTTAACATTCTTCATGGTGGCCATTAAGATGTCACTCTATTTATATATAATATATATTATGTTTTTGTTTTCCTTATGCTTTTGTATTTTTCATTTATGGAATACCTTTATGGTTTCCATTATTGGTAAATACAATAATTTCATTTTAGGAAGTGGGGACTACTACCCCCTCAAAGTGATTTGATTTGTTAATTCCATATGTGGGATTTATAAAGGATGGTGTTAATGATATTATATATTATATTATACTAGAATTATAATATACCTTTATATCATTATGATTTCACTCCATTAAATATGATATAGAAATGAATGTAGTTTTCAAGCGTACGTAGGGCTTACCGTCTCCAAGAACGGTGCATTTTAGTTCATACCTCTAAATGTTATATAATATTATAAATTCATGTATATGCTAGATATATATGATATATATGATATCCAAATCATGAATATAATTCTGTATATAAAGAAACTTTGACCACATGAACAACATGTAATTGTAAGAAATCCATTTTTGACTTAAGTTCCAAATATCGACAAAACAAACATTATTAACATAAATGATTACATAATGTTTATAACATGGAAATAAGTTATATAAAAGGAATAATAAGCTTGAAAAGGGTTCTTATGCAAGTATAAATTAACACATGCTTATTATTCAGGAGATTAAAGAGCGGTCAAGTCATGTCGGACACGAGGTAAGGGACTTCGTCTCAATCTCCTTTCATTGAGGTATTTTTGTTCAAATACAAGACATTATTTTATATGCTATATAAACCCATTTGAATTCTACTTTTATTAAAATGGAATCTTTTCTATACGAATCATTTTACTAAATGAAAAAAAGTATGTTTCTTTTAATGTATGCGGTGACAACTACCTTCCCGCGGCCGCGACTATTATTTGCTCATTGGCTTCCTCAACAAGCCGTAATGTTATTAAAATGAAATAAATACCATATACTCTTTTCTGTATTTTGGTATTGAAAATTGTTTTTATAATGGATTTGTTATGTCAATATATTTATGTTATATATTGTGATCGAAATGTGGGAATGTTTTCTTTCCATTATATTTGTTTTATGTCTTATGATTTTATAATGGTACTTGGACATTTGACGGGTGGTTACGTGATAAACCATATGACGGGTGGTGCCGTGAATACCAGGATGGGTGGTTACGTTATAACCTCCAATTCATTGGTTATAGAGGTCGGTCGTATGGCTATTCCATTTAGTGATATGTGTGGAAGTTGACCGTATGTTTATTCCATTTAAGTATGTTTACATCCCAAGTTTCCTTTATATGTTATGTGTTCTTTATATGGGTTTTATGGTAATATTTTGGTTACAAAAAGGTACGTAATGATCATTTATTCAGTGAAGAGTATTTACTACTTCCTAAAGGTGAAAAGTTTTACTTTGATTAAGTATTCGTGGTTTAATTGACGTTTAAAAAAACTAACGGTTTTCCTTCTTGTGTATCCCTTACTGAGCTTTTTTTGCTCACCCCAAGTTTTTTTTGAAATGTTTTTCACAGGACATAATGTAGAATTGGGTCAAGGATGGGATCAAGGAAAAGTCATGTTGTCTTAAACATGGAACTAAACCTGACTCGTTTTTTCAAGAGTGCATTTTTTGTTAAAAAAAGTGAAACAATGTAGAAGTGTCTACTTTGTAATATTTTGAGATTTAATAGATATGATCTAATTCTGTAAAACTTTAAACCTCAAAAGATCCTCATTGTGAATTATTCATTTAATTCCATATTAAGTAATGTTTAAGGTCGGGGCCTTGTAGTTGGTATCAGAGGTCGGTTTAGATAACGTTAGTAGTTAGAAAATTGTTAAATTAATGTCCATATATTAATATATGGTATGATTGAAATGATATAGAATTTAATGATTACCATGTTTCTTTGCCTAAGATATTTCTATGTTCAGAATGGTTTTCCACAGAGGAAACATGGCAGATATATTGGGTCATCATCAATAGGAAGACAACCTTCCAAATCAGCAACCTGAGATGGTCGGAATTGGAACTGAACAGTTTGTTGCAGTGATGGAATAGTTGACTCATGCTATAAATGGTGGTAGTATCCATGCATGAGTTCAGCCAGATCAACCGTAGAGGAACATGTCAGTGGTGGAACATTTCAGGAGGCAACATCCCCCATCATTCAGAGGATCATCTAACCATGTGCTAGCAAAAGGGTGGATTAAAGCACTGGATAATATTTTTGATGTCATGGGGTGTTCAGAACATCAAAAGGATAGTCTTGTTGTTTATCGTTTTGCTGGGAAAGATGATCAGTGGTGGTCGATGATGAAAAATATCAGGGATAGTGATGACATTGATGATCTTCACTGGGACGAATTCAAATGTATGTTTCCTGAAAATATTTTCCTAAGGGGGGTCGTCTTAGGATGGAAAAAAATTCCTAGAATTGAGGCAGGAGGATGACTCAGTGGCTGCTTATGAAGCAAAGTTCACTCAACTCGCAAGGTATGCTCCAAATTTCATACGGGATCTTGATAGTAAAATCAACCATTTTTTACTCAGGGTTAAACCCAAAGTTTCGAAGGGATTTATCTTTTCATGAGTTCAAAAGTTATGAAAAACTTGTTCGATGTGCAGAGAAGGTGGAAATAGAATTTGCCGATGAACAGGTATTCTTTGAGAAAAAAACATAATAATAGGTCTAGTTGGCAGGAAAAGGGGAAGAATTCCTCAAAGAAGCATGGAGTTAAGAAAACCAAATATCCATCCTATGAGAAGTGTGATAAAATTCATCTTGGAGAATGTTTATCCAAGTCTGGAAAGTGTTTTCGGTGTAGTAATTCAGGTCATATTGCTCGTAACTATAAATAATGTGATCAAGCAGGCAATGAAAATCCATCGGTAAGATGTTTTAAGTGTAATGAAATGGGTCATTATGAAAATGAGTGTCTAACAAAGAACTCAAATGGGGGAAAGCAGTCGAACTACACGCAGAAAGGGGTGGTGAAATCCTTTGAAACTACTTCAGCAGATGTTGGTCCATCGAATGAAGTAGTATCAGGTACACTGTCTATTTGTTCAGATTATGCCAATGTGTTGTTTGATTCAGGTTCTACACATTCATTCATTTCTGAGACATTTTCTAGTAAATTGGGAATTCCATATCAAGATATGAATCCTGAACTTATGGTAAAAACCCCCAGAGGGCATGTTGAGACAAAAAGAAATTATAATAACCTTCATATCCTTGTGTGTGGAATGAATCTACCTACAAACCTTATTGTTTTTCCTCTAGTAGAGTTTGATGTTATTTTGGGCATGGATTGGCTTTCTGTTTATCTTGCTAAGATTGACTACAAAGCTAAAGATGTTTCTTTTCAAAAATATTTTCATTTTGTGTATAAGAATGAACCTTTGCTTTTGATAACATATCAGGAAGTTGAGAAACTAGTAAAATATGGAAATGATTGTTACCTTGCACATATTGTTGAAAATAATGGAACTGTTCAGATTAATGATGTGCTAGTGTTAAATGAGTATCTTGATGTTTTTCTTGATGAGTTTCCTGGTATTATTCATGATCAGGAAGTTGAATTTACTTTTGACATAGATCCTGATTCTATGCCAATTTCAAAACCCCCTTATCGAATGGCTCAAGTTGAACTTTTTGAGTTAACTAAGAAATTGCAGGAGTTATTGGATAAAGGTTTCATTCGACCTAGCACATCACTATGGGGTTCTTTTGTCTAGTTTGTTAAAAAGAAATATGGTTCAATGAGACTTTGCATTGATTATAGAGCACTAAATAACATCACTATTAAGAACAAGTATCCTTTGCCTCATATCGATGATTTGATTGATCCGCTCTAGGGAGCTCAGTATTTTTCAAAGATTGACTTGAGTTCGGGGTACCATCAGTTGAATGTAAATGAAGCTAATATTCCAAAGACTGTGTTTCAAACAAGATAGGGCCATTATGAATTTTTAGTTATGCCGTTTGGATTAACCAATGAACCTTCTGGATTCATGGACCTTATGAATAGAATTTTCCATGAGTTCTTGGATAAGTTTGTGGTTGTTTTCATTGATGATATTTTGGTGTTTTCAAAAAGTAAAGAGGAGCATGAAAGTCATTTAAGGGTTATCTTGAAAAAATTAAAAGAAAAGAAACTGTATGGAAAATTCATCAATTGTGAGTTTTTGTTACAACAAATTTCTTTCATTGGTCACATTGTTTCAAAAAATGGCATAATTGTTGATCCTGCTAAAACAAAAGTTGTCGAAGAATGTCCAAGACCAACAAATATAACCTAGATCCATAGTTTTCTTGGTTTTAAAGGTTATTACAGAAGGTTTGTTGAAAATTTTTCTTGATTTTCTAATCCAATGACTAAGCTAACTCGGAAGGGTGTTAAGTTTATCTGGACAAAAGATTGTGACAATTGTTTTTAGGAGTTGAAAAGAAGATTGGTGAATTCTCTAGTTTTTTCACTTCATTCAGGAATGGTGAGTTTTTTATCTATAGTGATGCCTCGTTGAAGGGAATTGGTTGTTTATTTATGCAGAATGATCAGGTAATTGCTTATGCTTCACATCAGTTGTAAATTAATGAGATAAATTACCCTAAACATGATTTGGAATTAGCTGCTTTTTTTTCTCTATAAATTTGGAGGCATCAATTGTATGGAGTAAAGTGTGAAATATATACTGACCACAAAATTTTAAAGTATATATTCATTCATAAAGAATTGAACATGATTCAGAGGAGATGGCTGGAATCAATCAAAGATTATTATTGTACAACTCATTACCATCCAGGAAAAGAAAATAAAGTGGCTGATGCTTTGAGTAAAAAAAGTAATGCTTCATTAAACATGGTACATTTGGAATGAGATCCTTTGGTTTTTGATTTGATTAACTTTGGCATAGAATTTTTTGGTGAAGGGAGCCCTTCTGTTTTGTTTCAGGTGTCAGTGAGATCATCCCTATCAGACAAAATTAAGCAAGCACCAAAGAAAGACAGTGGGTTGAAAAAAAAGGTAGAGCTGGTTCAGAAGGGTAAGTTTCCTGAATTGAACATTGATAATGATTGTGTTTTGAGGTTTGGGAATAGATTATGTGTGCCTTGTGATTCGCAGTTGAAGAATGAGTTGTTATGTGAGGATCATAGTTCCCCGTATTCAGTTTATCTTGGGAGTACTAAGATGTACAGAGATCTGCGGTAGTATTACTGGTGGGATGGAATGAAAAGATATATTGTTGATTTTACGATGCAGTGTTTGACTTGTCAGCAGGTTAAAGTAGAGTGGCATTTACTGAATGGGATGCTTCAGTCATGGCTGGGGCTAGAGTGGAAATATGAAAATATATCCATGGACTTTATTGTGGGATTATCGAAGACATCTCGAGGTAATAATGCAATCTGGGTTATTGTTGATCAATTGACTAAATCTGCTCATTTCCTTCCTATTCAAGATACATTCTCTCTAGATCAACTTTCTCACTTTTATCTTAAAGAGATAGTCTGGTTGCATGGAGTTCCCCTCTACATTTTATCTAATCGTGATCCCAGGTTTACTTTTAACTTTTGGAAGGGCCTTCAAAATTCATTGGGTACTGAATTAAATTTTAGTATAGCTTTTCCTCCGCAATCAGATGGGCAGTCAGAACAAACAATTCAGACCTTGGAGGATATGCTACATGCTTGCTCGAAGAATTGTCAGGGAATTTGGGACAAACATGTTTCTTTGGTTGAGTTCTCTTATAATAATAGTTTTAATTCAAGAATACAGATGGATCCGTTTGAAGCATTATATGGGAAGCGGTGTCGAACTACAGCTTTTTGCGATGAAGTGGGTGAAAGGAAGTTGATGGGACCAGAATTGGTAGAAGAGATGTTAGAGAAAGTTCATTTGATTCAGAAACACATGAGAACAGCTCAGAGCAGACAGAAAAGTTATGCGGATAACCGGAGGCAGGATCTATCTTTCGAGGTAGGTGACCATGTTTTTCTCAATGTTTCGCCATGGAAAAGTGTGATGCTATTTGGTAAGAAAGGAAAGATGAATCCAAGGATAATTGGAATATATGCAATTCTGGAGAGAGTTGGATCAGTTGGTTACTGAGTGGCTTTACCTCCGAGTTTATCTAAGGTACCTAATGTTTTTCATGTTTCGATGTTGAGAAAGAGTATGCTAGATCTATCTCATGTTTTGAGCCCAGAGGTAGTTCAATTGGAGGAGAACCTCTCTTATGAGGAATAACCAGCCCAGATTCTTGACCATAGAGTTCAAGTGTTGCGGAATAAGGTAATTCACCAGGTAAAGGTTTTGTGGAAAAACCATGTCCTTGGAGAGGCAACGTGGTAATCTGAAAATTCTATGAGGGATAAATACCCCCACTTATTTTGATAAGTGAATAAAATTGTGAGGACACAATTCCCAAAAAGGGGGAAGGATGTAACATCCCAGGTAAATAAAGAATAATAAATTTTCATATTCATTAATATTTGTGAATTATAATATTAATTTTACATTAAAGGGGTTTCTATGTTCGATAGCGTACCCGATACGCAACAACGAGTTTCTTTGAAATAATATATTGCACACTAGTAATATAATAATATTATTTTAAATGGTATTTAACACGTAGTTGTTGTATTGGCTGGAATGAATAGAAATAACTAAAATATGATTATATATGTTTTTGAAATGTTTTTACATTTATACAATAAAAGATAAAGTCTTAAAATAAGAAAAGTATTCAATTTTAAGCATAAATACTCTAATGTTCACTAAAAGGTCGATTTATCTCCTTTTGATGGAGAACCCTCTGTAAAAATAGTTTTGGTCACTCTTATACATTCTATTGGACCTAATTAAATCCCTCTTTAGAATTGGGACATCAAAATTTACTTTGTGTATGTTTTTGTTATTTTTCCGATAAAGTTCATTTTTAGTGAATAAGTGGAAAATGTTGTATTTTAATTAAAAACCTATTTTTAATATAATTTATTTATATGATTATATTATCTTTTGAATTGGTTTTAAATTGAATTAAGAATATGTTTTTACCATTTAATCCAAAGGTGGTAATTTGAATTAATTTCATTTTGAAATTGGACTTAAACTAGTGTCAATCTTTTGATATATATTGTTTCTTAAAAACACGCTATTTGTTTTGCAACATGAATTAATTATTAAATTAATTAATGAAATTATATGTTTTTAACTGTTTAAAATAGACATCATTTTCGAATTCATAATAACAAATATAGCTTAGGTTGAATTTTCGGTATTTTTCTGAAAAACTTCAATTTTTGATGAATAGTGAAACCACTAAGTGGTAGTTAAAAAACTGATTTTTCGTTTCAATGAAACATTACCACTTTTTTGAGTTTAATTTCAAAAATATTACATAAATGGTTTTCATTAGGATGTAAAATTTGGTTCAATGGGATTAAAATAATTTTTTTGTGAATAGTAACTTTTAAGTTTTATTAATCGCGATTAGAGGTAATTATTGTAATTTAAGGTAAAAATAATGTTTTAATAATATGAAATCACCTTGAAACATGTCCTAACCTTATTGGATGTGTCATGGAAGAAAATTAAAATCCCTGGGTCAAATTGGGTCCACATGGATCTACTTTGTTAAAAAATGACATTAATAACATTTTATTTATAGTTAAAATAAAAATGTCCCAAACATGTATTATTTTACTAAAAAAATTTCATGGGGTTATAAAAGTCATATTTTTTACAATAAATATTAATTAGAATGATAAAAATATTTCCTACATCATGATATTGGTTTTATAATTTTTATACATTAAATAAATTAAATTATTTATGACACCATGATGATGCAGCGATTACCTCATTACGTAACGATTTAAATAAAATGAAAAGATAATGTAAAATCAAATACATACAATTGTCAAAAACCTATTTTATGGGTGTATTTCAAATTCTTATAACCTTATCCTCGAAATATATAATTTTGGGACCTTAAAATTCGAAACTTATTATTTAATAAAGTAACATTTTATAACATTCCAAGAGTGCCCCTCCTCCCCCTTATAAAAGGCCCCCACCTATGCCACCTTACCCACACCCCTCAAGCCATTTCCATGGCCAATATCTGCACATTTTATCTCTCCACATACCTCTACTCATTCTATAAGCCTTACTTTAGGCAGAAATCCCTTCAAGAACCCCTTTTGGTTCAAACCAAGAGGAGTTACCAGATTTAAAGGTAATATATTCACTTGTGTTTTTTTCTTCTCCAACCCCCTAAAATCATTTTTTTCCTTTCTTTTATAAAAACACCACTATATTAAATATAATAGGATGTTTTTATGAGAATTATTTGATTTAAACTTACACACACCTCCGTCTAATGGTTAAAGAACATATTGTTTCGGTGGTTGGCGAATTTTTGCCTCACGAAACGATGAATTTTAAATATTCTTTTAAAACCTTTAATGGTGGATATTAAGATGTCACTCTATTAATATATGATATATATTATGTTTATGTTTTCCTTATGCTTCTTTATTTTTCATTTATTTCATACCTTTATGGTTTCCATTATGGGTAAACACGATAATTTCATAAAAAGAAGTGAGGACTACCTCCCCCTCAAAGTGATTTGATTCATTAATGCCATATGTGGGACGTATAAAGGATGGAGTTAATGATATTATATAGGATATTATACTGGAATTATAATATACCTTTATATCATTATGATTTCACTGCATTAAATATGAAATAGAAATGAAAGTAGTGTTCATGCGTACGTACGGCTTACCGTCTCCATGAACGGTGCATTTCATTTCTTAACTCTAAATTTTATATACTACTATAAATAAATGTATATGTTAGATATATATGATATATATGATATCCAAATCATGAATATAATTCTGTATATAATGAACCTTTTACCACATGAACAACATGTAATTGTAAGAAGTCCATTTTTGACTTAAGTACCAAATATCGACAAAACGAACATTATTAAGTTAAATGATTAAAAAATGTTTAAAACATGGAAATAAGTGATATAAAAGGAATAATAAGCTTGAAAATGTCTCTTAAGCAAGTCAAAATTAATACTAGTTTATTATTCAGGAGATTAAAGAGTGGTCGAGTCAAGTCGGACACGAGGTAAGGGATTTCGTCTCAATCTCCTTTCATTGATGAATATTTTGTTATAATAGAAGACTTTATTTTATACGCTGTATAAACCCCTTTGACTTCTAATTTTATTAAAAATGAATCTTTTCTATCTTAATCATTTTACTAAATGACAAAAAGTATTTTCATTTAATGTAAGTTGTGCGAATGACCTTTCCACCGCCACAAGTAATATTTGGTCTTTGGCTTCCTCAACAAGACGTAATGTTCTTAAAATGAAATAATTACCATATAATATATTATGTATTTTGGTATTGAAAATAGTTTTTATAATGGATTTGTCATGTAAATATATTTAAGTGATATATTTTGATCAAAATGTGGGAATTTTTTCTTTCCATTATATTCATTTTATGTCTTATGATTTTATAATGGTACTTAGACATTTGACGGGTGGTTACGTGATAAACCATATGACGGGTGGTGTCGTGAATACTAGGACGGGTGGTTACGTTATAACCTCCAATGCACTAGGTATGGAAGTCGGCTGTATGGCTATTCCATTTAATGATATATGCAGAATTTGACTGTATGTTTATTCCATTTAAGTATGTTTATGTCCCAAGTTACCTTTATATGTTAAGTGTCCTTTATATGGGTTTTATGGTAATATTTTGGTTAGAAAAGGGTAATTAATGATCTTTCATTCAGTGAAGTGTATTTACTACTTCCTAAAGGTGAAAATTATTACTTTCATTAAGTATTCATGGTTTACTTGATGTTTTGAAAAACTAATGGTTTTCCTTCTTGTGTATCCCTTACTGAGCTTTTTATACTCACCCAAAGTTTTTTTGAAATATTTTTCATAGGACCTAATGTGGAATATGGTCAAGGATGGGATCAAGGAAAAGTCATGCTATCTTAAACATGGAACTAGATATGACTCTTTTTTCAAGAGTTCATGTTTTTAAAAAAAAGGGAAACAATGTAGAAGTGTCTACTTTGTAATACTTTGAGATGTAATAGTTATGATCTAATTCTCTAAAACTCCAAACCTGAAAAGATCCTCAATGTGAATTATTCATTTAATTCAATATTAAGTAATTTTTAAGGTCTGGGCCTTATAGTATGTTTTTCAAAACAATAATTCAATCATGAATATATTATCATAAGTAATAATTTTCGCCTTTATCAAGTAGTCAACACTTTTCACTGAATAAAAGATCATTTCTTACACTTTTGTAACCAAAAGATCACCATAAAACCCATATAAAAAACACATAACAAATAAAGGTATCTTGGGACATAAACATACATAAATGTAATAACAATACTGTTAAGTTCCACATAAGTCACTAAATGGAATATCCATACAGCCGACTTCCATACCCAATGCATTGGAGGTTATAATGTAAACACCCATCCTAGTTTTCATGTCCCCACCCATCATTTGGTTTATCATGTAACCACTAGTCAAATGTCCATGTACCCTAATAAAATCATAACACATAAAACCAATATAAAGGAATGATAACATTTCAACATTTCAATCACAATATATCATTTAAATATATTGACATAAAAGAATCCATTATCAAAACCATTTTCAATACCAAAATACGTAAAAGAGTATATGATATTTATTTTCTTTTAAAACATTATGGATTGGTGAGGGATCCAAAGATCAAATAATACTCACGGCGGCGGCAAGGTAGTTGTCATGACGTACATTAAAAAAAACTTAATTTTTGTTGTTTAGTAAAATTCCTCATAGATAAATGATTATTTTTTAATAAAAGTAAAAGTAAAAGGGGTTTATACACCGTAATAAATATTTCTGTATATAAATGAAAATATACCTCAACGAAAATGATTGAGACGAAGTCCCTTACAATGACAGTATCCTTATATTAAGGTTAAATCAATTACATAATTATGTGTGAAAAATATAAATACACCCAATATAAGTTGATATTATTTGTAAAACAATCATCGGTCATCCACACATATTCATATCACGAAATAATAAACAAGTAGAGGTTTAACCAAAAGAATTGAAATTGGATTATGATGTTCCCTTGAAAAAATTTGATAGCCTAACGGCATCACATTAAACTTTAGAAAATGAGATGATGAGAGATAAAAAGGGTATCTCATCACTTGGAAAAAAACATTTACAGTAATAAAGATATATAATAAGATATCGTAACATAATAATATGTAAATTAAAAGGCCTAAAAAAATAAGTCTTCTAAAAAAAGAGGCTGAAAGGTTCCCTTACCAATTTGGGTAACTTTCGAAACATACATCTCATGAAAGAAGGGTCATACAATGAAGATTAAAATACCCATAAATTAAATTATATTACAAAAATAATAAAATCATGGGCAGTACATACACCACACAAAATGAAATAGTGGAAAATGTAGCATGATTCTCACAGGAATAAAAAGTGAGATAAAAACCCTTACCACGTTGTAATCAATCGAGTCGTATGACCAAAATATAATAAGCACCAAATGAATCTCATAATACAATGAATATAAATAGAATCATGATAATATATATGAAATTTCAGTACACAATATGCCACATGAAATAAATAAGTGGCGAACAATGAAAATATCATGGAATGAAAAGTGAGATAAGAAATCCCTTACAAACATTTGGCAGCCTAACAGCACCACCTAAAACTTACAAAAATGGATTGATGAGATAAAATAGGGTCTCTAATCATATTTAAATAAAAATTAAAGTAATAGGAATATAAAATATCATCCCCCAATATAAGAAAGTAGAGCATAAAAGGAATGATATCGAAGAAAATACTTAGTGAGAAAGAGAGAGGTAGGATCCATTACCTCAAGTCCGACTTGTCTTGTTCATTTCTTTATATTCATGAATAATAAAATTTTGTCAATTTATAATTGAATAAGTAACTCCTTTAAAGTTTATTATTCAGTTCATATCACATATTATAATTTTATAATATGTTTTTAATTATGTGAGTTCATATCAGACGTTTTTGTTGATGTTCTGTACATTATTCAAAAAATGGACTTCTTATATTTACATGATGTTCATGCGGTACGAATTTCATTAAATCAAGAATTATTTACATCATTTATATGTAATATATATAATATAAGTCCATTATATATATGTACTTATAATAGTACATAACATTTGGAGACATGAAATGAAATGCACCGTTCATGGAGAGGGTAAGTCTTACGTATGCATTTACACAACTTTCATTTCTATTTCATACTTTAATGGAATGAAAACATAATGATACATTGGTATATTATAAATAAATTATAATATATATGTTATATATGTTACATAAGTACAAAAATTCTATCCTTTATACATTCCACATATGGAATGGACGAGTAATATTACTTTGAGGGGGCGGCAATCCGCACTTCATAAAATGAAATTATCGTGTTTACCTATCATGGAAACCATAAAGGTATACCATAAAATAAAACTAAAGAGGAATAAAGAAAACATAAGCATAATATATATCATATATAAATATAATTACATCTTAATGGCCACCATGAGAGGTGTTAGAAGATAATGGAACAATAATCGTTTCGTGAGGTGGCAGTTTGCCGTCCACCGAAACAGTATGTTATTCACCCATTAGAAAAAGGTTTATATAAGTGTAGCTTGAATAATTCTCATAAAAAAAATAATAATACATTGATGATACTGGTGTTGTTACAAAATAAAGTAATAAAAAAATTAAGGGGATTGAGAAGAAAAATAAAAAAAAGAACATAATAGAATACATTACCTTTAAATCGGGTAACTCTTTTTAATTTTAGCCAAAGGCTTCCTTGGAAAGACTTCTAACCAAAGTGAGTCTTGTAGAATTATGAGAGGGATCTGGATAGATAATATGAGCATAGTTTGTATGAGCCAATGGCTTGAGAGGTGTGGGTAAGGGGGTAGAGGAGGGTGCATTTTATAAGATGGAGGAGGGTCACTTTTGGAAGGTCTTGAAATGTTACTTTATTATAAAATTATTTTCTAAAATTAATGGTCCCAAAATGATATATTCTAAATATTAGGTAATAGGGGTTCTAAATCCACCAATAAAATAGGTTTTCAACAAGTGTAAGTCTTATGTTTTACCTTATCTTTTCATTTTAGTTAAATCGATCATAATGAGGTAATCATTGCATCATCAGGGTGTCATTAATATATTTATTTATATAATGTCTAAAAATTATAAAAAAGTTACCATGATGTAGGAAATATTTTTATCTTTCCAAAAAATATTTTTTGTCTAAGATATCATTTTTTAACCAGAATTAAAATTGTTTTACTTAAGTGATACATACATTGGTTGTATTTTCCTTTCTTTAAAAATAATATGATAAAAGATCACTATCACACTAATGTGATTCCATGGGGTCCCATAGATCGCACAAGGCATACCACAGTAGTAAAGGAATCAAAAAATATAATTAATACACATGGATGGGTAATTTTATATTATTATGATATTATTTTATTATAGTTAACTACCAGATTACTAATTAATCACGATAATTAAAGATAATTGTCGTCGTTACTATTCATAATTTCCAAAAATAAAAAAGTATTAATTAAATAATTTGGACCTTCTGATTCCAAATATGGAATCCATTTTACCAAATTCCAAACAAAAAAATGTAGTAATTTATTTAAAAAAAATTCTCATTATCAAAACCAAAGACGGGTTTTAGAGAAGTAAAATTTATCAAAAGATTGACTTGTTTTTACATTCAATTGAAAAGTGAAATTACTTCCAGTGAACAAAATTGTATTAAGTGATAAAAAAATAATTCAATAACACTTTAAAACCAATTAAAAAGACAATAAAACTATGTAATTAAATTAGATTAAAATTCAGTTTTGAAGTAAAATTTTGTAGTTTTCACTATTCATTAAAAATGAACATTTGTCAGAAAAATACCAAATAACTATCAAAAATAAATTTTATATTCAAAATTAAAAAGTGATATCAATTTTACCAAATTTAAAACATATAATTTTCATTAATTAATTTTAAGATTAATTCTCGATGTCAAAAAATAGCCTGTTTTTTAGACACAATATCTATCAAAAGATTAGCACTTGTTTATGTCCAATTTCAAAGTGAAATTCACTCCAATGGCCACCATTGGATTAAATGGTAAAAATATATTTTAACTAATCATTAAACCTAATTAAAAATATTATCTAACCATATAAATAAATTTGATTAAAAGAAGGTTTTGAATTAAAATACAGCATTTTTCACTATTCATTAAAAATGAAATTTATCGGAAAAATAACAAAAATTTACACAAAGTAAGTTTTGACATCCTGATTCTGAAGAAGGATTTTATTTTGTCTAATATAAAATTAAAATTTACAAAAGGTAGTTTTAAAAAGGTTTCTCCATCAAATGTCGGTTAATCGACCTTTTAAAGAACATTACAATATTTTTGCTAAAAATCGAATTCTTTTCTTATTTTAAGCATCAAACTTTTATTAGATAAAAGTAAAAAAATTTAACAAACAAATATAACCATTTTTTAGGCAGTTATGTTCATTCCCTCCATTACAGCGGCTAGGCGTTAACTACCATTTAAAATAATATTATTATATTATTAGTGTGCAACGTATGATTTCAAAGAAACTCATTGTTGCGTATTGGGTATGCCATTGAACATAGTATTACCTTTAAAGTAATATTAACATTTTATTCAAAAATATTAATAAATATGAAAATTTAATATTTTTTATTTACCTGGGATGTTACATCCTTCCCCCTTTTGGGGATTGCGTCCTCGCAATTTTAAAATTGGGCTCAGAAACATCATTGACAGCCCCACATCAGAAAAGGAGTAAATTAAACTATCTCTTTAAAAGAGAGAAAGAAATGTACAAAGGTCACCCAAGTTAACCCATACTAGGATTCCATGTAAGAAAACTTGGATATGGAAGAGAAAACAAAGGGTTATGTTCTTATGGAGAGTGAAAGAAAACACGATTAGAAGAAAAGTTAACCACCGGAAAATCACAAATTTTGATTGGTTAAATGGTATTTGATTCCCCAGTGGGAAACGTTGACATACAATGTTTTTATTTAAAGTTACATTTCATTGAGGAATTTATCTATGAGCTTAAATAAATCATAATGAAACATATTACTTTTCATCTAGACTTTCAACTCTTACCATATTTCTTAAACAAACTCATATTTTCTCCAAAAGATGAGTATTTAGGATGACATGTTCACATTAAGAGCAATATAATCAACTTCTTGAGAATCACCTAATCCACAAAAGATGAACTATATATTTCCCATGTCTTTAGACCTTAACCAAAACCAAAAATTTTAGTACAAGATCAGATAATCCCCAAAAGGATAATCATTTATAAAAAGAATCACTACTCTTAATCTCCAAAAATCAACAAAAATAACCCAAGGTTCACGAAATACAATTAAATAAATAGATATCCATAAAATTCTTCAAAGTAATCCAAATAAAGATTGAAACCCAAATCTCTGAAGGATTTTATCACATAGTCTTCTAAGTTAAATCTTATGATTTATCTCTAAATAACACCAGTTACTCATAAAGTCTCATACTGAAAAGTAATTAACATATTCACATATCCTCCATGATAGTTTGATAATTTCCATAGATAACCCAAAATTAACATATTACAGATTCATAAGATCATCTAACTAAAATAAATTAGTCGTAATAACAAGTTACATCATGTATTTCAGTTGGCGATAAATCCCGGTCGCACTTTTGTTGTGGGTTTGATTCCCGCAGCTTCATCTGACGCGATGGGTTATCACATGGTATGCGTGTTGTCCTTTTTCCAAAACAATTTTATTTATAAAAATTTTCCCAAAAAGAGATAAAATATTCAAAAATAACCATATCATAATTTAACTTCATGTTTATCTCATGCCTAGCATTTTCCTTCATAACATATAGTAACCCATAATTACCTCAAAAGTAAGGATCATATAAACCCTAATGGTTACCTTTATAATTATTACCTGAACTTATATATCGAGTTGGTTATCTAGTAAATGATGCATTAGATAACTCTCCAAGGTTCAAGTAGTTAATCATGACTCCTAATAGATAGTCGAGAATAACCACAAGAGTTCTCATTGAAGCTCCCATATCATTCTGTTGTTCCTTCAAAAACCCATCACAGTTTTCATCACATCCACAGTTACTTAGGTGGATGCTAGATCCATCCATTTACAAAAACCAAAAAATTATGTGTGAGTATTCTATTAAAATCATCATGTACTAATGAGGAATATAATCACTAAGATATAATTATCCAAGTTCGCTCAAACGCATTCCAACTTTAAAAAATAACAATGGCTCCATCTAATATACTAGTCATTGTGGTTATACACAACTTGTCGCTTATGCATAAACAACACTCTAACCTTTAATGTTATCTAAACCGACCAATGATACCAACTATAAGGACCCGGCCTTAAAACATTACATAATCAATAATTAAATGAATAATTTCACATTGGGGATCTATTTAGGCATAGACTTTTAGAGAATTAGGACATAACTATAACATCTCAATGATTACAAAGTTGACACTTCTACTCAGTTTCAATTTTTTCATAAAATAAAAACTCTTAAAAAGAAACATGTCTAGTTCCCTGTTTTAGATATCATGTATTTCCATGATCCCATCCTTGACCCTATTTATCTTTAATTCTTGTGGAAAACATTTCAAAAACTAGGGATGAGCATAAAAAGATCAGTAAGAGATACAGAAAGAAGAGAAACTATTTATTTTTCAAAACAATAAGTAAATCACAAATACTTTATCATAAGTAAGAATTTTATCCTTTATGAAGTAGTAAATACTCTTCACTTAATAAAAGATCATTTCTTACCCTTTTGTAACCAAAAGATCACTAT
The DNA here is from genome assembly GCA_963277665.1 of Viscum album. Classification (NCBI taxonomy): domain Eukaryota; kingdom Viridiplantae; phylum Streptophyta; class Magnoliopsida; order Santalales; family Viscaceae; genus Viscum; species Viscum album. The sequence continues at coordinate 568,168,730 of OY728126.1, read as the reverse complement.
AAAACCAATATAAAGAACACAAAACATATAAAGATAACTAGGGATATAAACATACTTAAATGGAATAACTGTATGGCCGACTTCCACACAAGTCACTAAATGGAATAGCCATATGGCTGACTTCCATAGGAAATGAATTGGAGGTAATAATGTAACCAACAGTCCTGGTTTTCACGGCACCACATGTTATTTGGTATATCACGTAACCACTTGTCAAATGTCCAAGTACCATAATAAAAGCATAACACATAAAACCAATATAAAGGAATGTTAAAATTTAAACATTTCAATCACAATATATCATTTAGATATATTGACATAAAATAATCCTTTATCAAAACCATTTTCAATACAAAAATATGTAAAAGTGTATATGGTATTTATTTTCATTTAAAACATTACTGCTTGTTGAGGAATCCAAAGATCAAATAATACTCGCGGTGGTGGAAATGTCATTGTCACCACGTACGTTAATAAAACTATATTTTTGTTGTTTAGTAAAATGAATCATTGAGAAAATATTCCTTTTTTAATATAAGTAAATTTCAAAGGTGTTTATACACCGTATAAAAGAATGTTTTGTATAAATGAAAATATTCCTTAATGAAAAAACTGAGATGAATTCCCTTACATAGACGGTATCCTTAGATTAAGGAGAGATGGATTAAATAATTATGTGTGAAAATATAAATAAACCCAATATAAGTGGATATTATGTGTAAAACAATCATAGGTCATCGTCAAATATTCATAGCACGGTATAATCATGAATTAGAAGTTTATCCCAAAGAATGGAAATTGGATTAAGAAGTCCATTTGCAAAAATTTGATAGCCTAACATCATCACATTAAACATCAGAAAATAAGATGATGAGAGAAAAAAAGGGTATATCATCCCTTGTACATAAAATTTACAACAATAAGGATATATAAGAACATATCCAAACATAATAATATTTAAATTAAAAGACCTAACAAAAAGAATTCTTTTAAAAAGAGGAGGGTGAAAGGATCCTTTACCAATTTGGGTAACTATTGAAACGTACAACTCATGAAAGAAGGGTCATAAAATTAATATTTAAATACCCATAAATTAAATTATATTACACATATAATAAAATAATGGGTAGTACATACAACACACAAAAGGAAATAGTGGTAAATGTTGCATGAATCTCACGGGAATAAAAAGTTATTTAATAACCCCTTACCTCGTTGTAATCAATTGAGTCATATGGCCAAAAGATAATAAACACCAAATGAATCACATAATACCATGAATATAAAGAGAATAATTATAATATATATGACATGGTAGTACACAGTACACCGCATGAAATAAATAAGTGGCGAACAATGGAAATCTCACGGAATTAAAAGTGAGATAAGAAATCTCTTACGAAAATTCGGCAGCCTAACGACGCCACTTAAAACATCCCAAAATGGATTGATGAGATCAAATAGGGACTCTCATCATATGAACATAAAAATTACAGTAATTGGAATATATATTAACATCCCCAACATAAGAAATAAGAGCTTAAAAGTAATGACATAAAAGAGAGTACTTAAAAAGAAAAAGAGAGGTATGATCCCTTACCTAAAGTCTGACTTATCTTGTTCGTTTATTTTTATTCTTGAATATTAAACATTTTTCAATTTATAATTTATTAAGGAACTCTTTTAAATATTATTATTCAATTCATATCACATATGATAATGTTATAATAATTTTTTAATTATGTGAGTTCATATCAGACATTTTTGTCGATGTTCGGTACATGAGTCCAAAAATGGACTTCTTATAATTATATGATGTTCTTGTGGTACAAAGTTCATTAAATCCAGAATTATATTCATCATTTACATGTATTATATATCATATATATCAATTATATATATGTACTTATAATAGTACATAACATTTGGAGATATGAAATTAAATACACCGTTCATGGAGACGGTAAGCCGTACGTAAGCATGAACGCTACTTTCATTTATATTTCATACTTTAATGAAATGAAAGCATAATGATAAATCGGTATATTATAATTAAATTATAATATATATATTATATATGTTACATATGTTCATAAATTCTATCCATTATACGTTCTACGTATGGCATGGACGAGTCATATCACTTTGAGGGGCGGTAGTCCGCACTTTCTAAAATGAAATTATCATGTTTACCTATCATTGAAACCATAAAGTTATTTCATAAAATAAAACTACAGAGGCATATAGAAAACATAAACATTATATATATCATATATAAATATAGTGACATATTAATGGCCACCATGAGAGGTGGTAGGATATAATTGAACAGTCATCGTTTCGTGAGGCAGTAGTTCACTGTCCACAGAAACAGTATGTTATTCACCCATTAGTTAAAGGTGTGTGTAAGTGTAGCTCTAATACATATCATAACAAAATCCCAATATATTTAAGATACTGTTGTTGTTACAAAAGAATTGAATAAAAAGAGTTTATGGGGTCGGACACACATAATAAAACAAAAGAACATAAGAGAAGGCATTACATATAAATAATGTAAATCTTTTTTATTTGAGCCAAAGGCTTCCTTGAAAGACTTCTGCCCAAAGTGAGGGTTATAGGAGCAATACAGGGTTGTGGGAAGATAATATTGGCAGATTTTGGACGATCCAATGGATTGATAAGAGTGGGTAAGGGGGTAGAGTTGGGTGACTTTTATAAGAGGGAGGAGGGTCGCATTTAGAAGGTCTTGAAATGTTACTTTATTATAAAATACTTTCCCCTATTTAAAGGTCCCAAAAAGATATATTTCAAGGATACGGTGATAAGGGTTCAAAATTCACCCATACAATACGTTTTCGACAAATGTAAGTTGTAAAGACCCGTAAAATTCAAGGGAAATTTTTTCTTAATTTTTTTTAGATTTTACAAGAACGCAGTTTCTGACGGAACCTGATTCCGAGGCCTAGTGTGCCCGGAATCAATTTCCGAAGTTTAGATCGGGTACATTCAGTGAACGAACGAGTGGGTTTTTCTATCTTTTGAACCGCTACTCAAAATTGAAATCTGAGGGCAACGATGGATTCGCAGCGCCGAAGTTTTCTTATGAAAACCCCTTTCAGGAGTTGCGTTATCTCGGGATGGGTTGTTTTTTTTAAAGTGAGGGATAATAATATAATTGTTTTACAATTATATTTTTCTTTACTTGTTAAGTGGATTAAGTGTTTTGTCACAACACTTTTCCTCTCTATTGCGGTTATAACCTATGTAATGGAGTTAGGGGTGGGACCCACTTGTTCATAACTACCTTTGAGAGGATTAAGGTGGGGTGGGTCCCACACGAGCCCCACCGTTTCTTTTCTTCTTAAGTAACGCACTAGCACCCCCCTATTAAAAGAAGTCAACTCTTGCGTTTAAACTTTTTAATAAACGCCTCTATTAATAGGGCAGTTTTAAACCCCTCAATTAATTGATTGTTTCTTTTCTTTTTGAATTTCAAGCGTTGGTTTGTGTGTAAATAAAATAAGACACCACATATTTTATTTAGTTGGTCTTGTTGCGTTGAGAGGATTTTGGGAGAAAGGCTAAGGGGCTTGAAGTTCTTCTTCTTCGACGAAGAACGCAAAGAACGCCGACCTCCGATGAAGGTTGACAAAACGCCAAATCCTCGGAGATCGACTACGCAATGCCGTATACTACGACGCCAACGACGTTCCTTCCATGACGCTTTCTTCCGTGATGATCCGTCTCTTCCGCGATGATCTTCTTCTTCCGCGACGGTTAATTCCCAGACGAACTCTCGTTCGATGACAACACTTGAGGTAAGGAATTAATTTGAGAATGATTTTATTCCCTCATTTCGTTCATTCTAAAGAAAACAAAGAACATGGATCAACTTATCATCTTGTTGATCCAAGAATTTTTTCCTTGCTGTTTGGGACTAAATTGTTGTGGGTAGTGGTAGGGGTTTATTGCTTCTTGTTCATGAAACATCCTTTGTCGTTCCTTGTATTTTCTTTTTTTGGGCTGCTTGTTGTCAACATAACGGGAGGAGGTTGGACCGCACGAACACGGCTGACCCTACTCCCCCTTTTTTGTTGTGTTGTTTGCAGTTCAGAAAATGGCGGCATGGTGTGACGGCACCGCGCGGGAACCTGGAGGGATGCGGCAAGGATGTGCGGCACCATTGAGGCCGAACGAAAGTGTGGTGTTAGTCGGGGCTGAGAAGGTGAACCGACGACTCTGCTGTTTGTTCATTTGACGTGCGGATCAATGGGAATTTACGGAATGGGCCTCAGAGACAATTTTTTGATTCCGTAGTGAAGAACGGGACCTGGGATGAGCTTCGGCAGAGACAGAATTGAAAACAGACCACCGGAGCAACTGCAGTAGCCCGTGGACAGCACCGGTGGCGCGGGCCGGCGGCCGGGGGTGGCGGTGGCCCGGTGCGCGTCCTAAAGAAACCGCCACGGATGAAGCCGCGATGGCAAGCGTGTGGATCCTGCGGCTACGCGGGATCCAGGGAAATGCGGTGCGCGCCGCGTCCGCGGAGCGCCAGCTCCCTGGCCGAGCCAGCGAGCCACCCGGCCGAGCCGGGCCGGCTTGGGCGGACCGGCCCGGGCCGTGCCCAGTCGGACCGGGCCTGGCCGTGCCCCGTCGGGCCGGGCCACGCCCAGCCAGGCCGGGTAGCGCCCTACCGGGTTGGACCCTGACCCGGGTCGGGTCGACCCAATTCGGGCCGACCCAGTGGGGGTTGGGCCGAGTCGGTTCGGGCCCAGACCTCCCATTTTCGGTCCTCTTTCGGTCTTTCGCCCATAGCTTGAGCTGCGGAACTCCGATCGACAAACCGTCAGCGGCAATGCGACGCTTGGATCGAGATTGCCATTTCGGTATATCACACTCAAGGTTTTGGATTACTTTGGGTCCGACCGAGTTGGTTCGCACACAAAACCAACTGGGCCCTCGGAGTAGAAACACTTATATCTTGATCTCCGGACGTCTGATTGACATGCTGTCGACATGGTTGGATTCATCTGGAAGAGACACAACTTTTGGCATACTTCGGCCAAGGTTTGGATGCAGTTGGAGTTTGGCTGAGTTGGATTTTACCCAAAATCCAACCGGGCCCCTAGAACGGAAAAGCTGGTATCATTCAGACCGGACGTCTGTTTGATGAACCGTCAGCAGTGTTGGTGATCACGTTGAGACACAGTCCCTATGAGTATATCCTATCTGAGTTTGGGATAAAGTTGAGATACAGCTGGGTTGGTTCGCACACGAAGCCAACAGGGCCCCTAGGACGAAAAGGCTAATAACTCACAGACCGGGCGTCCGATTGACACGTTGTCTATTATGTTGAGACCCCTATGACGAGGCGGTCCTTTGAGATACTCCTTCGTGGTACTTTGTGATACTTGGAGTATCGACCAGTAGCTCATGGATCGGACCCTCCCGGAGACGAGCGTGCGGAGTACGGAGACTGTGTAGCCGGCTGAGACCTGATGACTGCTTGACCGATCGACTCGGTGTGTTTCAGATAGCCCAGTTGGGAGCGCTTGGTTGTAGCGGTAGAATCACGGAGGAGGAGCGCTTGGTTGTAGCGGAAGACCTGCGGTACTCAACAAGAGTACCTATGGAGGCTATGAGGGGGAGCGCTGGGTTGTAGCGGCAGACCCATGGTGGGAAGCGCTTGGTTGTAGCTGCAGGCCCATAGTACTCGACAGGAAGAGTAGCTCAGCAGTCTTAGGTTAGTGATCAGTACCTCGAAGTCATGACAGGACCACTGTACACTCCAGATACGGGGCTCTTCAACAGTTACAGTTTCGATAATGAAAATCCTAGTTTTAGCTCAGTCTATGACCTTTTGTATTACCTCTTGATTGAGATGGGTCACTAGATAACCTAGGTATATGTATTGGCATATACCTAGGTAGTGGTTATCCGTTGATTTCATAATCTTTGTGTTTCCTCATGATTGAGATGGGTTACTTGATAACATAGGAATATGTATGGTCATATACCTAAGTAGAGTTTATCTGTTGAGATCTTCTTTGTGGTTATCCTTGTTGGTTTTAGTGAGACCTTGAGGGTCTCAGGGTCCCTACTGAGTATTGTTATACTCACCCCTGCACGGGCTATGCCCGCACCTCGTTGTGTTGGTTGTAGACGATGGGCAGTGCTGACGGAGGCCGAGTGTTCGAGGACTGGATGGTCCCCGGAGGTGGACTACACGACGAGTCAGTATCCATAGGTGGACTTCACGGAGAGACGACACTCTGAGAAGGTTGACGGGAAAGAGAATCCAGGAGCTGCACTATCTGTACCTACCCTTCAGGTAAGATCTGTGGTGGACGATCCAGGAGATGCGCTATCTGTACCTACCCTTCAGGTAGGATCTGAGGTGGATGACACATGATTTGCTTCCTTTCTACCAGCTATTTGTCTTTTTCTGTTGTAATTTCATTCAGTTGAAGCTGCACTTTCAGTTGGGTTTGTATTCTGGCCCATTTTCTTTTCAGCACTTTCTTTTGTACTTAGTGTTTTACTTTCCCTTGTACTCTGTGGTGTTTTGTTTACATTTATAAAGACAATTCCATCCCAGTTATCTAGATTTACGCTTTTTGTGCTAGTCGCCAGCCCCTGGCCTATGGAAGGTGGGCTTGGGGTAGTCACGACACGGACCCCGAGGACGGGTCGTGATAAATTGGTATCAGAGGAGTCAGTTCTATCACAGAACTTATAACTCTGATATTTTATTTCTGTGAAGCGATTGTGTTAAGAGTACCGAGTGTGGTTTTCAGTTCAGGGAGTCCAGTGTTGGTGGGGGCGGCCGACGTATCCATACACCAGGACCCTGACAACTGATTTCCGACTATGTGCACGAAAACACTAATTGCGTGTGTGTTTCCATAAGTTTTTAAAAGTCATCTCAAACCAGGTCAGCTCACCAGGTATAAATGTTTGATTGTTTCATGCTGTTTCATTAAGGATGCCTTTCCACGGACGACCTGCTAGAGCCCAGAGGGATGTGTGTACTGACAGCCTACCGAGTGATGAGGCTTCGGTAGAGGGCCCTCTTGCAGTTGAGGCACTAGCGGAGGCACCAGTGGTACTACCAAACGTTGGGCCACTGATGCCACCAGCCCCAGTAGTAGGAGATGCACGCCACTTGAGCACGCTGCACGAGTTCCAGCGCCAGAGGCCACCCAGGTTCTAGGGAGAGACGGACCCACATGCGGATGAGGATTGGCTAGAGGCTGTGGTGAGTGTCTTCAGGCTAGTGGGGACGCCATCAGACTTCATGGTGATCATTGCTACCAGCCTTCTTCAGGCATCAGTAGGCAGGTGGTGGAGCCACTTGTTCCAGTTTTGTGATGGGATGACCTTCACATGGGACGAATTAGAGACCTTCTTCAGGGTGGAGTTTGTTCCAGTAGATATATACCACGAGCATGTACAGAAGCTGTTGCCTTTTCTGCAGGATTTTCGATCAGTAGCCGAGTCATCGGTGGGCAGTAGACAGATGATGCAGAGGTCCAAGAGGACCAGAGCCAGCCGTACGAGGAGCAGGATGTGTTATGAATGCGGCAGGAAGGGTCACCTGTCACGTGACTGTCTGACCCCCCGCACAGTCGATCCACAGGCGTTGGAGGAGCCACCGAGGTAGAAGTAGTGGCGGGTGCTTGAGCAACAGCCGTGCAGTGGACAAGGCAGTAGAGCTCCGAGATCAGGTAGACAAGAGCGGAACTAGTTGATACGTCCCTTGTACTTCTAGTTCCATGTTTCTGTTGTATTTGTGCCTTTCTACTATGAGCATCAATAATAAAAAGACACTTATCTTAGTGATGATTGCTTTCCTGTCATTTTTTTTGGTTGATACTGAGTGGTCCTAGTTAAAACTATTGACTTAACCCTCACTTTCGAGATTTCTACTAGAGGAGACCCAGTGACCTCACACAGATGCTGATAGTGTGACTCGACCCTTGGAGGCGAGAGTGACAGTTGGATCTCTTGGTAGTAACGTCGAGGCTTTACGACATCATCCATGGCATGAATACATCATTCATGTCAGGATTAACTGTATTAGGCAATGGGCATGGTTCATCCAGGGGATGAGACTGAGTCTCACTTTTTCGGCAAAGGAGAAATTTTAGCATGTCTTTCAGATCGTAGGCAAAGAAGGTGCAGATCATCCAGGAGCAGATGAAGACTGCATAGTACAGTAAGAAACAGGAAATCGGCACCAGTCTTAGAGACTCGGGCGTGTTAAATGATTTAAGAAGAGGAAGCTTTAAGGAGAGATGAGTCTGCGAAGCAGCAGACGTGGAGGCAGAGCTAGGAGAGCAGCATGAGGCAGTGCACTTTTTAACATGCTACAACCACCCGCCTTAGTTATCCCCACCAGGCTCCGGGAGCTGGAGGGCGGAGGAAGAGTGCGACTGCATGCAGTCAAGGAGTGTGACCCAATAGCTCTAAAAAAATGATTCAAGGGAGAGTCTGTATCCACTACTAGCTGCTTTAGTAACAGATGTCGATATGAATCATTCCTTCCATTCACAAATCTTATCCCAGACCTAGAGTTTCCGGTAATCCGTAGACTAGACCCTCATGTCTGGAGATACCTTGGGAGAAGACTCGATAATCACACATACGCCGACGGTGTGGTCAGACCCTTGAGGTGAGAGTTTCAGTTGGAATCTCTTGGTAACAGCATCGAGGCCTTAAGACATTGGTTTGAGTATGGACTGGGAAATCACAGTTCATACACAGATTGACGGTATTAGGAAAAAATGTTGTTGTTTAACTACGGCGTTGGGTTGGGTTTTCCTTGGTCTGTGAAAAGGAAACCCCAGGAAGAACAGGATAAACTCATGCAAAAGAGTGTGTGACCGATCAATCTTTATTCGGTCAACCTTAACTTCATGGCAGAAGTCGTTTTGAGTTTCAGTTCTAACAGGAATTGGAGACCTCTGGAGTTCGAGGATGACGATCACATCCTTATACGGGTCTGACCTCGACGAGGTTTACAGAGATGTGGCCGAGGCGACAAGTTATATCTGAGGTACAACGGACCTTTCTAGGCCCTCAGCAGGGTAAGCGAGGTGGTTTACCACTTGAACCATCCACCTTAGTTGCACCAGGTGCACGAAGACTTCCATGTATCTCACCTGAGGAGATACGAGCATGACCCTTCGCATATCATCGACCATGAGGAGTTAGACGTTGGCGATGAGGTGACTTTTGCGGAGGTTCCAATGGGGATCGAGGATCGATAGGAGCGGATCCTACGAGGATGGTTGATTCCTCGGGTGCACTTTCACTGGCAGTACGGGAACCTCCAGGTGAGCACATGAGAGCGGGAGGCTCAGATGCGTGCTCAGTACCGCTTTTGTATCCCTAGTTTGTGTTAAAGCTTTACAAGGACGTAAATCCCTGAGGTGGGAGTAATGTAGAGCCCTGTAAAATTCAAGGGAAATTTTTTCTTAATTTTCTTTGGGATTTTAAAAGAATGCAGAATCTGACGGTGCCTGATTCTGATGCCCGGTGTTCCCGGAATCAATTTCCGAAGTTTAGCTTGGGTACATTCAGTGAACATACAAGAGAGTTTTTCTATCTTTTGAACCGGTACTCGGAATTGAAATCCGAGGGCACCAATGGAATCGCAGCGCCAGAGTTTGCTTAAGAAGACCCCTTTCGGGAGTTTCGTTTTCTCAGGATGGGTTTTTGTTTATAAGTGAGGGATAATAATATAATTGTTTTACAATTATATTTTCCTTTTCTTGTTAAGTGGATTAAGTGTTGTGTCACAACACTTTCCCTCTCTCTTTCGGTTATAACCTATGTAAGGGAGTTAGGGGTGAGACCCACTTTTTGATAACTACCTGTGAGAGAGTTAAGGTGGGGTGGGGCCCACACGAGCCCCACCATTTCTTTTCTTCTTAAGTAACGCACCGGCACCCCCCCTATTAAACGAAGTCAACTCTTGCGTTTAAACATTTTAATAAACGCCTCTATTAATTGGGTGGTTTTAAACCCCTCAATTAATTGATCGTTTCTTTTCTTTTTGAATTTCAAGCGTTGGTTTGTGTGTAAATAAAATAAGACACCACTAATTTTATTTAGTTGGTCTTGTTGCATTGAGAGGATTTTGGGAGAAAGGCTAAGGGGATTGAAGTTCTTCTTCATCGACGAAGAACGCAAAGAACTCCGACCTCCGACGAAGGTCGAAAAGAACTGCGAATCCTTGGAGATCAACTATGCGACGCCTTATACTGTGACGCCAACGACGTTCCTTCCGTGACACTTTCTTCCGCGACGATCCTTCTCTTCCACGACGATCCTCTTCTTCCGCGATGGTTAATTCTGCGACGAAATCTCGTTCGAAGACAATGCTTGAGGTAAGGAATTAATTTGAGAATGATTTTATTCCCTCGTTTCATTCATTCTAAGCAAAAAAATGAACACGAATAAACTTATTATCTAGTTGATCCGCGAATTTTTTCCTTGTTGGTTGGGACTAAATTGTTGTGGGAAGTGGTAGGGGTTTATTGCTTCTTGTTCGTCAAACATCCTTTTTCATTCCTTGTCTTTTATTTTTTTTGGGACGCTTGTTGTAAACTTAACGGGAGGAGGTTGGACCACACAAACACGGCCGACCCCCCTCCCCCTTTGTTGTTGTGTTGTTGCAGTTCAGAAGATGGCAACATGGTGCGACGACACCGCGCGGGAACCTAGAGGGATTCAGCAAGGATGTGCGGCGCCGTTGAGGCCGAACGAAAGTGTGGTGGTAGTCGGGGCCGAGAAGGCGAATCGAAGACTCCACTGTTTGTTCTTTTGACGTGCGGATCGATGGGCATTTACGGAAAGGGCCTCAGAGACGATTTGTTGATTCCACAGTGAAGAACGGGACCCAGGATGAGCTTCAGCGCAGACGGAATTGAATACAGACCACCAGAGTAACTCCGGTGGCCCGCGGACACCACCGGCAGTGCCCCGGCGCACCACCCAAAGAAACCATCGTGGCTGAAGCCGCATCGGCGAGCGTGTGGATCCCGCGGCCGCGCGGGATCCAGGGGGACGCGACGTGTGCCGCATCCGCGGAGCTCCAGCTCGCTGGCTAATCCAGCGAGCCACACTGCCGAGTCGGGCTGGCTTGGGCGGACCGGGCCAGGCCGCGCCCTACCGGATCATACCCGAACCCGGGTCGGGTCGACCTGGTTCGGGCCGACCCAGGGGGGTTGGGCCGGGTCGATCCAGGCCCAGACCCCCCGTTTTTGGTCCTCTTTCGGTCTTTCACCCATATCTTGAGCTGCGGACCTCCGATCAACGAACCGTCAGCGGCGATGCGACCCTTGGATAGAGATGGTCGTTTTGGTATATCACACTAAAGGTTTCAGAGTACTTTTGGTTCGGCCGGGTTGGTTCGTACACGAAACCAACCGGGCCCTCGGAGCGGAAACGCTTATATCTTGAGCTCAAGATGACCGATTGACGTGTCGTCGACTTGGTTGGATTCCTCTTGAGGATATAGCACTTTTGGAATACTTCTCCTGAGGTTTGGATGCAGTTGGAGTTTGGCCGAGTTGGATTGTACCCGAAATCCAACCGGGCCCCTAGAACGGAAAAGCTGATATCTTTCAGATCGGACGTCTGTTTGACAAACCGTTAGCGGCGTTGGTGATCACGTTGAGACACGGTCCCTATGAGTATAACCTATACGATTTCGGGATACAGTTGAGATTCGGCTAGGTTGGTTCTCACATGAAACCAACCGGCCCCCTGGGACGAAAAGGCTAATAACTCACAGACCGGGCGTCCGATTGACGGACCCTCTGTTGTATTGAGACCCCTCTGACGAGGCGGTCCTTTGAGATAATTCTTCGTGGGACATTGTGATATTTGGAGTATCGACCAGTAGCTTGTGGAGCGGAGCCTCCCGGAGACGAGCGTGCAGAGTACGGAGACCGTGTAGCCGGATGAGACCTGAATACTGCTTGACCGATTGACTCGGTGTGTTTCGGATAGCCCAGTGGGGAGTGCTTGGTTGTAGCGGTAGACCCACGAAGGAGGAGTGCTTGGTTTTAGCGGCAGACCCATGGTACTCAACAGACGGAGTACCTATGGAGGCTGTGAGGGGGATCGCTTGGTTGTAGAGGTAGACCCATGGTGGGAAGCACGTGGTTGTAGCAGTAGGCCCACAGTACTCAACAGGAGGAGTACCTCAGCAGTCTTAGGTTAGTGAGCAGTACCTCGAAGTCGTTACAGGACCACTGTACACTCCAGAGATGGGGCTCTTCAGTAGTTACAGTTTCGATAATGAAAATCCTTGTTTGAGCTGAGTCTATAACCTTTTGTGTTACCTCTTGATTGATATGGGTCACTAGATAACCTAGGTATATGTATGGGCGTATACCTGGGTAGTGGTTATCCGTTGATTTAGTAATCTTTGTGTTTCCTCATGATTGAGATGGGTTACTTGATTACTTAGGTATATGTATGGGCATATACCTAAGTATAGTTTATCTGTTGAGATCTTCTTCGTGGTTATGCTTGTTGGTTTTAATGAGACCTTGAGGGTCTCGGGGTCCCTACTGAGTATCGTTATACTCACCCCTGAATGGGCTATACCAGCACCTCATTGTGTTGGTTGCAGACGACGAGCAGTACTGACGGAGAACGAGTGTTCGAGGACTGGACGGTACCCAGAGGTGGACTACACGACGAGTCAATATCCGGAGGTGGACTTCATTGTGAGACGACACTCGGAGAAGGTTGACGGGCAAGAGCATCAAGGAGCTTCACTATCTGTACATACCCTTTAGGTAGGATCTGTGGTGGAAGATCCAGGAGCTGCGCTATCTATACCTACCCTTCAGGTAGGATCCAAGGTGGACGACACAGGAGTTGCTTCCTTTCTACCAGCTATTTGTCTTTTTCTGTTGTACTTTCATTCAGTGGTAGCTACACTTTCAGTTTGGTTTTTATTCTATCCCATTTTATTTTCAGTACATTCTTTTGTACTTAGTGTTTTACTTCTACTTGTACTATGTGGTGTTTTTTTTACTTTTATAAAGGCAATGCCTTCCCAGTTATCCAGATTTACGCAATTGGTGCTAGTCGCTAGCCCCTGGCCTATGGAAGGCGGGCTTGGGGTAGTCACGGCATGGGCCCCGAGGACGGGTCGTGACATAAGTCTTAGATTTTACCTTATCTTTTCATATTATTTAAATCGTTCATTAATGAGGTAATCAATGCATCGTCATGGTGTCATAAATAAATTTATTTATTTAATGTCTAAAAATTATAAGAAAAATACCATGATGTAGGAAATATTTTTATCTTTCCAATGACTATTTATAATCTAAGATATCATTTATGTAAACAAAAATAATTTTTTTTGACTTAGGTGATACATAATTTGGTTATATTTTTCTTTATTTAAAAATAATATGATAAAAGATCAATATCACACTAAAGTGATTCTATGGGGTCCCAAAGTTAGAACAAGTCATCACATGGTCAACCATGACTCAAAATACAGCATTAAGACACATCGATGGGCAATTATATATTATTATGATATTATTTTATTATCCTTAACTACCTGATTACTAATTAATCACGATAATTAAAGATAATTGTCATCGTTACTATTCATTAGGTCCAAAAAAAAAGAGTCTTAATTAAATAATTTGGACCTTAGGATTAAAAATATAAAATCCATTTTACCAAATTCAAAACATAGAAAATGCAGTAATTAATTTAAAAACAATTCTCGTTATCAAAACCAAAGACGAGTTTTTATGATTTAAAATTTATCAAAAGATTGACTTGTTTTTACATCCAATTGAAAAGTGAAATTACTTCCAATGAACAAAATTGTATTAAGTGATAAAAAACATAATTAAATTACACTTTAAAACCAATTACATTGAAAATATAACTATATTATTAAATTATAGCAAAAAGTAGTTTTGAAGAAAAATGCAGTATTTTTCACTGTTCATTTTTTATGAATATTTGTCAGAAAAATACCAATAATTTATCCAAAGTAAATTTGATATTCCAAATTCAAAATTGATTTCCATTTTATGAAATTAATAGCAAATAAGTTTCATTAATTAATTTTATAATTAATTCTTGTTGTCAAAACAAATACTGTGTTTTTAAGAAACAATATCTATCAAAAGATTGACACTTGTTTGTGTCCAATTTCAATGTGAAAATAATTAAAATGACCACCATTGAATTAAATGGTAAATGTTTATTTTAACTACACATTAAACACAAATAAAAAGATAATATATCTATATAAATAAATTATATTTAAAGGAGGTTTTGAATTAAAATAAAGCATTTTCACTATTCATTAAAAATTAACTTTATCGTAAAAATAACAAAACAATACACAAAGTACATTTTGACATCCCGATTCTAAATAAGTATTTTATTTGTCAAATATAAAATATAAAATTGAAAAAATGTAGCATTAAAAAGGGTTCTCCATCAAAAGGTAGTTAATCAACCTTTTAAAGAATATTACAATATTTATGCTTAAAATCAAATTCTTTTCTTATTTTATGCCTATAACTTTTATTGGATAAATGTAAAAATATTTAACAAATATATATAATCATTTTTAGGTAGTTATTTTCATTCCCTCCATTACAACGTCTAGCCATTAACTACAATTTAAAATAATATTATTATATTATTAGTGTGCAACGTATGTTTTCAATGAAACTCGTTGTTGCGTATTGGGAAACCATCGAACATAGAATTCCCTTGAAAGTAAAATTAAAATTTTATTCACAAATATTAATAAAAATGAAAATGTCATATTCTTTATTTACTAGGGATGTTACAAATTTTCTAGACATTTAATAAATATTTTTTTCTCATTTTACATATTTCATTTTTTAAAGTTTTAATTTTTTTGATTTGATAATATAATAAAATGATGTTTTTCATGATTTTAGTAAAAAGAAGATGGGTTTAAGGTGTATAATAAGTCTGATGAAAATTATTTAAATGTAACTGCTAGAATCATTATGCAAATTTGTTTTTTATTTTATAAAAAAATATAAATAAGACGCATATCATTCATAATTATTATTAGCCTCTAATAGTGATTTTATTTCCCATGTTTTTTGAATGAATCATTTGAGTGGTCTGAAAATTTTAAGTTATCACACATCCAATCACAAATATTTATGAGTCGGTAATCTTCATTCAATATAACACCTCCTCTTATAGGTTTGAGTATTTCTCTTTAATATAATAAACTATAATTAGAAAAGAAAACAGTGATCCTAAACAATACTATATGGAATCAGGTGACACAATATATTTACCAATGTAAAAAAACATTGTGATAGTGAGTACACCGAGTACTCTATTTGCTAGCATGATTGCGGTCATTCAGATATGAATTTCATCCTGGATATGAAAAAGATAACGGTATGAAATTATTCACATTTATTATAATATATTTATATTATTATGATAATTGTTAAAAAATATATAAATGAACAATATATTTATTAATTATTTATAATATAAATTATATTTACAACAGGTGATAGATGAACCGAAGTCTATTAGCTGATAGGGAAATTAGGATTTTTTATCAAATGATAGTATGTAACATGAAATAGGTCAGTAGAGTTGATGACTAATTACCCTTTTCAAATGATTTGTTTTCAATGAAAATCTATATATATGAGGAAATTCACATCATTCTTAAGGTAGTCTAGATGAATTCCTTGATCCTTATAAAGCACTATCATGCAATTTATATAATCCCTGGAACATTGAGAACATTCTTAGGAAGGGTAACCAACTCATGGGAACCCACATAGAGATCACTCACATGTGGAGGGAGGGGAACATGGTAGGTGAATTCTTGGTGTCCACGACTTCAACAATCCAATGTATATCCTACTACATTAACATAGGTTCATTTCCTCCTAAGGGAATCAAATCTTTTTGTTAATGATGCTTTGGGTCCCAAATTATTTGGACTTCTGTGATGTATTTTCTGAGCCCCGTGTTTTTAAAAATATCAATAAAAATGATAGTGTTCAGTTCAATAGCTTTCATATAATTAAATTATGTTTTTTAATTTGTTTAATTTTTATTGATTTATTGTTTTGTTTATTTTAGTTTTGATATGATTGAATTATGTAATGTATGGATATATTTGAGCATTATATTGTTGGTTAAAAAATATTTAAATTCATGATATAACCTGAAAATTTTCTTGTATATAGTGGCCATTTAAATGACATCTATAAAATTAAAATAGGATCCATGTGTCCCTAATCTATGAAATACCACCACTATATACTGCCAAACCACCCGTAATAAAATATTTGTTGTTATAATAATGAATAGTTCATCCAAAAAAACATATATTAAACCATTTAAATATTATTACATACAATTTTAACTGTTGGTACATTGTAAAAATCTATAAAAAAATACAGTCAAATTATATTCATCTATGATTTTGTAACTATAACTTATCATTAATCTATAATTATATTAAGTGATCAAACCTTATAAAAAATTCCCATTATTAATTGGAATCTACTAAAAATGTAATGGTTTATAGAACCTTCATGATTAATGGTTTGTTATTAATATCATAAAATATTTCATTATCAATATCCAATAACTTTTTCATTTTATTTAAAACACGTATTGTTTCAAAATTTACACTATATTCACTTGTGTAGAGAATAATGGAAATCCAACCAATTGAGGTGCTACTACCCTCACTTGGAATATTTATCTACAATCTTCTATCTATTGTTGAAAAGTCTTATAAATGAATGTATGACATGAAGTGGATTGACATGAATTTTTTTCACACAACAATGTGTACAAATGGGTCAAAACCTTGTTTTTTGATCATTCAGTACGAAACTTCTCAAATAAACATTCATTCATAGATAACTTTTATTGACCCACATCATCCCCATGATTGTAACACCCCACTATTTAAAAAAATATAAATTCATGAAACACTAAGACTCTATAAAAAAACATTTTCTTAAGAATATAGTTATAAACTAGCCGTTAAACGTAGTTTTTCCTGTTCTATGGTTTGAATTCTTAAAATGGTCATCTATAGTTGTGATCAGTAAGTTATTTTGATTGTGATATAACAAACATATTTTTGGTGAATAGTAACAGAACCATATTTATAGTAGTATGCATAGTAATATGACCATTCTCAATTGTAAATAATAATATTATTATACCTTGCCAACCGATATTCCACCTTGCCAACCCATTCCTGTATCTCAAAAGGGCCTATATATCAAAGAGATAATTTTCCCTTCTTCCCAAAACGACAATGTCCAAGCCTAGGAGAGATTCTCAAAAAGACATGATCACCCACTACAAACAACAACGGTCTTCGATGGTGATCTACATAAGATTTATGATGACTCCGAGCCATCTACATCCTATTTCAAATCAATTGAATCATCTCCTTTGTTTCTTGGACAAGGCTCGGCCCAGCTAGTAATGTTTCACCCATTTCCACCCAGCATAGTAGAGAACAACAAGGACACCCATACAATGCTTCAAACAGAGCCATGCGTATCGAGGCTTGATAACTGTTATTGTATGAGAAATCCACTATGGGTATATGATCCTACCATGAGACACCAAAATCCATTACAAAATCCAACAACATGTCTTCCAACGTTTGTATCATTCGCTAGGATTGCCCATCCGTCTGAGGATGATACACTGTGCTCATCGTCAACTGGTTCCCAAGGGCTTGCTGTAATGATTTCAAGAAATGAGATGTGAACCTTGGATCTCTATCTGGTACTATAGAAACTGGTACACCATGCTTCTTTACCACTTCTCGGATATAGATTTTTGAAATATCTTCCACCATATGAGTTTCACGAATAGGGATAAAATGGGCCGACTTGGTTAGACGATCCACTATCACCCAAATGGAATTGTGTTTCCGGACTATTCATGGAAGACCTGTAACAAAATAAATTTCTATTTGATCCTATTTACACACTGGGATAGGTTAATATTGTAACATAACGACTTGTCTCTGATGCTCTGCTTTAACCTGCTGACAAGTTAAGCAACGTGAGATGAACTCAGCCACCTTCCATTTCATGTCCCTCCACCAAAAATGCCCCTTCAACGCCTTATACATATTCTCTATTCCTGGATGAACATCCCATCTTGAATGGGGGTAAGAATGAAGTATTTTCTCTTGAGCAGTTAAAGGTACAGCCATCCGATCTTGAAACAGCAAAACTGAACGCCCATCCAGCTTCCATTCCTCAATGGTCTCCCCACCATTGTGTTTTGAACTCATTGCAACACAGTCTACATTGGATGTATGTGCCTCCTTTATTACCTCCACCAAATCAAGAACAAGCGCAACTAGAAAAAAAACCACAACATCACCTCAGTCTTTACATTCTACATGCATATCGGTTAATACCGATATCAAATGTCGTTCTTCTGATGCATCTTCAACAACTGAGCATACGACAATCTACTCAATGCATCCACCACCGAATTTCCCTTACCCGGTGTGTACATAAAGTAAAAGTAAAACATCTAGAGATACTCAATCCATCTCCTCTTCCTTAGATTGAAATCTCATTGTGATAAAATGTGTTTCAAGCTTTTGTGATCCGTAAACACAGTATGTTTCTCACTAAAGAGATAATGACGCTATGTCTTCAAGGCATGGACAACTATAACTAACTCCAAATCATGTGTTGGGAAATTTTTTATCATGAACCTTCAAATACCTTGATCCATAAGAAACCACATGGTCTCCTTGCATGAGAACACAACCCAACCATGTTCTCGAAGCGTCACAATACACCACTTACCCTAGTCCTGATTCTGGAAAAATGAATAGGGGTGCTAATGTAAGGTGAATTTTCAAATCCATAAAAGATATCTGACATTCTTTCGTCCATTGAAAGAGAGAATTCTTCATTTCTAGAGCTATCATTGGTGAAGCTAGTCGTGATAAATCACGCACAAAGTGTCAATAGTAAACAGCTAGACCAGGAAAACTGTGTATCTCGAACATGCTCTTCGGTGGTTGCCAATAGATAATGACTTCTATCTTTTCAGGATCAACAATAACTCCTTTCTAAGAAATGACATGGCCAAGGAAACGTACTTCCTGTATCCAAAAATCACACTTTGATAATTTTCATTACAAATGATGGTCTCTCAATATTTCCAACACTATCACTAAGTGTTGCTCATGATCAGCCCTTATTCTTGAATACACCAATATGTCTTCTGCAAAAACCTCAACAATATAATCCAGATATCACAGAAATATCGAATTGATCAATTCCATAAAGACTACTAGTTCATTCATAAGACCAAAAGGCATGAATACATATTCGTACTGACCATATCTTCTTTTGAAGGCTATCTTCAAAATATCCTCCTTCCGAACTCGCAACTGGTGATATCATGATTGCAAGTAAATTTTGGAGAACAACTAAGCTCCCCTTAATTGATCGAACAGATCATCAATACATGGAAGTGGATATCTTTTCTTTATCATAATGTGGTTAATCATACAATAATCCACAAACATCCGAAGATTTCTATCTGCCT
Source organism: Viscum album (assembly GCA_963277665.1). Classification (NCBI taxonomy): domain Eukaryota; kingdom Viridiplantae; phylum Streptophyta; class Magnoliopsida; order Santalales; family Viscaceae; genus Viscum; species Viscum album. The sequence goes on along the minus strand of OY728126.1, from coordinate 568,149,089 downwards.
TCTTCACGAACAAAACCGGTGCTGCCCACAGAGACACGCTTGGCCGAATGAAACACTTTCTTTTCAGCTCCTCTAACTGCACTTTCAATTCCTTTAACTCTTTTGGTGCCATCCTATAAGACGGAAGGGAAATAGTACTGGTCCCTAAAAGGAGATCAACCGTACACTCCACTTCCCATAGAGGTGGTAACCCTGAGAATTTCTTGGGAAAGACATTTGGAAATCGATCCATAATAGCTAGAAAACTATTTTCTTCAATATCTTCCATTGATGACAAATTCAACACTTCTAATTGGTAAGAGATCATTCCCACCATTGGTGCCAAAAATCCCTTTAAACTTTTCTTTTCCATCCTCTCTCCTCTGAAGAGATACTCAATGCCATCCTCAGTCGTGAAACTAACTGTTCTCATATAACAGTCGATGTGAGCCTTAAACCTTGTCAACCAATCCATACCCAGGATTACATCATAGAAATCCATGTCCAACATAGAGAATGTAACAACCTGATATTTTATTAGAATTATTATTTTTAATTTCATTGATGTCTTATGTTGTACGCTAAATGAAAATTAGCTTATTCTATACGCAACACCGTATTATCTTGTAGTATACGCAACACTATTCTTCGCTCGTGTTACACACAATTTCAAGTTCGTTTTATAAAAATTATTCTACACAAAATTAAGTATGGATTTTGTTTAATGTATAATTGAAATAAGTTTTGATTATGTTATATGAAACAACAAAGGGATCATTCACTACACGCAACCTTGACTTGGCTTGCATTACACGTAATCACGACCTTCCTCAATAGTGTGTGTAGTACGCAATATAGAGTTTCACTAAACAACAATATATTGTTATAATATTATTATGAACTATAAATTATAAATATTAGTATCTAAATTTTGAATTTTATGACATTATAATTCATCTTACAGATTTTATATAACATGTTATGAGAACAAAATAATTTTTTTGGGTAAAATTAGTATTTTTCAAAAAATTCAGTATTTCAGCCTTTTGATGGCGCACCAATTTTAAATATAATTTTTGACAAGTTTATAAGTTCACATTTACAAAATAAACTTCTTATTTTGAATCAATATATAAAAATATACATTGGATAATGTTTTTATATTTTTCTGACAACGTTCTTATTTTGATGAATAGTAAAAACAAACTAAATTTTACTTAAAGACAATTTTTTTCATCGAGAAAATTTATATAGTAAAATTATAATAGTAAATTGTTTTTAAGTATAAATATAATATATTTTTACCATTTAATATAATTTATGTCATTATCATTGATTTTACATTGAATTCATAGGTAAAATAATTTCAATCTTTTGTAATGTTTTAACTTTTAAAACTCGTTTTCTTAACAAGATTATTTTTAAATTAATTTTTGCAACTTCTGTTATTTGAATTTGAAAAAATGAATTCCATATTTGTAATCAGTAGGTCCAAATTATGTTAATAGGCTACTTTTTATTTTTTTTCATTATGAATAGTAACTACGGTAAATTTTATTTACAATAGTTAAAGGTCGATCGAGTAATTAAGGGTAAATATAATATTATTAAATTACCCTAACACTTGTCATAATATAATTGGATGATTATATTTCGTCATAAGGCATATTTGGGTCAAAATAGAATCCATTGGAATCCACTTGGATGTGATTAAGACCTTTAATTTATTTTATTTTAAAAAAGTGAAATATGTGTCACTCAAACTTTAATAAATAGATTATTTTTAATATAAGGTTATACAGAATCTAATTTCGATTTTAAATACTCATTTGAAATCTAAAATGTTTTTATTTATCATATTAATTAATTTTTAATTTTTAAGAATTATTTAATTACTTTAATAGATTATACATTAATGAGGTAGAAATTATTTATTTAGTGAACAATCAATAATATAGTTCTTATTAAAACAATAATACCTATCAAAATGACCATAAACTTGAAAAAACTTTATTGGTCGAGTATATATATACCCTAATCATCCATGGGTAGATTTTTGGACCATTTGAAGCCTTATAAAACATATTAGATCATTTATATTATTTTATTTTAAATTATATCAAAAATGTCACCTTCATAATTTAATAAATATAACAATTTAAATGTTGTTATTCTAAGATGATAAATTAAAGTAAAAATATTATAGTGAAATTTATTATATTTATCTTCATCATAAAATTTTATTTTTAATTTTTATGTAACTAGTATGTATATTAAATGATTATACAAAAATGATGTGGTAATATTTTTATTATGAAAAATATCAAATAAATGGTTTTATAATATTGAAATAAACATTATATGAACTAATTAATGCAATCCACTAATTTTCTAGATAAATATAACATGTTATGAATCTATTAAATATTTTATTTTGTACATAACTTCTATTTTTATTTTATTTAAATCCAAATAAATGAGTAGTGTCAAAATTGACACTAGTGTTATTTTATAAAAATAAAATAATATAAAATTGTTTAAAAATAACAAAAATATTTTACAAATTAAAATTAAAATTTACATTGTCTAAAATATCATAAATAATCCTATTATGGAAAATTTACAACACATAAGTAATTAATTATAACAATTTAAAATTTAGAATCTTATAACCACAAATAAAATTAAATATATTAAATAAGAATAAAACAAGTTGATAATGTTTAAAATAAATTACCAACATGTATAAATTTAATTGTTTTATGAAATTATATCCCTATCGCATCTATGTTTTGATTTTAGTCATTTTGGATGTTTTTTAGTGGGGTTTGAATTTATTATAAATGAACATTTTTTATGCTTCCAACGGTACCCCTTTCCTCCCTTAAAAAAGGGCACCTCCTCCCTCTTCTCTTTAAAAATTTTTGAGCCTTCATGCTCGGCCAAAACCTAACCACTTCCCTTCTCCACTTCAATATAAATATTCTGGAGGTTCTGGTCTTCTCTAAAAACCAACTCTAGTTCCTTAAGATGAAGCTTAAAGGAGGTACGTCAAAGAAGAGGTAATCTCTTCTACCGATTCATTCAAGTTTCATTCTTCTTAAACATATTTTTATTTAGTTTATTCATTGTAAATTAATAACATCAGTATCACTAATATACTGATATGTTATTATAAATATGAAACAACCCCATTTCATTTCTATCCATCCTACGGAAAACAAAATTATCGCATGTGCGTACGTACGAAATACCGTCTCCTCGTCGTGGTGTAATCTATTTTTCCACCACCACATTACTTGGATAAGTATAATGGTGTAAAGAATAACTATATATGGTTAATATTACATCATACTAATTCTGAGATATTATATCATCCACTCCAATTCTTTTAAATTATTATGGGAAAGATATCATATCTTGTGCGTACGTACGGACTACCGTCTCCACGAACATGATGAGATTCATTTTACATGATTAACAATTCAAGTATGATTATGAAGTGTATATAAAAATAATAGTGAAAGATATTACATAATAATGATACTGAATTTATGTACATATATGTTTCATTTACTAAATTCCATTCAATTTAATAAGGAAATGAAAACAGCATTCATGTGTACGTACGACCTACCGTCTTCATGAACGGTGTATTTCATTCCATTTATTGATCTATATTATATATTTATATGCTGAATATATATTATATATAAATCATGTTTTACTTTTTGGTATTAATTAAATTAGGATATAATTAATAATATCAATAACCACAAATCAAAACACATACGATAAATGAAATGATTTTACCCAAAACGCTGCTTTAACATGGAATTTACAAAATAACGGGCAATATAAATTCATAAAAACCATATATGATATCATAACATTGAATATTATTCTGTAATAAGTCAATGAAATTATTTAAATCATTATATATGAGGTTCATATACATAAGAATCATACCATACATAAGGTAAGGGATAACTTTTCCAATCTCATTTTTATCCGAGATTATTTATTCGTATGTATTTACTAGGGTTATAATTATCAACCATGTCCATGTTTTCTAAAAATGGTTTCATTTATGTTTAAATTCATTTTTACCCATTTTTTACTTTTACTTCATGGTACGTAAGGAATCTTTCTTTTTTTACCATATGAGGTAATTTTTGACTTTTCCGGCAAAAGTACGAGAATAATGTTTTTTAACTTATACGGCCTGAATGGATTTTTACAGTTTCATAACGCCTAATTTTCACAAAGATTCCTCTAGAAGATTTCATTATTATTTTCAACAAAATACCTTTCTTTTAAAATTGAATGGCATTTTCTGAAAAGAAAATGATTTCTAAAAATAAAGGATATTTTCTGCAATAATTCTTATCAAGTGTTTTGTCAAAACTATTTTCCATCTAAGATGACATTATTTAGTATGATTATGTTTCAAGTATAATATCTCTATGATTTATATGGTTTTACTTTTCTTATGATGAAATGATATCCATTTTTTTATATGGATTATGTTATGATGGTATGATGTTTATGAAACACATTTTATTCTTTGGGTAATGATGAATGATTTATATTCACGTTATGGAACACGTAAGAATGATTTCATTATGAGATGGGTGGGACCTATATATCCCTCCAATTCATTGGGAAATGATTTATATCTCATGAGATAGACATGGCTAGAATGGCAAGAAAATCATGTTCAGTGATACAGGACTGGAATGTGGAGTGAACTCGATTAAGAAAGGGACCTTGTCCACTAAGATGGTCTTGGTTGCAATGCCTTGGAAACTATTGAAATAATATCATGTTCTTAATGTTTTTCCACAATTACATGTTTTATTACCACGCTATTTTATCATTATTGATGTTTCATTATGATCTATGCCTTATGTATTGCCTTGTTTTATGTCATTGCTCAAGATTTTGATGTTTAAACATTATGTACAGGTTTTTAAGTTCAAATGTATATGGTTTGTTTTATTTTCTCCATGCTTACCCTTACTGAGAATTGTAGCTCACCCTTTATATGTTTTCTTTTCCCCAGGATATAAATAAAGGCTATAGGTATGAAAAAAAGGGGAAGATCTTTATAGGAGATGTTAAAGATCTTTCACCATGATTAGAATATTATGTTCTGAGTTTTCAAAGACAATAAACAATTATGATCCTTGAGTGTTGGTTTTTTATGTAGTAAGTATCCTAAAAAATTAATGTAATATCCAAGTATGTTAGGTTTGGGTCTCTACAGTTGGTATCAGAGGGAGATTTAGTAAACATTTGGAAACTATGGATGCAAAAAATTTAGTGAGATCTCTAGAGATATTTATATGGTATGTCTAGGGATGTTCCTAAGGTTTTGTATAAGTATAGTTTACAGTCCTATAATTATGATAACGATCGTGAATAACCTATGATTAAACCTAAGATGTTAGAAATTGAAAGTAATCCCCTTGATTATGTTGTTTTCCTAGTATGATTTTTGCCTCTCACGCTATTCTTTTTGGGTTTTAGAAAATGGCTAGAAACAAGAAGATTCACGATAATGGAGGATATAATGGACAATATAATGATATTATTCATGAGAAAACAAATGAAATGAGATTTGGAATCCCAAAAATCGTTATTATGCCAAATCAGAAATCTCATAATATGATCAATAATCTCATCTTTGGTAAGTTTCCCGACTCATCTAATAAGAGAAAGATGGAGTTTCATGATGATCATAGAGGAAAGAAAGTTCAATTTCCATCATGTAAATCATGTGTTAAGTGGCATCAGGGAGAATGATTCAAAGGAACTGGAAGATTCTTTGGGTGTGGAAAAGAAGGACACAAAGCGAGTAATTGTAAAAGAAAAGGTTTAGTTAACACCATAGACAAGGACAATGGTATTGCTAAGACATCAACAACTGTTAAATGTTTTAACTGTTGAACGTACGGGCATTATGTAAACCATTGATCTAAAGGAAAATTTCATGAAGAGAATCAACATGGTCGTATGGGTATTATTAATGTTGTTGATGATGAAGTGACTACAAATGATATATGAGAGGAAAGAAATTATGAAGCTCAGTTAGTGGATTAAGAAGGTAGTGGAATGATTTTATGTTTATCAAGAATAATGTATGGTACTATAGAATAAAGAAAAATATAAGGATTGTAACACTATTGACTTTCCTTGAGTTTTTAAAAGTATATGATGAATGGTACTTGTAACAATGAAAGGTGATTCAAATATTTTTGTAAGGTAGATGATATGTTCATAATGAAAGTATAAGGATATAATGAGATGTTTGATAGTATTAATGAGCTAATGACTGGTATAAGGTTAATGTGATATCATAGTTTGATTATACAGATTTTTGGGATTTTGATATGTGGGAAGAGTTAACTTTTGACAACATTCATGTTTTCACTAAGGTTCAATGGGTATTCATTTTTCAAGAGAATACATGATTAAAGAATTCACAAGTTTGGAATGTGACCAACAATATATATATATATATATATATATATATATTATAACATACGGAAGATAAATGATGGTATTTACAAGCTTGGTAGATGACCTATCTATTAATCTTTTTCTTTATACTATGGGATTGGATAGAAGTATTTTAGATAAGCCTAAATATTGGAATAGATTAAGTTGGACATCAGATATTATTGTTTATGGCTAGAAATTTTGATATTATTTCTGGAATGTTATAATATTATAGTTTTAGAAAAATGAAAACCTATAGATGGGCGACAACCCGTCGAATCAGACAAGGCTGTAAGAATTGAACCCACAACTAATGTGCGACAGGCCTTTATCGCCTACCACTAGCCGACAGGAAGTCCCTGGTTTGTAGAAATTAGTTTTATATTATTAAGCATTATTATAGATGAAGTACAAGTCTATTTTTGGAACCATATATGATTAATCTCACCATAGATGGACTTATGTATAAAAATTTTTCAAATATTATGTTTTGGATAGATGGAATGACCTATCATTCTATAGCATGATTCGCTAACACTTCACGGAAGACAAATTCAACTTCATTTCATTAAGAGATAAAGTGGAAATTGTTCAAGGCAAGAACAACAGTGAGATTGTACAGAAATAAAGAAAGTATTTATTCTAATTCAAATTATTCATCTTTAGGGAAATGATCTTGAAAACCAAAAATTTTTTCCTAGTGCTCTTATACCTGATGAATCAGATGGTACCTTAGATCATCACAAATTTATGAATTTGTGATTTTTGGATTTTTATTGGCCATGTTCTCTACCACTCTTCATCAGAACATGATGGTTAGATTTCTCTTCCATATCCATATTTTCACCTATGTTCTCCTATGTGGAAACCCAGTGATGAGTTAATTTGGGTAACCGTTCTGTTTCATACTTCACTTTTTGAAATTATGATTTATTATTCCTTTTTACAATGTGGGTTTCTATGAAGGAAACATTCAAGTTGTAAACCATGTATAACCCCGATGAATTTCGAGGGAGAAATTCATTTTATGGGGGGGTAGAATGTAACAACCCATGATTTTATGAGAATTATTATTTTTAATTTTATTGATTTCTTTTTTTGTATGCTACATCAAAATTATCTTGTTCTATACGCAACACCGTATTAGCTTGCAGTATACGCAACACTATTCTTGGCTTGTGTTACACACAATTTCAGGTTCGTTTTTTAAAAATTATTCTACACAACATTAATTATAGATTTTGTTTAATATATAAATGAAATAAATTTTTTTATGTTATAAGGAACACCAAAGAGAGATTGCACTACAAGCAACCTTGAATTGGCTTGCATTACATGCAATCATGACCTTCATCAATAGTGTGTGTAGTACGCAATACCGGGTTTCACTAAACAACAATATATTATTATAATATTATTATGAACTAGCCGTTATGAATAGTAGTATCTAAATTTTGAATTTTTTGATATTATAATTCATCATACACATTTTACATAACATGTTATGAGAACAAAATAATTTTTTTGGGTAAAATTAGTATTTTTAAAAAATACTGTTTTTTTCGCCTTTTGATGGCACACCCATTTTAAAAATAATTTATGAGAAGTTTATAAGGTCAAATTTAAAAAATAAACTTCTTCTTTTGAATCAGGATATAAAAATTTACATTGGATAAAGTTTTGATATTTTTTGATAACGTCCTTATTTTGATGAATAGTAAAAACACGCTAAATTTTACTTAAAAATTACTTTTTTTCATCGAGATAATTTATATGGTTAAATTATAATAGTAAATTGTTTTAAAGTATAAATAGAATATATTTTTACCATTTAATATAATTTATGTCATTAACATTGATTTTACATTGAATTCATAGGTAATATAATTTCAATCTTCTGTAATGTTTTAACTTTTAAAACTCATTTTCTTAACAACGGGATTAATTTTAAATTAATTTCTACAACTTATGTGATTTGAATTGGTAAATAAGGATTCCATATTTGGAATCCGTATGTTCAAATTATGTTAATAGGCTAATTTTTATTTTTGGTCACTATGAATAGTAACTACAGTAAATTTTTTTTGCCATAGTTAAAGGTAAGTCGGGTAATTAAGGGTAAATATAATATTATAAAATTACACTAACACTTGTCTTAATATAATTGGATTATTAAATTTCATTATATAAAATATTTGGGTAGAAATAGAAACTATTGTAACCCACTTGGATGTGATTAAGACCTTTAATTTATTTTATTTTAAAGAAAGTGAAATATGTCTCACTCAATCTTTAATAATTAGATTATTTATAATATAAGGTTATACAGAATATAATTTCGATTGTAAATACTCATTTGAAATATTATATTTTTTTCTTTATCATGGTAATTTATTTGTAATTTTTAAGAAATATTTAATTACCTAAAAAGCTTATACATTTATGAGGTAGAAATTACTTATTTAGTGAAAAGTCAATAATATCGTTTTTATTAAAACAGTAATACCTATCAAAAGGACCATAAACATGACCAAAAATTATTGGTAGAATATATATATATCCTAATAATCTAATAGTAGATTTTTGGACCATTTGGAGCCTTATAATACAGATTATGACATTTAAATTATTTTATATTAAATGATGTTAAAGATGTCTCCTCTATAATTTAATAAATATAAAAATTTAAATGTTGTGATTTTAAGATGATAAATTATAGTAAAAATGTTCTTATGAAATTAGTTTTATTTATCTTCATCTTAGTATTTTATTTTTAATTTTTATGCAACTAATAAGTATATTAAATTATTATAAAAAATGATGTGGTAATTGTTTTATTAAGAGAAATATATAATAAATGGTTTTATAATATTGAAATAAACATTATATAAACAAATTAATGTGATACACTAATTTTCTAGAAATATATGAAATGTTATGAATCTATTAATGCTTTTAGTTCAAACGTATCTTTTCTGTGGATTTTATTTAAATTCCAATAAATGAATAGTCTCAAAATTGACAATATTTTTATTTTATAAAAATAACATAATAAACAATTGTTTAAAAATCACAAAAAAATTTGAAAATCATAAATTAAAATTCATATTGTATAAAATTTCATAAATAATCCAATTATAGACAATTCACAACTCATAAGTAATTATTTATAATAATTTAAAATTTAGAATCTTATAAACACAAATTAAATTAATTAAATTAAATAAGGATAAATCAAGTTGATAATGTTTAAAATAAATTACCAACATGTCTAAATTTTATTGGTTGATGATATTACGGCCCTATCTCATCTAATTTCATATTTGAGTCATTTTTATGTTTTTATGTGGGGTTTGAATTTATTATAAATTAATATTTTTGATGTTTCCAAAGGTACCCTTCTCCTCCCTTATAAAAGGGAACCTCCTCCCTCTTCTCTTTACACAATTTTGAGCCTTCAATCTCAGTCAAACCCTTCCCATTTACCTTCTCAACTTCCCTAGAAACATTCTGCAGGTTCTGGTCTTCTCAAAAGTCCAACTCTATTACCTTAATAGGAAGCTTAAAGTATGTCCGTTAAAGAAGAGGTAATCTCTTCTACCGATTCTTTCAAGTTTATTTCTTCTTCAACTTCTTCTTATTTAGTTTATTAAGCATAATGTAATAAAATCAGTATCACTAATATACATATATGTTATTATAAATATGAAACAACCCCATTTCACCTTCTATCCATCCTACGGAAAACAAAATCATCGCCCGTGCGTACCTACGGAATACCGTCTCCACGCCGTGGTGTAATCTGTTTTTCCACCACCAACTTAATTGGATGGGTATAATGGTGTAAAGAATAAATATATATGGTTATTATTACATCATACCGATTCTAAGATATTATATCATCCACCCCAATTCTATTAAATAATTATGGGAACGTTGTCATCGCTTGTGCGTACGTACGGACTACTATCTCCACGAACACGATGATATTCATTTTCCATGATTAACCATTCAAGTATGATTATAAACTATATATAATATATAATCATGAATGGTATTACATAATAATGATACTGAGTTTATGTACATATATGTTTCATTTACTTAATTCCATTCAATTCAATAAGGAAACAAAAACAGCATTCATGCATACGTACGACCTACCGTCTACAGGAACGGTGTATTTCATTCCATTTATCGATCTATCATATATATTTATATGCTGAATATATAATATATATAAATAATTTTTTACATTATGGAATTAAGTAAATCAGTATATAATTAATAATATCAAGATCCGCAAATCAAAACACGTACCATAAATGAAATGATTTTACCCAAAACACTGCTTTAACATAGAATTTACAAAAAACGGGGAACATAAAGTCATAAGTGAACCATATATGATATCATAAAAATGAATATGATTATTTAATTATTCAATAACATTATTTAAATCATTATACAGGAGGTTCAAATACATAGGAATCATATCAGATATAACGTAAGGGATAACTTTTCCAATCTCATTTTTAACAGAGATTGTTTATTAGTAAGTATTTACTAGGGTTATATTTATCATCCATGTCCTTGCTTTCTAAAAATGGTTCCATTTATTTTTAATTTCCTTTTTTCCAATTTTTGACTTTTAATACATGGTACGTAAGAAATAATTCGTTTGTTTACCATACGAGGTACTTTTTGACTTTTCCGGCAAAAGTATGAGAATAGTGTTTTTTTATCTTATATGGCATGAACAGATTTATTCAGTTTCATAACGCCTAATTTTCATGAAGATTCCTCTACAAGATTTCATTATTATTTTCAACATAATCCTTTTCTTTTGAAATTTAATGGCATTTTCTGAAAAGAAAATGATTTTGAAGAAGAAATGATATTTTCTTCAAGAATTCATATTAAGTGTTTTTTCAAAACTATTTTCCATATATGATGACATTATTTAGTAAGATTATGTTTCAAGTATAATGTCTCTATGATTTACACGGTTTCAATTTTCTTATGATGAAATGATATCCATTTTTTTATATGGATTATGTTATGATGGGATGATGTTTATGAAACCCATTTTATTCTTTGGGTAATAATGAATGATTTATGTTCATGTTGTGGCACATGTAAGAATGATTTCATTATGAGATGGGTGGTACCTATATCTCCCTTGAATGAATTGGGTAAAAATTTATATCATATGAGATAGACATGGCTTGAGCGGCAAGAAAATATGGTTAAGTGATACAGGACTGGAACGAGGAGTGAACTCGATTCAAAAAGGGACTTTGTCCACTACGATTGTCTTGGCAGCAATGCCTAGGATACTATGGAAATAATATAATGTGATTAATGGTTTTCCTCATTTACATGTTTTATTCCCATGCTATTTTATCATTATTGATGTTCCATTATGATCTATGCCTTATGTACTGCCATGCTTTATGTCATTGCTCATGATTTTGATGTTTAAACATTATCTTCATGATTTTAAGTTCAAATGTATATGGTTTGTTTTATTTTCTCCATGCTTACCATTATAGAGAATTTGAGCTCACCCTTTATATGTTTTCTTTTCCATAGGATATAAAGAAAGGTTTTAGGTAAGAACACAAAAGGGGAAGATCTTGATGGGAGATGTTGAAGATCTTTCACCATGATTAGAAGATTATGTTTCGAGTTTCCAAATACACTAAACTATTACGATCAGTGAGTGTTGGTTTTTGTTATGTATTAAGTATCCCACAAAAGTAATGTAATGTCCAAGTACGTCGGGTTTGGGGTCTCTATAGAGAAGTCCCATTTCAGCACAGCTCCATCAACAATTATAGCACATGATCTACAGACGAAGGCTTGAAATTATCATTCACCAAGAAGAGATTTTCGTTTCAAGACAAAAGGCATCATTTCCAATTTTAGACATAGAAAGTCAACAACACAAGAAGCGGTAAAGGAATGCGATGCTCTAGTATCAAACAACAATTTCACAAGGGTAGAATTCACAAGAATCGTACCTCTCACCGTAGATGGTCTAGCCTGATCATCGACCATCATTTTCTCAGCTCTATACAATTACTTTATCGCTACACTGTTCTCCTTGTTGCCTTGATGAGTTTGCCCTAGTTGAGGAGTGATGGTATTTCAAGAATCACCATGGCTAGATCTGTTGTGCTGATGAGGCTGATTCTACTGTCCTCGTCTTGTCCAAGTATACAATGCTTCCGATGCCTAGGAAGTGTCCTGAACACCCAACCGTGGAGAGCTACGACAATATTACTGAAGATGCCCCATCTTGTTGCAATTGTGGCATCCTCTCGATGGTGCTATACATTCTCGTTTCATGTGATCAGTTGAACCACATTGAAAGCAACATGCTTTTCTCTAGGGTCGTGGAGGAAGGTTTACTGATCCTGCCGTATAGATCTGATTCGCACTCCCACCATGGAAGTAGGTGTCCCACTTCTACTTGTTCCCAGCATTAGAGTTCCCACCCTTTTTCATGGGTATTATCATGCATCATCCTATTGATCTCGAGATATCACGTTCCGCAATCGTTGCTCTGTTCACCATCCTTATATAATCTGTAATACAGGGCACTGCAATCTTAAATCGAATCTCATGTCTTTTCCCCGATTTGAAGATGCGTTCCTTCAAAGAAGAACTTACTGCATCCTTTGGTGTAAAATAGACTAAATTCATGAACTTAGCCACATACTATGTGACAGAGAGCCTCTCATGTTTCAAGCTGAAGAAGTCTATCATTTTATGGATCTTGAACGTGTGAGGATAGAATTGTTTGTTAAACAATTCATCAAAATCCTCCCATGAATGGCCTTCATCCAATTTAGACTACGCTGCAAGATCCCACCATTGACGTGCAAGATCCTCGAGCATATACGTTGATAGCTTTAAATTATTTTCTACTGGTGTGTCGATGAAATCAAATATATGATTCATCATTCTCAGCCACACCTCCACCTTCTTGGGTTCAGCATCACCCCGAATGTTCAGTGGATTCTGCTTCATGAACTGGATGGTATGATCCACATGTCGTGGCTCATTCCTCCAGTTCACCATTTCCTCGACTTGAAAATCATGGACAATACACTGAACCAGCTCTTGGTTCACATGTGGTTCAGGTTCAACCAAAATCTCTATAGCTTCTTTAGGATTGTTTCGACGATGCCTATCGGGTTCCATTTTCTAAACCAATGACAAATTCCATCAATCTCACTCTCCAACAACTGTTGGCTTCGCATTTCAAATTATATCACATCAAGTATCACAACATTGTTCTCAAAACAACATTTTTCCTTGTTCAACCATTTTTTATAACATTAAACATGCGTTTTGAAAATCAAACCATTTTCAAAATACACGAAATACCATGTTTTCAAAGTCTTTCGGTTGAAAGCAATTTCTGCATTTTTCAAAAACTTGTACCTTTCACAAAATTCTTACTCATTCCTCACTTTGAGATATGCAATCCTAGTGGGAAGTCATTCCTATACAATGCAGGTCATTCTCATATCATTGGTTAACCCCATGACAATGATATTTCCAACATTCTAGAAGTGTATCCAAAACACTTATGTACCCAACACCTTGGTAACTTGAAGTTCAACATAAATGGGTTAGCTACGTCATTTTATGCTATACATTTCATGTTCTAACAATAATACTCCTGTCTAAGACTCCAAACCAAGGAATAGACAAGAATAAATTTCTACTCCAAGACCATGAACATCGATGACCACCTGTTAGGCAAGGACCGAATGAGCTGATACCATTTGTAATGACCCGTCAATTCCCATTGGCTTGAGAGTTCAACGAGTCATTAGTATGCCTTAAGTGACATACCCAAGGTTCCAAAGGCATGAAATAAATATTGGAGGGTTTCAATGCAATTGGGGGATGATTTACCATTTGAGAAATAAACTAACCAAACATTCCTAACAACCACTATATCATACAAGTTAAAGAAACAACTAACTCATTTTCATTAACAAAAGAGAACTAAACTGTTCCAAAACCAATACATAACCAACACAATATCAGAGTACCGCGAGGAAGACTAAACAATGACCCAAAACAACCCAAGACACACTCCATGGTTCCACACCAAGCTCCATGCTCCAAGCACTACCACATCTCCCAAGATTCAACACGAACCACTAGCAATAAGATTCTTTACCTTTACCTGTGTCCCAAAAAACAACATCTACAAAAGCACCAACATTCCAAAACAAAGGTGAGTATAAAACTCAGTAGGTTTTCCCCAATGACTTCCCTACTCACGCCACTAGGATAGAAGAGTTAGCCACATTTATATAAAAACATTTTATATAATACATTTTCTCAAAAGAAGTTTTTAACTAAATATAAACAAGTTTCCAAAACCATTCATACTCAAAAGAATCCATGTTCAAGTGAAATCAATTTTCCAACAAGTTATTTTTTCAGAAAAATAACCAAACAAGCTTTCGAACCATTTCACAAACATCCCGTTTTGGCACACCCAACCATTTCACAACCCGTGAAATCAACCATGCATGATTCGTTATGATAGTTCCATACTCATGAGCAATTTCTTATTGATCTACTAAGTCTTCAAAATGTAATTACTTCCCATGTTCCATTACAACATTGTCACCGAGCACAAGTTCATATTTCAACCAAGCCTCATACATATAGTTACCACGTGTCATTAAACGTTTGGCACCGAGCACAAGGTCCTATTTCAACCAAACCCCATACATGAAATATGAACACACACAACACATTCCCAACAATCATGAAAAACCATCCTTTCAATAAAACACATTTTATTGAAAACCATTTTCCATCCAAACCATGTGTGTTCAAGAAATTAAAACAATTTAAATAAATATTCCTTTTTATTAAAAACCAAAACCATCAAAACCTTTTAAAAAAACACCTTTTTTATTGAAAACCCATTGCTCATCAAACCATTTACAATTTTAGCAATTTCATAATTTAAAAGCAACATTTTAAATTAAAATAGCCAAGTCACTTTGCACACAATTCACCAAGATTTCATAATTTCATCAAAACCATAAATCATCACTAAAGAAGATTTATTCCAGGCTTTTCACAATCAATTCCATTCAAATAACAAATTTGAAACTAATACAACCAATTCTAATAGGAGGTGTCGAGAGAGAAGCCTCCTACCTCAAAGGCTTAGATGAAAACCACAACGATCAGAGAACGCATAAGAAAACTGGGTTGATTCTCCATGAATACTCCTTAGATCTCTTCTCCTAAGATAACCAAGACCAAATATCGTCACACTTGGTATCCACACACATAGATCTACCCATAACGGGCATACATATAAGAAACCGAGAGAAGAGGAGAAGTAGATCTATGTAGATCTATGAAACCGATGAAAAACGATCACATACCATAATAATCTGTCTACGATTCACCAAGAGGAGCCTTCAGATCGCTGCCAAAATAATGGGAGAACCCTCCTTGACCTTAGGAGAACCAAGATCCCATGTTAGGGCCGCTTAGGAGCCTAAACAAGGATTTTAGAGGCAAAAATATGTGAGATCTACAATTTAAGGATCTAATTTAAGCACCTGCATGGTTAGTCCACAAAGTTTCACAAATCCTTCACTAACCATGTGTTAGATACTACCTCGTCCATCCTTCTCTCACGGCCTCATCACACGATTTCCCTTAACTCACATGATTTCCCTTCACCATGTGCCGACTGTGTGGAAGCCACTTCCTCCCCTAACAGCCACACACGGTTTGGTCACACAGTTTAGACAAACCGTGCGCCTTCCCCATTGCCTCAAACATCAATCCAGGATCACTCGACTCTCCCATATGTCAGCCTTAACTTTTAAAACCAAGAAAATCATCGAGTCAGGGTTATATACCAGCAAGTATTTTTTGAGAGAGCCTTAGAGTGGCTTCTTCTTTCTCTCCTATGGCGACTAGGTTTTCTTCTCTGTTATCACGCTCCTCCCCTCTCAGGCTATCTCGTCCTTGGTATCCTCTCTTTGATTAGTCTCATCGGATAGGTCGGCTCAGCGCGACGATGTCGTCATGTGTGCGACTCGGCCGATAGGGCTTAGTTTGTGCGGAGGTGACTTCTTTTGATTGACATTGATGACGGGTCTAGAGTGGCCTCGAGAGGGGGGGGGGGTTTGTTCCTTGTTTTCATTGCATTGTTTTATAGTGTCGAATGATCTCTCTTGGTAGTCTACGCCTGATGCTGGCATTGTAAGGGTTTATCTCGGCGCCACCTCATCCCTATGGTGGAACTTCATCGGATTCCATGGGTGTTCTCCACGGTGATCTTGTGGTTCTTCCTTCTTGCTGTGGAGACACGCTTTGGGCTTCCACGACACTGGTGGTCTGATCCGCGGGCGTAAAACCGGATTGCGACAATTTCCGCGTTGTTCACCGGCACAATCTACGGAGCGATCAATGGTTTCCTCTAGGTAGTGAGTTTTTGGTCTGTGGCTGTCTCTCAGCATGTGGACGTCATCACCAGATTTGTGGAGTCTGAGTTCTTTGAGGGTATGTGATGGATTCCATTAGTGGTTGGAATGGTTTCATGGGGTTTCCCTTGTTTGATTTTCATGGTTCTATTTGATTTATGTTGTGGAATGGTGATTCTGATCAATGATCTTTGGGCTGGAGGTCCTGTTATTTGGCAACGAAGAGGAACGCCGATTGTTCTGGTTCCTGTGTTCCGCGATGGTTCATGAAGACGGTGGCCAGACCAGATTATCTCGATGCTCCGATGATGGCTCCGCCATCGTCCTGCTATGAATGGTGGCGCGTGGTTTTTTGTCTTGTCTCACTGGCGGTATGATGGATTTAGCATGGATACTCTCCTCAAGGTGGTTGCGCAGCATGAGGTGGGCATGTGGTTCGTGGTGTTTTTGAATTTTCAATTTCGGAAGATGTTTATGTTTTGATGATCTACTGTTTGGTTGTGAGGTTACTGGTTATCCAAAACCGGCTTTATGAAAATAAAAAAATGGATTTGCAGTGTAGGTTACATACTACAAACCAGTGGTACTACATATTATACAGTTAATGAATATATTTTCTGAAATATCCACTAGAATGTACTCACATGTTAGCCTTAGATAGGGGAAATTGAATCTTATTATAAAAAAAGATTAACCAATGAGTTTATATGATAAATTATAGAGATAATTTTAGAAATTCATTGAATTTAATTTGAAAATCCTCATATAATTTATATGTATTTTTTAATTTGATATTTATAAAATTAAAATGAACATGTAATAATATGTGATATATATAGCCAACTCTATAATAATTTATTTTATTTCTTTGTTTTTTAGAAACAATAGCAGGGTAAGAAATTATAAATTTTGATTTTTAATTTTAAAAAATTGTGATTTGTAATTTCTTGTCATCATATTGTTTGTATTTAAAATATATTAAATGGTTAACATATATTGATTGGAATTATTTTCATTAATGGTTTCATGTGGTTGGAATTGTTTTAATATTGACAATTTTCATAAATTATTTAAATTTTAAAGAAGTAATATATATATATATAAAGGATCATTTTCTTTTTGTTTGATATGTCTATAGAGATGTTTTTTATTCTATATTCCTTTTGTGATTTTTTATGTGTGGGAATTTCTTATTACCCATTCCAAATTACAAACATCATTTTATACCTTTATAATCTAGTTATTAACAAAACTCAGCCTCATAAATGATTGGTTTGTAACATGTCATCTATGGACCACTATATATACCCTGGTTCATGTTTGAAATACATTGTTTTATTTTAAATTATAATTCTTGTATTTATTATATATCAATTATACCATACGTGTAATTTATTATGTTTTATTATATATAGTTATTAGTCATTTATACAATTGTCTTAAATAATATGGTTATATATATATAGTATTTTGACGTAAATGATATTTTACCTTTTTAAATAATATATATATAAAATTTTTTAATAGCATGGATTGAAATTTTATGTATGAAATAGACCAGATCGGAATAATGATTCAAGACATGTTGGAGTGATTTTTCATATTTTCATTTACTGAGGCTTCAGATATAGTATTTTTAGACTACCAATTTTATAATTATGTAATAATAACATGGATAAGTTCTATGGAAGTTAGATATCATGTTATAAATTTTCTTATATAAACTATTTTGTCTTGTATAAGAATTGGGTGACAATGATGTCTCAAAGCATTCGTGGCCAAAATAAAAGGTCTAGATTTGGGAATTAATTAGAGGATCAGTTTCTGTTTAATCATCACTATATGAAAAGAAGATTTCCAATCAATGAAGTCCTCCATTTGAGCACACTTGGTGCATCTATTGAAAATTAGGATATTGTTTGTGTGAAAAAAATGATTTATGGTACCTCGAATATAGAAATCAACAAAGTGGTAAAATTAAAAAGCTAGAATTTTTAATCTGAATGTTTCATAGGTAAATCTTATATGTGATTTGTAATGAAGCAATAAATTTTTTCTAACAATTTAAAAGGAATTAAATCATGATTATGTAGATACTACATGAAACCATAATATGGAATAGATGTTAGTTGATGAATATTTATTTGAAATAAAAATTTGATGCTTGACCAAAATATTTTATAGTGGAAACCACTGACCAAAATGAATGTGTAAAATGTGGCGCATCTCAATTGCAGTCAAATGTTGATACAAGTGCATTTCATGTGCCAAAAAATGTATTGTATACATTACATTAATTCTCATCATCCAAAATCAATTCTTGTATTATGAAATATCAATAATTATTTATCATCATGATAATCTCAGAAATAAGGATAATGATGAGTTCATTCATCCTTTATATGGATCAACATATAATTTAATTGATTCTTGATATCATAGGTTTTCATCATACGTGGATAGTTTTGAGTTTTTTATGTCTTGTGAGGGTTTTAATACATTTGTGCAGTCTCTTACTTCTCAAAACTCAAGGGTGGTCTTTATACACATTTATAATTTTCCACTATGGATTTTCATGAAAAAATTTCACTTTGACAAGTATACTTGTATTAGAAAATTCTTTTTCTAAAAATGATATAGATGTATACATGAATAATTTGATAAAATATTATAATAAACTTTGGAATATTGTTTAATGTAAATATGATTGTTAATAAAAAATATTTCCAAAGCGTGTTGTTATTATGTGAATATTAAATGATATTCCTACCAATGTAATAATGTATGCATAGAGAAAAATGGATGCTCATTCTTATCATTTTTTTTATGAAAACATGATCATTCTAAAAAAATATCAATGTAGTTTTAGTTTTAGGGTACATAGATAATTAATGATAATGGATCATATTTATAGGAATAAACATCCACAGTATTAAAATTATATGGACATAATAAATCCACCTTAGCATTTGTATTTCACTGATGTGTTTAATGAAATTTAATGATGTATTTTTTCATATGGGAATGTTTAGTTGAAATCTATAAAGAGTAATAATTTTTCAACTGAATCCATTTTTAGTTTTACTTATAAAATTATATTCTCTTAGTTTCCATTCTATATAACCATATTGTTAGTTCATTGTTCATAGGAACATCACATTGAAAAAATATGTGAATTTTTTATTTCAATTCATAAAATTATCAATGGGATGGAAAAAAGAGTTGTTCTGATCCTAGTGTGACATTGTTGATTTAGGTATCCGACTATAGTTTCATTCTTTGTGTATCATTCAAAATAGATTTAAATTTATGTGTTTATTTTATGTTATAAAAACTATAAGAAATCATTTTCTTAGTGTACAATAAAATATCATGGTTTCTAATGGATATTCCCAAAATTTATCAAAATGGGTTTATAGAAAATAGTTTAATATGAAATATTTACTAGATCATGATTGTCACATTATTCAATATGATTTAATTTATATAGAATTATGTATTCTAAAATCCAATATTTTGAGGGTGAAATTTATTTTATTGTTCCTTTTTGCAGTTATCTTGTGCCATAATCACTTCGGTTTCATTAGTGGAAATAATTCCAAAAGTGAAACATAAATTGTTTTATTAGATTGAGAAAAATTTTCTCTTCATTGTTTTTCCAATACATTATTCATATAACTATCAATCTATCAACTAAAATTACTTCTTGGAGGAACTGTTTCAATTTTTTGGCTATATAAAACTATACAAAATACATTCTCAATGATGTATTATGTCTGCAATAAGAAAAATTTCAAAGGTTCTATTGTGAATGGTTATAGGGATGATGTGTGAATGGATTTAAGTTCAATTTACTTTGATGACGTGATCAAAATATTGAAATTATAGAACATAAATAAATAATAGTTGTATGTGTAAATTTAAAATATTTTTCCATCACATCCACAAGTAGAGTTAATTCTTTGATCATATATATTGACAGCATTAAGCCTCAAAGAGAGGGAGACCGAACATCACATATTATTTTATCTATAGTTAATTCAATGGTAATATAAATAATTTAAATTGAATAATTGTATTTTATCTTATCCCATTTATTATAAAATGTTTTTAATTTTTCCTATGTTTTGTATTTTTAATATATTTTTTTTCAAATAGAAATAATTATTTATTATATTTTATAAGGAAAGATTATTTTCATAGAGAGATGTTTTCTGCATGGGTAAAATAGAATGTAAAAGTAATAATGTCATAAAATAAAAAATTAATATTTATTTAATATTAATATTCATTTATATCTTTGGTATTGAATTTCCCTACATACAATATCTCTAATGAAGTAGTAGCTTTTGATGTTGACTTAATTATATTATTCATCAATGAAAAGGAATTTTTATCAATTGGTAAAAATTTATAATCATAGAACAAGTAATGAACTTGAGATCACAATATGATGGGTTTATTGTAACTACCACAATAAACTATTATCTCAATGTATTAGATATTAGACCTTGATTATAAAATTTATCTATTTATAGATTCATTAAGAAAATATTAATAATGGAATATTATGCTAAAGGTTAAGCTGTTATGACGAAATAAATGATTTTTATTTGATGATGAGACATGACAGTTTTATTTATGACTATGAATTTCATTTTAGAGACATGAATCACAATTGTTCTACTTATGACCCATTTATATTATCGTCATTGATGATGAATGCATTGTATGTGAAGGATCATATTAGACCAAAATTTGGTTTCATTATTGATGTAATCCCAAAATATATTTTATATGATATTGGGGATGAAGTCGACTCTATCACCGCAACCACTGGCCCTATCAATTTTTTTATTAAGATAAATCCAAATTTTCTATTGTTAGATAAGGTTGTAGTAATTACCTTAACCCTAGTAGCTTATACATAGATAAAATATTCATATCCTAAAGGACTGATCAATGTAGTAGTTTTCCAAACCATATTACATACATGATTCCCATTTTACATTGTGAGTAGAAAATCAACCATAATATTTTATAAAATTAAATTCTCAACATCCCTGACAACTCATTCGAAGGATTCATATTCATAACCTAGGGAATGGAAACTAAATAGTGGTGAGATCAACACTATAGTAAGGGTTCTATTAAATGGAAGTTATCCTGATTCAATTAGAATAATTTCAAGGTAATGAATATATCACACATTACATTTCAATAACTAGGCAACGAATAATAAATATGGATATGTAAATATCTAAAAATATCATCCATTTAATCAATAAAAATCGAATGAAATAAATCTATTGATAATATCACAGTGAAAATATCATGGAAAATAAGGGACTCTGAAATGAAAGCAATGCTTAATAATTGGATTTCATGTCTCAGACACATGAAAACCTCAATGGTCAAGATATATTGTTTAGATTTATTAAAACTATAGGTAAAACCCCATGTAATTTAACTAGATGATTTGTCTCTTGAGATATATTGATTCAGCATTGGAATCTGTAATACCTGGGATCCATCCATCCCTATATGTCAAATGTATTTATCATATATTGAATAATAAATATTACTCATGAACAATAGACTTTATCCTAAAATATCTATATTGAGGAAAGTATTTTTATTTTTCAATAATTTCATACTTAATCAATTAAAATGGAAATGAAACACCATATGTAAAATAATATAAGGTTAGTAAATAATTTTGTCCACTAGAAAAAAATATGTATATATAGAGGGAATCTAATATTCAGTGATCATATGAATGTGAATATTTCATGGGGATGTAAATGAAACCATAAAATGATTCAAGGAAGTAATTTCCAATACTATACATGTCAAAATAATTTCAATATTTATAAATAAATTACAAATATGGAATTAATACAATGTTTTAACTTTGGAATATGAAGAAAGAGATATATTTGTTGATGAATGGATATACCATAAAATAACATTAAAAAAATTATTGATAAACATATATTTTCTATTTTGAAATAAATATATAAAATTATTTAATTTCAAATTAACACTAAAAAATATTAAATAAATGGATCCTCATAAACATACAATGGAATAATAAATTAATTGATGGTCATATTGGTGAGTTAATTGGTACATGCCTGGAAGAACAATCCTTGCTTCACGGTAAAAATTATAGAAAAGGAATTGTTCTGAAATCAGAAAATAGATTACATTGAATTGTTTTTTAAAAAAGAATAAATGGGTAAACAAATTAACAAATCATTTTGACAATTTTAATAATGAAAATTTTGATATTTTTTTTAAAAAATGGTTATGTAAGAAAAAAAGTTAACAAAAGAGGGAAATAATGACTTATTTTTCTACAACATTTTCCCAATCAATAATAGTACCACAGTGTAAAATAATGGTATTATTAGATGATGAATAACAAGAATAAATATAAGAGAATTAAATTAAATTGATTATTAACTAGAGATAATATTATTCCATTTAATTAATATTCAAGAATAACTATTCACGATTAAAATTAGATTGTAAAATAAAACCACAAAATTATAGTAATGTCGTAGTGAGAATTAATAAATGAATAAATTATGTGTATTAACTATAAATTCACATAAAAAAGTGAAAATATAAATTATTTTTAGTAAAATTACATTACAACCATAATATTATGATATCAATGATAATGATGAAGAAATATATTATAATGGAATGGAATTGGTTTATGAAATTCACTACCATTTGGTAACTATTAATTCAAGTCCCCATAGTTGAAATAATTTTAAATGAAATTGCAAATACCATAATGAATGAATTATTCATGACATTACATATCCATGGGATGTATACACACCATATAAAAGTAATTAGGCATATAACATTATAATATGACTCAATGAAATTAAATTTAGATGAAATCTCGTACCATATGCTTCTATTGGTTAAACTACATATAAAATTTTATATAATGACTATAATATGGTTATTCACTGATAAAATAACTATATTAATATTTATAATATAATATGTTATCCTTTTATAACATCGTATAACCCATTTGATAATTATGTTTCATTATTTTCATTGTCTCAGGTGTTAAATGCCTAGCCTTGTTTTTTTGATATGCATTGACCTGATAATTATTTCCCCTATTACCTAGATATAGAATTCAAAAACTCCAGAATGTAAAGAAAAATTATTTAAATATAATATATTTTTACTATATATATATTAATTTATTCATAAATCATGGTTATGGGAAATGAAACACACCATTCGTGGAGACGGTAGGTCATACATACTGAAGAACATTGTTTCTAGTTTCTAATAGTATTTACAGAATAAAATGTAAAGTATATATATATATATATATATTATAATTATGGTTTAATTATTATTTCAAATATATATAATATTCTTTAAAAATAATTCTTAACATATTCCATCAAAAGCGTGAATGCATAACGTCACTCCGTGGTTTTGTAGTCTATCGTACACACAGACAACGTTATCTTATTCCCTAAAAAATGTAATGAATGAAGTTTTGTATTATAAAATAAATATAAAAGAAAAATGTAATCATAAATTTCTTATAATTATTTTATATAAAGTATGTAAATCATTATTCCCATTCTTGAATTATTTTTACGGAAAAGTGAACGATATTTGTTCATGAGGGGGTAGTCCACCATTCATATAAATGGTGATCTCATAACCCATTTGATTGATGTTTGTGATGTTTAAGATTTTAACCATTACATAAAAAATCTCATTATATTTAATATAATTTGTTTTTTATATAATAATAGTGAAATATAAATTTTAGGAGGCATATGAGGAAATTAAATAAAAATGCTTTAAGAAGAACATTGCCTCTTTTTCAGGTATCCTCATTAAGATTGAAAATTTTCCTTAAAAAGTTGTATTTATTCATAATATATGGATTATAGTATGAGGGGAGGGAGTTTTAGGATAAAGTTTTGTAGGTAGAAGCTAGGCCATTATGTTTTTAATGCGTGAAAAGAGGATGACAAGGGGTGTCATTTTATTAGTGGGCTGAGTAGAAGTACTATAATTTTTGAAAAGGGGTAATTCCACAAAATTTTAGTCCACATAAATTGGATCTAATAATGGTAAATTATCAATAATAAAATATATAGGGTCTATATATTGAAATAAAATGGATTTTTACTAGTTTCTTCTCTCATTTTTTACATTAATAATAATGTTTTGTCCCTTAGTAAGCTTATTTTTATTTTAAAGGTTGTAATTAATTTAAACTACATTCAAAAAACGTTTTCGTCAAAATTTTACATGAATATATTATAAATTATATATTATTATTAATATATATATTAAATCCATTTTCACAAATTAATACCAAAGAACATAAAAAAATTTATTAATTCTATATCTTATAGACAGAATGGGAAAGTGGGTTTTTGAAAAGAAAAAATACAAACAATTACTATTATATATATAATTTAATATAAAACTGATTATAATGAACTAAATTGTATTAATAGATTCATACATTTTATATTTTTACATTAAATTGAAAAATATATATAATTTAAATTTTTTGATTATTTATAAATAAAGTAAGTTGTCAATTAAAATCCCATATTTTCACTATTCATTTAAAAAGTAATCTTCTAATAAAAACTGAAAAAAACTATCCCTAATAATCAATTGAAATTAATAATTCATAAGTGATTTTTATATTTTGAATTAATTTTTATAAAATTGTACAACTTTTGTTTTGAAAAATGTGTCCCATTAAAAGGCTGTAAAACTATCTTTAGAAAAATTCATCATTTTGTGCATAAAATTGGATTTTCTATTATATCATAAACCTAAAATATTTTGGATGAATATAAATATTTTCATATAATTTATACTATAAAAATTTCATTATGATCATCTATAAATACTAATTTATTCAATTTAGTAAGTTAAAATTCCATTGGTTTTTGGGAATAATTTTTTTTAAAAACATTTCCTTTATATTCAATGGGTTTTAATATTAATTTATAATTATTTATTATGCAATTAATTCAAAAATATATTTAATAATTTTGTTCATAAATTTTATAATTAAATTTAAATTCAATGTGATAATTTCCATTTTAATTACTAATATTCATTGTATTCGATAAATTATGGCCTATTGTGTAACACAAACAATAGAAGAAATTCATTGATTCATGAATCACAAGATAACTCATTGTTTAATGAATTTTTAGATATATCTTATATTTATGTTATCTAAAATAGTAAATATATTAAAATTATCATTATTTTATATTCCCTTCTTCATTGGGTGTTTCATTTCATAGTCGTGATCAGATGCGAAATTAATTTTTTAAAATTTAATTTAGTTACATTCTTTTAGCCTTAAATAAATTATGCCTTCTCATTTTAAGCATTATGCTAGTAATACATTTTTATATATAGGAAAAATCCATTTTTTAAAAACCCATATCGTAAAATGTGTTAATAAAATATACTATAAATAATATATATGGGGAGGTACAAAGATCACCTGGAATAACATAAAACTAGGTTTCTACATCAGCGAACACTAGTAGAATGTGGCGTTATAGAAATGGATGGAAAGGGTAAATAAATATATAATGTCATTGAGGTGGATGATGATATGAAATTTAGTGATAAATTTATGTTCTAGGGCCTCACATCTATAAATTTAATATTTGTTAAAGGGTCATTGATATCTTCAGAAATGATGGCAATATTATATGATTTTATTTTATGGTCCTTTTTCTAAATTAAAGGTATTATTTTACTATCTTGATATGTTTTTAATTGATTAAATATTTTTGATGGACTTATTGTTGGAAATAAATATCTAAAAATAATTTTTTATAATTAAATTACTAAAATTTTGATTTATAAATTCATAAAAACCGTAAAAGAGTGAAAAGTATTTTCAACAATATATAACTATTTTCCAAAACCAATATGATTATTAAATTAATCTAAAATAATCAAAATTAAAAACACTAGTTCTTTATTAATAATTATTCATTAAATTATTTAACCAAGAATAATGAAATATAATGAATGACATTGCATAGGTAAGTGGTTGATCTTATACACTAATATTATTTTAGCTGTGGGATAATCCCCATGTTTTTTCCTAATATAATGGGTTGTCAAATGTATTTCACGTATTTGCTTTTGTAATTTATTGTTATAATACTTATAATATACACTAAAAATGATGGACATTCTTGAAATTTAATAATTAAATATCATTTTTGTTGCAGATTTCAACATAGCCTATTTTTTCAATGTTTATTAATATTATTTAACTATTATTAAAATCTCATTTATGATCATATCAACCCTAAGGATATAATATGTTTTTCATTATCTTTATATAATCAATAACTTTAGAACGGTTTGTAATATGAATTTGAGTTATCTTATGCATATCTGTGGGGAATTTCATCCCAATGCATAGTATGGTCTACTATCATAATGTAGGAGATGCTCGTGTAAATCCGGATGCGACATGTATTAAGTAATTACCCATATGATTATCGATTATAAAACGACATCCATTTGTAGTATCTTGAAAATTATATATCTCTGGGAAGTCCAATATAATCTCTTCCTTACCAAATCATTTGGTTGTTCTTATATACTTATCCCCAAAGTCTATCCTAGGGTAATGTTCCATAATATAAGTTTTTTAAAATCTAAATTTGTGTTTTCTACAAATTTTCTATTGATACCAACTATAATGTCCTCGATTCAAGTAACCAAGATTCAGTGCCATACATTAATTACAGATAAAAGATATAGGAATTAAATCCCAAATTTCCAATAAGACTATTAAATTTTGGAAACCATATTACATCCCAGGTACCTATTTTACATAATGAATAGAAATTGAAACATAATGCTTAAAAAATAATAGAATCATTAAAAAAATTTAAATGATTCCTCTTTATGACATGGGGAAGGGGAAAATATATATGAGAGATCAAATACTGTGTTACTGTTAATTATAAAATAATATATCATAAATCATTATAATTAATTTAAAGGAAAATACATGAACACACATTCCATTTAAATAACTAGATATATAATAATAAATATGGTAAGAAAAATTAAAATCACATACCATTTTATCAATAAACATAAAATTAAATTCATCCATAAATAATATCATAATGAAAATATCATTGATAATAATGATAAATAAAATAAAGGAAGTTCTTAATTATGGGAAGAAATGTCTATTTCTCATAAAAACCTATACTGTTAAGATATATTCTCTTTTTAGTTTAAAACTATTGGTAGAGACCTGTTAAATATGTAACATTTTTTTCCACATGAGAAATGTCAATGCATCTAGGGGATATATAATTTACATGATCCACTCATCAATTCATGAATAAATAATTTCTCATATATAGAATAATCTATTTAGTTAAAGAAAAATATTTCTTATCAGCAAATATATGTATTCGGTAAATAATGTTGATTTATCAATATTTCACCAATTAATCAAATAAAATTCCATTTAAAAACCATATGTTTAAAACATATACAACATAGGAAATAATTATATCCATTAACAATTAATATGTAATTAATGAGTAAAAAACATTAAATGACCACATGAAAGTAAATAATTCTTAGAGAAGATAATGACTACCAATATATGATTTAAGAAAGGAAATTCTAATAATTTTCCTTTCAGAAAATGATAATAATAAATATATATATATACAATTACGATGCTACCAACACAACATGTACCCATTGGAGTAATAATATAGGGTTTTTATAATTTATAGACATTTAAAACTTCTTTAGAAAATTTTTCATTTTCATTTCAAAATCATTTTGAAAAGCCATTTCATTTAAAATAAAATGAAATTAAAATTTATTTAAAAATGTCCTCATAAAATTTCAAAGGGAGTATCAATGAAATTATGGACACATAAGTGGGTAATGTATTATATGTCGTTTATAATGTTCATTTTTTCATGGTAAAATGATTCAAAAAGATTCATGTTTGGAAAATGACAAAAATATTCCATTGAAACAAAAATTAATAAAAAAGGTTACAATTTAATTTTAATAAATAATTTTGAAATTATTAATTAAAACATAATTAACTCATTTTTATGAAATGTGGTTTTTCCTAAAAATATATTTTTTAGAATAATGGAGAAATGAAATAAAATATTATTAAAACAATTTCAAAATAATTATAAGTAAAATAGAGTGGGAAATGGTATTATAAATTGAAAAAGATCACAAATTAGTAGACTAGTTTAATATTAATTATTTTTTTAACTAATGATCAAATAATTTTGTAATAGATATTAATTAGAAAAATATTGATAAAATTAATATAATGAAATAAACACTTAAAATGATAATGAATTCAAAGTAAAAATTAATCAATTAAAAAATTATTTTAATAAAAATTAAATAAAATATATATTAATATAAAAAAATATGTATTCTAAATTCATTACACGCATAATATTAAAATATTATCGAAAAAAGGAAGTAATATATCTTAATTGAAAGGAATTGAGTTATGAAATTTTTTTCTACTTGGTAACATTTAATTAAAATAATATTAAAATATAATAACTATATTCATACTCAAAATAAAATGAATAATAAATTATTATTTATATTTATTTGAAATGGTAATTATACACACCATATAAAAGTAATTAGGATCGTAACATTATAATAAGCCTCAATAAAATTAAATAAATACGGAATTAATTAACTTACACATCCATTCGTGGAATTCCTATAAACCTACTATATAATGGTTTATATAAATTTGATAACTTATAAAATTACCATATTAATATTAATAATATCTTATATGATCCTTTTATGACATCTTATAACCCATTTGTTTATAATATTTCATTATATTCATTGTTTCAGGTGGTAGATACCTTGTCTTCGGTTGAGTTTTAACCTATATTGTTTTCCTCTTACAAATAACACAACATCATCATCTCTGTAATTTAAAAAATGAGGTAAATATAATATATATTAATTATTTATTTATTTATTTTAATCCCTAAAAATGAATGATGAGAAATAAAATACCCAGTTCAGGGAGATGGTAGAATTTACATACTCATGAATGTTATTTCCATTTTCATGGTACATAGAAAAAAAATAGATTATATATATATATATATATTATTTGGTTTTATTTTAATTACATTAATATTAGTATGTAGTATATATCACATATGTTTTTAAAACAATCGTTAATAGATTATATGTATAGTGTGAATGAAACATAGTGTTTCATGAGGTGGTAATCTGTTATACACTTGAATGATGTTATCGTATTACCAAAAAATGAAATGCATTATGGTATGTGTTATATAGTTAATATTTAATTATAAATAAATCATAAATATCATATAAATAATATATAAAGAGTTATTAGATAATTATTATAGACTTAAAGGGTTATAACGGAAAAATGAACGACATTATTTCTTGGGGTGGTAGTCCGATGTATACATGAGTGATGATTTCTTAACCCTTTTAATGTATGTGTGTGAAGTTGCAGGTCTAAACCTTAACATAAAACCATCTCATTATAAGGAATTTACTAAGGTTATAAAAAACATGGAATAATATAAATTAAAGGAGGTGAATATGGATATAAAATAAAAACAATTTTAGGAGAACATTACACCTTCATTAGTTATCCTCTATAGTATTGCACTAAGGACTTATTATTTAGTATTTATGCCAAATATATGTATTCTTCGATTAGGGGAGGTATTTTTGTGAGTGATTTGGGTTTTTCTAGTCTAAACCTAAGTGGATTGAATGCATAAAAAAGATGAGGAGAGGTTCTGTACCTTTAAAATAAATGTTAATTACAGATCATAGAAGTAATAACGATGAAAAACAGAAATCCAATAGTTGGTAAAAATATTTATATTTCACTTTTCCATTTTGTATTTTATTCTGAAACCTTGGAAAATTGGTTTTTCTCGTAATCACCATAATTATTTTTAACTACTTTTTCTAACCATTTTGGTGAAAAAGTAAGCTATTTTTATTATACATTAAAAACAATACTGATTCTAAATATGGAATCCATTTTTTACCAATTCAAACCAAATATGTTTTAAAAATTAATTAAAAATTAATTCCATCAATGGGAAGATAATGTAGGTTTTTAAATTGAAAATGTTCAAATGTTAACCCTGTTTTTATATCAAAGAAATATAAATATTAGTATGAGGACCAATAATTTATTGATAGATATATAATTGATATATTGTTACATTATAACCAAATAATAATATAAATTACTATTATAAGTGTTTTAAAGAAAAAGTAGTTTTCAATTAATATCTAGTATTTTTCATTGTACATTAAAAAATTAAACTACTTAGAAAAATACCAAGAATTCAACCTTATATAATTTTTGAAATTAGAATTTTAAAAATGATAATTATTTATCATATATATTTTATTAAATTATAAAAATTTTGTTTTAAAATAAGGGATCCATTCAAAAAGAGGATTAAGTACCTTTAGAAAACTACTTATTTTTATAAATAAAATTGGATTTGTTCTTATCTTTTGGATATAAAATCTAATGGGTGAATGTCAAATATTTTATTGAATATATATTATATAAATATAATTATGATCCCAAACTAGTGGAAACTTTTTTAATTTATAATGATAAAATATCATTGGTGCATAAATATAAATATTTTAAAAAATGTCGCCTTTATATTCAATTTTTTACTATCTTATAAATAATTACTAAAAAATGTATTAAAAAATATATATCATATGTTTTTAATAAAATTTATTTTCCTGAAATAAAATTCTAAGATATATTTTCATTTTAAATAAAACCATTAATATTATTTGTTAGAACTGAGTCTTTTGTGTAACGTAACAGGTTGAAGAAATTCATTATTGCGTGTAACACATGCCAACTTAGTGTTTCATGATTTGAATGATTTATCATGGAATTAATTTATTCAAAATATTTAATATATTTTCATGTATTATGATGTTATACTTATTTATATTCTTGGTGTTTTATGTCATACACCCTATCAAATGTGATATACATATTTTAAAATTTCTGGGTGTTATAGTTGTGAATCTAAAGTTATTGTGGGTAATATATAGAATCTACTATATGTGTTATCGATAATTTTGGTTTATCATCACATGGGTTATTTAGGATGGTAATATTCAATTAATATTACTATTTATTAAAATATCTTTTATTAAAATTGTCCTTCATGTGAATATTAATTATAAACTGGTAGTAGTCTTCTGTGAGTTAAATTTTCAAATATTGTACTAAGCTATAGAAGAACCTACGATACCAAAAAAAACAGAAAAATAATCTAACTAGAAAATGATATTATTATTTAAAATTAATCATATTAAACTATTTAAAATGAAAATTAGAACATTTTAATTGTGTTTCCTAATCAATGTATTTTTCTTAAAAAAACAAACCAAAAATATAAACCACATAACCTACACCAAGAAAATGAAAAATTACTATTTAATTGAAAATGTTTACATTATTTTCAAACCAAAACATAATTTTAATTAATTTTATATATAATAGTAACACAATATAAAACCCATTTTAAAAATTCTAATGACAACATGTTTTTTTCTATAACAAGTATTTTTTTGATTTGAAATTATTTGTACTAATTATAATATTTTGATGTTATTTCACTACCAATATGTTATTTGGATTGATAATGTTTATTCCATATTAAATCCATGCCATATATTATTTCTTTTTTTCATTAAGAATTATATATAACTTTATATTTAAATATATAATAGTTTTCAAATGATGTAAATTAAACGACATTGATGATTTACAAAGGAAGAGGATGTATCAAAATAATCCATGAATGAGTGAGATGGAAAATCCTTATCTGCTTACCATTTTGTGTATTTTAATTTATATATATATATCAGTAACATATAATGTCATTCCATTAATTTCTTATTAAAATTTTAATTTTTAACCCCACTTGTGAGATAATTACTCTCTGGCCATCCTAGTGGTGGTGGTGCTGAGCTGACCATTCAAGTGTGGGGTGTGAAATAGCTACTCGTATCACATTACATAGCTAATCATACGTATTACCGTAATTATATATATCATCAGTAAAAATTTCTTATAATTGTGAATAGATATAGTAATTTAGAATATTATGGCCTACTATATTGTTTCCATCATTTACATATGATCCAACTCATATTTATTTTTCTTTATCCGATGATGGATCCCAGTCTCTATACCTAATAAAAAATAGTTTAGTAATTTAACATTGAATATAATTAAATATAATTTATGTTATTAGGTCCCATTAATATATTTTCTTTAATTAATATCACACTTTGATAAAGAACAGAATAATGATGATTTGCTACTAAATATAAAGTGATACACTAAATTAAAAATACAATGATTAATATATTCATAATCCTTTCCCTTCACATAAAATCCAACAAAACCTCTATTAAATTGTCACATATAATGAAAAATAATGAATTAAAGTTAATATATTTAATGTTTGGAAAAAAAGAAACATTTTAAAGAAATGAATCAATTAATAGAATCATAGAAATTCTGATACTTCAAAACACAATGAAATTGTTTATGTAATTCAAGGGATATATAAATTTGTAGGAATTTAAATTATAATATCCAATGAATTGATAGGGTAAGTTTCCTAACAAAAATCAATTTTAACATTATCTATCAAATAGTGGGCCATTTTAAAAAAAATATCCTTAAAAAAATTAATCAATTCATTCCTCATTACGATTAACTGTCATTAAACTCACCATTTCATTCTTGGTATGCTAGTTAACATATTATATAAATGTCTTTTAATAGGTATTTTTCTCCTATATTATCAAAATTGATTTTGATTCCCTTTCTTGTTCCAAGCAACTATTCTTATAAAATTTTCTAATAATACCTTCTGAAAAAACTCCTCCATAAAAATAATAAATATATCTAATTACTATGAAATACAATAAAAAAGGATTTTCAAAATCCATATCACATATCCAATAAAAATATAAACTATTCCCCACCAAATTCAAAGAGGCATCCTCCTACGTTGAATAATTCCTCACTCGTATTCAATGATTGAATCTTATCATGAATAGATAGAATCATTTCCCTTCAAACATCATCCATGGTCATCTCCACTAAATATAAATCACCTAAGACACAATTTAAATGAATTTAAAAAGTCATAGACACAGTGAAAAACCATACCGATTAAATTTTTTATACTCATTCTAAAAACTACATGTATGTAATATTATTTTTATATACTATATTAGTTATCTAAATTTGATATTGTTTTTTTATTTTTTAAGGTTTATCATGTTTTAATGGGTTTTATTGTGATAGTATTACCCAACAATTGTACTCAGTCTCATTTAGTGGTGGTATATTCTATTCCTCTCAGGTTATTGTTAATATTTCTCAGTGAATCAAAAAATTAAAATTATATGTGTAATATGAACGAATATTTTGTTATTAGAAATATATTTTCCCAGATCAATAAAATCAAATTTTTATTATTAGTAAAGATGAAAATTATACTTGTATTTAATAAATCAACCAACGGGGATTTAGGAAATGTATTAATATCATTTAAAAAAAATTATAGAAGGGGTTGTTTGGTATTAATAGATATAGTTCATAGTTGATTAATATAACTTTTCTATTGATATTATAAAATATTTTATATCATTATATATGGTGGTATATAAAATTTAATTACCTGAACCTTGATAAAAATTATTGGGATTAATCATAAATAATAATGTTTGAATTTTGGAAAATTAATAAACACAATATCATAATTTATTTATTCATTTTAATTGAAATTTCAAAAAATATTTTTAATAAAATAATCATTTTAATATTCCATGGACAGATTTAGAGGTCCATGGGGAGAAGGAACCTAACAAATGTTTCCCATAAAAATCATTTTCAGTACATATTTGGATATGTGAACCATGGGAGAGTTATTTATTGAATGGGGAGGATTATTATCACCCCAAGATATTGTCCCACTCTATGTGCCAGTTTTGTTATCACCATGTTTGAAATAATCATTCACGATGTAGCACATGCTTGTATAGATTCAACAGAGTCCATTAATATGTCTATTCAAGAGTGTGAAAATGGTTTTTAAGAAAATAGGAAATATTTTAATAATGTGGAATCATTTTATCAATCAAATCCCCTAGATACTATTATGGTTAAGGATACTTGTAGGTTGAATATACAATAATTATATAATTCACTAAGTGATAGTGATGATGGTCCTAGTAGTTGTCAGGATGATGATGTTCATTGATATGGTTAACATAATGATGGTGATCATAATAGTGATGTTGAGGGTGATAGTGAGGCTGATAGTGAGGATGATGGTGATTATAGTGATTATGATAGTGGTGGTGGTGATATTGGTTGTAGTTAGAGAGAAATTGTAGCATTATTTTTTGATGATATTTCTATAACATTATTATTAATAATTGGATATTATTTGGTATATATGATGTTTAAAAAATGTTTTTTCATTAGTTTAATGCATTAATTAGTTTCATGTAATATTTGTATTTGATGTAATATTTCGGTGCATTCATTTTATGTTTATTTTCCAATCTATTTTGGTATTTTTAGGTCTATTTTATGGTTGGGGATGTGGGATACCAAATATCAAGGAATGATATACTAACAGTTTTTAATGACATTTGTATAGTGTAAAACCAAGTGACATATACTAATGGTTCATTGAGAACAATTAGTATAATACAATACCCATGACCTTATACCTACGTTTTTGGAGAACCATTGGTATATTCTATTACAATGGCTCTCTAGAGTTTAAAAATAGTTTTGAACTGTTTTTATAGCTTTTTCTTATAATAGTGATTGATTTATTTAATTTTAGGATTCATGGAGTCTGTTTCTTCAAATATTTAAATATATTAAAAATAATATATATATATATATATATATTCATTCTCCCTCATCAACCCTAATTATCCGATCCATATTAATATAATATTAGTTCATTTTAACCACCTCTTGGATGATTCCATTAATATATAATACATAATTCTATATGTTTCTTAATCCCAATACACTATTTTACTTTATGGTAATGAGATTATGAATCTCTAAGTGATGCCTATATTTTTTAATCATCATCTATGATTCCTTATTCATAATTTCCTAAAAGATTTATATTATAGCCTAATTTAGTGTTTATTTCATTAATTTATTTATATGAAAATATTATCATGGAGTTATTCAAATGTTGGTCTGTTTCCATTCATGAAATAGTATTCTTATGTCATATTTAAGATTAATTTTCATCAAATCATGATTAAAATCAATATAATTCCCCAATTAAAGACTAAGGTATTATAAGCCTTTAATTTAGATTTTTGTTTTCATATTAAAACACCAACTTGTGATTTAAATAACTATGACATAAAAAAGGATTTTTAATACTCAATATGATCAATCCTTTCTCTAAGACCCTTTTTCCAATAAATATTTTTAAGAATTTAATTATATAGATTATATCACCTAAAGTTTTAAGAATCATATCATTTAATTTTATGAACCCTATAATGGGTTATTTTATACATGAATTCAGAGTTTTATTTACATTAGTGTTTACCTTACTTTATGTAGATAAATTTTTTCATCCTTTAGTACAATAACTATAAACACAAACTATGTGTACCCTTTTTTAATGTAGTCTATATTTAATGGTGAGTATACTATTTTGTAAATGATTTGTTTTTAAGGAATCATAAACTCCCCCTCTATATGATTAAAATGGAAGGACCATGGAAATCATTAAAAAGAACAGATAAATAATATTAGACTTTCTAAATTTCCCTTGAAATACTTGATCCTTTCAAAATGGACATTCCTCTTTTGAAAATATATATGGTAATGTTTTGACATATAACTTCAACTATAATATGTATTATGTACATGGAGGTCTATATTTTATTTTAACAAAACCATTATTAATTTTCGTACACTCCATAATACTACATGATTACTTATGTTTTTCAAATACTTCAAAACTAATCAAATATATTACCAATGAGTGAATTCAGATATAAGGTACTCTAATTTTAATTCAGGATCATTAGTTTTTTCATGTTTTTTAGTAAAGACTAAATAGAAACTCTATTATAAGGGTATGTTCATTTAATATCAATATTCCTTAACAATATTATAAAAAATAAACAATTTAAATGTTTTTAGTCATTATTCCCTAAAATCTTATTCTATATGGTCATACAATTATTCTAATTAAATTATTTATGACATACATAATGAAAAATCCACATATTAAATTTGATTATTTTCATTTGATTTTATAAATTTTTCCATAAATAACATTTTCACAATGAGAACAGGAAATTTTATTCTTAAAATTTTACTAGAACTTTTGTGGTCACTAATCGAATGTCAGATTATTAAGAGAATAATGACTTTAAATTGTGTTCCCTATATTACAACATGATCTATATTTCCATTTCCCCTTATCTATGATTGATTTTCGCATTTCTTGTACAATATAAGTAGCCATATCCTTTCTATCAGGGTATTAGGACCATAAATGGTTCTCAATTAATTAAAGAATTATGTTATTAATATACATGAACCATGTCTTGAACGAGTCTATAGAAAAGTTTTTATTTTAGTGGAAATATAGATTTGTTTACTCATACCCATATAAATAATTAAAACCTTTTTTTAATACTTTCCAATTGTAGACATCGGCTAAATGGGTCTTTCCTTTAATAATGTACATTTCATAAGGAAAAAATAATTATACCTAACTAGGTCAAATACCCATATATGTAGGCATGAGAAAAAGATAATATTCAACAAACTAGTTGTTCACCTTACATAACCATAAAAAAATAGATCATTTAGAAGATGAAATAAAAGTCATAATAATATTTAGGAAAAAACACATAATGGTAGAGTAGAAAAAAAAACAGTTTCATACCTACTATGCCTCTCTCAAATAAGGATTATGAAAAAGATTTTTCTTATAAAAACTGATCCATAATGATAATGGGATTTACCATGAAATCTCAAAAATACTCAACCCATTCTTAAAATCTCCATCGACCAAATAAAAAATTAGAGTACCCATTTTTCCTCTTACATATGAGTTCTAATGAATTTATGAATATTGTTGATGGAATGATTTTACACTATTGGGGATGTTTTAAACATTTAAATACTTATTCTAGAACTCCCTATGATTAGTTTCATCATGTAGAGTCTTTAAGGTCTCACAAACAGGAAATGATTACTTTATCATATAGTTATTAACCATGTGATAATGTATTCATCTCTCCAATACCAATTTATGAGTTTAAATAAATGATAGAATCATATATGATTTCTAATTGATTTATACTTGGGTAATAGTAATGATGAATTTTCTTTTATATATAGATAGGATATGACTATACAGGTGTACTTGTAGATGCCGAATCCAATTTTTATTCCATTATCTTATATAAGTCAACCCTGTTTATAATAATGGTATAGAATCTGTAATATATTACTAGTGTACAACTATCTGATAGGACATATCTAAAAGATGATAAATCTACCTATATCTCAATTTGACTCAAGTAGTTTGAGACCATGATTAATAGTGTTTCATATTCATTAAATATTTATATACATTATCTTTTCTAGTGATTATGCTTTACTAGTTTGGTTGATTATCACAAATTGATATTTGAGATAAAATAGATGTTAAATAAGTGAAAATGAACTAAAAATATATCTAATCATTAATTAATCATAAAATAAGTGATTAACATTAACAATTTTGTTCTTATCCACTTTATTATATATTAAATGAATCTACTAAATAATTTATGCTTAATGAATTATTAATTGATCTATAAAATTGAATAAAAAATATCTTGGAATCATTTATAGCATAGTGTAACCCATCCAATATTGCTTCCTCTACTCCTATTCTAGAAGATAGTGGTAGTTCCATTAATATGTTATTCATTAATGTGTTCCCTTCTTCATCAATAATTCAATCCAAATCCTTATCCAGTTTCATAGTAGTGGACAAATCTTAGTAGATTCATTCCCACTCTTTGAAAATACATTCCAACTAATCTAATTTATCTATGGTTTAATCGTATCACTCTGTATATACACCCACTTTTTGAGAGGCTATATTATAAATTTTTTCAAATAATAAAATAATATATCATGGAATTTACATCCATGTGTTTTGATAGGACTATGTCATTAGTTCATTAAAATGATCGCATCCATTACATAGGCATTGTCATCATAATTATCATAATCGAAAAATCATATAATTCTAAAAATTTAATGAAGTTGAAATAATTTATAAGTAAAGACAATAATATAAGTTTCATTATTCATCTTTTATGTCATACACCACACTAAATGTAGAATTTTGTTTCAAAATAGGTCCTCCTCAAGGTCTAGTATTAGTTCACTTAACAGAACGAGAACATAATCTAAATCATAATAAGTAATGTAGGGTCTTTGTTTAACAGCCATCGAGATAATTTTCACTAGATTATATTTCATTCTCATAAAATTTACTATTTGAAATTCTAAAATAGTGTGATTCTAAAGTTAAATGCATTTTGATATGGTTTCTAGAAATTTATCCTTGACAGAATTTGTTAGAAAAAACAATAAAATTGATAAAATGCTTGGATTTTTGTATAATAATATTTGGGAATAAGAATATTTATTTCATTGATTATTGTTTGTACCTCATCAAGTTTCATAATAGGTGGGACATCTCAAATAAAATTATTTTTAGGACTCTAATATAACTCTCCTATATAATAATGTATTAAACTATTTAGATTTGGAGTAGGGCTAATGGTAATATTTTCTAAAACAACTAGTGATTATATCCATGGTTGGTAACATATGGGAAGATATTATTCTAGATAGTCACAATAGAAAAAAACACGTCTCTGGGATCACTAACTATCATTAATAGAATCATTTATCACAAGCATAGTAAATGGGTAATAGATATATTAAATCTGGGATATCTAAAAGATCATTATTGAGACATAGATATATAGTTCTTATAGATGATTATTCTATATTGAAGTTATTTTTAATTTCAACCCATAGATAAAACATTAATACTCATATAGAAGTTCCTTTCAGTATTATTAGGGATATATTTTCTTCTAGAACCAATAACCTTTAATCTATGGTACATATTGAATATACAATATTACATAGAATATAAAGGTTATACACTAAAATATGCATCAGTTGTTTTTATTCCAATATCAATTAAGGGTTGAGAATTGATTCTTTATTTTTCATACAAACTAGGGATATATTGATTATATGCTCTGGTGTAGTTGTTATTCATGAGCTTTTGAAATATTAGAGAAATTTAAAATTCATAAAATAGTATGAATTTATTAGTATATATTTAAATGATAATAATCAAAAATACTCACCAATCATTCATTAGTGAATTTGAGTCTCTTATATCCTCACCCAATTACATTTTTCATGTTCTCACTAACAGAGAATTACGTAAAGAATCACCAGTTCTGAAAGTGTTAATTTTATTAACGTATTAGAGTATAATGCCTCAATTTTTTACTCTAGGTTAGATAAATATTACTCCTCAATACTAACTGAATGATTTTCACCTTCTCCTAACAACATTCCATTTGGAAATCATTTGATAAATTCTACAAGTGATGGATAACCATCAACAATCTTAGAATTTGGTAGAATGAAATCATGAAATTTGTCAACAACTAACATAATTAAAATAATATTAATTTAACATACATCTTCCAAGGAACTGATTTGACATTCCCCTCTATAATCAATTATGTATGCTTAATCTCTTAAATTTTAAACAACTTAATCAACATAAAAAAACTTATTCATGGGAATTTATCAATGAATCATTGTCCTTGGTATTGTTTAACACTAATCTAGGTCGACCAATCATTCTTATTACTTATGGTGTGAATTATACCAAAACCCTTTTAATACAATCCCCCCTCGAGGAATATATATATATAGCCTTCATGGTGGTCCTCCATTTTTATCATTCTCTATAAAAATTGGAATATTA
Source organism: Viscum album (assembly GCA_963277665.1). Taxonomy (NCBI): domain Eukaryota; kingdom Viridiplantae; phylum Streptophyta; class Magnoliopsida; order Santalales; family Viscaceae; genus Viscum; species Viscum album. Next base: position 568,107,844 of record OY728126.1, on the reverse strand, counting down.
GTTATTAATAGAAATCGGGTGTTTAGAGAAAACATAATTTTGGAGGGGAAAGAGTACCTTTGACTACTATTTTCATTTAGCATGTATAGAAGTTAACCAACAATAATTCTCTTAAAAGGTCCCCATGTCTCCATATGTTTACCGCTCTCCCTTTTCTTTGAGTTTTATGTGGACCGCTGTATATAGGTAGAAATCCAACCAGTTTTATATTAGGATATAAAATATCTTAGAATATTCATAATCAATCCCTGTATTGAATTGTCTTGGTTGGCCATTTAAACTGGCTCTTAAAGCAATTAACCAATGAACCAAGGGGACTCACCGATCCCATTATGTTAATGGAAATAATCATTGTTATCAATAAAATTTAATAGATATGATATATCTTATAATTCAGAGCAATAAGTAATGGAAACAATCATAAAAACATCCTGACCTATCTATAAGTCATAATCCCACACCAAAAACACATTACCAGATGTAAAAGAAAAATGAGGAAAAGAAGGTCAAAAGTTGATTAAAATTTATCAATTAGATCACACACTAATAATCCTCCCCTAAAAAAGAGACTCTAATAGTTCCTATCATCTTGTACAACAATTTCACTAAAACTCCAATAATAGAATGTAATATGAGGCTTATATGGTTATATTTTTTGAATTGTTCATCATAAACCTTAGACAAAGCTAGTCAAGGGATCTCGAGTGATCCAGGGCCACGCTCATTCCATTATATTTATCCCATTCCATGTGTCTGTGTAAAAACATATAAAGGGATACATGGTCTAAAATAATAATTTTTTAATGTTGGGTGTGAGAATGACATCCATGTAGGTAAGAACCACATAGGTGGTGTAGTACAATTTCAAAAAGAAATAAGAAAAGTTAGACTAAAAAATATTTAAAAAGTAATAATGTCATTATAATTTGAAGAACCCAATTGATAAGTCCTATTTTTATTTAAAGAATATAATGTTTTCTTTTTTATATAAATTTTTAAACCAAACCTTTTAAATCCCTTTAGAAATACCAACCGATGTAAACCATGTGCTTTTTGTGAATTCCTCTATTATTATTTCTATAATGAATAATGCTATACTTCTAGGAATATATTAATAAAGATATAAAGAAATGGATGAAATTAATAAATACCACTAAATAAAATAAAATGTATAAATAGTGATACTTGGGAGGATAAAGAAGGGAAATTAGTTATAAAAACGTCATTAACTCTAAGTATAAGACTAAACAAAAAATAATATATAAAAGATCATTTATAATAAGAGGCTCATGGAATGAGGTCTAACTTATTTGTTCCAAATGTAATTTTGAATCAATAAAAAAACACTAGGGTGGCCTATATGAACCTCACAAGCATAAATCATGGCCAATTTAAGAAAAATATGAATTATTCCCTAGGTATAATTTGGGATATGAATAGGGAAAACCCATTATAAAACCTAGCTATATAATATTATTAATGTTCCAAACAAAAAATATAGTCATGAAAATTCGCAACCATGGATAATACATCTTAAAATTCTGAACAAAATTTAAATGAAAACATATTTAAAAATAGAATTATAAATAATGTAGAGTAAAAAAATATTATCTAATCTGTATAGTAGACATTTTATATTTTCAGATATTTTTTATATAAACATATTTTAAAAAAAACCTTGGATTATTTTAGAAATCCATATTCATTCATCATGATTAGATTTCAAGGATTCCACTTAAATCATATAAACATAATTAATTACATACATAAATATAAACACATATCAATGTATATATTCAAATATTATCATGTAAATATATGCAAATATATACATATATACAATATATATGTGTATCACACATTATATCATAAGGGACAACCATATTATCCATCATAATTAAATAATATAACAATGGAACATGGAAATTAAATTTAATTTCCCAAAAAATATTAAATAATTTTATTATACAGATAATCTCTTTAAAAATCATGCCACATATTTTATTAGGTAATAATATAACATATCCAATGAATGTTAGAAAAAACAAAGCATAAATACACATAAACACACTTGGATGTCCATTTTTACAACTTAAAAACATGGGTGAGAAAAATAATGTTATTTAATGTTTCCATACTAGATTTTTTATATTGAAATAACAGAATTTGAAAACCTCAAGAATATGTAGAAAATTAGGGGTAATTAAATCCTTTAATCACTCAACTAGAATGTGTGAATATGAAACAAAATCTCCATCAATTGTGATAGGATGACGTTAAAGATCTATCTCAAAAAATATAAATATAATATATTAATTTTTCGAACAAAAAGAACCATTTTGGGATTTACATTGAATAATCCATACTGAGGGAGTTAAGAAAATTGGGAAAATGATGATAAATTAGAAAACTGAGGGAAGAAAACACCTATTTGTGAAGATTACACATTAAATAGGGGGAATATAAAATCTAAAATGGAGTTAAAAGGTCAGAATATTTCATTCCATTTTGGGGATGTTCATCCATGAAATGAAATGTGACTTGGCGGTGGGTGTTTTTTGGGTAAAAATTATGAAATGGGTTTTGTAGAATTTTATAGATATTTATAATTAGGAACATTCCATATTCTATGCAATGTCCTCCAAAATTGAGCACCCATCACTAAGACAACCAAGGAACCCAAAATTCAATCGTTAATGGATTGTAAAACCACAGGTCTACCATCCAAGATTTCATTTTCAAGTGAGAAAGGATTATTAAAATGTATAGTATAGTTATCACCAACAGTGTGATAACCATCAAGAAGGAAAATAGGTCCAAAAATTTCTAGAATTATATTTAATTTCTCTTAAGATTACATGATGAAAGAAATTTCCATAAAAAATTAAATTATTGAAAAAAATAAATGTATTTCAATCCTCAACATGATCATTCATTCTTCCCATAGAAATCTATAAAAAATATAGAGACATACAAAATAATCTCAAACGGGAAAGTAGAAAAACCTATAACTTTAAAACTAAGATACATGGAATAAAATTTATGACAATATATTTTAAAAATATCAAAATTACTTATGAATTCTCTATCTACTCAAAGATAATTTCACTTGTGACTTCTTATAGGGTAATCTAGAAATGTATATCTATAATGAGTCTCCCAATAATTTAAATACATCCATGGGATACATTTTCAATATGGCAAGGGACTTATAATGTTCATTACCAAACCCAGTGAGAATTAAGAAAATGATTCCCAAAAAAATAACTAAATAAAAAACAATCTGTGATCCCCCAAATCATCCAGCTCTTCAAAAAACAACCATAAATAAAATAAATTTAAATTTCACATAGTAATTCACCCTAAATAAAAAAATTGTTTAATTATTTGAATGGAATGGAAGAAGTGATACCAAAAGTTCCCTATTATATCATTAAATACAGATATCATAGCCCTTAATAATGAACCCAAAATATATATAAATTTTCTCATAGACAAACTATAACCCTTCTAATATGTTAGAAATTAAAAACATATAAAATATAATAATAAATCATCAAACATCATGGGATTTATATGTGTTTCATAAATAATGATTTTTTAACCAATGAAATTAATTTGGGGACACCATCCATTAATATCCTATAAATCCAATATATAATACTCAAAGAATATTCATAGTAGTCTATGCATCAGTCCTATATTACCAATGTACACCAAAAGTCTTTCGAGATAACAATGATACCATATCGAAACCACATTATACAAAGGCACACCGAAACTACAAAAATATCACTCAGTATATTTTGTAATAGCAAAAAATGAAAATATACTCAGGAAATAATTGATGGTGAACTTAACTAATCACTCCCATTGTTGAATTACATCACGAACTGGATTTTTTATTCATCTAGAAGTTACCATCAACATAGTTGAGAATGTTCCGGACCTTTCCACATAGAATTATTTCAATAATATATAGGGAGACTATACGTAGTTCTGTATTGTCCAAAAAAAAACGTCCCCAAACATGTTAATGGTTTTATAAATCCAAATTTCAATTTTAAAAAAATTAACTTGAAATAATTCTAAGGTGTCACAAAATTCAACCATACTATGTCCACCTTTATTAACATTTTGAAACAAAAAATAATAATTGAAAAACATCAATACCACATTTTAAAAAATTTAATTTCCTTTGTTAAAAGATTTCAAAAATTTCCCAAACATAAATTGCATATTCTATTTTCTTTATAAAATAGCTTACAAAATTCAAAAACCAACATCCTAATTAATATCAAGGTTTCCCAACATAAATGATCAATATGATCAATCCATAATAATTTTTTAAATACTAAAAAATGTCTAAATATTTATGTTTAACCCCCACCATTAACACAAAAATGTCCACATTGAGATCCATTTCAAATAAAATGTTATTTTTAAAAACTCATTTTCCAAAACCATATAAAAGAACTTATTCTAGTTTTAAAACAATAACTTCAACATGTTTTTTCTATGTGCATGATTCATTTAATAAAAATCTAAACATATCTTCATAACAATTTTTAAAAACCCAAAAGGCTCCCTTTCAAATATCAACCAAACTCAAATACATAACCATGTATAACCTAAGGCCATATAAATGAGAGTACTGTAATGAAGAATATTATTTATATGATATTTGTTTTTAAATAAATTCTGTGTTATATTATATTACACACAATAAAACCATATCTCATTAAATTATCAATTCAATACTCACTAAAATGTTAAATATATGGATCGCTCCAATCATTTATAATCATCTCCCAAATGACAAAAACTATAGAATAAAGACAAATTTTTAATCAATGTATTATAAAAATGGAAATATATAACCATGACTATAATTGTAGTAAATATTGAATGAAATAATGAAGTTACATTTATAATGTATAAAGGGAAAGGTGACCCTTGGGATTTTATTATTATAAGAACATTAGAAAAATATGATAGTTTATAAATATAACTGTCATACAATTTTACTATTGGAGACTGTATCCATTGGTAATAATTTTAACCTTATACTTTATTTTTTCTGTAATAATAGATAATTAATACATAAAGGAGAAGTGATGGCTTAAAACAATAGAGTCATTTCTTATTAGACAATTTGTTAGAACATGGTAGGGAGGTATTTTCAATGAGGTTATCCCTTGGTCATGCTCATTCGAAGCTTCAAAAAGTGAATGTATAATAAAATATCCTATAGGAGAAGTTTAACATGGTGGAAATTACCACTCAGTCAATGTTAGTTGTGCCGACCCATGAATCTATCACCACCACACACCATACCATCAGGTTTTATGTGGGTGTTATAATGGGTTACATGTCCATGTATTAGTTATTTTATTTTCAATTCAATTGATTAAATAAAATCATTATTCTAGTAATTATATTTTATGAACTTTGTTTTAATAAAATATATGTTTAATTGAGAATAATTTGATAAATTTAATTTTCCAACACAAATAATACATTTTTAAAAAGATAATTTATATTATAAAAAACTATGGTACTCTGTATAATAATTTATTTACTGAAATATTATGTTAAAACAATTATATAAACATTATATAATTTTTTTACATCATATGAAATATTTAAGTCTTTAAAATTGGATTAGGCCTTATAACACACTATTTTGTTTAATAAATAAATATTTTTATATTTAAAAATTAAAATCCTTATATTGAGATAAATATTATGAAAAAATAAACAACATTCAATAAATCAACGCATCAAAATAATGGTGGGGTGATTTTATGATAACTTTCCAAATTATGTTAATTTTATGTGAATAGATAAAATACATTTGGGGTTTTCAATATATTTACTATCTTCATAATTATTTCAAAATGATGTATTAATTAAATAAGCACCTTATATGACATAAAATATTCTATTTTATTATTATCCTTTATTAAAGTAGAATTTAATCAATTCTCAAAATAATAAATAAATTTTCAAGGTCTAATATGGAAAAAATGTCTTTAAAGACATTACCTTGTCAAAACATTATAGTTTTCTATCAAAATAAGCAATAAAAATGATTCACAACACTATAATTTTATTTATTTCCCCATTCTATGATATTTTATAAATGTAACTTAGGATGAACCCATAAATAATCATTTTGAGTGGATTAGATTATTGTTTTATGTTTTTATATCTTATATTCCTAATTTCCAAGAATATAATCATTAAAAGATACCATGTTTTATTACGTGTAAGTAAATTTATATGTAATAAAATGGTGGACTTACATATTTGGTATCATAGTATGGTTTAATAATTTATTGTTATTTGGAATGGGATTCCTTAGTATGAACCCTATAGATAAGTTTAAATAGTGGAAAATATAATGGTATTTTTTTGAAGTTTTAGGTAAGTGGTTTTTGATAAAAGATATCCCTTTTCAGATACCAACAAGTAGATGTGGCTCGGGCACAAATGTATCTAATAGTATCACTTGAAGACAATGCATTTAACTAGACTCAATTGTGAAATTGTTCATGAAGATATGCTTTGTTGGAAAGCTTGTTTTAATTATCTCCCCAATAACAAAATGTAATGAAAAAATATATTATTAATCATCATCTTAGAAAAATAAAAATATATAACCATGGCTGGAGTAGTATTGAATATGAAATGAAATAATAATGTTATATTTAAAAAGTGTAAATGGAAATATATACTTTTGTTATTTGACCATTATAATACAATTGGTCCAATATAATTTTTAGTCAATTAACTATTGGATAATTTTCATTTAGTAACTACACCCATTGGTAACTATTAAACCCTTATAATTAGTGTTTATAAGTAGTAATGGAAAATTAATGAATAAAGGTGAAGTGATGGCCTCATCCAGTAGATTCATGTTGTATGAAGCCCATTTATCAAAACATGTGACGAAGGCATTGTCCTAGGGGTTCTCCTTTGAGAAATTCCAAGACAAGCTTCAACATTTGAATCTAGAAATTAGTATCCTATAAGAGAAGTTCATGTTGGTGGAAATTACCACCAAGTCGATGTTAGACGAGTCATCCCACAAATCCACTAACACAAAAAACCGTACATGTAGGGCATATGTGGGTGTTATAATGAGTTACGTGTTTATCCCATACTCAGTCAATGTGTAATTATTTTTTTTAAAAACAGTATTCCACCAATTCCATTTTTAAGAATAGTTTTACTTAATAATATATATCATTAATTGAGAGGAATTTCATAAATTTATTTTTAGACACCAATTATAGCTTTCATAAAACATATATATTTTTATAATAAAATATGAGATTCTGAATAAAATTTATTTTATCCAAATAGTATGTTAATTTTTTCTTAAAAATAAAAATAGGAAAATTATTACATCATAGGAAACATTTATGTTTTAAAAAATTAATTATTTCATACTCACAAAAATATAATTAAAAATAAGGATTTTTTTATTTAATTATTAATATTCTCATATTTAGATATTTATTTTTATAAAATAAACATCATTTCTGAAATTATTATGTCGAAATTAGGTTAAGTTTAATTTATAATATTTATTTCAAAATACATTTTTTTGTGATTAGTTAAAAATATAGTTTTGGTTTTAATGAGTTACTAATTATGTCATCATAATGTAATAATTAATTAATCACAATCCATGACCTAATTAATTATATATTATTAATATTATTTATTTTAATGGATTTTAAACAATTTCCAAACTGATAAATGACTTTCCAAATATTAAAATAGAATAATTTATTTTAAAAACATTACATTGTTGAAAAACAAATATTCCTAGAAAAAAATTGATCAAAATTTATGATCTGTTATTATGTTATAAATAACAGAAAACATGACCCAAATTTCCAGAACCATTGGAAAACATAGAGATAAGACAATGTTTTTGAATTTTCCGCAACCATAACTTCTACGACCTATATTTTGAATTTTGTAAAAAAATCCTTCACTCTTGCAACTAATACCCACCCATTTTTTCATTTTCATTCACTCAAAATACATCCACCATGAATTTAACATATTTTTTCTCCATAATGAGCCTCCAAAACGTTTCCTCAATCCCCCAAGGTTCTATTCTTCAATATTTATGAGTAACTCTTCAAGGGAAAGAAATTATCCTTATTTTTCTCTTCAATTCAAAAACATTTTTTACATCATATTCTAAATGATATTATTACACTCTTTTATTACACATTTTATATATATTTAATTAATTTTTTTTTCATTAACGTTATAACATATTCCACTTTTAATTTACTATTCTTTCAAACCTTATTTTATAAATGTCATGTTGTCGGATTCACTCATAAAAATTTCTATCTCTAGATAATAAATTCTATTTTATTTTATTTTTGTAAATACCCAACCCTATTTCTCTTCTAATGTTATTATCCAATATGTAAAAAAATTTATCTTATTCAAGGATTAAAATAAAAGAAACATGTATTCATGTTTTTTTGGTAAAAAGTATAAAATGATCGTGACTTTTAGCACTTCTAAAATATCAGGATTTTGATATGAAACTCGTTATTTTTTATCGACACATTTATTTTGTATCTAGTACTCATCCCATACATCTTCATGACATAATTATTTAATTAAAAATTCATACATAGGGGCTCATAATTTGTAGTAACTAAATTTTTTTATAGAAATAAATTTAGAAATATAAGGAACAAAACAGTAAATAATAATTGACATAGGCTGTTTTTTTGGGAATCAAACATGTAGGTGGAAAATATACAAGAAGGAGGGGGATATCCTTTAGTATATATAATTGATTTTAGTATAACCATATACCAACTGATATCTTTATGAAGTTGGTTATAGATCAATTAAAAAATTAATGGCAGAAAAACACAACAGGCATAATGAATAATAATTACATTTACCAAAGGGAATAATATAAGACATAAAATGAGATCCCATTTCAAATATTTAATATAATATAATAAAATTATATAAATATTTGTTCTAATATTAGTGTAAATTGAAAAAATTTAGATTTATATCCACATATAGTGATTTGGAATGCATAGTACTAAAATAATTAAATTAAATCAAAATTGATAGAGAAGAAATAACTATAAAAAGTGATTGAAAATACCCAGATATTGTTCCTTTATATCCCTTCATCATAAAACATAGTATTTCCTTTTTGATTATGCTTAAATTCAGTACAACCCTATAACCTTCAATAGAAAAAAAATATTATATAAATCCATAAAAACAAAAAATTATATTTATTTATTCAACCATATTGTTTAATCTTAAAACTAAACTGGCCTTTTAATTCATCTTTTAAATAGATTGGAATAAAAAACATTAGTTGTAATGAAAATTAATATAAAATAAAACCATAAAAGGCATATGATATTTTAATTTCATTGACAATATGTCAAGATCTAAAACTTTTAATGAGGCCCAACATTGTCAAAATTATATTTATATCTATCTATAGAAATTTTAAACAAGGATAATGTAATTTAAAAAAAATTAAAAAAAAGTAAAAAAATAACTATATAATTTATTTGAAATTACACTAATATTATGGATTTAAGGCCTACCCTCATAAATCATTCAATTTTGATTCTGATTATGCTTCATTATGGCACAAACTAATAACCGTCAACATAAAAAATATTTTCCCCAAAAGAAGAAATTAATATTTTAAAAATAAATAGAGGACACACATATTGCATTGAGAAAAAAATAAACAATAAAGAGAGTACCATATATAATTTTAATATAATTTTTTTATAATGTTTTTTGCTAAAATCAATATATAATGAAAAACAATCTACAATAAATTTTAAATAAAACGAATTCTTCATATGTACTGTACGAGTGCAATGGAAAAAAATAAAATTCTAAGAAGGGATCTATGGAAATGATATATATAATGTTATTCTACAGTATTATTTATAAGAAACTAATATATAACATATAAAAAATAATCTATAAATATGAAAGAATATAAATTCACGTAACATACTATATAATAATATTAAAGTGTAAATATACATATTATAGAACCATAATAAATATAATAAATAATGGATATCCTTTATAATATAACAAATTAATGTCGAAAAAATATTAGGCCAATGAATGTGGCATTATTTTTTCAATTCATGTATTAAAAATAAATTGATGCAATGGAAATATATTTAAACAAATAATGTTAATTATATAAATTTTCAATAATCTTTTCTCTTAGAGTGATTGATACTATGGTATAAGAATATAATGAACTTTATATTTTATTATAAAAAAAAATTTATTAAAAAATAGTCTTTAATATATAAATTTATAAAATATGTTAAATATAATTTCACATATTTTCATACATTATGAATACCAAATAATCCTTAAAAAATAAATGTGGATACTATCTACAGAGAAATGGATAAATTAATTCATATTATATCTCCCTTATATCTCACATTTTTAACTAAAAACATTTTTAATAATTGAAATATATGATAGGGGTGTGATAAATATTTACAATTATATGTTATAATACATTATTTTTATTTGAAATAAAAATTATTCTTAATTAATGTAATTTCATAATTAATTTAACATAATCTATGAATTTTCAAAATAATTATCAAACAGTTGGGATTTATATTCATAATTTAGGGAGATATTTAAGTGAGTTTTGGTTCAATTTCATTAAACAACTTGTTTGACTAATTTTCATAACTTAAGTAATTTTAATTGTGATTTAAAAGACTTGTTTAAATAATTATAAATATATGTAGACCATGAGATTAACTGAAATCCCTTAAAGTTATTTCTAGTGAAATTATAGAAATATGAGCATACATGGATGAATAAGAATCATGGGTGGTTGAATTTGCATTGAATGGATACACATGTTATGGAATATGGGTAGAATAGTGTAAAAAAGATTGAATGTAGATCCCTTTTACTGTCATATAAATAACCTCCACACGACATCTTTAAATGACCGGATGTTGGTAGGGGCCTAAAAAGGGTACTGTTGAAGGTACATGTATCATCGATTACTTTATTGGTGTGGTTTTTTGATATCTTCCTTGATGAGAAATTTTGTAATGTATAGAAAAACAAATAAAGTACAATTTTTAATCAAACAATGTACCTAAAATCCAAAATAAATATGAAGCAATAACATAGATTTATAAAAATATGATATTTCTAAATGAATATTAACTTTCATGGTTCCATAACCTGGGATAAATATCTTTTCATTTGGTTTCACCAAAGCTTTATGATGTATTAACACAAAAGAGGATGTTTCCATAAAATCAAATTGATAACACAAAAATGTGTGGAATCCCTTACACCAGGTAAAACAATTGGAAATGAAGAAATGATTATCTAGTAAATTAATACAAAGTCATTTATAATATTCTTTAATAAAAACTCACATTTATCCCCTAAAATATCAACAAGGAAATATAAAAAACAATTAAATACTAATTGACCAATACAAGCTACATATAATACTAAATTTCATACATAATAAAGATTGACACTAGTGTTGGTGTTGAATAGTATAATGGAATAATGAATAATTAATTAGATAATATGTGTATAAGAAATTTTAATGTCTATGTTAATATCATATAGAGAATTCCTCTATATTTAACTTAAATCTGAGTACAGAATCACCATTTTTAGAAAAAAAAGGTATTTAAATATATAGATATTACCATGTAGGAATATAGAATATTATTGTAGCATTGGAATATTACATATTGAATATTTTTTAACATTATAGTATATAAATAATAATTAATATTTATATATTTTATTCTATTCACTGTATGAATTTAAAGTGTGCATATATTAGAATATGCATCAGACACAATAATTATTCAATAAAATTCAATAATTAGGACTTTTGATAATGGAGATATTCAACATTTAAAAGTTATAGTTTGAATGAAAATTAAACATAAGATTCATGTTTGGATTAAAGAGAATTTTTCCCATCTATCTAGTGCGAAAATACATTATTGGAAAGATTCAGATGAACATTAATTTTTTCTTACTTGGATTATCATTAAATATTCCAGTTCTATGTCTAAAATCAAGGACACCATTAATTGGAAAACTGATTTTTTTTAAATTTTATTGTAATAAATATAACAATAAAATTCATTAGGATGTTTAGGGTAATAAAGTATGGTATTTCTATTATAAAGAATCTATAATTAATAAATGTGAAAATATGTGTTTAAATATATTATTGATATAAAATTTCATACAATTGGATTATATTATATATGATGTCAAATTAATTTGAAATAATTTTTTTCCTTTTGTATTTTTATTTATTATTAAAATTTATGAAATTTTTATACTAATTTGATATTATTATGGTACATTTATAACTAAAAATATGAAAATATAGTGATGATATTACTAACCAATTTTTTAGAAAAAGTACAAATAAAAGATAATTCTAGAATTGTATCTTATATAATGGTAACATATGTAGTGGAGAACATAGTTGTGTACTATCAAATATATTAACAATTTTTAATAATTTGATGATGTTAACAAAATATTAATTGGAATCTAAATGTACTTTTATTAGGGAAAAATATGGAAAGAATTTACAATAATAGTTCATCCTAAATGTTAATTGGATTATTTAACAGATTTAAAGATAAATGTAATGTTACTAAATTTAATATAGAAAAATCAAATTGTTTTTTTTACATTTATTTTTTTATGGAACTATTTAAAGGTAAATAATGTATGTGAGTATCTATGATAAAGAGGACATTAATTTTTTTTGTCAGATAGTTTGTGACAGTTTCAAAGGAAATATAAAATTTCTATATTTATCACAAATGTTTTATAATTATTGTAATTCAGAAAATCACTATGTTATTCAACATATATTTAATTAAAAATCCATAATCCTAATAAATCATGAATGAATTTCATAGAGTAAAAGTCTAATTGAAGAGGGGTCACATAAAATATAAGTGATCATTCTCCATAATGGTGGGATTAAAACCATAGAATGATAAGAAACGGTGTTTCCCAAAACATGCCTATGTAAAATATATTATTAAATATAAAATATTTATGTTATTTAAAAAAAAACCTGTGTAAAATATCATGTACCAACTCTCCGATAAATATACCCCAACAATAACATCACTAATAAATATCAGAAGAACCAAAATGAATAGGAAACATGAATATTAATCCATATACATTAATATAAAAAAATAACACATTTATACACACATGATGTTACACAGTGATTCAAACATGGTTATACAAATGAATTGACAATGTCTTCGGTTTCAAGAAAGTGATGACCAGAAGTATATTTGGGGATTTATAATTTACTCATGATGTTTCAAAATAATGTGATCAGATAATTATTAAAATTTTAAAATGATTATCATGTGTTCTATTATAGATGAAGTATTGGTTTGTGAAAAATTCATTTGAATCTGATAAATCCGAATTGGAAGTAAAAAATTATAGATAGATGTTGATTAAAATGAAATCATAACTGGGAGGAAATGTTATAGTCAAGTGAGATTTCATGAAGTAAATACCATATAGATAATAATAAATGAGGAAAATGGAAATAACTAATAAGATTTCCTCATGGTAAAATAAGGGAAATTTTAAAATAATAAACGAATCAAATTATTTTAATTTTGGGTTTATGGAAATTAGTGAAAGATATAAAATAAGATATTCAATCATTTTATAGTATTGTACAATTTTATGTGTAACGGTGTAGATGTGTAATGGATAGGCAAGGATGATATGTGGAACTGATATAGGGATAATATGTGGAGAGTATGGTGGATATTGATTTATAAAAGGTGATATTGAAAAAGGTTGGACCAAAGGATTTGAAGGTGGAGTAGGAAAAGGATGAGGAGGTGGATGATTTACAGGCAGAGGAGGTTAGGGATTCAGATTCAATAAACATGGATGATGAAAACTATGTGATGTTGTTTATAAACCTCAAACCATCAGTTGGAAGTGGAGGAGTTTTAGATATGGGTATGGGAATAATGAGAGGGTATATAGAGGTGATGTCGTAGGCAGAGGTGGTGAAGATTGAAAAGTTGGAGGCAATTGAGAAGGGTTTGTGAAGTAATCAAGAAGCTGTGAGGATAATTTATGGGGTTAATATATTTATAGGTTATGGAGGTGGAGGTTTTGTAGACAATGATATTATCCTTGAGAAGGAGATAAGGAATCGAAATTGTGAGGGAATCATGATGCATGAGGCGTTGGTATGTTGACATGTGGCTTGAAATATAATTGAATTTAGTTTATATATTTTAAATTTTATATAATCTTTGTAGCTCAAATTAATTAATAAATATGAAGGTTGATCTTTAATAGTTCACTAATTCATGTGGAAGGGAATTATATCTATAAATATGGCATGTTATATGATTCCTTAGTTAATGTAATTGGTTATTTTGATTTATAAAACCTCAATGGAGAACCATGGTGATATTCTAGTGAATGTATAATTTAAATTTTGTATCCATATGTCCATGTTACATTTTGTTCTTTCTATTATGATATGCATCTTGATCATTAATTCACATTATGTCTCAGTTTATTTTTGATCTGTCTTAATATCATATTTCATATGTATTTATTTCTTATTCTTCTTCTAGGACTCATGTTCACCCATATCCTTTGATGTATGTCCCCAGGTTATAAGAAACAATATCATTAACTAAGGATAATACCATGAATAGTTATTTCATGTGGATTATAACAAGGTAATATGTTTTTATGTATTATATTCCTTATTAAATTAAATTATACCTCTAATTATACTATGTTTTGTTCTTTATAATGAAAATTTTATGTAATAAAAATGTGGGATTCCATAATTTTTTATCAAACATGAATTTTCTTTATTTTCTTTTGAACAATGTTATTCTCACAAAACAACAAATGTGCTAAAAAAGGATCCATATGCAATGTCTCCCCATAGGTCTCCAACCCATGTCATCTCTTTGAAAACATCTAACATAACTGTTGTTTTCCTAATGTTATAAAAATACATCTAAATAAGAAAGAACCGACCAAAAACATTATCTAATATATAAAACCAACATTACCCTGGTAACTCAATGTTCAGTATGTGAATATGATTTCCATACTATTCTTGTGCCTAACCTCCCAATCCTTAAATATTGTACCATAATATACATAAAATTCCAAATAAAAAACGAAACTATGACCCTATGACAACCAAAGAACCTCTATGGACACTATTTTTATTGAAGTGACATGTGATTTTATTTGAACCGATTCAAAGATCTATCCACCCCTTCCGTAAGGGGTATCTTCAATCCACACAGGCTTAATACAAGAATCATGGGCATCACAATGAATCAATGGGTATGTTTTCACCTATCAATTAGTTTATTGAACACTCTGATTTATCTCAAAAAATAAGCACCTTTTTTTAAGTGAATCACCCATACAATAATCATATAAAAAATAAATCAAACATAATAAAATATAGTGTAGTTGAAAATTAAAATTACGCACTCAACTCACACTATGAAAATCTTCACTTATATATAAAATCCAACCATTCTTATACATACAAATCCTAACATCACTATACATCCTAATATAAAAATCAATAAATGTTTTGTATGATTTATGTGAATTAAACCCTGAAAATAAAACACTGACATTCATGACCAAATGATAACTAATGAACCAAGTCCATTATCTTTCAAAACATCATAAAACATTTTAGAGAATTATATAGATCCTTAAAAATTGCAATTTCTATAAAAACATTTTGTTTTTCAAATATGGTGTCAGATAGAGAACTTACTATATAAAAACCACAATTTCAAACAATTGTTTTTTTTGAAAAAAAACATATAAATGATAAACTGAAATATTTTTTAAAAAAATAATAGTTTTTATTACAATTTGGAGATCCCAAAATATAAATCCTATTTTAATTTATAAATCACGATTTTTATTTTTGATATACTGTTATTAAACATTCATGATAATTTCCTTTAAAAATAAACACCAAAGTAAATAATTTCCTCTATTCAATTAACAAATTATAATTTCACTATCAAATAATTCTAAAATGTAATCCACAAAATATTAAAATATGAAAATTAATTTAAATAGATAATATACTTGAATAAATGAAAACTAAAGAGTTGATAATGTACCCAAGGTTGATAATCTAGGTAATCTAGTAAAAACACATCATCCACCATACGAACAAGAGTGGGAACTGGAAAAATAAAAATCATCCAAAGAATGATCCATATATCATGGAATAATATCTGATCTATATGTTCCAATGTGATGTAGGATTCAATAAATGGAACAATTATCTATCCCACATGAACCACCCAAAAATAATTTGGTTCCCATCGTTGAGACATTTAAAATAGTCATGAGATAACAACATGGTTGAGACTAGTGAACCACTAATTCATGGAACCCATCTAAACATATTATTCCATGTTTTGAAAACAAAAAACCCACATGGAAATCATCATCCCAAAATAATACCATTCTGCAATCTAGAGAAACAATTAGAAATCAATGTAGCTTAAAAATACCATTTTAATTACCATTTAATTTTTTCCCTCAAATCTATTTCATGACCATTTAAAAATCTTAGTGTTGTTTTTAAATAAAGACACATCCTTTTAAAATAACTATTTGAAAAAATGTGGAAAACAAAATTCATTCATCTAGTTTATATTGCAATATTTACCATTTAATGTTAAACATTTATGGGATTATATATATATAAACCCATACCAATTCACATATTCAGATATTCTAATGATAATATGTTCAAGTGTATATATATAAACATACATATGATTACAACAACAAAAATATAAAGGATTTTCCATAACAAAAATAAAACTGAAATAAAATAATGATGGAACATGAAAACTTAATATAATTTCTCTAAGAACCTAATGTAAATTTTCAACACCTTAAACCTCATTTAATGTAAGTAAAAATATTTTAATATGTAATAATATACCCAATAAATATATGACTTCAAAATACCCCATCCTAGAACATTTATTAAATAAAAATAAACTACCATAATCAAGAATTACAAGGGGTTTAACAAAAATGGAGTAAATGACTCCCTGAATTTCTTCATCTGCCATTGGGGTGAAATATTACCAAGACCTAAAGGTCCACATATAGATTTTTTCCATAATTCTCTAATTCATCAAAGTATCATCCACCTTATTGGCTTTTAGATAGTCATGTGAAAAAGTAAAATTATGATAATTTACATGATGAATACAATTAACCTAATAAGGTCCGATTCTCTAGGGTGCATTCCTAGTACTCTCTTTCAATTCCAAAACAAAAAATTTAGAATCAAATTCAAACCAAATATATTTTAAACCATAGAGGATAAAATAGTTTATAGCATTAATTGTTTCCCACAACTCTGCTTTATTGGTAGTTCCAATTCAAATATAATGATAAAATAACTATTTAACAAATCCATGAAGGGTTCGAAAGATAAATAAATATCAAGAGAAACCTAGAATTCTTGAGGACACACCATCAACATTTATCATTATCAACAAGGTGATCAAGAAGAATCTAACATTTATACATGATAATAAGGGGCTTTATGAGCTTTCTAAATACTTCAATACTTAACAGAATCTATTGCTCACTAAGAAAACATAGAATGTTTATAGTTTACACCTTTGAAGCCACATAATCATCACTTTGAATATATATTATACCTTTATGTGGAATAGGTTCTTGGTTATTAGATAAACCTGAATTTTGTGAACTCTATATCTATGTAATGATGGAGGGAATTTCTATTAAGATAAATAGTTAAATCTATTGACTCTATCAAGTCAGACATATAAATGAAAAGTCATCCTCATGATTCCAATAGATATTTAGGTTAATTAAAAATAATCATTATACATATATCATGACAATTTGAGAAAAATCATATCCTATTGATATATTTTGGGTGTTTTCTTCGGTCTTCAAATAGGGAAAACTCGATGAAACAATGTGTTGATCATTTTTTTGGAGATAACTATGTGTAGGTAATTTATTATTCATGATTCAAAAAAAATGATCCATTATGTTTGAATGTAGTGTACCATAAAATTAATCATCTATTAAGTTAGAATACCAATTCATTAACATTACAACCTATAATTACATTTAGTATTAAATTTTCCATTCATTATAGGTTTCCAAATGAGTGTATCATTATCAATAATTTGGTAAATCAAAATTTCCAGCAACAAAATATGAGGGATTAAAATAATGTAGTTTACAATGCATCACGAAATCATAAATGGTAATTTTTATCCTATCTTGGGGAATATTAATATTATTAGTAAGAGGGTTTTCCGTCCATGTAAAACTATAACAATAGATATTTGATTTCGTACTAACTAGAAACTTTGCATTGTTCAAAATATCATTAAAAGATTATTTGATTGAGGTCCAGACCAATGTTTCATGATAGTATGAATACCCATACAGTAATGTCATTTTGTGCCTATTTGATAAAAATTCATATGAATTAGAGGCTAATAGGTTCTATATATTTTTCCTAATGATACCATCATTAATGATCATAAGATCTTTGACACTATGACCTCCCTCCTAATTAGTATTCTTGCATTTTATCAATGAAATAGTAATAAAATTCCTATAATGAAGTGACCCAGTCCATATAAAATTAATGATCCTGAATTGAATCTCATTAATTAAGATTCTAAATTCTTATACAAAGAGAATTAATAGACATTTTTTTATGTAATCGCCCAGTTGAAAAGGAATACCTTTCCCACATGATACATTGATTTTCCTTTACACTAAGCCAATTAATTAAGAATTACCATGAATATTCCTTTCAAATATTGTCTCCTCACTTTTACCTAATACAAGGGAACAGTGACATAATTAAAATTTTCAAATATCATATACAATCAAAGTGTTTTAATGACTCAGTTCTATTTTCATACCAATATTCCATCACCAAAAATAGTAATGCACTGCCTCCAAGTGATAGTCTATCCATCCTACTACACATTGATAACAAATAGAACTTTGATGAAAGATAAGGTTTTCATTGATGTTTTTCAAATGAGAGGGATATCATCAACAAATAAGAGTCATGATGGTGTGAAACTATCCATCATATATTTAATTTTCGTATATATTCCAATTTGAGAAAGATCATTTATTAATCTACTCAGATAATAATTAGTGATGAAAAAAATGAACTTATAGTGGTTCTACATGACTGACATGATTGATAAATTGAAAATCCCCAAAGGGAGACATATTAATCATAACATACATCCTTGAAAAATTAAAGATGGTGTACACCAATTTGTTTATAGTATTATATAACCCATATATCATTTAAAAAAATTTCTATTTAAATGTGTCACACTCCTTGGAAATGTCAGTTTTGAGTACAATGTTGTCCTCTTTTGTTTATTTCTTAAATATGTTAACACTATTTGAGTTCATGGATAACCAATATTGGATGCTCCTATCACAAAAAATACCAAATAATTTGGGGTAATGTGATTCTAATTTATTCCTCTCATCCTGGTCCTAATAATCATTATAATTATTTTAGGGATACGTTTCCAAATAGAAAAAACATTTAATTCATCAATTTACAAATCATTATCTTTGATGTCTATTAAATAAATAAAGTTATAGTTGATCCAATGGGGTATAGAAGAGTGATTGAAGATTTTCATGATTTAACCTGTTAAATCATCTTAAATGATATAATATTATAATATGAATAAATTGTTAAAGAATCCATATAGACCATCATATATCTATAAATTAAGACAGAAGAAATTTTCTGTGTAATAATACAATTTATTTTTAAAAAGAAGATGAAAAATAATCTTCAAACATAGATTAACCATTTTGGAAAGAAATTTAACATCTTAAATTTCTAGTGTAACATGTGTAATTAAATTCAAAACGTCCCATATTAAATTAATAAAATTATGTAAACAAATTTAAACAAAACAATAATATTATATATTTTAGAAAATATCCAAACCATGGAAACATCAACCTGAAAAGTGTGTAGAGGATTTATAACCATAATCAATAGAGGTTTGTGGGATTGGAAGTTTAATTACCCACCCAAGAAACAAAATGTATACTATTTTTTAATAACATAAACAAACTAGGGTTCAGCCTAAGATGAACTGCATCTTGTAAGGAGAAAAAATTGAGCAGAAGATAAAGATATTGAAAATATAGTGTTGAAAACCTATATTGGTGAATATCACTATTAAAATTAACCATGAAATTTCAAAAAAATGTTGTACGATTGATATGGTGTTCCCTACCCTAGGGGTCTGGCCAAACCCAGATGAAACAACATATGGTGGGGTGGGAGATACATAGTGTTAATATTGGAAAATGTTATTTTAGGAAGTGATTTGAAAAATTTCAAATTGTGAATATCAAAAAATTTACCCAAATTAAACACCAAACATGGTTCAACCATTATGAACACTAGGTAACCAAACTGTTCAGATCACAGTGTTCGTAAAATCATGATTCCACTTCATTAAATAGCTCTATCACCTGATTTTCCCATATTAAATTGTCATTTCATAGTTACAGCTAATCATGTTGTTGGTCAAAAAAAAAATTAAAATATAAATTAAAATGCACTAAAAAGTCCACATAATAATAATAACCGAAAAATAATAAAAAATAATAATAA
Organism: Viscum album; assembly: GCA_963277665.1. Classification (NCBI taxonomy): domain Eukaryota; kingdom Viridiplantae; phylum Streptophyta; class Magnoliopsida; order Santalales; family Viscaceae; genus Viscum; species Viscum album. The sequence goes on along the minus strand of OY728126.1, from coordinate 568,086,990 downwards.
ATAATAATAAATAATTATTTTTAATACTTCACACAATGATGATTTCTTCATCATGAAATCTATTGAACTCAATGAATATTTAATATGAACCACAATTGAGAAACGTGAAGATATAATAAAATATTATCTATGATTAATAGAACAAAATATCCCATAGTACAAATGATGTGTTTGCAAAAATAATAAATTATTGTCTAGGTCCTGAAATAAAATTTCAAATCTAATCTAACAAAAAGATTTCATTGAGTAGAGACCCATAATGTTCCTCCACACAATTTTAAAAATACAATTACATCGAGTTCCTTCAAATAAATGACCCATAAAGATAACACAAAATCATGATTAGAGTTTATTATGAATATTAAACAAACAAATCTCATTAAAAATATAATTCATGATCCCTCGATACATATAACTCTAAAAAACATTCACCAAACAAAACAACCCAAATACAAACATCCTAAAGTAAGCCACACAAATGAAAAAAAACTAATCATTGATAATAAAAGAAAAGAGGTTAACATAAAAAATCCAAACCATTCAAGATATAATAGAATTAAAAGCACTTAAAATTTTATAAAAAAACAGAAACAATAATAGCATGTCCCTGTAAAAACTCATCCCCTCGGAAGAAAATAGATGATCGATAAATCGAAAACTTGCCTCCTCAAATTCCCTAGGTTCAAATATTGAGTGAGGAATAAATAAGTGGTGTCCTAGGGCCCCATATATAAGGAAGTGACTATAGTGATCCGATAAAATCAGTAATATACTACTTATATTGTAATCACAATATGTTCTGAATCTATACTCGGTACCAAAAGCACACCCATGGTCTTTCCCCAAAATCAGGGAACCTTAGAAAAACTATATGAACCAAAGGGCCACTTTAACATCTATGAAATTTATTTTACTAATGGGATTCATGAAAACCATATATGACTTATTGGATCCATTGATAATGAAACCAATGATTCACAAACAAAAGGTAATTTCTATATAGACCCATCTTTCCATAACCATAAAATAAATCACCATATAAACTCAATAATTCTCAAAGTCATTTTACAAAGCATGATTTAAATAATTGGGAGAATCACATTACTTAATTCATCATATAAAAATAAAAATAAAAACCTATTTGAAAATAATTTTCACACTTATGTTGACCATTATATTAAAATCAACAAAATTCACTGTAAAGAATCATATCATTCAACCATAAATAACCCCACTATTTACAATTTCAAAACCACAAAATCAAATTTTTTAAAATCAATACCCTTTTAAATTAACTTTTTTAAACCGTATAATTCTTCAATTGAAATAATTTTTAAATTACAAAACAAAAGTTTCATTTTAAATTTTCTTTATGTATCCTCCTTAATAAATTCCAAAATGAAATCCATATTTAGAGTAATATTCTCTAATATAAAAAATGTCAGACCCAATCCTTAAATCAAATTATAAGAATTTTTTTTTAAAAAAATCACTCGATATCATGTAAACCTAAATATATGCCATTAATTTGATTTAAATTATTATATCAATTTTCATAATCATTTCCACAAAATTTATAATAATAATGTTTTTTAAAAAAATCACTATAAAGTATAAGACTATGTCTTCAATTTTAAATCATTTACATTTCCCTTGAAAATAGTTTTAACACAAATATAAAATTACCATTACTAGACTCCATTGAAAATAAAATTCATAACATCATTCAACATAAGGAGCATTAAAATTTTCTAGTGATAGTGTGTGAATTGACTACATGGCTTAGTAAACTTTGTTGAACTACACAACAAGTATTTAGTGCGATAAGAACCATTAACAAGGCCTATAGATTAGTTACTACGGTATGTAATATCACAGTGTACCTCCATATCAAATCTTAACTCATCCCAAAAATCAATAAATCCATTAACATATAAAATAATACAAAAATAATACACAAATATATGAAACAAATCTTCCCATGGTAACTCAAGGTTTATTATGAGAATGATTGTACCAAACTCTACCTGTACAAATGGAAAAGTCCATGAAGGTCCTACCTATATCTACCGAACATCTAAAATAAAAAATGGAATTTCGAATCTAAGGTCCTCTAAGTAAACTTCTCTAATATAATTCATGTTGAACTATCCCATGCTTTTATCTAAACCAGTGCCTGAACCAATCCCACATTATCCTGAAAAGAATTTATGAACCCTCTACTACTACCCCAGTATAGAAACCAACATCATAGGATTCAATGGAAATAATTATGCATTTTATGTCATTTAAATTTCTGAAACAAAAGGCCAAAAATACCCATATGCATGTTTAAAATCCACACAAAAAATAGAGTTTAAAAAATAAGTTGAATATTATATAAATAATGATGAAAAAAATTAAATTAATAATTATTTCATAATCTAAAAAAACTCTCATTTATAAATCCTCAAATAGTTTACATCCTCATCCACCACAATATCACTACACCTCCAATAGTATAATGTAGTAAACGGTAAACATTTCATGTGTGACATAAATAATGAAACAATGACACTTATATACCTGATTTGATTATCACCTATGAACCATAGTCACACTCTTTACATGCATTGGAACCCATTACGAGAGTATAAGATATATCCTAAAAATATAAAATATTATCTACAAAAAGTACATGATGTCGGTAGGTTGTGGGCTTCATATACTAGAATAAATACAACATAGAGTCCTTGAATATTTATTTCCTAAAACTCCACTTTTTAATTTCACTATAAAAATTTGACAAGATATATAAATCATAGTAACAAATGAAAGACTATAATTGATGTAGTAAATAATATAACTAAATAAAAACTACAATGAATAAAATGTAACCAATGATGATAAGAAAGAGAAGTCAGTAATAAACATACCATCTATTATAAGGAAAAGAATCCATACTCAATTATATCCAACATCACAAGAGTAATCAATTTTCAATGGAATGATATCTGACCTATAGGTTCCCAAATTAATCAAGATATGTTGAACCAAACACTAGTCCTACATACATAAACCCTGAAACCTTACATTGGGGCATGTCGAGGAAACATTTGACACATACCCTAGCTAAAATCCTTCCCAATCATACGAAACCACCTATCATGGTACCCACCTATATGTTGTCTCAAAATTTATAACCATAAAAACCCAATATGGAAATCATCATTAATAAAGAATGAAATCATATAATTATAATAAAAATGAAAATGATTCCATATTTGAAAAATATCATTTGAGATCACGCTTTAAAATCATACATATTTTTCAATGAAATTTAATAATAATTTGAAAACATCAATTGTTTTGATAAAAAATTATTTCTAAAACAACACTATGAAATATTATAAATACTAAATCATATAATCATGTTTAAATTTAAATTTTTCCCATTAAAAATCATAAATAAAAATAATGATATATATATACAACGTTCAATGAACATATTCACATATTCTCATCCAAATATGTTCATGTGTATATATATTTATATATTTGCATACATATGTGTATAACATATAATATCACAAGAAACATCTATAAAATCAATCATTAGGGAATAAAATGATGATGGAACATGAAAACATAAAAAAATACTCAAGTAACATCAGATAAATTATTATCACCCAAAATATCTTTCTAACTTTTCTAAATTTTTTACCAAAAATGAATATAATTAATTCACATAATGAAGATAAAAAAATTCCAAATACATAGTAACCCAGTTGGAAAACAATTATAACCACTTAATAATGTTCGGAGAAAAGTGTGATTAAATTTATATAGACCAAAATAGTAATTATATATTTATTTCATACAATTTAAAAATAATAATATATTTCAAATAATGGAAAATAAAAAATGTAGATACGCTTACTCGGAATGTGTATAGATGATTTAGAACTTATACTATCAGAATGGGAAGGCGTGGAAAACCAATAAAAACATTAAAACAAAATTCATATGATTTTAGAAATATTGTAACCATATATGGTTCTTCATATGTTTTATTATGGTGATGGACTAAATAAATTTAGAGAAAATGATGAGGATAATGGTAGGAAGGAAAGCCTTACCTGTGATGGAGTTGCATTAAATCTACGATGAATATCCCAAAAAATACATACTAAAGGAGAGGGGTTGGTGCACCCAAAAGTGTCTCATAATGAATTATGTGAAATGGGAGTAAAAGTGGATATAATTTGTTTTTATAATGTGTTAATAGAGGTTTTTTATAATTGAAAAAATATATTGAAATATTGATCCTTATATTGTATGCACATTGTTTAAACAAACCTTGAATATATTGTGTATTTGTTCCTTGGTACACCATGTCCCCCACTTATTAGATAAATTGATTTTGGAAACATTATGATTTATTTTCCAAATTACACTATCACGTGATAGAATCATATCACATTGTATCCATACAATTATTACAAATTATGTCGTTGAATACGGAATTTAATAAATTGTAGAACTAAAATGAATATCCTTAGAAACCCGTTTTAAAAACTATTATTACCTAAATAAATAAATAAATTGTTGTAATAATAATGTGGGTGTTAAAATCCTCACCACTATAATTCTTTCTTTATCTAGAAGGTCATCAAACAAAATGAGAAAAAACAAACACCTCAAACGAGAAACAAGATGAAATGGTGACATGATCTCTAAGCAACTAGAATTAAATTTTTACCTAATACAGTAGATTTCTATTCCAAAATATAGAATATTTCTTTGTTTCCTCCTTGATAATTTCAAATATAGTTTTTTATAAAGTAATCAGGAAATATAATCCCATGACGGTTCCTCCAAACATTTAAAAACATCAATGTTATTGTAGTTCATAAGGAATTGAAACCACACTGAAAACACTATGATAGTTTCCGATAAATATAATACAAAAGAAACAACCTAATAAAAAAACAATTAATGATCCATAATACCTAGAACTCTTAACATATTCATGAAACGGAACAAAATAAATACATATATATAAATGTAAGCAACATAAATGACAAAACCAATTTATCAGTAAGATTGGAACAAATAAAGAGACACCTTCAAAAACCTACCAATAATTTCAAAAAGTAAATAAAATCTATTATGATTTAATAATAGTCTAAAATAATTATATTAATTAATAATCAAATGAATAATCTAGGGAGAAAACTAAATACCCATAAACTATAAGGAAACATTTTTAAACATAATGGGTTTCACACCTGGGTCAAGAATAACGATAAAGAAATCAAAGACCCTATTCATGGGAAACCAAATTTGGTGACCCCTTCAAATCATATAGATACAAATTATTTCAAAATCTTAACTTGTTCAACATTCTTCTATGGAACCTAAAACACACCCATGGTCTTCCTCTATAATCAAGGGATTAATACCATACCTCTCCACCCAAAGGATCACAAAAAAATTATTAAACTCTCTAGATGTTACATGCTAATATAAATACCCAAATAATCCCTTATAAATAAAAGGAATGATCAAAATGTGTCACACTAGAAAAATCATTACCTCAGAAGATCGATTTTCTATACCAATAAAAGTGATTTTCACCCAAACCAAAGAAATATTTTGACCATTTATAAGATGATGATTTCAATTAAATAGTGGACCCCATGTCCCAATTAAATCAAATCCAAAGAACCATCCAGAAATGACTAAAAATAATTTTTCTAAAATGAATTACCATTACATGGAGGTCAGCCAAAAACATAACCAAAAAGTCTTAACATTCAACCATTAAAGTCCCTCATTAACAACCATTTCTAAACCACATTGTCTTGTTTTATAAAATCAAATCCTGTATTGAAAAGCTTTTTTGTACTCCAAAATTATTCATATGAAAAAGATTCCAAATACCCAAATAGAAGATTCATTTAATACTTTATTTGAAGTCCACATTAAAAAATTATTGTATAATCTTCATTATTTAGACCCATGTTTCATAAAAAAATATGACAAAAAATCCTTTGATTAATTCTTTTTCAAAATGTTTTACCTTATTTTGGAAATATTTGTTTAACACATATCTATAACCCCTTTATTTTCTCATTTAAATTCATTTAAAATAAAATATATTTTTATACATTCTTTTAATAAAACCATATAAAAACAATTATTTGTAACATTAAACATTTAAATCGCCGGAAAAATTATTATACTCAAACATTCCTTTTGAAATGTCTATTAATATCTTAAAAACGATTATTAATCACTGAGGAATTCCCATTATAATACACAAAAAAAAACTCAATTGATTAATATAATAAAAAATAATACCAACAAATGGGACTAATGAACTAGTGTCAATTAGATGCATATCTTAGATGACCATGTGGTATTCACATAAATGACATTCAGAATGAGAAGAACCATGAATGCAAGCTCGATGTGGGTTACCAAGACACATGAGATCACTGAGTACCTATATCCCAATAACCATTTCATACTAATATGAATAAAATAAATCAATATTATATATATATATATATATATCTAATACATAAAATCTTACTCCCATAAATGTAGCAAGGTTCCCATTCATACTCAAGGTTATACATGAGTGGATGCTTTCCAATCCATTACCCAACCTCACTCTCAATTCTCGATGGTTCTACCTCCATCTACCATAAAACGCAAACAATAATATAATTTATGAAACCTTGGTACTTTTTTTATAACCCCCAATACCATTAATAATGAATCAGCTTGGGCTATTATCTGAACTGGCACTAGAGCCATCTTGCTATAAAATGAGGGAAATCCCTGACCCCCTTAGTCAAACAACAAGCATGAAAGGGATTATCTAAAATATTACTGTATTATTTCACCAAAAAATCAGTGTTAATAAATATATATGTTTATTTTTAAAATCTATCATGATTCACCAATAAGTTTTTCATATTTTCTAAAAATATAAAATAATAAATTATAAAAACAATTGATAATGAAATTTAGAAGAAAAATAAAATTATACTTGCTTATCACACCTCAAACAAAATTCCCTATAAAAAACCACAAATGGTTCCTATATTTTAACCAACAAAAAATACATACACTTACTACTATATAAAATATTAATATGCCTACATGGAAAGTGTTAGCAAAATTATATAGATAAATAACTAAAAACCCCCATCAATATATCACCTTTGAATTTGGGTCCCACTTATAATAAAAATCATAACCCATTCCATGTTTCCCTGAGAGAACCTATAATATTACACTTATTCTATAGAAATAATGTGTTATAGTTTGGGTGTGAGGTTAAAAGTCGAGTATGTAATCACCAATGAGATTATGCATTTCTATTCCATAATAATCCAAAAAATTTTGTTTGAAATAAATATAATAAATAATTTTCCTTATTATCATTTTTAGAACACAAATCATAAATACATTTTCAATTATATTATACTATTATTTCATTTTTAAATAAAATTTAAAAAACTATTTTAAATATATTTATAAAAAACTAGGGAAAACATTCCCATATTTCAAATTTTTCTATATAATTTAACTAAAAATGATGATTATAATTATAAACCATAATTGTAATGATAAATAAATAATGGAATCAATAAATAGAATATAATAAATAACAACTAATTTTCATAAATTTTACCAAGGAGGATAAATAAGGGTGATCGAGCATAGACATGTAATGAAATATAACTAAATTCATGGGAACTAAATATCATAAAATCAAAATACAAGATGCATGGATTGATATCTGACCTATAGGATTTAGTGGTAATCATGTCCCAACATAAAAAAAATAGGATAAAATACATAAATCTCACAACTATAATTCCCCTAATGTAATTATATGGAAAAAACACTATCTTGAGTTATGTATAAGTCTTTAGAAACACTTGTACATGTAACCACCAACCTAGTGTCTCCCATGTGAAACCCCTAAAATAAACCATAAGGAAATAACAATCCATAAATAATTACAATATAAAATATAGAAAATAATTGGAACTCATGTAGTCATTAAAAATTTATTTTTAATTCTCTTACTGAATGAATTGATTTTTCTCAAAACTTCATTGAAAAAATTTGATAATCTCAAAAATGATATAATAAACATATAACTTTAAAAACATAAGCTTTTAAATGATATTAAAAAAATGCTATTATACATATATATTTAATAATCAATTAATTAACATATTTTCATTATCTATTCAGAATACATAAATGTTTGAATTGATATATTTCAATACATATATATATATATATATATAACATCGAACAACACAAGGAACATATATAACATCAATCACTATAGAATAACATACTGATATAAAATAGAATATTTATTAAGGTTCTATAATAAAATAAAATAATATTTCACACCCAAATGATTAATATAAATCATCCCAATTATTTTACGGGTTAAAATATCATTTATTCTATTCTGGTAGATAAACAGTAGAACCAAATACATATTAACTGAGTTCGAAATACATTTTAACTCCATAGAAACTATTGTAAATATTCATAATAAGATTATAGGGGTCAGAATAATTACTTAAGAACTAAAATAAAAAAAAATTAACAATGTAACGTCTGGACAGGGGTGTGACATGCTCGTTCTCCTAGTCGATCGTTCACATGACCTCAATCCCCCCCATCTAAAGGCTATCGAATTGAATTGAGGGTCTAATTTACATCCTCGGGAGAGTATAACATCATTATCACAGTATAAAAAACATAAATAAATAAGGATATCCAAATAAAATATAACAATGAAAAGCCAATAATAATATCTCATGATGTCCAGAAATGGGCATAAAATATAAAAATTAAATAGTAGATATTCTATTATAATGTACATGCGAAGTGTTAAAATTCAAACCCAAAAGTGGATACAAATATGACACCAATGTGGGTCTTAAACAACATTTGGTTCCCTTATTAATTCTTCATTCCAAATTATCCACCTTATATACAGCCATTTTCATTATCCTATCCTACAAACATGATGTATATTTGGATACTAATCATGTATCCTGAGCATGGTGTGAGTACAATTGAGTAGGACAAAACCTATGTTTTTAATAAAATATGTATTCAAATATTTTATTTAGTTTTATAAAGAATAAATTAATGTAATAAATTAAATAGTTTACATTTATTTAATTATTATAAATTTAACTACCCCACCCCCGGGTTCTCGATGAAATTTTAACTCACAAAACATACTTCATCTTGTGTCATAGTCTGACCCGATCACATTTTAAACTCAAAACTCATTATAAAACATTATATTTCTTAATATATTTCATCACAATTCCTGATATGACTAATTGATCCACCATTCAATTCTATCATTTTGGTTATAGGCCTTTATTCCTAAGATATCATGGTATTTTGATGAAATAGTTAATTTATCACACTCATTAATCAAGAATAAAACATGTGGGATTTTGATGTAGTAGACCATGTCCCACACTCATAATGAATATATAATTGTGGGATTTTTATGCAACCGGCCATGTCCTATACATGAATATAAATTTATCAATATAGTATTTTTATAAAGGAGGCCATGTCCAACACATGAATTTTACATAATCAAATATATAATAGTATCCCAATATCACATAAATAAATGTTAATCAAAATTAACCCACTCACCACATTTCACAATAATCACATCTATCAATTAATTAAACATTTAATTAACCCATTTCAATCGATTACCTTTTAACAACAATTCAAATTAATTAATTCAACAATTAATTAGTCCAATTTTAAAAATTCATATTGACATCATTCAATTAATTAATTTAATAGTAAAGTAATCACATAAATCCCTTCAACTAAATAAATATTTAATTGGTCAAATCATTTACATTAGTTAGTTAAAAATAATAATTAATCGCATCATTAATTTTATTATCATGAAAATCCAAAGTAATTAATTCAAAAATTAATTATTCAATTTATAATCCTAAAATCCAATAATTAATTCAACAATTAACATTTCAATTCACAAACTCAATATATCATAATAAAAATGATAATTAAATTTTCAATTTATAATTATTTAATTCATTAATGTTCCAAATTAATTATTTCAATGTAATAAACTCAATTACAAATCAAAAATATAAATTATACAATTAAATAATTGTGGTTGAAATCAAAACATAGGGATTTAAATAATAGGCCACCTGGCTCAAGATTGATGATAAATACATGCCAATGGAAATCAATAATTTTAGTATAAGAATGATGAGGAGCAAGATCATGATTCAATTCCTAGATCTATGATTTAAATGAATAAAGATCTAAAAAACATTGATCTAGATCTATATCCAATAGTAGACAAACATCCCTCATTTATCATAGAATAGGATCATGAGAGAGATTGATCTTAACCAATGAAACTACATAACCAGGGAGGTGCATATCCTCATTCTTTTATTCTATGTTCCATGAACAAGGTTTAGTATTTCTTGAAATATATCATATAGCCTCCAAAATTGATAGAAAACAATAGGGGTTTATTGGGTTCATTATTTGTTAATTTGGAGTTTTTGGTATTTTTCATTCTAATTGTTTGGTTAATTTATATCCCATGAATTGTTTGTGAGGTTCAGGTGAATGGTTTCCCCTAAATGAACTCTATAATAGTGGGCCTTATCTAGGGGGTGTATGGTTTCTCCAATGAGGTATCGAGTTATGAGATGCCATCTACAATGCATGTGAATAACCATTTTTTAGTTTCTCACAGTTTGTTGGGATGGGGCGTAGGGATTGGGAAAACCTTGCACTAGCTATGCACATTCCCTCTTACTTACAAAAGAAACAATTTTAACCCAAAAACAACCCAACTATTACACAAAACAATTACTCAACACCAAGAAAAAGAGAATTGGAAAACAAGTTGATAGATTCTCTATAAAATGATTGAATCTTATAATCTCCCTCAAATTGTTACAGATCGGCCTCGAGCTGTACTCCCATGAATCTCAATGATTATAAATAAAAAATAGTGGGTCATTGATCCTTCATAACCTCTTCTCTCTACAATGATTCCTTATTAATAAGTCAATATTTCCACAATAAAAAACTAATTTCATATCCTTTCCCAAACCAATTTTTTCACTATGATCCAACACACATATAAGATTCTCCCAAATTAAGAATATATCTCAAACTCAATATTATCAATATGGATCACATGATAAGGGTTGAGGTGATATCTTCGATGTTGTAAAATAAGGATGACTACATGAGTAGCACTGCATTTATGTGGAAGAACTAATTAGTGTTCCACATTCCCAATTCTCTCCACAATATCAAACGATCCAACATATCAGGGTGCCAACCTTCCCTATCACCATTTCCAGCATTGACCCAACCTAGGTGACACCCGAAGGAATACACAACCTCCCTATGTAAGCTCTAAGGGTATTTTATATCAATCATCATATGACTACTTCCTACTCTAAGATGAATTCAAAGGATTCTTAATCAACTAAACCAACTCCAACGTCTCCCATATAAGACTTAGTCACAAAATCTAAGGATCTCTTTACTTTATCCAACATAGAGGTGATATACATGGCCTACCATAAAGTGTCTCATATAGCTCTATATGAATATTTCTTGGGTAATTATTGTTATAGAATAACTCCATATGTTCCAGATTCTTCCCCAAAGACCAATTAAAGTATAGAAAACATATTCATATCATATTCTCAAGCTCCTGTAAAGAACAATCCATCTTCCCATATATCAGTGGGTGAAAATTCATATTCATTAAAACAATAGTACCAAGAACATTCAATAAAGACCTTCTATAAGAACAAAATATATTGTGAGTCACAGTTCAAAAAAATATTCCATGGAACATTGTTCAAAAGAAATATCTCCCAATTATACAACTCTCAAAACTGATCCGCTGGGAATGTTGCCTAGGAAAATAAAAAATGGGCTACCTTTGTTAAACTATCCACAATGACCTAAATAGAGTTCTTTATTCCGAGGCTTCTGAAGATGACTAGACAAAAATTCTATAGTAATGTCTTGTGACATACATTCTAGAGTGGGAAATGGCTGTAATAAATATCTAGGCCATTGATGATTGGCCTTTACCTATTGATAATTTTAGAATAGTGTCACAAACCTTTTTACCTGTATTTATATTCCTGACCACCAAAACATTCATCATATGTCATTGTACATTTTGGTCATGCCTAGATATACCTCCCACTTCATGGTATGAAACACATTCATTAGTTCCTCCCCCAAGCACACATGAAAAAGTACCAGATTCATGAAATAGATGATCAAATCCCCATCTACACTCAATTATAAATTGGATACCCACCTTCAAGGCTTTACCTCAAATCCAAACAATAAGAATCATCAAACAGTAAGTGTCTGATTCTTCAAAAAATTGTATACTCTACTAAAAATAATTTGATAGTCATCTTCTCCTTTCCCAACATGATCTCAATATGTAGGTCATCTAGTAAATTCATCATTTTCCACTCAACATTAAACTCTTAAACTTTTCATATCTGAGTTTTCCTTCTCAAGGCCTCATCCACACTATTTCCATTCATGAGCTTATATTGTAGCTCAAAATAAAATTACTACATATACTAAACCCACCTACACTACTAGAGACTCAAATAACACTATAAAAGTCCATTCTTATAAATCTTATGATTCATATACACCGTAAATATTTTTCCCAAAAATAATGTCAAAAAAACATCAAGGCATAAGCTTCTAAGTTGAGGTCATGCATGGGGATGTTATGTTCATATAGCCTCAATTTTTGAGAACCATAAACGACAAAATGATCACCCAACATCAACAATATTCCAATTCTAATTCCAAAATCATCACAAAACTATATATACTCCACACATGGCCCAGATGGGATCATGATTAGTGTCGATGTCAGCACTTCATCAACATCTAGAAAACATTCTCAAAATCTTCTAACCATTTAAAATATGTCGTCTTTTGGTTAAGACCAAATTTGGAACATCTATTTAGGAACTATTTTTCATAAATCTTTGTTAATATCTAGATAATCCCAAAAAGATAAGGTTTTCAAAAAAAATTCTTGGACTGCACCCAAGAAACAACTACCAGAACTGTCTTTGGGTCCACAGACACACCTTCCTCCATGATTATTTTACCACAAAAGTGTACTTGGTTAATCCAATACTAATACATATATTTCTTTACATATGGAAAAATCATTCTCAGTGTACATTACTTGATGTTAAGGTGTTGGGCATGATCATCGTGAGTTTTAGAGTACTCCGTGATTTCATCCTAAAACACAACAACAAATTGATCCAGGTATGGAATGAAGACTCCATTAATCAAGGGAATAAACATTATTAGTGAATTCATTAACCCAAATTTACTTACGAAACACTCATATACATCATACATACTTATGAAAGAATACTTTAGTATATCATAAGTTTGAAGTCTCTACTAATGAAACACTAATATTATGTCTATGTTGGAGAATACAAAATCTTCCCTCGATTATTCAAATAGATTGTTGATACGCAGAAGAGTATATAGTTTCATCCCATTCATATGGTTCCACTTTTGGTAATATATACACAATATTAGAGTTATTCTAGTATTCTTAGTAGACAATACTGAATAACACCATGGTGATGTACTCCGATGGATAAATCCCATATCCTCATACTCTTCTAGTTGTTTGTTGATGTCACGAACCAGCCCAGGTCGACCCTGATCCGATCACCCGAGCCGGTCCATGACATGGCCCGAGATGTGTTCTTGATCCTCCCTGGTTGGAGACAAGCACCGAGGCATCAACAGAGTACAAATGGGAATGATTTCTCCCAATGGAAATAAATAAAGCAGCGGAAAGAAAATAGAACATCACAAGGTAAATAAACAATATGAAAAGAAAGAATGGCCAACAACAACAAACTAACCTGACCACGACCACAACTCTACGCAACTCCGAGAGTCCCTCACCAGTCCACACCCAACCCTCTCTCACAACGAACAAACACAAGTCAACCTGCAACATAAACTAAAAATAGGAAAACACTATAGGCATGAGTATTAAAACTCAGTAGGTTGGCCTCACTAATTCTATTCCCAATTCACATATAATTAATCCTACAATGGCCCGAATTCCTTAATTTTTTTTATTGATTTTGATAATAAACCTTCAATGGGTGAGGTGGAACCCTTACAAGGCATGTAGGATTAAGTATTACTTGGATCATAGGCCTTAGAGGAATTCATTGCCCGTAGGCTTCAAACATTACATACAACCAAGGCTAACTACTTGGAACTTCTCTTCCCCTGCATCTTCATCGTGAAATCAGCTCTCCACCTTCGCATGACTGTTCGACTAGGCATTCTCGTGCATCCACAGGTGTTCACCGATGGTAGGTGACATACCCTCACATTATTTCAATCCGTTTAGCTTCTGATGTGTTGAAAGCTCCTTGCTCATCCTCTATGTAGAGCTAGTTCCTTGTATGTTGTTTGGTTTGCATCTACACTTAAGGTGGCCCGAAGACCTTTAGGTGGCCCTAAGGCCTTACTAACCCAATGTCCTAGGTGGACCAATGGCCTTAAAGGACTCTGGGACTATATTGGTGACCTGAAAGCCCAAAGGGGGGCATATTCCCAACTACTATAGTGCCAAACAATGCATGCTACAGTTCCCGCAAAGTTCCTACTACAGTACTACACAGTTCCAGCTATAGTACCTACTATAGTACTGCTATAGTCCCTGCTACAGTACTGTTATAGTCCCTGCTACAGTACTACCATAGTAACCTGGAAATAATTCCTCCACCTGGTTTTGATCCCTGGTCGCATGGATGCACTTACGGAGTCCTTACCAACTGGGCTAAGGCTCATGCTCCATATACCATTAAATAAAGAATTTTTCAATTCCAGGTTTGCACTAAATTATATGAAATATTGGTTTCCACTAAAACTTTCATTTCTAAAAAAAGTAACAGTCCATTGCGATTTTTAATTTAAAAACATGTTTAGTATTTGGAAGAAACAGATGAATTTCATCTTAAAACACTTTTGCAAACAATTTAGAAATCCATATTTTAGTTGTTGGTCAAATGGAAAACCACACACAACACAGAACACACACTAAGGGCAATGGAAAAAGTGGCAAACAGGGCCAAAAACCGAAGTAGACCTCTCCATCATCTTCCACATACAAATAAACACTAAAAGAAACATGGGTCGAACCTAGGAGATCGTGAACAATCCATAATGTACCATACATGTGACTCATCCTGAAGGCATGACCTATCTCGATGACATCATAACACCCATACTGCTACCCGGTATAGCCCTGCATGGCCTAAACAAGGGTCCCAATCCATATATCAGTAATAACTCAGTATTCTCCAACTATGGGGCAACTAGTCAGTGCGTAATCTAAACTAGTGCAGCAATCGTTCTTAGAAGATTCACTCACTATGATAGGTTCCCATTTTAACATATGCAATAAAAAGGGGTGCGATCACAATGTAAATCAATCAGTCGTGATGAAAAAACGTTACATACTGCTCATGAAATCAACACACACAAAAGATCACCCATGAATGGGTTTTCCAAAATAATTTAGTTTATTAAAGTGCCAAACAGGCCCTCGCCAATTTTAAAGCAAAACCTCATTTCTCGAGGAAACCCAAAACACTTGTTCAGAAGAAATCATTTATCTTTAAAACTATAAGTACATTTTAAATTCTATGAATTATGTTTAAAGGACAAATGGAATTCTTTCAATACTAGTTGTCTGCTCTTCCAGAAAATGTTTCAAGTGTTCGGTATTAAATAAATCGCTCTTTTCACACAAAATAATCATTAAAAAAATAATTATCTTATATTATTTCTCATTCGTTAAAATTAATAAAACATTATGAAATTAATAAATTCTATATTTAAAGGTGAGTGCAATGGGGGACCTACCTCGACTCGCTGTCCAAACACAATGGCATGTCACGCCTCGCACAGATGCACAAACATGCACATGCTGACAACCACCGTATCACGGGTCTTCCTTGCCGACATGCTGCAACAACCACACAACTAAAAATTCATTAACAAGGACTTAAAACAATTGAAACGAATAAATAGCGCAAAATAACCACCTCGACAAGTTTTCAAAACACACACCACAACCTCAAAATTATTTACTAAACCACATAAAATCTGCAACGCGTTTACAAAAACAACACCACGCCATAAAAATTTACAGATCATTTTGAAGAGCCACAGGTCTATTTCAAGAAAAAACTATAGTGAAAAACTAGAAAAAGTGCACAATACGTTGAAATATACATTTAAAATCACGTGCTCCAAAACACATTTTCAAAACCAATCTCGCAACATCAAAATTATTTAATAAATTATCTAAAAATTGATAAGACTATTTTGAGTAGTATCCCACGAGTTTTATATACAAAACCAACTCAAAACCACATAAACAGTTTTATATAACCCTTATATCATTTATAAAACACATTTTCACCATTTAGATAAATTAATAAACCATTTCCCCAATTAAACAAACCACTAAAAAAATTTATTAAACAATTTCAAAATGTGTCACATGACTCAAGATATAAAAACTCACTCAAAACTTCTTTTATAACTAAACGCACATTGAAGTCACACCAAAACACAACTGCAACCCTTGCATTTCTTAACAAACCAACAACACAATTGTTAAAGAACTACAAAATAGTGAACACAACTAAATTAAAAAAAAGAACTATTTTGCACCAAACTAATTAATAGTTAAGCATGTCAAAACAAATGAGTAAATAAAATCACTATCTATCACGTAAAATAATTTTCTCTGAAAACATTTTTCTAAAAAATATATATATATTTATAACTAATCTAGAATAATTCAACGAAGAGGCAGCATAAAGTCACCTTACCACAGTGATGCACCATATTAGAGGAGTCGCGCGATAGTTAAAAAGGGGTGAAGAGGACACCAGAAGTGGGTGCGGTCTAGTTAGAAGGTCGGGTGACCATCAGACAAGAGCGCGTTGGCCGGAAGGAGGTCTGTAGCCAGTTTAGCTAAAGGGAAAGTATCGGGGTGTTGCACCGCTGCTGGCTGGACGATGCTGGGGCACTGTTCCGCTGCTTTTTGGATGAAGCAGGAGGAGGGAACCGCATCCAAGGCCTGCTTTTCAGAAAAGATAGGTGTGGGGGCGAGGTGAGATGATGTCGGGAACATTGCACCGCTGCTGGTCGGACGACGGGTGCCGACGAAAGTTCGGGCAGTGAAGGGAGAAGATCATCAGGGGCCGCACTGCACCCTAGAAGGGGGTTTAGCTTGTGGATGCATGGACGAGAGAGGAGAAGGGTGCAGGGTAGCGCCAAAGAAGCAGCGAAGTAGGAGGAGCGCCAGAGTTGCAGCGTCGAAGATTGCGCTACAGGTAGAACTGGAGGTGCGACTAGAGGGTGGCATGCTCGGCTGAGGTTGGAGGCAGAACAGGGTGTACACTGAGGGTGGCCTACTTGGCTAGAGGGCAGGCTGCTGCCAGGGTGGTCACCAGAATGGATGGTGGAGGCCGGCTGGAGGCCTGCTCCGACAGGAGGAGTGGCGATGGCACTTGATAGGGAGCAAGGTGTGGGGGCACCAGGAAAGGCCGCTGGTGTAACAGGGACACCGGGACAGACCGGTGGGAGGCCAGTGCAACAAGAGGGAGGTACGGCAGCTGGCAGTGTGCATGAGGGTGCTAAGGTGTGCGAAGTCCAGGGGGGGTCACTGCAAGATGGAGGAGATGATGTGCGGGGCAAGCAGCAAAGTAGGGCACTGTTACGGGGGAAAAACAAAAGGGGGGTGGCGGTGCTGCCTAGGCCCAGTGAAGGAGGGAAAAAATGGGAGAATGATTAGGGTTTTTAGGAGAGAAATAGGGTAGAGGGAGAGGAAAAAATAGAGAGAAAAAAAGAGGATAATGAAATAATGAAAAAAACACAATAAAAAAACAAATAAAAATAATAAAAAGTTAATCTATAATTAATATACATTCATAATAACCTAAATAATTATAAATTTAATAATAAAAATTTGATAATATTAATATTAACAATAATCATTATTATAAAACTTTATTAATAACAATAATACTAATAGAACTCCTGTAATAATAATTCATAATAAACTTTTATAATAATTATGATAATGAAAAATTGATAATAATAAAAATATAACACACACTAAAAATATATATATAACCATATTTATAAATATTTACATGATTTCTCATTTATTCACTATATCTCTGTTTAACCGATTAATTTAATTTCTATCAATGGTGGGCAACTGCGCGGTCACCCCACACGGCTTAGTTGACCATGCATGGGTCGTGCGGTGGCCCCTACTCACTCCAGCCGGGACCACACAGGTATCCAAACTGTCCGTATGACTTCCTCTAAGATGCACAGTGTTCGCGAACCAACCTAAAACCCACAAACCTTTCCAAAAATAAAAAAAGTTGGACCAGGACTCACCAGAACTTCGACAGAAACACCCGACTCCAATATAAAAAAATTATTTTAAAAAGGACGGTGTGACAAATCTCCCCATCATGATGATTTCTGCCCCTGGAAAGCCACTACAAGGTCAAGACCCAAATATGAAATCCCATAAGATTCACTCACCCCCAAAATTTTATGTGCCTCCAGTTAATCGATCCAAACAAACACTAAAAACCATTGACACACAACTCATCTATAAAAAAGATCACCTTAATCGTCACCAAGATGAACTCAAACCATTTGTTTCAACAAAGGAACGAACGAAATTAAATCACCTCTAAGACATATCCCTATAATCATAGTCCAACAAACCCATTGGGAGTACACCAATCTCGACATTTAATCGAGAGGATGAACTCAAGATTGGGTGGTTCTGCATGAGAGCACCCACCACCAAACGAATCACGAAACGAAACTCTAATAATTTCATGGGGAGGCCCGAATGGACTCCTCACCATAAGGATTGGGCTAACCCAAAATTAATTTCAGTGTTACTTTGTGAGACCCATTGTGGGTCTCCCCACCATAAGAACTGATGACATTATATGAACATAAAATCTTTTCACATGGACTAGAAACCCCCACCATGAGTGGGGGAGAAGGGAAGGGCCCGACTGATAGAGCATCCAAACTATTTTCGTCTCCCCACCATCAACATCGCACCCTCAAAAGCACACATACCATGCCACACTATAGATGAAGATTAACCCAAGTCCCTTATTAACTGGGTCCTCCTTACTACGCGCTAGTTTCACTCCGATGCTTATGGATGGAGCACCGATGATTGAAGCATCTCCTACCTCGCAGTCAGGCTTCAGAAATTCCCGAACATAATACACAAATAATAATTTTACCAAGAATACTTCCTTCCAATTAAAATTTTTGAAAGAGGTTAAACCACAACCATTCTTACCACTAAATGAAATAAAACACCTCAAAATGACACAAGAGACAACCACTACATCTAGGGAACACTACAAAGAGAAAACCTCAAATTGTTCCCCAAACATCACCCTCCTCTTGCTGACAGGCTGTGGTGACCTTCTATGAGCCACGTCTAGCTTCAGCGCGCTTCTTAGAAACACCCCGGAGGAATCATTACAAGTGACCCTAACATCCATAGGTGTGTCAGGGTCTTGGAGCACTCAGATATGTTAGCCTCTTGTGACACTGCCTACCACTCTGGTGACAGATCACAACATTGCGCTGTGAAGAAGATGACTGAAGGTCTGAAGGCCTCTTGATCCCTCTACTAGCACTACCATTTCCAGGTCGCTTCTCATTCTTCTTACCACCATCCTCTGCACTGCTTCCCGAAGATGGAGGGTTAACCACCTCATGTCCTCCTGCTAACCCAACATCATCCAAAAAGGCTTGCCCCACAACATCTGTGAAGGTGGTTAGGTTGAGCTATTCCAATTTCGATTGCAGCTCAGGTTGGAGTCCAGACTCAAATTGTCATGCCTTCTTGGGATCATTTGCAATGAACCACTGATCATACAGAACTAGGTCTATGAAACGTCGATAGAATTTCAGTACTGATTCAATGCACTGTTGAAGACTACAAAAATCCATCCTCTTCCTCATCTTCATCAACTCAGAGAAGTGTTTTTGGATAAATGATGACTTGAAAAACTCCCATGTTAGATCTTCCTGAGTCTTATTATGAGGTACGGACTTCCACCATTTCTATGTTGGGCCTTCAAGAATAAAGGTAGCGAAATTCACCTTTAATGAATCGGGAAAACCAACGAAACTGAAATTCCTCTCAATCTTTTGCAACCACTTTTCCCCCTCAAGTGGATCTTCATGTCCATAAAAGAGAGGAGGGTTCAACATCCGGAACACCAAAAAATAGTCTATGGGATGATCAACTGGAGGATTCACTAGGGGTGCACAACCTGAAGCTGCAACTTGGGTGTAACACCCCAGGTAAATAAAGAATATGATATTTTCATATTTATCCATATTTTTTGAATAAAATGTTAATATTACTTTAAAGGGAATGCTATGCTCGAGGGCGTACCCAATACGCAACAACGAGTTTCTTGGGAATCTTACGTTGCAATGTAATAATAAAATAATATTATTTTAAATTGTAGTTAATGCCTAGATGTTATAATGGAGGTAATGAACAGAACTAACTACAAAATTATTATATATTTTTTCAAATATTTTTACTTTTTACAATAAATGTTAGAGGATTAAAAATGCAAATGAATCCAATTTTAAGCGTAAACATTTTAATATTCTTTAAAAGTTCGATTAACCGCCTTTTGATGAAGAACCTCTTTTAAATCCACCTTTTGAAAATTTTATTTGTTATATTTGACAAAATAAAATTCTTATTTAGAATCAGGACATCAAAAATTACTTTGTGTAAATTTTTGGTATTATTCTGATAAAGTTCATTTTTTAATGAATAATGGAAAATGTTTTATTTTAATTCAAAACCTCCTATTAATCTGATTTATTTATATGGATAGATTATATTTTTAATTTATATTAAATTTTATTTAGAATATATTTTTACCATTTAATCTAATGCTGGTCTTTGAAATTAATTTCACTTTGAAATTGGACTTAAACTAATGTCAATCTTTTAATAGATATTGTTTCTTAAAAACACGGTTATTGTTTTGACAGCAGTAATTAATTATTAAATTAATTAATGCAACATATATGTTTTGAATTTTGTAAAATAGACATCTTTTTTGAATTTAAAACATCAAATATAGATTAGGGTGAATTTTTGGTATTTTTCTGGAAAACTTCAATTTTTGATGAATAGTGAAACCACTAAGTAGTAGTTTAAAAACTGATTTTTCATTTAAATGAAACTTTACCACTTCTGTGATTTTAATTTCAAAAAACCGACATACATGGTTTTCATTAGGATGTAAAATTTGGTTCAATGGGATTAAAATAATTTTTTGGTGAATAGTAACTTTTAGGTTTTTAATCGCGATTAGTAGTAATTATGGTAATTTAAGGTAAAAATAATGTTTTAATAATTTGAAATGACCTATACACATGTCCTAACCTCTTTGGATGTGTCATGGCTGACCAAGACAATCCATGGGTCAACTTTGGGACCCCATGGAGCCACTTTGGTTGGAAAATAATATAAATAACTTTTTATTTAAAGTTAAAATAAAAATGTCACAAGCATGAGATTTTTCACTAAAACAATTTTTAATTGGGGTTATACAAGTCATATTTTTTACTATAAATATTCATTAGAAATATAAAAATATTTCCTACATCATGATATTTTTTTATAATTTTTACAAATTAAATAAATTAAATTATTTATGACATCATGATGATGCAGTGATTACCTCATTAATAAAGGAATTAAATAAAATGAAAGGATAATGTTAAAACTATAACATAAACTTTTAAAAACCCTATTTGATGAGTATATTTAGAACCCCTACATCCTTATCCTAGAAATAAATCAATGTGGGACCTTTAAAATCTGAAAATCATTTGAAAATAAAGTAACATTTTGTAACTTTCCAAGAGTGCCCCTCCTCTCCTCTTATAAAAGGCCCCCACCTCTACCACCTTACCCACTCCTCTGAAGCCTTTGGCTCGGCCAAACCCTGCTAATTTTGCCTCTCCACATCCCTCTATTACTCCTAGAAGCCTCACTTTTGGCAGATGTCTTCCCAAAGAAGCCTTTGAGATCAAATCAATGAGAGATACTCGATTTTAAGGTAATGTATTCACTTGTGTTCTTTTGTTTTATTTAGCTTCTCCAACAACTTAAACTCTTTTAATTCATTTATTTTGTAACAAATACAGTATCTTCAATATTCTAGGATGTTGTTACATGAAGTATTCGAGTTACACTTACACACACCATCATCTAATTGTTAAAGAACATACTGTTTCTATGGATGGCGAATTTCTACCTCACGAAACGATGATTGTTCAATATTCTTTTAACACCTTAAAAGGTGGCCATTAAGATGTAACTATATTTATAAATGATATATAATATGTTTATTTGTTCCTTAAGATTCAGTATTTTTCATTTATGCCATAAATTTACAGTTTCCATTATGGGTAAACGCGATATCTTCATTTTAAGAAGTGCGGACTACCGCCCCCTCAAAGTTATTTGATTCGTTAATGCCATATGTGGGATGTATAAAGGGTGAAATTAATGATATTACATATGATATCCTACTTTAATTATAATATACCTTTATATCATTATTATTTCATTCCATTTAATACAAAAAATAGAAATGAAAGTAACGTTCATGTGTACGTACGGCTTACCGTCTCCATGAACGGTACATTTCATTTCTTATCTCCAAATGTTATGAACTATTATAAGTACATAAATATAATGGATATATATGTAATATATTACATCTAAATGATGGATATCATTCTGGAATTATAATATATATATCTCTCATTTTGTTCTAATTCCATTAATATGACAAAAAATGAAAGTAGCGTTCATGCGTACGTACGGCCTACCGTCTCCATGAACGGTGCTTTTAATTCCAAATGATATATAATAGTATAAAATTAATATATACTGGATATATATGATATTTAAAACATCAATAGTATTCTGGATATGATGTACCTATAACTACATGGAAAATTATTTTCCAACAAGCTCAATTTTTACTCATGTACCGAACATCGACAAAAACGTCTGATATGAACTCACTTTATTAACCAATTATTATAACATTATAATATGTGATATGAACTGAATAATAATATTTAAATGAGGTCCTTAATAAATTATAAATTGACCAAATTTTATTATTCAGGAGATTAAGGAACGATCGAGTCATGTCGGACACGAGGTAAGAGATCCTACCTCTCTCTTCCTTTTTAAGTACTCTCTTTTATGTAATTTATTTTAAGCTCGTATTTCTTATGTTTGGGGATGTTATTTTACATTTATCATTCTGTAATTTTTATGTTCATATTATGAGCGACCCTTTTTGATCTCATAAATCATTTTTGGATGTTTTAAGTGGCGCCATTAGGCTACCGAGTGTTCGTAAGGGATTTTTCATCTCACTTTCATTCCTGTGAGACTTATGATACATTTGCCACCATTTCTGTTGAGTGTTATATATAATTCCCATTATTATACTCTTTGTGTAATATAATTTCATTTATGAGTATTTACATCAATGATGTATTGTCCTTCTTTCATGGGGTGTATGTTTCGAAAGATACCCTAGTCGGTAAGGGAACCTTTCACCCTCCTCATTTTAAAAAGACTTCTTTTGTTGGGTCTTTTAACTTACATATTGTTATGTTGGGATATATTCATCTATATCCTTATTGATGTAAATTATATGTCCAAGTGATGATATACCCTTTTTATCTCTCATCAACTCATTTTGATGTGACGCTGTTAGGCTGTCAAGGGAACTTCTTAACCCAATTTCGATTTCTTTGGGTTCAACATGTATTTATTGAATATGTCATACTTTTAATATGTGTGAATGACCATTGATTATTTTACACTTAATATCCACTTATATTGGGTGTATTTATATTTGTCGCACATAATTATGAGATTGATTTATCCTTAATTTAAACATACCATCTTTATAATGGATTTCATCTCGATTTACATTTCCATTGAGACTTCATTATTGTTATGCACTAATTCAATCTTATATGGTGTATATACTATCATTTGGGATATTATATGATTCTCATGATATTATAAAGTTTTTATTAAATATTTTTCCTCAATTTTTGTATTCAAGTGTCTCTCATTTTGTTAAAAACCCTTTAACTAAAATATTGTTTAAAATGTTTTAATGATTTAATCTTATAAATATTTCTCATTAATATCCATGTTTTCAAAATGGTTTTAAGGATTTATTTATATGGATATTAATGGTTTAAAATTTTAAAATCTTCAAAGTGGTATGGGACACTTTGATTCAAAAATCTCTTTATTAAATGTTTTAAATGGTTTTGAAAATGGTTTTTAGAATGGATTCATTATTTCAATATCGTAAAATGTTATATTGTTATTGCAATGTGGGAATTTTATCTTTCCTTTATGCTTAAGTTATGTGCTATGATTATGTTATGGTTCTTGGGCATTGTTATGAAGACGTGTGGTTCCGTGATAAACTAAGGGTGGGTGAGCCCGATATAGCTCTCCAATGAATTGGGTAACGCGAAGGGGTTAAATGTTAAGGTTTCTCCGAAGAGATTTAGGGAATATACTATGATGGGTATTCCAAACGTAACCAAGAGGGTTACTCCCTACGTAAGAATGTTATGAATGCCTCAAGTTACCTTTATGTCTTATGATTTCTATGATTTATTCATGATTTTATGAGGTATGTTAAACTGCTTATGTTTTATGGGTAAAGTATGATTTCATTATTATGTATATATGTTCTCATGCTTCCTTTCTATACTTTTTATAACCCTTACTGAGCTTTTTATGCTCATACTATGTTTTTGAAATGTTTTTCACAGGTCAAGGGAATAGTACATGATATGATGATAGTGTCAAGGAAGTGTCAAGAAAGAATCCATGTTTTATTTTAAATATGTTTCCGTTGATGGGAAAAATGAATACTATCTTTTATGTAACCACTTTGTTTAAATGTGGAATGTAATGCATGTTTTATGATCTAATTATCTAAAACTCTAAAACTGAAAAGATCCTCAATGTGTAATCTGTTAATAACTCAAGATTAAGTAAGGTTTAAGGCTGGGGCCTTATAGATGGTATCAGAGGTCGGTTTAGATAACTTTAGAGGTTAGGGTATTCTCTAAGCATAAGTGACATACCATAATGGTTAGGATTTCAAAAAGAGACCTAATTTTAGATAAAGTGAATAAGTAAGTATATCTTAGTGTTTACCTTTCTCATTAGTACATGATGGTTTTGTTGATATACTCACACTGACATTCTTGTATTTAGTGAATGGATTGATCTAGCAGGCACCAAAGAGACAACTGGTTTGAGGGAAACTGTGGCGGTTCTCTAATTAAGATACTAGATAAAATGGGGGGTTCAATGAGGAAACTTGTTGTTGTTCTAAACCAACTATCAAGGAGTCATGATCAACCACTTGAACCTTGGTATGTTCTGTAATGCATCATGTAGGAGATGACCAATCGATGTGGATGTTCAGGTAATAATTATAAAGGTAACCATTAGAGTTTATATGATCCTTACTTTTGAGGTAATTATGGGTTATTATATGTTATGACAGAAAATGAATGGCATGAGATAAACATGAGGTTAAAATATGTTATGATTATTATTGAAGATTTTATCTCATTTTGGGGAATGTTTTAAGAATTATATAGTTTTGGAAAAAGGACAACACGCAGACCGTGTAACAACCCGTCGTGTCGGACAAAGCTGCAGGAATCAAACCCACAACCAAAGTGCGACTAGTATTTATCGCCTACCACTGGACTACGTGAAGTCCCTGTTTATATTGACTAATTCTTATTAGTTAGATGATTTTAGGAATCAAGAGTAAGTTTATTTTGGGTAATCTATGGAAATTATTAACCTATCATCGAGGATATGTGATTAGGTTAATTACTTTTCAATATGACAATTTAAGAGCAACTGATGTTATTTGGAGATAAAAGTCAATTTGTACATTGGAAGACTATGTGATTAAATCCTTCAAATATTTGGGTTTCAATCTTAGTTTGGTTTACTTTGAAGAATTTTATGGACAATTGTTTATCGAATGGTCTTCATTGAACTTTGGGTTTTTTGGACAAATTTTGGAAATTAAGATTAGTTTTTCTTTTTATAAAGGATTATACTTTTGTGGATTATCTAATCTCATACTAACGATTTTTGGTTTTGGATTTTGTCTAAAGACATGGGAAATATATAGTTCTCTTATTTGGATTAGTTGATTCTCAAGAAGTTGATTATAGTACTCTTAATGTGAACAAGTCTTCCTAAAAACTCGTCTTTTGGAGAAAATATGAGTTTGATTAAGGAATCTAGTAAAAGTTGAAAGTCTATGTGACAAGTAATTATGTTTCATTATGATTTAGTTAAGCTCAAAAATATATTCCTCAATGAAGAGTAACTTAAAACAAAAAATTTGTCTGTTAACTTTTCCTACTGGGGAATCGAATACCATTAAACCCATCACAAATTTGTGATTTTCTTGTGGTTAACTTTCTCCTAAACATGTTTACTATCACTCTCAATCAGAACATGACCCTTTTTTTTCTCCTCCATATCCATATTTTCATACTTGGAATCCTAATATGGGTTATCTCGGGTGACATTTGTACTTCTCTCCCATTCTTTTAAAGTAATAGTTTTACTGACTCTTGTTCTGATGTGGGATTTTCAATGAAGCTTCCAAGCCCAACTTTAAAATTATGAGGACGCAATTCCTAAAAAGGGAGGAAGGATGTAACACCCCACGTAAATAAAGAATATGATATTTTTATATTTATCCATATTTTTTGAATAAAATATTAATATTACTTTAAAGGGAATTCTATACTCGAGGGCGTACCCAATATGCAACAACGAGTTTCTTGGGAATCTTACGTTGCACTCTAATAATAAAATAATTTTATTTTAAATTGTAGTTAACGCCTAGACATTGTAATGGTGGTAATGAACAGAACTAACTACAATATGATTATATATGTTTGTCAAATATTTTTTCTTTTTACAATAAATGTTAGAGGATTAAAAATGTGAATGAATCCAGTTTTAAGCATAAATATTCTAATATTCTTTAAAAGGTCGATTAACTGCCTTTTGATGACGAACCTCTTTTAAATCCACCTTTTGAAAATTTTACGTGTTATATTTGACAAAATAAAATTCTTATTTAGAATCAGGACATCAAAATTTACTTAGTGTAAATTTTTGGTATTATTCCGATAAAGTTCATTTTTTAATGAATAGTGAAAATGTTGTATTTTAATTCAAAACCTCCTTTTAATCTAATTCATTTATATGGATAGATTATATTTTTAATTTATAATAAAGTGTATTTAGAATTTATTTTTACCATTTAATCTAATGGTGGTATTTGGAATTAATTTCACTTTGAAATTGGACTTAAACTAGTGTCAATCTTTTAATAGATATTGTTTCTTAAAAACACGCTATTTGTTTTGAAAGCGGGAATTAATTATTAAACTAATAAATGCAACATATATGTTTTGAATTTTGTAAAATAGACATCATTTTTGAATTCTAAACATCAAATATAGCTTAGGGTGAATTTTTGGTATTTTTCTGAAAACTTCAATTTTTGATAAATAGTGAAACCACTAAGTAGTAGTTTAAAAACTGATTTTTCATTTAAATGAAACTTTACCACTTCTGTGATTTGAATTTCAAAAATCCGACATACATGGTTGTCATTAGTATGTAAAATGTGGTTCAATGGGATTAAAATAATTTTTTGGTGAATTGTAACTTTTATGTTTTTAATCGCGAATAGAGGTAATTAGTGTAATTTAAGGTAAAAATAATGTTTTAATAATATGAAATGACCTAGACACATGTCCTAACCTCATTGGATGTGTCATGGCCGACCAAGAAAATCCATGGGTCAACTTGGGGACCCCATGGAGCCACTTTAGTTGGCAAATGACATAAATAACTTTTTATTTAAAGTTAAAATAAAAATGTCACGAGCATTAGATGTTTCACTAAAACAATTTATCATTGGGGTTATACAAGTCATACTTTTGACTATAAATATTAATTAGAAATCTAAAAATATTTCCTACATCAGGATATTTTTTTGATAATTTTTAGACATTAAATAAATTAAATTATTAATTACATCATGATGATGCAACGATTACCTCATTAATAAAGGATTTAAATAAAATGTAAAGATAATGTTAAAACTATAACATACACTGGTCAAAGAACTATTTTATGAGTATATTTCGAACCCTTACCACCATATACTCGAAATACATCAATGTGGGACCTTTAAAATGGAAAAATCATTTGAAAATAATGTTACATTTTGTAACTTTCCAAGAGTGCCCCTCCTCTTCTCATGTAAAAGGCCCCCATCTCTACCACCATACCCACACATATCAAGCCTTTGGCTTGGCCAACCCCTACTCATTTTGCCTCTACACATCCCTCTTGTACTCCTAGAAGCCTCACTTTTGGTAGAAGTCTTACCAAGGAAGCCTTTGAGATCAAATCAATGAGAGATACTCGATTTTAAGGTAATGTCTTCACTTGTGTTCTTTTGTTTTATTTTGCTTCTCCAACCCCCAAAACTCTTTTTATTTATTTATATTGTAACAAATCCAATATCGTAAATATACTAGGATGTTGTTATATGAAGGATTATAGCTACACTTACACACACCATCATCTAATGGTTAAGGAACATACTATTTCTGTGGATGGTGAATTTCTGTCTCACGAAACGATGATTGTTCAATTTTCTTTTAACACCTTCAAAGGTGTCCATTAAGATGTAACTATAATTATATAGGATATATAATATATTTATGTTTTCCTTAATCTTCTATATTTTTCATTAATGGCATACTTTTACTGTTTCCATTATGGGTAAGCGTGATATCTTCATTTTAGGAAGTGCGGACTACCGCCCCCTCAAAGTGATTTGATTCGTTAATGCCATATGTGGGATGTATAAATGGTGTAATTAATGATATTACATATGATATCCTACTGGAATTATATTATACCTTTATATCATTATTATTTCATTTCATTTAATACAAAAATAAATAAATGAAAGTAGCGTTCATGCGTACGTACGGCTTACCCTCTTCATAAACGCTACATTTCATTTCTTATCTCCAAATGTTATGTACTTTTATAAGTACATAAATATAATGGATATATATATAATATATTACATCTAAATTATGGATATCATTCTGGAATTATAATATATATATATATATCTCATTTTGTTTTAATTCCATTAATATGAGAAAAAATGAAAGTAGCGTTCATTCGTACGTACGGCCTACCATCTCCATGAACGGTGCTTTTAATTACAAATTCTATGGATTAGTATAAAATGAATATATACTGGATATATATGATATTTAAAACATAAATAATATTCTGGATATGATGTACCTATAACTACATGGAAAATTCTTTTCCAACAAGTTCAATTTTTACTCATGTACCGAACATCGAAAAAACGTTTGATATGAACTAACATTATTAACCAATTATTATAACATTATAATATGTGATATGAAATGAATAATAATATTTAAAGTAGGTCCTTAAGGAATTATAAATTGACCAAATTTTATTATTCAAGAGATTAAAGAAATATCGAGTCATGTCGGACACGAGGTAAGGGATCCTACCTCTCTCTTCCTTTTTAAGTACTCTCTTTTATGTCATTTATTTTAAGCTCGTCTTTATCATGTTTGAGGATGTTATTTTATATTCGTGATTCTGTAATTTTTATGTTCATATTATGAGATACCCTTTTTGATCTCATAAATCCATTTTTGGAAGTTTTATGTGGTGTCGTTAGGCTGCTGAGTTTTCGTAAGGGATTTTTCATCTCACTTTTATTCCCGTGAGACTTACGCGACATTTGACACCATTTCTGTTGAGTTGTATATATACTTCCCATTATTCTACACATTTTGTAATATAATTTCTTTTATGAGTATTTACATCAATGATGTATTATCCTTCTTTCATGGGGTGTATGTTTTGAAAGATACCCATGTCGGTAAGGGAACTTTTCACCCTCCTATTTTTAAAAAGACTTCTTTTGTTGGGTATTTTAATTTACATATTGTTATGTTGGGATATGTTCTTCTATATCCTTATTGATGTAAATTTTATGTCCATGTTATGATATACCCTTTTTATCTCTCATCAACTCAATTTGATGTGACGCTGTTAGGATGTCAAGGGAACTTCTTAACCCAATTTCAATTTCTTTGGGTTCAACATGTAGTTATTGAATATGTCATCCGTTGAATATGTGTGAATGACCATTGATTATTTTACTCTTAATATCCACTTATATTGGGTGTATTTATATTTGTTTCACATAATTATGAGATTGATTTATCCTTAATTTAGGGATACCATCATTATAATGGATTTCATCTCAATTTACATTTCCATTGAGACTTCATTATTGTTATGCACCAATTCACTCTTATATAGTGTATATACTATCATTTGGAATATTATATCATTCTCATGATATTATAAAGTTTTTATTAAATGTTATTCCTCAATTATTGTATTCAAGTGTCCCTCATTTTGTTAAAAACCCTTTAACTAAAATATCGTTTTAAATGTTTTAATGATTTAATCTTATAAATATTTATCATTAATATCCATGTTTTCATAATGGTTTTAAGGATTTATTTATATGGATATTAATGGTTTAAAATGTTAAAAGCTTCAAAGTGGTATGGGACACTTTGATTCAAAAATCTCTTTATTAAATGTTTTAAATGGTTTTGAAAATGGTTTTTAGAATGGATTCATTATTTCAATATCTTAAAATGTTATATTGTTATTGCAATGTGGGAATGTTATCTTTCCTTTATGCTTAAGTTATATGCTATGATTATGTTATGGTTCTTGGGCGTTGTTATGAAGACGGGTGGTTCCATGATAAACTAAGGGCGGGTGAGCCTGATATAGCTCTCCAATGCATTGGGTAACGCGAATGGGTTAAATGTTAAGGTTTCTCCGAAGAGATTTAGGGAATATACTATGATGGGTATTCCAAAAGTAACCAAGAGGGTTACTCCCTACGTAAGAATGTTATGAATGCCACAAGTTACCTTTATGTATTATGATTTCTGTTATTTATTCATGATTTTATGAGGTATGTTAAAGTGCATATGTTTTGTGGGTAAAGTATGATTCCATTCTTATGTATATATGTTCTCATGTTTCCTTTCTATACTTTTTATAACCCTTACTGAGCTTTTTATGCCCCTCCCATGTTTTTGAAATGTTTTTCGTAGGTCAAGGGAATGGTACATGATATGATGATAGTGTCAAGGAAGTGTCAAGAAAGAATCCATGTTTTATTTTAAATATGTTTCTGTTGATGGGAAAAATGAATACTATCTTTTATGTAACCACTTTGTTTAAATATGGAATGTAATGCAAGTTTTATGATCTAATTCTCTAAAACTCTAAACCTGAAAAGATCCTCAATGTGTAATCTTGTAATAACTCAAGATTAAGTAAGGTTTAAGGTTGGGGCCTTATATTGGGCATCCATCAAACCGTCGCGGGGGTGAACACTAAGGAATAAGGAAATGATGAACATAATCAAAACATGGTCATTGACATTTTAACTTCTACTTTCCACAAATTCCAAAATAAAACATTAAAAAATGATTATTAGATGTAAAGAAAACCCAAACAATCCACAAGGAGAAACTACTGTCGTTGGGTGACTTGGACATATGATTGTCGGTCATATTCCAGTCACGCCACTGTCTCATGTAGCCCTCTAGGGTAATGTCCTCGGCTCCACAGGGCTCACCAGACCATGAGAGCTGGAGAATGTCACTTGGATGTCTTACATTTCATTTCCCAACATAAAACAATTGAAAAGATCCAAAAGACACCAACAACCCGAACATCCCATGGTAACTCGGGGTACAGAACGATCAAGTGTTCATGATGTCCTTCTCGTCAGTATGCCTCGAGTCCCAACAATTCTACTCCTTCTACTATGACAACCCCTAATAACAATGGGCACTTTGAAAAACAAGGTCTGCTCGGGATCATACCTCCTCTGATACCATTTTGTCACAAAACAACCCTGGTCGACCTTGATCTGATCACCCGAGCCGGTCTTCGACATGGCCCGAGAGGCCTTCCCGATCCTCCCGGGATGGCGACAAGCACCGAGCCATCAACAGAGTACAAATGGCAATGATTTCACCCAATTAAAATAAATAAAGCAGCGGAAAGAAAATATAACAACACCAGTTAAAGAAACAATACGAAAAGAAAGAACAACCAACAACAACAAACTAACCTGACCACAACCACAAATCCTCACGACTCTGAGAGTTGCTCCCCAGTCCACACCCAACCCTCGCCCACAGCAAATAAGCTCAAGTCAACCTGTAACAGGAACTAAAAAATGGAAAACACTATAGGCATGAGTATTAAAACTCAGTAGGTAGGCCCGACTAATTCTATTCCCAATGCACATACCATTAAATAAAGAATTTATCAATTCCAGGTTTGCACTAAATTATATGAAATATTGGTTTCCATGCACACATTCATTTCTAAATCATGTAACAGTCCATTGACTTGTTTAATTTAAAAAATGTTTAGTTTTTGTAAATAACAGATGCATTGCATCTTAAAACACTTCTCCAAACAATTTAGAAATACACATTTTAGTTGTTGGTCAAATGGAAAACCACACACAACACAAAACACACAATAAGGGCAATGGAAAAAGTGTCACATGGGGCTAGCAACTGAACTAGACCTCTCCATCATCAGGAACATACAAATAAACACTAAAAGAAGCATGATTCAAACCTAGAAGATCGTGAACAATAGAGAATGTACCATACATGTTACTCATCCTAAAGGCATTCCTTAACTCGATGACGTCATAACGCCCATACTACTACCCATTATAGGTCCGCATGACCTAATCGTGGTGCCCAATCCCCATAGCAGCAATAACTCAGTATTTCCCTGTTATTGGGCCACTAGCCAGTGTGAATCTAAACTAGTGCATCAATCGTTCTCAGAATATTCACTCACTATCCCAGGTTCCCATGTCAACACATGCAAAAAAAGGGGTGCGTCCACAATGTAAATCAATCAGACATGATGCACAAACGTCACATACAGCTCACGCAATCAACACACACCAAAGATCACCCCTGAATGGGGTTTCCAAAATAATTTACTTTGTTAAAGTGCCAAATGGGTCTTCGCCAATCTTAAAGAAAAACCTCATTTCTCGACAAAACTCAAAACAATTGTTCTGAAGAAATTATTTATCCTTAAAAACAGAAGTAAATTTGAAATTCCATGAATTATGTTTAAAGTCCAAATGGGAATTCTATCAATACTGGGTGTCTGCTCGTCAAGAAAATGTTTCAAGTGTCTGTTATAAAATAAACGGCTCTATTCACACCAAATAATCATTTAAAAATTAATTATCTTATATTATTTCTCACTCATTAAAATTAATAAAACATCAATAAATTAATAAATTCTAAATTTAAAGGTGAGTGTATTGGGGGACCTACCTCGACTCACTGTCCAAACACAATGGCACGTCACGCCTCTCACAAACGCACAAACATGAGCATGCTGACAACTGCAGTGTCGCGAGCCTTCCTTAGTGACACGCTGCAACAAACGCACAACTAAAAATGCATTAACACGGACTTAAAACAATTCAAACGAATAAATAGCGCAAAAGAACCACCTCGACAAGTTTTCAAAACACAAACCGCAACATCATCATTGTTTACTAAACCACATTAAAATCTACAACGTGTTTACAAAAACCACACCACGCCATAAAATTTCACTGATCATTTTAATGAGCCACATGACCATTTATAGAAAACACTAGACTAAAAAACTATACAAAAGCGCATGATATGTTGAAATATACATTTAAAAGCACGTGCGCCAAAACACATTTTCAAAACCAAGCTCCCAACATCAGAATTATTTAATAAATTATCTAAATATTCATAAGACTATTTTAAGTAGTATCCCACAAATTTTCACAGAAAAAACCAACTCAAAACCACATAAACAGTTTTCTATAACCCTTACATCATTCATAAAACACCTTTGCACCATTCAGATAATATAATAAACCATTTTCACAATTAAACAAACCACTGAAAAAAATTTATTAAACAATTTACAAAATGTGTCTCATGACTCAAGATATCAAAAATCACACAAAACATCTTTTATAACTAAACTTACATTGACGTCACACCAAAACACAACTGCAACCCTTGCATTTTTTTAATAAACCCACAACACAATTTATAAAGCACTACAAAATAGTGAACACAACTAAATAAAAAAACAACTATTTTTCACCAAACTAATTAATCGCTAAGCATGTCAAAATATCGAGAAAGTAAATTAATTCTCCAAACAATGAATATATATAAAGGAAAATAATTTTCTCCAAAACCATTTTTCAAAAAATAAAAATAAAAATAACTAATCCAGAATAATTCAACGAAGAGGCAGTACAAAGTCACCTTGGCACGGAGACGCGCCAGAATAGAAGAGTCGCACAACAGTAAAAAAGGGGCGACGAGGACACTAGATGTGGGCATGGTAAAGATAGAAGGTCGCACGACCGTCAGATAAGAGCGTGTTGGCCGGAAGGAGGTATGCAGTGTGGGGGCCACTCCCAATATGGAGAAGATTGTTTACAGGGGAGGAAGTCCTTGGAAGGAAACAACTCCTGCAGCAGTGTTCAATGGTCGGCAGAAGACTTCTCTCAGGGTGGGCAGCCGACGAGATGGACTGCAGCCTTCGTTGAAGTGGTAGCCGGCGGGAGAATCTTCAAAGGGTTGATGCACCAACCGTTGACATTGCAGATTCTATTTTCTTTATAAACAGAAGGTGGAAGTGGCTATAATCTTTTTGTAATCCTCCGACGAGATTCGGAGAAGACAGAAATATAGTGACGCCCCATTCTCCCGTGGATGTAGGTCATACGACCGAACCACGTTAAAAATTCTTGTGTTGCTATGTTTTCTCCTGTTTTTGTGTGTTTGAGGTACCAAGCACCACTGCTGCGCCCCAACAAGTTGTATCAGAGGCGAGTCTGAGCGAACGGAAGTGAACCGGCGAGGCGACGTCAAATTTTCCGATGGCTGGAAAATTGAAAGTTGTCGGAAAAATTTTCCGAGGCAGATTCGGGAAGGGGACGGCGAGACGATTCCAATGGAACAAACGGTGAGGAAAACGAAGTTGAAACGATGGAGATACATCCGGTCAAAGTTTGGTCAAACCCATGGGTGAACGGTAACCCCGTGCCGGAGAAGAAGGCACTGTTCACGATGCTGGAAACAATTCTGGCGAGATTCCGGCAAGAGCTCCAGCGTGCCACGTCAGTGCCACGTCAGCGCCACGTCAGCGGGTGATCTGAACCGTTGAACGTGTCTTGACTATATCTCGGTCAATTGGGGTCCGATTTCGGCGATCCAGGAGTCGATTCTGACTATTTCGACCGTTCTGGACACATACGTATGGTTAGTTTTTGAAAATGTTCACTCTTTCAGGTGGTGATTAAAGGGTGTGACATCGACGGTGGTGATTGTGTTTTGCGACAACGACGATGACGGGTGGCAGAGCACTTCCATGATTTGATATCGAGAAGTTAGATGGTTGAAAAAAATTTGGCATATGGAAAAGCACGGTGAAGGATCTTTTGGTGTAGAAGGGCATGATCAGACCATTGATCGGAGAAAAGCCCGAGACAACCAGTGCCGATGATTGGGAAGATCTCGAGATGCTGGTCGTTAGCACAATTCAGCTATGTCTGTCGAATGAGATAATGTACTTGGTGTTGGACGAGACATCACCGAAGGAGATCTGGAAGAAGATGGAGCAGCGGTATATGACAAAGTCGCTCACCAAAAAGTTGTTCCTGAAGAAGAAACTGTACCAATTGCGCATGGACGAGGGATCGAATTTGTTGGATCACACCAATGAATTCCACAAAATCTTTACACAGTTATTGGGGCTCGATGTGAAGGTTGAAGAGGAAGAAAAAACACTTTTTCTTTTGTCATCTCTACCAAGCTCATTTGATGGGCTTGTGACTGCATTGCTTGTGGGGAAGGAGACATTGAAGCTGGACGATGTGATGGCATCGCTTCAAGATTCGGAAGCATTCTGAAGACCCGTGATGCATTCAAGAGAGAAAATCATGGTGATGCGAGATGATCAGCATGGGAGGTGCCGACATCGGAAGTCAGGAGGTAAAGAATGGCGGCCAAAATCTAGAGTATGTGATCCTAGTGAAATCACGTGTTTCTGTTGCGAGAAGAAGGGTCACTATAAAAGTGACTGCCCAGAGCACAAACGGTACATTGCTGGGAAGAGGAAGGTTGAAGAGGAGGATGTGAACATCACAGGATTATATGCAGATGATGAAATCTGCATGACAATGGGAAGCGTGCACTCAGATGAGCGAGTTGAATGGAGAGAAGTGCAGTGTCATTACTGTAAAAGATATGGGCATATGAAGCGGGAATGCCGATTTCTAAATAGGAAGAATGAGCGGGCTCAAAATCCAAAGGAAGACAGATGGGTTCTGGATTCAGGGAGCTCAACACACATATGTACGAAGAGAGGAACATTTGATACTTTTCAGCAGGTGTGAGACTTAGTGAGACTTGGTTATGGGTCAACATGCGAGGTTCAAGGAGTTGGGACAGTGAAATTGAAAACACCCGATAGAGGAATTTGAAAACTGGCTGACGTGAAATTTGTTCTGAGGATGAGGCGGAACTTGATATCATTAAGTAGGCTTGATGCGAAAGGATTCAAGATTTCCATAGCAGGTGGAGTGTTTGATGTCTCACGTGGGGATGCAGCGAAGCTTACTAGGAAGAAGTCTCAAGGGTTTTATCATTTGATGGAGACAGCAGTCAGCCCAAGATTGAGTGAAGAAAGTGGAAGTGCCACGTCATCTGGCGTGAAGAAGCGTGTTCGTTTTGTTGATGAAGTTTTTAACACCTGTAAGGAGACTGTAGGTCAAGCGTCTACCCCAAATTGGTCGTGAGGGGGAGATTTGTGGGGGCCACTCCCAATATGGGGGAGATTTTTTGAAGGGGAGGAAGTCCTTGGACGGCAAAAACTTCTGCAGCAGTGTTCAAAGGTCGGCAGAAGACTTCTCTCATGGTGGGCAGCCGACGAGATGGACTACAGACTTCGTTGAAGTGGCAGCCGGCGGGAGAATCTTCACAGGGTTGATGCACCAACCCTTGACATTGCAAATTCTATTTTCTTTATAAACATAAGGTGGAAGTGGCTATAATATTTGTGTAATCCTCCGACGAGATTCGGAGAAGATAGAAATATAGTGACGCCCCATTCTCCTGTGGATGTAGGTCATACGACCGAACCACGTTAAAAATTCTTGTGTTGCTCCTTTTGCTCCTGTTTCTCTGTGTTTGAGGTACCACGCACCTCCGCTGCGCCCCAACATGCAGCCAGTGCACCTAAAGGGAAAGTATCGGGGTGTCACGTCGCTACTGGCTGGACGACGTCGGGGGCACTACGCCGCTGCTGGTCGGATGAAGCAGGAGGAGGGAACCATGTCCAAGGCATGCTTGTCGGCAAATATAGGTGCGGCGGTGAGGTGAGATCACGTCCGGACGTTGCGCCCCTGCTGGCCGGACGACGGGTGCCGTCTTAAGTTCGGGAAGCGAAGCTAGAAGGTCATCGGGGGCCGCGATGCACCCTAGTAGGGGGTTTAGCTCGTGGATGAATGGCCGAGACAGGAGAAGAGTGATGGGTAGAACCAAATAAGAAGCGAAGCAGGAGGAGCGCTGGAGTAGAAGCGTCGAAGATCACACTGCAGGTAGAACTGGAGGCGCGACTAGAGGGTGGCATGCTCGACTGAGGTTGGCGGCAGAACAAGGCGTGCACTGAGGTTGGCCTGCTCGGCTAGAGGGCGAGCTGCTGCTAGGGGAGTCACGGGACTGGTAGGTGGAGGCCGGCTGGAGGCGTGCTGTGAAAAGAGGCACGACGAGGGAACAGGATATGGAGCAGGGTATGGGGGCACCGAGAAAGGACGCGGGTGTAACAGGGACACCAGGATAGACCGGTGGGAGGCCAGTGCAACAAGAGGGAGGTGCGGTCACTGGTAGTGGTCTGGAGGGCGCTGAGTCGTGCGGAGTCCGGGGGGGGGGGGGGGGGGGTGTCGCTGCAAGAAGGAAGAGACTATGTGTGGGGCAAGCAGCAAGGAAGGGTCACTGCTTCGGGAAGAAGGAAAAAAAGAAAATGGGGGGTGGCGGTGGCGCTGTCTAGGCCAAGAGAAGGAGGAAAAAAGGGAGAAGGTTTATGGTTTGGAAGGAGAGAAATAGGGTAGCGGGAGAGGAAAAAAATTTAGAGAATAGAAAGAGGACAATGAAATAAAGAAGAAAAGAAAAGCAAAAAACAAATAAGAAAATAAAACGTTAATCTATAATCAATATACATCCATAATAACCTCAATTATTATAATTTTAATAATAAAAATTTAATAATATTAATAATAACTATAATTATTATTATAAAACATTATTAATAACAATAATACTAATAGAACTTCTGTAATAATAATTCGTATCAAACTTTAATAATAATTATAATAATTAAACACTGATAATAATAAAAATATAACACTCGCTAAAAATATATATATAACTATATATATATATATATACATATTTACCTGATGTCTCATTTATTCACTATATCACTCTTTAACCAATTAATTTAAACTCTCAAAGGTGGACGACTGCGCGGTCACCCCGCACGGCTCAGTCAACCGTGCGCGGGCCGTGCGGAGGCCTCTGCTCACTCTAGTAGTGACCCCACGGGTATCCAAACTGTCCGCATGACTTCCGCCAAGATGAAAAATGTTCGCGCACCGTCATAAAAACCACAAACCATTCCAAACATAAAAAACTTGGACTAGAACTCACCGGAACTTCGACAGAAACACCCGACTCCAAGATACAAAAAATAAAATTATTTGAAAAAGGACGGTGTGACAGTTGAGCTCTATCATCTCTGATGGTTCCATTCTATATGGTGGAATATAAACTAGGTCATCCCTTGTAATGATATCAATGTTACATTACACATCTCTCTCAGGTAGAATACCAAATAAGTATTTTAGAAACACATATTGAAACTATTTTACTAAGGGTATAATGTCGTCATGCTTTACACTTACTTCATCCAACAACAGACTCGAAACCTGGGAAGTAATATCCCCTTGTTGCAGAAAAATTGTCCATTTATATCCTTCCTTTATATTCCATTATACATAAAGAATGTAATTGAAATCCTTAGGATATGTAAAATTAACTCTCATGTGGTAATAGTTAATATCTATTCGGTATGCTACTAACCAGTAAATACCCATAGTTAGATCAAATCATGGGTTTTCATAGAAAAAAATATCCCTTAGAAAATGATACTCACAACCATGAGAGGACACAACTAGCACAGACAGATGTATCTAAACTATTCTACTAAAGGTGTGTATATCATCAACACCCTATTCATGAAATCGACTACTAGGATCAAACAATTTACATGTTGTGTAGAATTTAAGGAATTAGAAGCACCAATATAAAATTAGGTAGTAGCTAGGATTGAATCTATAAGATTAGTACCTCTCACTATCGATGGTCCATCCATGCTCTATAAAATTGTAGGCTAAATTGAATGTAAGAATGTTTCCATTATTTCATATGATATAGTCTTTGTCCCTTGAGCTATACCACTCTACGTATATGGTTTTTCATTCCCAGAAGCTTCACATTCACTGCCTCTACCTCTACAGCCCACAAAACTCAAACTATAATACTAATGAGTTGTAGAATATTCCATTCACAAACTATATATATATCTAGATACTCCATTAATACCCATCTGTTTTGGGTTATTATATAACATGTATAGATATAGCATAATTTTGTTGCCTTTTCACTCTACTTGATGTCGGTGAAACTATCTATGAAAGATTCATGACGTTCGAAATTGGTTATATATCACTCTTGTATGATCCTGATAAATTGATCCCTATATCTAGGTTCTCTACTTCCTTATACTATATAAAATATTTTTGATG
The DNA here is from genome assembly GCA_963277665.1 of Viscum album. Lineage (NCBI taxonomy): Eukaryota > Viridiplantae > Streptophyta > Magnoliopsida > Santalales > Viscaceae > Viscum > Viscum album. Next base: position 568,046,473 of record OY728126.1, on the reverse strand, counting down.
TGACATTACATGCTCTCAGATGTTTTACATAATGGTTGTTCAGTTGGAACCACTGTTATACCACTAAAAGCCTCCTTTAGGTTCCCCTCAGATATGAGGGCCTGATTTACCACTTCATGAAACATCTACAGCATGATGATATTCACCTAGGACATAATTTCACATTTAATCCCATCCTGAAACTAATTTTCCAAATTATCCTAATACTCCATCAATGAAGGAACAAATCATTACAAACACCTAAATCATACAATATAAACTATCAGAAACATACTCGCCTGAGTCAATCTCATGAACTCAACTGCTCTATCCTACCTGAGCATCTCAGTATAAATGGGATGTAACAACTTCTTCTCGATATCCTTCCACTCTATATTCTACACCATTCCATCAGGACTCTGAATGTGCCACCATTTCTTAACCTAACTACATAACATCTAGGAATCAAATTTTGTACTATTCTTAGAAGGATTCTCCAAGTGGTTGAGTACAGTCAGTATGGACTCAATCTATAACTCATCATCCTAAGGTCTACCCCCTCTTATGAAAGACATAGGGTGATACAATTGGAAGTCCCTAATCCGATTTGACATGATTTTCAAGACCCACCATGGCTATATTCCCATGTATTGCATAATCCAAGAAAATTTAACTATAAAATTCAATCCAACTTTCTCCCTCGGCACTACTGGTGCCTCAGGTTTGACTACTAGAATAACATATACATCCATTTCTTTCTATCATCCTATAAACAAGCATAATCATGTGTCTAGATCACTATAATTATAAGAAAAAGTCCTAGGACACATAACACAGCGTTAACATATTTACATTAAAGTAAAATAAAAATAATCCACAACAAGGCATTTCAAAAAACGTTTCCATATGGTCATAACTAAGGAACCAACAATAACCTTCCAAATACTACATCTTGGTCGTGGTTAATAAATTGTAAAATAATTCAAATTATATAATATTCTGATCAGACAACTAGTTTCCATTTAAATTTATTACAACTTTCCTCATTTATAATTTTATATTTAATATTAGGCACCATTTTAAGATCACTTCTACATGAAAGTAAACATAGTTCATTTTCAATAAATTAGAAAAAACACATATTCCCATGTGCGCCTAAAATAATATACATCCAAAAATGATATTGAGTGCCTATAATGGTTCATGAACACTAATCTCTCATTCAATACTAGCCCATAATTCATATATCATAAAATCCTAAAAATTATAATCACATCACACAATAAGTGAATCAACCAAGGTAAAATAACATCCAACTATAACGCAAATTACTAATGACAATCATCCCACAATGGGAACTTTGGTTATCCCCAATACGTGGGTATACTAATCCCATGAATGAGCTTATAACCAATTCCTAAATAATTCTATTATCATTTCAACCTTTCCTAAATAAATTAAATTAATGAAATGAAACATCCTCTAATACCAATTTTTAATATCTTAACCCCTGTTCACATGTCATTTTCCTATGTTGTTCAATAACATCTCCTCAAGAACGACTTCCTGTATAAAAGAAGGCTGATAACTAGCTGCATGTGAATAATATCAATCGTGGGGAGACTATACTCTCTTTATCAATGTTGTAAATCATCGAAAATAAATAATGATGACCAATGTACATGTTACCATAACACATATAATAACAATATCATTATATTACCAAAACTCATAAAAAAATACCAAACAAATGAATAATAGATATGCCATGCTATAGTACGTTTTATGTGACAAAACAAAAACAAAAAAGTAAAGTCATTGTAAACTACCAAGTCTGTCCTAAACCAATTTTTTCCCCTAACCCATGATCCATCTCAAATCATCCATCTAAAATAGGGAAATTTCCCTTATCATGTCCTACAAACAAGATTTCTATCCAGGTACCAATCAAGTGTCTCAATTAGTTTGTGAGTAAAACTTAGTATGTTTCCACTAATAGTTTCTAAAACAATATCCATACAAATTTTTTGTGCACATGTAAAATGAAAAATTAAAAGAAATCAATTAAATAGTTTACATTTATTTAGTTAATCTTTATTTAATCAAATGAACCTTGAGCTCTTGAGGACCCCAATACTCCCTTGATTTTCTTTTTCCCATGCTGAAGTCTAAACCATATCGCATGTCCTATTCCAAATTCATAATAAAACATGGGATTTAATTTTCCATTTCATCTCAATTCATGTTATGGTTGTTTGGAACCATCCTCCAAAGACAACATTTTTGGGTCTAGGTCACCATGCCTATGACCCCATGGTATTTTGATTCAGTAGAATGTGTCCCACACTCATTAATGATGAAATAACATAAGTGGTATTTGGATGTAGGAATCTATTTCCCATGATTATTAATCAATTTTCACTATGGGATTTTGATGCATCAATCCATGTCCCCCTCACGAATATCAATTTATCACTATGGGATCTTGACACACTAGGCCATGTACCTCACAAAAATATCACATAATTATATATAATATAATATCACACTATCATATCAATCATGTTTAATCAATATTTACTCTCCTATCACATTTCACAATCACCACATCTATTAATTAATTTAGTAATTAATTAACCATTTCACTTAGATTCATTATCATAATAATTCTAACTAATTAATTCAAAAATTAAATAATCCAATTATGAAAATTCATATTCAAAACATTTCTTTTATTAATTTAATAAATAAAAAAATCACATCAATCCATTAAATAAATTCACTACTTAATTAGTCACATCATTTTGATAAATTTATTCAACAACAAAGTAATAACATCCTGAACAACATAAGCATGAAAATATCCATTAATTAATTCATAGAATGACACTAGCATTATGCATGAATAACAAGACATGTTCTACAAATGGACAAGTATTATGTTATATATTATAATATTTTACTATCAAAACTCATATAAAATCAAGTTACTTGTTATCCTCAATGTTTCAGCAGTTTCTATAACCATAGAATAGAAAATATTGTAGTTATTATATTTTTCAAATTTATGAGAGAGATCATATTCCATGATAAAACTAAAATCCTTATAAATTATTTTTGAAAAGATAACTACTATTCCATTTAAAATATTTTTAAATCCTTTGTTTATTTTTATTTCAACAGTACTACAAAGACTATTGAAAAGACTCATATTCACTATGTGATATAGATGTGCTCAGAAATAAGTGTATGGATTACCTGATTGAATAATATACACAAATATAATGAAGGGGTGACTTAAATAGAAATATTTGATTAATTCATATTTATTTTTAATGAAATTCTTTTTATTATTACTCAAATATAAACAGTTTCCTAATATATGTGGATTACATGGTTTGAGTTAGGGTAATTTTTTCGAAACTGATCAAGCTCATGAGATTTTATACATTTAGGCCAGAAGTTTGAATTCAATGAGGAGATAATTTTTTCTATATAATATCTTTTTCCTCAAATTATTATTACTTTCCTACTATATTAAATTAATATAAATTAAATGTTTGACTACTCATGAAATCAACTTCTTCCATAGTATTATTCTCCATTAAAACAATTCCACCCCTTCATTGTTTGAATTTTTCACTTTACTTTAATCTTAGTGGAGGGAACATGAAGTAAAGTGATAAATGTTGACAATGTTGTATTACCATTTTAAAAAAGAAAGAAAATATAAATCTTGTCAATGCATTATTTGTCTTATTTGAATCAATGTTTTTATTTTTATGTAATTAATTATTATTTTTCACCATCTTATCAAGTATTTTTATGATAATTTCCATATCATTTGTTAGTACTTATTTATTTTTTCATAAAAATCATATTGAAAATCATATTTTCCGTTCAACTATCTACAACAATCCAGAAAATAGAGAAAATTTTCTTTTTGGGTGGAAGATGAAACCCCATGTTGTATGAAATGTTATGTGAATACTAAGGATGCATCTACTATGATTTGATCCATTACTCATAAATATTGTCTAAGAAATTCATGGTAAGAATTTCTAATGTTAATATCCCCTTCTATGTTCTTTATGCACTTTTTATCCTAATATTATTATTGATATCTACCTTGATTTAACTTTTGGAGAAACTATTATCACCTTTATTTTTTTATAACCTTATGTTATTAAGAATGGTTTTAGAAATGATATTTCTAATAAGGATTCTCGCAATGGATAACCTAATGAGTAACTCTTATGAACTAGTTCTTTTTGTTTCCATATTTCCGAAATCAGTTGACCTAAGCTATTTTTTCATGGATCATTATATTATGAAAAGAATATTAATATATTATGATGTGATATCTATCTATTAATAGTCTAGGATGATATAGTTGGTATTAGAGAAATTGAACAAATCCAAAAGAGAAAAATGAAAAACTGGCCGATTTCATCCAAAGTGTCTATTTTTATTGTAAATCGACATTACATTCAAAAAAAAGAACAAGTGACATACTAAAATAAGAGAAAATTCATTTGCATTTTTTTGATACATTATTAAAATGATCCATATGTCATTTTTAATGTGTAGGAATAAACTACACCTCAATCTGATGCATATTGTGACCGGTATGACATTAAGTGTGTATTTTAAATTAAATTGACATTAAATTCATCAAAAAGATAATTTGACATAAAAAAAATCATGAAAATGAATTCATATTATTATGATACATAATAAAAATGATTCAAAAGCCATTAGTGATGTGTCTGAGTGAACCACCCCTCAATTTGATGCATGATATGATAGTAAGGACTATAAATGATTATTTCTAGTTTGAAATGATATTTTTTAAAAAAAACACAAATTGAATACTATAAAAAATTAAACTCATGAAGAATATATTTATAATTTCTATGAATAATATATGTATAATTTTGGACCACTATGAATCATCCCCCTCTTCAATAAGATGCACAATGTGACTGGTATAACTCCAACAATGTCTTTTTATTTAAAATGGACATTAATTTAAGTAAAAATGAACAACTGATATACTAGAAACCAAAAAAACACGTTAATTTATTATATAACTTATGATAATCATCCATGATTTATTTGTGCCCTTTAGAAATCAACCACCCATTTATCTGATGCATTATCCTACAAGTATGACAAAAAGTCTCTATTATTAGTTTAAATTTTGTATTTTTTTTCAAAACGTGCCACTCAAGGAAAAAAAAAGTAAACTAGATCTGATTATCCTGAAAATTTTGGAAAATGATTCATAATCCATTCATGATGTGTGTTAGGTAGTCTCATATAAAACTAATATACAATGTGACCCATATGACTGAAAATGTGTGTTTCTAGTTATAAATGCCATTTTATTAAAAAACAAAACTAGCATACTAAAAACTAATAAAACCCATTAATATTGTTTTTATACTTTAGAAAAATGAAGTATAAGTTATTTTTGATGTGTAAGAAACATCCTCACCATAATACGACATATGGTGTGGCTGGCATCACTCAAAGATACACTTTTGTTATAATGACATTAAGTATAGTAAAAACAAAAAGTGACACACTGAAAACCAAGAATACAAATTTAGATTGTTTTTATATTTTAATAAAATGATCTATATGTCATTTGTGACATTTTTTAATCATCCACACCTCAATAAAATGCATGTTTTTCTGTTATCACTCAATGTGTTACTTTTTATTTAAAATTGTAATTAATTTAAGTTTAAAAGTATAAGTGACATAATGAAAATATAGAAAACACACTTTTATTATTTTGATACTTTTGGAAAATGATCCATGTGTCGTTTTCAACCTATAGGAATCAAACACCCCATAATAAGATGCAATGTATGTCATGTATGTCTAAATGTGTCCGTTTTTAGTTTAAAATTTACATTGTAATTCAAATTTTGTCACTCAATGAAAACCAAGAGAATTCGCTCTGATTGTCTTGATAATTTTGGGAAAGTACTCTTAAGTCATTTTCACATGTTTAATATATTCTCACATCAAACTGACACATGATGTGATTGGTATGACTCAGAATGTTTGTTTCTAGTCTGAAAACCAAGTAAACATATTAAGATTGATTTGATACTTTATTACAATGATTCGTGAGTCTTTTTTGACATGTAGGAATCATCCCACCTCAATCTGATTCATTGTGTGACTAGTTTTATGAAAGTTTATGTTATTAATTTAAAATTTACATTTTATTTTAAAACATTTTACTTAATAAATATCAAGAAAAATCACTCCAATAATATTTATAGCATTAGACAAAGATTAAAAAGCCATTTGTGACATGTATAAATCAATATCACATCAATATGATTCTCAATGTGTTCAGTATGATTCATAATGTGTTTTTCTATTTTGAAATTCCATTTTAGTGGAATAACACAACTGGAAAACTAAAAACTAAGAAAACACATTCAGATAGATTTTATACACTAGGAAAATGATCTATATCTCATTTTTGATGTTTTGGAATCATCTGATGTTTAATACAATACACAGTGTGTCCTGTATAACTCCAAATTTTTCATTATTTAAAACTAACAATAGATTTATTAAAAAAATTTACATATTCAAAACTACAAAAGCACATTCTAATTTATTTTATTTTATATGGAAATGAACCATAACTAATATTTGACTTGTAAGAATCATCCCCACCACAATAAGACACACAATGTGACTGATATAACTCCAAATGCGTCATTTTAGTTAAGTATTGGCATTTTGTTTTTATTTATTATGTCATATTAATTTTTAAGTTATTTTTTTATAGTACTAATGATGTAATATTTTCATTCTTATATAGGTGGAATCTTTTTCCCAGTTTGAGAGGATTTCTTCATCCACGTATACCATGGGAATACATTTTTGAGTGGAAATCACAAATTTCAAAAGACAAAACAATATTATGTTAAAATTTTTGTTGGATAATTATAAATTTAATTATATAAAACATTTTTTAAAATATAGATAGTTTTATTTTATTGTATGTACTGTGGTTCCAAATTTTTGTATTTCTAGTGCCATATTAAATGTATATATCATTGTCTAAAATTATTGTCCTTTTCAGGTTTTTCTTGGGTGTGTTGTAATATTCAAAGCACAGTTAATCTAGATAGGCCTTTATCAGTGCTATTTTTAACACTGTTAAAGGTCCCCCTTTATCATCAGTTTGATTAAAAACACATTTTTCGCACAATTAAAATACATTTTGTCAATTGTTAAATGGAATATATGTATTAGTGATTCTACTAAATCTAATCCTGACTGATTTTTTGTTAAAGGTATCTAACCTTATCTTTTATTCCTTCTTATATATTAGGTCCTAAATGATTTAGTCCTCCAATATCCTTCCATAATTTTCGATCTCTACATTATCATCTGTAATGGATTTTATATGGATCAATATGATTCCTGAGAGAATGTTATTCAATAAGAATAATCAACTAGAGGATGGTCATGATCTCAACAACCATTCAAATCCAAAGAAAATTATTTTAATATATACTCTAGGGTTTGAATTATTCTCTTTTACTTACCATCTATTTGGGTATGATACTCAGTGCTGGAACTCAACATTGTATCATGATATTTCTAAAGACTTATCTATAACATTGAGTTTAAGTATGGATCTTAATCTAACACACTAGAATATGGTACTCCATGAATCCTTAACACATCCTAAATATATATCATGGATAATTGAGCCATATATAATTCCTCTCTAATAGTGATGATGTGTGTCGGCTAGAAATGTGATCGACTATAACACATCAAACATTTTCTCCTTTAGATTCTTTGTGGAGTAAATCTAAACCATCCCTCGGGATTTTTCTCCAACACTATTTTTTTATGTGTAGTGGTTGTACATCATCTTATAAATTAGTATCTTATACTTAATTTTATGACATACCATGCACCGAGATAAGAACTCTATGATATATCTCATTATTCCATCCCACAAGAAGTATTCTTTCAAATATCTAAAAATATATGAAATTATATGATGAATATACTATAAATTACTATGGGATTCCACTAAAAACTCATTTATCAAATTTTTTATAGATAGAACACAAATTTAGTTCCTAAAATATATCATTCCATCATCATTAATGTTAATCTTCTAAAAATTTCTATAATTATTTTATTGCAATAATAATTTTTTTCCCATATTTTATCATCAATTGGATATATTGTCGAATAATAAATTATTAATGAAAAAAATATCCACTTCCTAAAAAATTTCTAGATCCATCCTTTGAATATTTTGAAACATTTAATCTTTTATGATCCTCATCATGGATAATCTAATATGATATTTTCGACCCAATTCATCATCAACCTTGTTCAATTTCTCTGGTAGGTATTATGTTGAGACATTCTAATCACTAACCTGATCTAACAAACTTCTTTGTATACTATTTAAATCATTATTTTTTAATATATATTTCAAAAATTTGTGATCAGTATAATATCAATATTTTCTCCATATAGTTAATTCTTCCATCTCATTAATGAAAAAATTACAGTAGCTATCCAAAAATCGGGAGTTGAGTGATTTTTCACATCATTCTTCATTTGGTTTGATATATAAGTCACATAAATTTAATTCAAAAGAAAAAAATTTCAAAATGTCTTCTTTAATTCATCTCTAATTATTACAAACACCTCTCTACCAATGGTTTAATTATGCACATTTTCCTGGCTCTGGATGGAGAAGCTTCTCTACCTTGTGCCACAGTTCATCCCTCAGGTATCATTCACACGAGCTTATGTGGTGGCCGATCAACCTTCTATTTTACATCATGGAAGAAACACTCATGATCCCCTATTGGGTTCTTCTATATTGGTGCCTCAGGAATTTCCTCTTGTCAATCTACTTCAAAGATGCTTTAGATGGGTTAGGTTAACTCCGGATGACTTTTCACTCACTCCTGTAGTTTCCATTACACCTAGTTGTGTGCATAAGATGAATTGTTGTCTATTAGTAGAATTTTTGATGGGTGAACATGGTGATGTTTATCCTACCCCAACTTTTCATTGATGGCAATTTTTGGAAGTGATATAGACCCCCTCTTTTGTTTAATATGATTTTTTTTCTTCATTGGTTCTCAAATATCGGGATTCTAATTCGGTCATCTACATATCTTCTTATTTTGTACACCTCTTCTCATGGAACCATTTCATTAATCATGATATTGGGAATCCCATCATTGTGGATTTTAAATGTTATCATTTTCTAGGGGATTATTTTTTTTAATTTGTAATCTAAGATCCAAAAACATGTAATTTAGTCAAAACATTCTTCTACTATGTTATGTACTGTATATTCATCGCCTTATAGAACTATAAAACTGTCCCATAGACATTCATCTTCTATTGGGATGATGAATTTGAAGTGATCATATTTGGAGGAGTACATTCATTGTCCCTTTCATGGTTCTCACTATACTCAACCTCATTTTTTCGAATCTCATATTAATCGTTAATTGATTTCCTTGGTTTGTGTGTGTAGTTATATGGTCTCTCTACAGTCAAGCCTTATTTCTCATCTCTAGATAAAGGAGATCACAAATGGCGATTTTGACATTACATAATTTTCTATTAATATTGATAATATTAAAGTCTCACCATAGAGTAATACCTAATAGGGTTCAATCTTGGTGGGGTATCTATTCAGACAATCTAATCTTGTTAGGTCACCGATGTCTATGATTCCCTCCCCGTATGAGGCCTCCAACGATGATAAAGGAGCTCAGGCATATTCAACTCCACCAACCACATGATGTGTTACTCTGGCTATAGATAATGTTCTCCTCCTCTCTAGTGTTATGAACAAGATTATTTCTATTTTAGTGTAAACTTATTCAGACTATTGGACACCAATATAAGTGTTTATTGTTTTTAGTGATGATTTGAAATATTAGGGGAATGACTGACCATGAAATAGGAGAATACATCTTTATTGAGTATCACCATTAGCATGTGTATTTTCATGTAATTTTGGAGCCGCAACAATGTTTGTATCACCATATGGTGCATGCGAATAATTTGGTTTTTAAAATAATCATGCATATAAGTGCATATAAGGTGTACAGGTTGGTCTTATAGAATTTTACTATCTTGGTGGATTATTTGGATTCTTCAGATTAACACCCTACCCAAAAGGTGTTGTTGGGAGAATGCTCAATTTTTTTAACAATTTCTACACTAAATATGATATTTAATTGAGTGATACACTCTAGTATTAGTAATATAATTTAAATACAGGAGGACATTCCTAGTTTATGATAGATGATTTTTATACCATATATGATGTATCCAAAAAATGGATAGGATATAATTATATAACATTTCATTAGGAGTTTAGATATTTTAATTTTGTGTATGGATTGATGGGTCTATGATTCGAGTGTTGTAGATCCACTTGGGGTAATAACAATATAGGGCATCTTTTTATTTGTTTCAGAGTTGATTGGTTCTTATCCAATAGTAACTGTATTAATTTTTTATCACATACATCTATCTATTATCTTTCTCGAGCACTATGAGACCATTAACATGTAGTGGTTACTAACATAATGGATATCTCTATAATGAAGAAATTTTTCCTTTCCGACAATTGGATGTGGATTGAATGTTCCTTATAGATGGTCACAGAAACAAAGAACTAGCATGTATCTATGAACTATTAGACTAGTTTGATTATGCATCTTAATCAGTTTAGTAGAGATAAATAACATTGGGTCTCAAACATGTTTGATAATAGCTCTTGCTTAGATGGGATCCATTTGGAGGTTGATAAACTGGAAAAAAGGATGCAAAAATATTCCCATGAATAAACCTTCATTTCTATGTCTAGAAAACAAAGAAAGGTGTTATTAAATATTATTTACTTATAAAGGACCTATTGAGTGATATAAAGAGAATTATGCCTACAGTAGGGTGACCAAAATGTGGTCTTTTTCATGTTATATATTAAGGAAAAGAAGTCTTCATGAAGAATCATCCATAATCTTCAAGACAAGTCATATATAGATCATATTTAAGATACATATATAATTTACCTAAACCATTTTGAGGAATTATTGGTGGGTCTAGGGAGCTCCACTGGTCGAAGGTGGAAGCCATCAAAAGTGGAAAATTTCATGAAAATCATCCAAAATCTGCTTTATCATGACAGTAATGAGGAACATGAGACTATTATAGGTGAGAATGAGATAAAAGAGGAAATATTCAGCATGAATATGGATAGTGTGGTACATCAGGATTTTTTTCCCATTTCCATCTTCTTAGTGACCTAAGAAAATTTTAAGGACCAAATCAAGAAAGTAATATGTTCCTATTTAAAATTTGGTTCTCTTCCAAGGATGTTATGTGAATCATGATTGGTACTCATTCCAAATGTAAATCATCCCACTAACACTAATTATTACAAGCCTATATTCTTGCTAAATATTTCCTATTAAATTATTTTTTCGATCATCATTAGATGGATAAGTTTTATCATTCTGAGACATGTCTCCAAATAACAACATGGAGTCATCAAAAGACTATAGATTCATGATGCAATGGGGGTTATGAAATAAATGATATAGAACCATAATAGAATGTATATTGGTTCTAATTATTAATATAGATATATAAAAATCATTTGAGAAACAAGAATGGATAATTATTATCTATACTACAAGGATTTTGGGATTTAAGGAATTGTTTTGTGACTTGATTTTTAGATTTCACTACTACCCATGGATCTCCATTTTTCATATGTGTAAGTGTTTTAGTTTTTTCAAGATGGTTCATTGTCATAGATAGAGTGACACAGAATATCATAACTTATTTTTTCTATCTCAAGAGGAACTCACTGGGAATCATAAGTGCACCCTAGAGGAGGGATCCATTCTACCTTTTTGGGTTCGATCAGATAATATTTTCATCATGCACTTGATATTTGCTGATGATTATATCATTTTAATGATCGTTAAGAAAATCTATATTCAGGGTTGAATAGGTTATTTGATACATATGTAAATATATTCAGAAAAATAATTAATAACGGTAATATTTCTATCTTTATTTTCCCACAAATGCTAAAAAATTTGATTTTTTTAATCCAAAAAAATTCCATTGTGTGGAATGATCTACCAAAGGTCTACTTGGGGAATCATCTTTAAAATTGAAGAATAAGGAGGCCCTTGTATGAAAAAAAACATAAATGTACAATGAGCCAAATTGTCATTGAGAAAATTATTAATTTTTCATTAGGTTGATGAAAGACACTAGTGAATAGCTTTCTAAACTTGATTCCCATGAATATTTTTTCCAAAATTATGTCTCCTGAAGGGACTATTAGATGTATCGAATTAATAATTAATGGTTTAATATGAAAAGATTAGAAAAATAGAAAATACCAATGATCTTCCTGGAAAAGGATAGTTTTTCCCATTTTTTAATGTGTCATCAACTTATGAAATCTAGTGGAAGTTGATAAATGTATGGAGGCTAAATTAGCATAGGAAAATATTGAAGGGTCCTCTATTTGGGAAATGATTATTTGAAAATGATATAGGGATGATTTTGGTGAGTGGGTTATATCCTTTGGGAGAGTTTTAGTTCTTCAATAGAACATGATTGATCTTATAGATGATTTAGAAATAGTTGCCAGGTGGGTGGTGGGAAGTGGTGCTATCAACATCTAGATATAAGACTTAGATGGAAAACCACCTAAACATCTGTGTTTTCTATTTCCTGATATATCCTTTAGAGAATAAAATTTATTTTCTCACATCATTAATACTAAAATTTAACCTGAACAAAATATTTTCTTTTTAGAATTTCACAATGAATAATGAGTTGATTAATTCATTTTTTAGTCTCCTCCTATAATAATTTTAATACTAGGGACTTCCAATAGATGATACATGTCATTTGTGGGAATAATTATTAGTCTATTAAGAACTAGTGTAAAAGAATATCATCTAAAATGAATTTATTAGAATGGTTCCTAAGAAATGATCTCATTCTTATTGAATATAGTGTGAAAAAGAACATGGTTGATCTGGCATCTTCATACTGGTTATGCTCTACTTCATTCTATGAGAATGCTCACAAATTCTCTTTAAAGAAGACTTTACTCATTGTATCTATACCCTCTGTTTCATATTCATGGGTCTCTCCACATATGGGGATGGGATATCTGAGATCATTGAGACATGTTTCTAGTGTGACGATCATAGTGAAGGTGAGAGGAAGGCTCATAGAATTGATTTTCTTGTGCGATGTTGGGTTGTCTTGGAGGGAAGAAAAAAGTTTAGAGATGGTCCTAAATACTACATATGGTTCTTTCATATATTGGTGAAATATATGGTGTCATAATTAGAGGCAGTCATAACTTTTGGGATACTTAAACATTATTATGCAAAATCCTCTCAGTGGTTGTTGTGAATGTAGTTTAAAAAAGTAAAATATATGGTCATGGATTAAATTGAAGTATCCATCATCAGGGTTGGAAATTAATGTGGATGGGTCATGCATGAAAGTAACTATGAGGGTTGGTGGACTTGTTTATGATAAAAGAGGTTCTCTTTAGTTTAGTTTTAGCTTCATCTATCAAATAGGTAGCATCGTGGAAGAAGATAAAAGGTATATGGCTTGTGGTCTGTCATTGTATAGAAATATTAATTTCATAATCACATATGTGGTGTCATATTTTAATGTTTAATATTTAATAATTCATGGAAAGTCTATTATAACTTAGTACATGACCTATTTAATCAGATATTTTAAGATTATTTTGAACCATTAAATATGGTCAACCATACTTTTAGGGAAGGTAATATTTCTACTGATTCACTAGTTAAAATGGTTTCCCTAGTGAGAATACCATCTTATATTACTATTCTGGATCAAATCCATTTGATAATATGATCTATTCATGGGGAGAGAAATTAGGTCTTCACCATTTTAGTCCCCCATGACATGGTTCCTTTTTTTGGAGGTTTTTTTCTTATTCAAAATAAATAGTTATATTTTATTTAGTTAAACACATGTGCGCTAACTAATATCTTTTTTAGTTCCCTGAAATTTTATCAAAATCATATATTGAAAGAAAATTGGCTCTCATCCATGTTAAAATGGTGTGTGGATTAGATCATATTAATTATTAATTAACCTAATATAATTATTATAAATCTAAACTAAGAAAACAACAAATCCCAATAATTTTAGTTAGTCTACAATAACACTCAACAACCTTTGTCTTTGATGGATCTACTGATATACCCTTAATTGATATTATAGGACCCAAAAATGATTATTTTTTAAAACAATTCACACTTTTCAAACATTAGATATAGTTTCTCATTCATTAGGGTATTTACTAAAATTATCATTTTATTATCATTCTAAAATTTTCTCTTTGAATAGATAATAATATCATCATTAATATTACATTAAATTATCATAGTAATATATAAAGACTTTATTCATTAATTCCATGAATATAATTGAGGAAATAATAAGACAGAATATAATCACTATGTATTTATAGTGTCCATACCTTTTTTTGAAATGCTATCTTAGGTATATCCTCCTTCTTGAACCTCAATTTATGATAGCCAAAATGAAGTTCAATAATGGAAAATTATTGGGCATGATAAATTTTATCAAAGTTGTAATCAATATAAGTAATTTTATACATTTTATTAATTGTAATCATATTATACACCAAAAAATGCATAGTCTCATTGATCCATCTTTATTTTCAACAAAATGATCTAGTTCACCAAATGATCACACACCTTGATGAATGAATCAATTTCCAATGTTTTAGAAGTGTTTCATATTTCCTTACTAAAAATAATTTAGTTTAATTTTATTTGGATTCGTAGAAATTTTTGTTGAACCTTGTTGGGGTTATATTGAGAACCCAAGTACATGTTTAGTGGAAGGCTGGGAAAATATATCAGAAAGAGGTAAAAAAATTCCCAAACTATAAGAATGAGGTCGATTTTAAGTTCCCCTCAAATTATTTGATATATATTACCCTCTTGAATAGGAATAAAAACCCATAAAATGTATTTGGTTTTTTTTGGATGTTCATATTAATCATCACTCTGAAAGATGATCCGATGATGGCTTCTAATATCAATGGTCAGATCCGTTACAAGAAATTTTATGTCAGATTTATTTAGATAAATCTAATCTATGCCTATGATAAAATAATTTTGAACCAAAGGAAGAATTTTTTTTGAAGGAATCACATTCTCAAAGACTCCAACTGTTGAAGAATCATATACATGGAATGTCATCATCTAGAAATTATGGGTTTTCATTTCTAATTCTCTATATAATTATTCCAGTGGCATATTTATACCCATAAAATATTATTTAAGTATGAAATAATGAATAAATATAAATTCAAATAAGACATATGTAGTATGATATTGGATAATAAGTGTACCATTCTCCATGTAATTGTCGCACCCAACATCATAAATAGTAGTCGGATGAGATTTCAATTTATCTCTCATCTTCACATGTTTCGCTCATTATGAAATGTTAGTAACCCTCATATCTGGGATCTTGTTTACATAATTCTAAAACTCCTTACTATTAGCACACTGAATTGTGGGAGGTTTATTCAATGGATCCTTCACATTATTCATTTAATTAACTAATTTTATTCTATAACATCATTGTTCAACCACTCAATAACATTTACTTACAAAATTAAAAACAATCAGTCCCATTAATATAATTTCCTCTATGATTTCATAAACGAATTTAGCATAAATAATATATTTTATTCATATCTCCATGGTCTTAGATTTTACAACGAATCCTATTTTTTATTATTATTAAAACCTATAGAATGATACGTAACAGTGACCACCATTTCCACCTTGATAGAAAATCAAAGAACCTCTTCATTACTAATGAATTCTCTTATGGTTATCACCCTTTCGATACATGGTTACATGATACTTAATAAATTATCATCCTTACTTTATGGACAGATGATAATACTATAATTGTACCTCAAATGTCTTATAAAATATTCCTCATAGGTAGCAAAATATTTTTCATCCATTTTCCTTAGGTCAAGGAACATCTAATCCATCATCACAGAGAAAAAAATAAAGAATAAAATTGATAAAAACAAATACTTTAGGTCATCCAATTCCATGGAGTCAATTTAAATTATTTCTTCATATTATTTATAAGATTCTATGATTGATCCACTCAATCTTCCATCTTTTAGAGATCCAAATTGAAATTTTCATGTCCCAAAATATGGAGAAAATAAAATATATTTTATATGGTTCTGATGCACTTTTAAAAAACTGGTGGATCTAATAAACCTATAAAATAAAGAGTATGTTTCCTCATAAGGGATTCAAATGAATATTTTTATCTATATTGTTCATTTGGATGTCCAACCTGGTTTATAGTCTGTGAATGTGTTGTGGTCATACTAATATGATTTTCTATTACCAATTCCCTAACACTAGGATTCTAAGGAGAAAAAACATTTCATTTTCCTCACACACAAAATTGGCAGGGTTCCGTTGGGATCCATTCATTGACTAAAACTAATAAGCATATAATAAGTAAAAATAATCATCATGGGGAACCTCATATTTATTAAAATTCACTTATAGAATGTATAAATACTAACACCTTTTTTTAATATATGATGAACTAGGTTTGTCAAAATTCATTCAATGTAATTTCATATATAAACCTTTATGATAGTTCATTAAGTGTATGTAAATTCCTATATTATATACCCCACGAGTGTAAAATCATGTGTGCAGAATGGATAATAGTCACGCACCAAGTGATGATCAAGTCTTGATCAATGAATCCTTTATGAGTCATTACCCATATTGTAACACCCTAACCATAGAAGCATCAAGTCGGTGCATTATTTTTATATATTGGAAAGATTACATGGAATCAATGCTCGAACGACTGATTAGTTTAGATTTCTTGGAAAATAGATTACATACATGATATTTAAATTACAATTTCTATCATAAAATATATCATAAATAATCCCGTGAGAACACCATTATTTCCATTGTACAAACGTGCATATAAATAATAATATACATCTTGGAATCCTGGGAAAAGAAAACATAAGAAATGTGTGAGCTCAGATGCTCAGTAAGGATAAACAATATAGAAAATCCATCATAAATAATCATAGAATTTCATAGAATGGTATAAAATTGAAAAACAATCCCTTTAAAAATAAACATCATAATAACATTGAAAATATAAATAAAATAATTCCATTAACAGATTAACACGGATGTTATACTAGTTGAATAACCACATGTAACAGTAATATCTAATCTCATAATGATGGAATGCAATGTGATACATTTTAATCACAAAGTCAAACTCTCGTTCCAAGACCCTAAATATAAATTTTGTCAAGGCCTTATGACAAGACACTAGATTTTCTCATGAGAACTAACTATGAATCGAGTCACTATAGCGGGCCCTGCTCGTCACTTACTATGTCATATTTATTCATCTTATGAAAAGGGTGAAACATAACATAATCAATCGTATTGAAACTAGAATACTAAATGTCAATAATTTAACCATAAACCATGAATGGAATAAAAAAAGCATGTCCACAGATAAACATATCATAACTCATTCAATAAAATATATAATATTGTATTATAATTAATTAACCTCAATCAAGAATAATATCCAGTAAAGGATGTTAACATAGTTGGAACTGATCAGTACAAATCTTTCCGAGATATTTCCCTTTTTCACTAAAATAATTGAATAGTCACACAATTTATAATGGAATTAATTTAATGGAAATTTTTTAATCAAAGTCTCCCATACCACTTTGAATATTTTTAATAGATTTAACATTTTAAAATAATTATGTCTGTATAAATTTATCTTTAAAATCATTTTGAAATAATGGACATTAATTAAATAAAATAAGAACAAATAAATCCTAAAAACATTTAAAATGATGATCTTGTTAAAGATAACCATCCATATAAACTTAAATTATTCCTTTTGAAACATTTTAATGAAATAGGTAAATGGATGATAAATATTTTTTTCTAAATACTTACAAATAAACAATCTCAGATAATAACGAGATTGAGGAATTAACCATTACCTTGAATTTTAAAATGGTAGAGGGTATGTTTAACCTCTTTTATAATGACCATAGTATGTTATTAAATTATACCAAAACCATATTCATATTTATTAAATAGCACTTGATTCATTAATGGATTTATGCTACCCATTTCATAATAATTTTTATGTTATAATAACATTTCGGGTAACAATCGCAATCTTTATCAAATGTGTTTTAACATGTTATGCTTGACTATATAACTTATATCATGATTTAATTGTTTCCAGAATATAAAATATTATCTATGTATCATATGTATTCATTATATAAATATGTATAATATATAGATATATGAAATGGAAAACACCGTTTATGGAGACGGTAGGTCGTACGTAAGCATAAATGAAATTTATGTTTTCATATCATATTGAACGAAAGTAAGTTATTGAGATATATGTATATATATATATATTCACATATTTCCATTATCATTATTATTTCATATATTACATACTTATTAATAATATATATTTTTATAATCACTGTTCAATGGGTAACATGGTAATGAATCTTATCGCGTCGTGGGGATGGTAAGCCGTACGTACACACGACCAATGATATCATTCTATTGACGGAAAAATATTATGTAATTGGATGGTATATTATATATACAGAATCATTGACAAGTTATATTTATTATTTATATCTATTATACTCATTATTATACCCATCCGAATAACGAATTGTTGAATAAAAAGATACACCATGACGTGGAGATGGTAAGACGTATGTACGCATGTATGGTGACATATTCTTTCATATGGTTAATAGAATATTGAATAATATTGTAACATATTTATAATAACATCTCATTTTGTATAAGGTATTAGTGTTATTATTTTTTTATGGAAACAACAAAGAAAGAGGAAGTGGAAGAAGAAAATAACTTTGAAAGATGTGATGAAATAATTATCTATTCTATAGGTTATTATTTTTGATTTGAACAAAAGGGATCCTTAAGTTGTCTTTTTATTCAAATTATATCCACAATCCTTAATTGGGGGTAGTTTGGTGGATATTTGAGTAGGGGTTGGCTGAGAAAAATGGCTCTGGAGGTGTGAATTTTAGAGAAGGGGAAGTACCCTTTTATAAGAGAGGTGAGGGGAAATTTAGGAAAATCATGAAATATTAATTTATTATAAAATCATTTTCCACTTATAATACATTATAATTGGGTTTATTTCTATTATATGGTGCTTAAGGGTCTAAATCATCTCTGCCAATTGGTTTTTGACAAGTTTTGGTCAACATATTGACCTTATCTTTTAACTTTAACTATTAGTTAAATAGTTTATCTTTTACCATGTCTCCTTGTATTTTTATATTACATGGTTAATATAGTTAATATAATATGGGAAGAAAACCTCAAGTGGATAATTAATGACATATCAAACCTTATATAAGTCTTTTGGCTGAATCATATATTTTTTGGAATATTATATATTTTAATAATATATTATTTGTTTTATAAACTCATTAATGTCAATTTTAAAACTATTTATTATTTGGTTTTGGTGGAAGTCATATAAAATTGATTACTTAACAAAAATACATCGAGTCCAATCTAACATGTCATATTCCCCTAGAAAATTCTTGTATTAAATCAAATGTTTCTATTTAAATTTATTTAAATATTCGTAAAATCAATTATTTTATTCATTTAATAATAAGGTAATTACGACATCATCATTGTGCTATAAATAAATTTTATTATTTAATGTCTATAAATTATAAATGAAATAACATGATTTATGAAATCATTTTATACTTATAATTATAATTTATAGTAAAATTTATCTTATGTGTAACCTTATATTAAATATGATTTTGTTAATAAACATTGAATTTAACACTTTTAAATCTTCTGTAAACAAAATATAATAAATGTCCTAATTTGACCCAAAAAGATAAAAGGGACTTAGTTTTGTCCTAATGTTGATTTTCATCGAAATAAAAATATCTAATGGCATTAAGACGTTTTTTTTGGGATAATTTTAATAATTTTAATCATTAATTATCTTATTTACTTTTAGTTGTGGTAAATAAAATTAAAAAGTTACTTTTCACCAAAAAATATTTTCATATTATTTAACCACATTTCACACACTGATGTCAACTGTGTCTTCTAGATTTTAGAAATTAAATTTAAAGATGCATTAAAATTATGTTTTATTCAAATTTACTAATGTTCATTGAAAGTAGGTAATGTGCCTAGGTGGGTAAAAATACATTTTAAAGGTTCATTATAATATTATATAACTAATCTTGTTATAGAATGACACCCATGATAGAAATTGTACTAATATATGTATTATGAATCTATTTTGACATTAATATAAATTTTTAATTAAATATAATTATTTAAACGAAAATGTCAATTTTAATGCACTATGTTGTATATTTCACTATTAAACAAAAATATAATGCTTTCAGAAAAATAATAAAAATTCACCCAATGGTAATTCTGATAATCAGAATTCAAAAATGATTTTAATTTTACAAAATTTAATTTTTAAGAATTTATACAATTAATTTTATTATTTTTCACAATAAGTCATGAAAAGTAGTTCTTTTAAGAAAATATCTTTTCTAAATATTTAAATATTTTATCAAAACACATAAATTTCATTATAAATATATTTTATTTATGGGATATATTTATATATAACATTCAAATTTGATGTGTAACAATTCATATTACAATATTTTATTGATAAATAAATATATCCTTTAAATATTTATAATACTAATGTGTTTTTTCATAGAAACCTAATTTTTGTATAATAGAAGACAAGTCATTATTGCATACAATATAAGCTATTAATTTATTTTAAAGATATAACTTACTAGGGAATATTTTTGTATTACACTCTCCCCTCCTTCAATAAATTGCTTCCTCAGAATTTTAAATTCTTTTTAGAAAATAATTTTTTGAAATTTTAAAATTAAATTGTGGAAAACTCACTTCTGAAATAGGTTTAATAAAATTAAGTCTTAATAAGATAGAAAGGGAAATGAAAATGTCACCACCAAATTAGGATTTAGAAAAAAAGATCATTGGTGGAAATTAGAAAAACATTTCTTGAGGAAAAACATTAATATTTATAGGGAATGATTGAGGTCATCAACCACAAACAAGTGAACCATAAATATAAAAACAAGAGACTCAAAGCCATCAATATATGATGATTTAAAGCATCATTTATTCAATAAAACATAAGCGATTAGGATAACATATTATTTAGATTCATATTTTTAAGAGGAGATATTAATTTAGTATCAAGATAAGTACTCAAAAAAACACAATTGATTTCATTACCTTTCATAATCACAATCTCATCAATTGGTTGTTCTTCGATCTTTTTTAACATCATAACTTACACTAGGAAATGAATGTTCAAGAAAATGTTTTTTTAATCCTAATGGATTTTGATAATTCTTAAGGTCCTCATGTATTCCCTTAGTTCTCTGAATGTTTATTGAAAAAAAGGATAGGTCAACGTATCAAAAAACTTTGACTTTATCCTCATACAAAAAAATTAAGTGGTCAACTTACTCAATTACAACTTTTAGTTATATCCAAAATACTTATGTCTAAACTCACAGTCAAAAAATTGATAAGGTCAACATAACATAATGACGATCTACATGTGAATAACATTATTATGTATTTTTTTAAACATGGTAACAACCTGAATTACCACACAACCTAATTTCAATATCAATGTACTTCTTTATTCTTTTGGTAAAACACAGAATACTGGATATAATACTTAAATCCATAAATGCTATAAACTCCAACTATGATTGAATATTCAAATCATTAATCATTTTCACGGTAGTTATTAATATACTATATAATCTTTCCAAATCAATCATATCTTATTCCAAAATCACTAAGTCATTATCATAACCACATTATAGTTTATCTTTTATCAAACCATGTATTTTCCAAAACGTTTGAATTTCTATTGAGTCACTTTTCATAGAACCGTGTATCCTAAATCAATCTATGAAAATTTTTTGTAGTACAATCCTTATTTGTCTCCAAAATTTATATAACAATTACATCATTGATACAACAATCAAATGAAATTATTATTTAATATCAAAATAAGAAAACTATTCATTCCTCTATGTAACACCCCGAGCTTCCACGATACGCTTCTCATTCAATAATGCAATAGCTTGCATTGTACGCAACTTCGAGTTCTAAAACACCGTGACTAATCAAAGTAGCCGTTATGAATAGTAATAACCACTTTTTAAAATTATAGAATTTTTATATTTCAAAATGGACTTCATTTTTGAATTCGTAATATTGAAATTATCCTAAGTTGAATTTTTTGTAACTTTCTGAGAACTTCCAATTTTTTTATGAGTAGTGAAAAATACTTAAAACAACTTTTTTAATCAAAATAATTTATTGTGATAAATTATACTATTTAGTGGTTTTAAAGTATAATTAGAATATATTTTTACCATTTTATCCAATGGTGGTCATTAGAATTAATTTAACATTGAAATTGGACATAAACAATTGCCGATCTTTTGATATAAATTGTTTCTTAAAAACACGCTATTTGTTGTGACAGCGGGAATTAATTATAAAATTAATTAATGCAACTTAAATGTTTGGAATTTTGTAAAATAGACATCATTTTTGAATTCGGAATATCAATTATAGCTTAGGGTGAAATTTTGGCATTGTTCTGAAAAACTTCAATTTTTGATGAATAGTGAAACCACTAAGTAGTAGTTAAATAACTGATTTTTCGTTTAAATGAAATATTACCACTTATGTGATTTAATTTTCAAAAATCCGACATACATGGTTGTCATTAAGAAGTAAAATGTGGTTCAATGAGATTAAAATAATTTTTTGGTGAATAGAAACTTTTAAGTTCTTAATCGCGATTAGAGGTAATTAGTGTAGTTTAAGGTACAAATAATGTTTTAATAATATGATATGAGAATGAAACTTGTCCTACTCCTATTGGATGAGTCATGGCCGACCAAGACAACCCATGGGTCAACTTGGGGACCCCATGGAGCCACTTTAGTTGGAAAATGACATTAATATATATTTATTTCATGTTAAAATTAAATTGATACAAACATTAGTTGTTTTACTAAAACAATTCTTAAGTTGGGTTACAGAAGTTCAAATTTTGACTATAAATATTCATTAGAAAGCTAAAAAGATTTACTACATCATAGTATTTTTTTTATAATATTTAGACCTTAAATAAATTAAATTATTTATGACATCATTATGATGCAGCGATGACCTCATTATTTAACGATTTAAATGAAATGAGAAGATAATGAAAAATCCAAGGCTTAAACTTGTCCAAAGCCTATTGGATGAAGAGATTTCTAACCCTTATCACCTTAGCCACGAATTATATAAGTTTGGGACCTTTAGAATCCGAAAATCATTGTATAATAATGTAACATTTCAATCTTTCCAAAAGAGCCCCTCCTCTCCACTTATAAAAGGCCCCCACCTCTCCCACCTTATTCACACATTCAAGCCATTTGGCTCGGCCAACCTCTGCCCAAATACTCTCCCAACTTCTCCCTATTACTCCTAGAAGCCTAACATTGGGCAGAACTCTTCTCAAGGAAGCCTTAGGCTCAAATCAAAAAGAGTTACCCGATTTTTAGGTAATGTCTTCTCTAATGTTGTTTTGTTTTGTTTTTCTTCTCCAACCCCCTAAACTCTTTTTATTCATTTCTTTTGTAACAACACCAGTATCCTCAATATACTAGGATGTTTTTATAAGAAGTATTAGAGCTACACTTACACACACCTACATATAATGGTTA
Organism: Viscum album; assembly: GCA_963277665.1. NCBI lineage: Eukaryota > Viridiplantae > Streptophyta > Magnoliopsida > Santalales > Viscaceae > Viscum > Viscum album. The sequence continues at coordinate 568,022,418 of OY728126.1, read as the reverse complement.
CAGAACATACGGTTTCTGTGGATGGCGAATTTCTGCCTCACGAAACGATGATTGTTCAACACTCATATAACACCTTCAAAGGTGGCCATTAAGATGTCACTATTTTTATATATGATATATAATATTTTATGTTTTACTTATGCTTCTGTATTTATCATTTATGGAATACTTTATGATTTCCATAATGGGTAAAACGCGATAATTTCATTTTAGGAAGTGCGGACTACCGCCCCCTCAAAGTGATTTGAATCGTTAATGCCATATTTGGGATGTATAAAGGATGGAGTAAATGGTATTATACACTATATTATACTGGAATTATATTATACATTTATATCATTATGATTTAGTTCCATTAAATATGAAATTGAAATGAAAGTAGCGTTCATGCGTACGTACGGCTTACCGTCTCCATGAACGGTGCATTTCATTTCTTACCTCTAAATGTTACGTGACATTATGAATGAATGTATATACTGTATATTTGATATATATGATATCTAAATCATGAATATAATTCTGGATATAATGGATATTTCACCACACAAACAACTTGTAATTATAAGAAGTTTATTTTTGACTCAAGTACCAAAGATCGACAAAACCACCGTTATTAACTTAAATAATTACATAATGTTCATATCATTGTAATAAGTGATATAAAAAGGATAATGAAATTGAAAATGGTTCTTAATAATGTATATATTAACTCTAGTTTATTATTCAGGAGGTTAAAGAACGGTTGAGTCAACTCAGACACGAGGTAAGGGAATTTCTTAACCCAACTTCCATTCTTTGGGTTAATCTCCTACTTTCAAATTATGTCATGATATTATTATGTCCTATTTTGTATTTTTAAGTTCTTTATGTGTAACTATAGTGAATACACATAATAGATATATTTTATTTTAAAAATGATCTTTTTAAGGACTTCGTCTCAATCTCCTTTCATTGAGGCATATTTGGTTTTATACACAAATTTCTTTTATACGGTGTATAAACCCCTTTGACTTTTACATTTATTCAAAAGGAATCTTTTTTATACGAAGCGTTTTGCTAAATGACAAAAGGGAATGTTTTTCCGTACTTATGCGGCGACAATGACTTCTCTGCCGCCGCGACCATTATTTGAGTTTCGGCTTCCTCTACAAGCCATCATTTTTTTTAATGAAAAATAAATACGAAGTTTTAACTTTCTTTTATGTTGGTATTGAAAGTGGTTTTGAAAGCGTTTTTATTATAACAATGTGTTGTATTGATATCTTGTGATTGAAATGTGGAAATTTTATGTTTCCTTTATGCATGTTTTATGTGATATGATTATGTTATGGTTTATGATATGTTTAAACCTATTCATATGAGGAATGTATTGGACTTAATAAGTGACAGGTGGAGCCCGCTATAGCTCCTCGATGCATTGGTAGGTCTCATGAGACAACTAGACGTGGAATTGGCCGAGGCCCTTTCCCAATTTGATTTATGGTTTTGGCCGAGGCCTTAATCATTTTAGACGTCTTGGCCGAGGCCTTGACAAAATGTTTCAGAATGTCTGGAATTATACATTCCCTCATTATGAAAGTGGTTATTGATATTGCATGTGATTATTGGACCAGTAGAATATCCATGTGAAGAAGTGAATGGAATTATCTCATTTTACTTTTTCCATATTATGTTGAAGTTCAAGTTTAAAAGGCTTTTTTTAGTTATAAATTGCCTTAAATGTTAATGTTTATTTATGAAAGCTTCCGCATTATTGTTATCCTTACTGTGCATCTGAGCTCATCCCTTTCATTGTTTTAATATTTTCCAGTATGTGAAGAAGTATTTTATGAATGACCTACAGGGATTATCAGAAAGGGATATGAGAGTGGAATATGGAGACTTTGTTATTGTAGTTTTTCACTTTATGATGTAATGTAACGTTTACGAATGTATCTAGTGTTTCCAAGGCTACTAAACTAATCGGTCTTTCGAGACTTGATCTTTTGTGATCATGCCAATGCTACGAAGTAATGCACCGACTCTGGGTAGCTGGGGTCAGGGCGTTACAGTTGGTATCAGAGGCAGTTTAGTACTAACCTTGGAAGCTAGATTTAGATAAACTCTGATTAGAGCACATAGCCCGAAGATAGACTTTGAGGATTAGTATTGAAGAACTTCCTAAAATTTTGGTATTATAGAGATTTTGTGAGTTTCCGAGCAATACATCCATGTCTGGATACGAGCAAGTAGAGGCGGCTCTGGCACAGATGTACCTAGGGGTAAAACCCGAAAACACCGCTTTGAGCTAGACTCGAACGGGAACTGGTGCACGACAACGGGCCTTGCTGCACTCTTGGTTACGACACTCCCGGGGGATATGCTTTGGATAATTCTCATTTTCTTTACAAATCATTATGAAGGGTTTATGAGTATATACTTCCTCAAAGAAAACATTTTTATGATTATGGATTATATCTATAAATAGTTCAATTTATGTTAAGTATTTTATAAGTATGGAATTATGTATTTTGATTCATAAACTAATCTAGTTTATGCCATTGTATAGAAATGGCGCCTAGTGGAAGGAATGGAAACCGTATCAATGCACGCACTCCGTGTAGGGATTTCCCTCCTACTCAATATAATTATTGTGGATCTGGAGATACAACTAGTGCTGATCAACTTATTACCATACTGGGACAACTCACTCAGGTTATGAATAATAACCTTACTCGTATGGAGCACCCTGATCCGCAACGAGGAGGATCAATGCTAGACCGTTTCATGAGGCAACAACCACCAACCTTCAATGGGAGTACAAATCCTATAGTAGATGAGCAATGGATAAATTCCTTAGAGAAAATATTCTATGCCTTGGGGAGTAGTGAAAGGGAGAAGGTTGTTATGGCAGTTTACCGCCTCACTGGAGATGCCGATCAGTGGTGGTCGCTGATTCAAAACACAAAGGAAGATGATGACGTATCGAATATGGAATGGAGGGAGTTCAAAGAGCTTTTCTTAGAAAAATACTTTCCTCGTGACCATCGAGCAGATATGGAAAGGCAATTTCTGATTCTGAGGCAGAAGGAGGATGAGAATGTCGCAAAGTATGAGGCTAACTTTACAAGGTTATCGAGGCATGCTTTCGATTATATACGTAACCCAAGGAGTAATATTGATCGTTTCTTTGATGGGTTAAAACCATTTCTCCGTCGAGCTTTAGTATCACAATCCTTCTCATCATACGAAGATATTGTCTTGTGTGCTATAAAGACAGAAAAGGAATTCTCTAAGTCTTATGACAACAAAGTAAAGCAAGAGGAGAAGAGAACGGTGGAACAAGAGACAGATAAAGGGAAAAAGGGAAAGAAGGATTTTCCATTATGTGATAATTGTGGGAAGAATCACCCTGGTACGTGCCTAAAAGGAATGAGAGTTTGTTATAAACGTGGAGAAAAGGGTTACCAGGCTCGTGATTGCAAGGGAAAGAAAGAGGCTGTCAAAGTTGAATGCTACAATTGTAGGGAAATGGGGAATTATGCAAATGAATGTCCTAAGCGTCAGGGAAACTTACCTCAGAAAAGGCCAAGGGATCAAGGACAATCTTATGCTGTTACTACAGTTGAAGAGGAATAATTAATGTATTGGTGCTTTTGGACTCAAGGATTATATTCTGGTTATAATAATAATGTGATATATATATATGGATTGTAATACAGTACTTTTTGATTTTAGTAAGGTTTTAATATGATTAAGGTAATAATATTTTTAGTATGTGACAATAAGAGAAACTTTTCTTTGCATGGGGAATCTGATAAATTGATTTTGGAATTAAGAGACCTTTTAGAGAAAGTCTGGACAGAGGTATTTTGGTTAACTATAAAGTTTGGAGTGGATTAAGTTGATCTTTGGATATGTAATGTTTAAGGTTAAAAAATTTATGAAGATTATTTTTGGAATATTATGATACTATAGTTTTAGGAAAAGGAAAACCTGCAGGGTGGGGAATAACCCGTCGCGTCAGACAATGCTGCAGGAATCGAACCCACAACCATAGTGCAACAAGCCTTTATTTCCTACCACTAGCCTACAGGAAGTCCCTGGTTATTACAAAATAATTTTACTAATCTAAATGGTATGTGTTAACATTTGGAACCTTATACAATTAGGATAAATAGAATATTTTTGAGTTCCGTTACCATTTGGAGTAAAAGTTGGGTTTGTGGTAAAAATTTATTAACGAATGAAAGTATACATAACAAGTATGTATATTCCCTTATGTTCTTAGTAAATATCCTAAATAAATTCCTCAACATTATAAAAGGTAACATAAAACAAAAATGTTGTCGGTTAACTTTTCCAACTGGGGATTCAATGACCGTTTAACCAATCACAAGTTTGTGATTTTCTTGTGGTTAAACGTTCTCCTAATCCTGTTTTCTATAACTCTCCATCAAACCTTGATGGTTTGTTTCTCCTCCATATCCATATTTTCATAGAATCCTAGAATGGGCTATATCGGGTGACCTTTGTACTTATCTTGCTTTCTTTTAATGTTATATATTTATTAACCTTATTTCCGATGTGGGTTTTCCTCAAAGGTATTTTCTCTTTTCAACCTTTTATTTTCAAAGAAAAATTTCAAATTGCGAGGACGCAATTTATTGAAGGAGGGGAGAATGTAACACCCCGAGCTTCCACGATACGCTTCTCATTCAATAATGCAATAACTTGCATTGTACGCAACTTCGAGTTCTAAAACACCGCGACTAATCAAAGTAGCCATTATGAATAGTAATAACCACTTTTTAAAATTATAGAAATTTCATATTTCAAAATGGACTTCATTTTTGAATTCGTAATATTGAAATTATCCTAAGTTGAATTTTTTGTAACTTTCTGAGAACTTCCAATTTTGTTATGAATAGTGAAAAATACTTAAAACAATTTTTTTAATCAAAATAATTTATTGTGATAAATTATACTATTTATTGGTTTTAAAGTATAATTAGAATATATTTTTACCATTTTATCCAATGTTGGTCATTAGAATTAATTTAACATTGAAATTGGACATAAACAATTGCCGATCTTTTGATACAAATTGTTTCTTAAAAACACGCTATTTGTTGTGACAGCGGGAATTAATTATAAAATTAATTAATGAAACTTATATGTTTGGAATTTTTTAAAATAGACATCATTTTTGAATTCGGAATATCAATTATAGCTTAGGGTGAAATTTTGGCATTGTTCTGAAAAACTTCAATTTTTGATGAATAGTGAAACCACTAAGTGGTAGTTAAATAACTGATTTTTCGTTTAAATGAAATATTACCACTTCTGTGATTTAATTTTCAAAAATCCGACATACATGGTTGTCATTAAGAAGTAAAATGTGGTTCAATGATATTAAAATAATTTTTTGGTGAATAGTAACTTTTAAGTTCTTAATCGCGATTAGAGGTAATTAGTGTAGTTTAAGGTACAAATAATGTTTTAATAATATGAGATGAACATGACAGTTGTCCTACTCCTATTGGATGAGTCATGGCTGACCAAGACAACCCATGGGTCAACTTGGGGACCCCATGGAGCCACTTTAGTTGGAAAATGATATTAATATATATTTATTTCATGTTAAAATTAAATTGATACAAACATGAGTTGTTTTACTAAAACAATTTATATGTGGGGTTACAGAAGTCGAAATTTTGACTATAAATATTCATTAGAAAGCTAAAAAGATTTACTACATCATAGTAGTTTTTTTAGAATTTTTAGACATTAAATAAACTAAATTATTTATGACATCATTATGATGCAGCGATGACCTCATTATTTAACGATTTAAATAAAATGAGAAGATAATGCAAATTCCAAGGCTTAAACTTGTCCAAAGCCTATTTTATGAAGATATTTCGAACCCTTATCACCTTAGCCACGAATTATATATGTGTGGGACCTTTAGAATCCGAAAATCATTGTATAATAATGTAACATTTCAATCTTTCCAAAAGATCCCCTCCTCTCCACTTATAAAAGGACCCCACCTATCCCGCCTTATTCACACATTCAAGCCATTTGGCTCGGCCATCCTCTGCCCAAATACTCTCCAAACTTCCCCCTATTACTCCTAGAAGCCTAACTTTGGGCAGAACTCTTCTCAAGGAAGCCTTAGGCTCAAAGCAAAAAGAGTTACCCGATTTTGAGGTAATGTCTTCTCTAATGTTGTTTTGTTTTGTTTTTCTTCTCCAACCCCCTAAACTCTTTTTATTCATTTCTTTTGTAACAACAACAGTATCCTCAATATACTAGGATGTTTTTATAAGAAGTATTAGAGCTACACTTACACACACCTACATCTAATGGTTACAGAACATACGGTTTCTGTGGATGGCGAATTTCTGCCTCACGAAACGATGATTGTTCAACACTCATATAACACCTTCAAAGGTGGCCATTAAGATGTCACTATTTTTATATATGATATATAATATTTTATGTTTTACTTATGCTTCTATATTTCTCATTTATGGAATACTTTATGATTTCCATTATGGGTAAAACGCGATAATTTCATTTTAGGAAGTGCGGACTACCGCCCCCTCAAAGTGATTTGAATCGTTAATGCCATATTTGGGATGTATAAAGGATGGAGTAAATGGTATTATACACTATATTATACTGGAATTATATTATACATTTATATCATTATGATTTAGTTCCATTAAATATGAAATTGAAATGAAAGTAGCGTTCATGCGTACGTACGGCTTACCGTCTCCATGAACGGTGCATTTCATTTCTTACCTATAAATGTTACGTGACATTATGAATGAATGTATATACTGTATATTTGATATATATGATATCTAAATCATGAATATAATTCTGGATATAATGGATATTTAACCACACGAACAACTTGTAATTATAAGAAGTTAATTTTTGACTCAAGTACCAAAGATCAACAAAACCACCGTTATTAACTTAAATAATTACATAATGTTCATATCATTGTAATAAGTGATATAAAAAGGATAATGAAATTGAAAATGGTTCTTAATAATGTATATATTAACTCTAGTTTATTATTCAGGAGGTTAAAGAACGGTTGAGTCAACTCAGACACGAGGTAAGGGAATTTCTTAACCCAACTTCCATTCTTTGGGTTAATCTCCTACTTTCAAATTATGTCATGATATTATTATGTCATATTTTGTATTTTTACGTTCTTTATGTGTAACTATAGTGAATACACATAATAGATATATTTTATTTTAAAAATGATTTTTTTAAGGACTTCGTCTCAATCTCCTTTCATTGAGGCATATTTGGTTTTATACACAAATTTCTTTTATACGGTGTATAAACCCCTTTGACTTTTACATTTATTCAAAAGGAATCTTTTTTATACGAAGTGTTTTTCTAAATGAAAAAAGGGAATGTTTTTCCGTACTTATGCGGTGACAATGACTTCTCCGCCGTCGTGACCATTATTTGAGTTTCGGCTTCCTCTACAAGCCATTGTTTTTTTAATGAAAAATAAATACGAAGTTTTAACTTTCTTTTATGTTGGTATTGAAAATTGTTTTGAAAGCGTTTTTATTATAACAATGTGTTGTATTGATATCTTGTGATTGAAATGTGGAAATGTTATGTTTCCTTTATGCATGTTTTATGTGATATGATTATGTTATGGTTTATGATATGTTTAAACCTATTCATATGAGGAATGTATTGGACTTAATATGTGACGGGTGGAGCCCGCTATAGCTCCTCGATGCATCGGTAGGTCTCATGAGACAACTAGACGTGGAATTGTCCGAGGCCCTTTCCCAATTTGATTTATGGTTTTGGATGAGGCCTTAATCATTTTAGACGTCTTGGCCGAGGCCTTGACAAAATGTTTCAGAATGTCTGGCATTATACATTCCCTCATTATGAAAGTGGTTATTGATATTGCATGTGATTATTGGACCAGTAGAATATCAATGTGAAGAAGTGAATGGAATTATCTCATTTTACTTTTTCCATATTATGTTGAAGTTCAAGTTTAAAAGGCTTTTCTTTTAGTTATACATTGCCTTAAATGTTAATGTTTATTTATGAAAGTTACTGCATTATTTTTATCCTTAATGTGCATCTGAGCTCATCCCTTTCAATGTTTTAATATTTTCCAGGATGTGAAGAAGTATTTTATGAATGACCTGCAGGGATTGTCAGAAGAGGATATGAGAGTGGACTATGGAGACTTTGTTATTGTAGTTTTTCATTTTATGATGTAATGTAACGTTTACGAATGTATCTAGTGTTTCCAAGGCTACTAAACTAATCGGTCTTTCGAGACTTGATCTTTTGTGATCATGCCAATGCTACGAAGTAATGCACCGACTCTGGGTAGCTGGGTTCGGGGCGTTACAGTTGGTATCAGAGGCAGTTTAGTACTAACCTTGGAAGCTAGATTTAGATAAACTCTGATTAGAGCACATAGCCCGAAGATAGACTTTGAAGATTAGTATTGAAGAACTTCCTAAAATTTTGGTATTATAGAGATTTTGTGAGTTTTCCGAGTAATACATCCTTGTCTGGATACGAGCAAGTAGAGGCGGCTCTGGCACAGATGTACCTAGGGGTAAAACCCGAAAACACCGCTTTGAGCTAGACTTGAACGGGAACTGGTGCACGACAACGGGCCTTGCTGCACTCTTGGTTACGACACTCCCGGGGGATATGCTTTGGATAATTCTCATTTTCTTTACAAATCATTATGAAGGGTTTATGAGTATATACTTCCTCAAAGAAAACATTTTTATGATTATGGATTATATCCATAAATAGCTCAATTTATGTTAAGTATTTTATAAGTATGGAATTATGTATTTTGATTTATAAACTAATCTAGTTTATGCCATTGTATAGAAATGGCGCCTAGTGGAAGGAATGGAAACCGTATCAATGCACGCACTCCGTGTAGGGATTTCCCTCCTGCTCAATATAATTATTGTGGATCTGGAGATACAACTAGTGCTGATCAACTTATTACCATACTGGGACAACTCAATCAGGTTATGAATAATAACCTTACTCGTATAGAGCACCCTGATCCGCAACGTGGAGGATCAATGCTAGACCGTTTCATGAGGCCACAACCACCAACCTTAAATGGGAGTACAAATCTTATAGTAGCTGAGCAATGGATAAATTCCTTAGAGAAAATATTCCATGCCTTGGGGAGTAGTGAAAGGGAGAAGGTTGTTATGGCAGTTTACCGCCTCACTGGAGATGCCGATCAGTGGTGGTCGCTGATTCAAAACACAAAGGAAGATGATGACGTATCAAATATGGAATGGAGGGAGTTCAAAGATCTTTTCTTATAAAAATACTTTCCTCGTGACCATCGAGCAGATATGGAAATGCAATTTCTGAGTCTGAGGCAGAAGGAGGATGAGAATGTCGCAAAGTATGAGGCTAACTTTACAAGGTTAGCGAGGCATGCTTCTGATTATATACGTAACCCAAGGAGTAAGATTGATCGTTTCTTTGATGGGTTAAAACCATTTATCCGTCGAGCTTTAGTATCACAATCCTTCTCATCATACGAAGATATTGTCTCGTGTGCTATAAAGACAGAAAAGGAATTCTCTATGTCTTATGACAACAAAGTAAAGCAAGAGAAGAAGAGAACGGTGGAACAAGAGACAGATAAAGGGAAAAAGGGAAAGAAGGATTTTCCATTATGTGATAATTGTGGGAAGAATCACCCTGGTACGTGCCTAAAAGGAATGAGAGTTTGTAATAAATGTGGAGAAAAGGGTCACCAGGCTCGTGATTGCAAGGGAAAGAAAGAGGCTGTCAAAGTTGAATGCTACAATTGTAGGGAAATGGGGCATTATGCAAATGAATGTCCTAAGCGTCAGGGAAACTTACCTCAGAAAAGGCCAAGGGATCAAGGACAATCTTATACTGTTACTACAGTTGAAGCGGAATAATTAATGTATTGGTGCTTTTGGACTCAAGGATTATATTCTGGTTATAAGAATAATGTGATATATATATATATGGATTGTACTACAATACTTTTTGATTTTAGTAAGGTTTTAATATGATTAAGGTAATAATATTTTTAGTATGTGACAATAAGAGAAACTTTTCTTTGTTTGGGGAATCTGATAAATTGATTTTGGAATTAAGAGACCTTTTAGAGAAAGTCTGGACAGAGGTATTTTGGATAACTATAAAGGTTGGAGTGGATTAAGTTGATCTTTGGATAAGTAATGTTTAAGGTTAAAAAATTTATGAAGATTATTTTTGGAATATTATGATACTATAGTTTTAGGAAAAGGACAACCTCCAGGGTGGGGAATAACCCGTCGCGTCAGACAAAGATGCAGGAATCGAACCCACAACCATAGTGCAACAAGCCTTTATTTCCTACCACTAGCCTACAGGAAGTCCCTGGTTATTACAAAATAATTTTACTAATCTAAATGGTATGTGTTAACATTTGGAACCTTATACAATTAGGATAAATAGAATATTTTTGAGTTCCGTTACCATTTGGAGTAAAAGTTGGGTTTGTGGTAAAAATTTATTAACGAATGAAAGTATACATAACAAGTATGTATATTCCCTTATGTTCTTAGTAAATCTCCTAAATAAATTCCTCATCATTATAAAAGGTAACTTAAAACAAAAATGTTGTCGGTTAACTTTTCCAACTGGGGATTCAATGACCGTTTAACCAATCACAAGTTTGTGATTTTCTTGTGGTTAAACTTTCTCCTAATCCTGTTTTCTATAACTCTCCATCAGACCTTGATGGTTTGTTTCTCCTCCATATCCATATTTTCATAGAATCCTAGAATGGGCTATATCGGGTGACCTTTGTACTTATCTTGCTTTCTTTTAATGTTATATATTTATTAACCTTATTTCCGATGTGGGTTTTCCTCAAAGGTATTTTCTCTTTTCAACCTTTTATTTTCAAAGAAAAATTTCAAATTGCGAGGACGCAATTTATTGAAGGAGGGGAGAATGTAACACCCCGAGCTTCCACGATACGCTTCTCATTCAATAATGCAATAGCTTGCATTGTACGCAACTTCGAGTTCTAAAACACCGCGACTAATCAAAGTAGCCATTATGAATAGTAATAACCACTTTTTAAAATTATAGAAATTTTATATTTCAAAATGGACTTCATTTTTGAATTCGTAATATTGAAATTATCCTAAGTTGAATGTTTTGTAACTTTCTGAGAACTTCCAATTTTTTTATGAATAGTGAAAAATACTTAAAACAATTTTTTTAATCAAAATAATTTATTGTGATAAATTATACTATTTATTGGTTTTAAAGTATAATTAGAATATATTTTTACAATTTTATCCAATGGTGGTCATTAGAATTAATTTAACATTGAAATTGGACATAAACAATTGCCGATCTTTTGATATAAATTGTTTCTTAAAAACACGCTATTTGTTGTGACAGCGGGAATTAATTATAAAATTAATTAATGAAACTTATATGTTTGGAATTTTTTAAAATAGACATCATTTTTGAATTCGGAATATCAATTATATCTTAGGGTGAAATTTTGGCATTGTTCTGAAAAACTTCAATTTTTGATGAATAGTGAAACCACTAAGTGGTAGTTAAATAACTGATTTTTCGTTTAAATGAAATATTACCACTTTTGTGATTTAATTTTCAAAAATCCGACATACATGGTTGTCATTAAGAAGTAAAATGTCGTTCAATGAGATTAAAATAATTTTTTGGTGAATAGTAACTTTTAAGTTCTTAATCACGATTAAAGGTAATTAGTGTAGTTTAAGGTACAAATAATGTTTTAATAATATGAGATGAGCATGAAACTTGTCCTACTCCTATTGGATGAGTCATGGCCGACCAAGACAACCCATGGGTCAACTTGGGGACCCCATGGAGCCACTTTAGTTGGAAAATGACATTAATATATATTTATTTCATGTTAAAATTAAATTGATACAAACATGAGTTGTTTTACTAAAACAATTTATATGTGGGGTTACAGAAGTCTAAATTTTGACTATAAATATTCATTAGAAAGATAAAAAGATTTACTACATCATAGTATTTTTTTTATAATTTTTAGACATTAAATAAAGTAAATTATTTATGACATCATTATGATGCAGCGATGACCTCATTATTTAACGATTTAAATAAAATGAGAAGATAATGCAAATTCCAAGGCTTACACTTGTCCAAAGCCTATTGGATGAAGAGATTTCGAACCCTTATCACCTTAGCCACGAATTATATAAGTGTGGGACTTTAGAATCCGAAAATCATTGTATAATAATGTAACATTTCAATCTTTCTAAAAGAGCCCCTCCTCTCCACTTATAAAAGGCCCCCACCTCTCCCACCTTATTCACACATTCAAGCCATTTGGCTTGGCCAACCTCTGCCCAAATACTCTCCCAACTTCCCCCTATTACTCCTAGAAGCCTCACTTTGGGCAGAACTCTTCTCAAGGAAGCCTTAGGCTCAAATCAAAAAGAGTTACCCGATTTTGAGGTAATGTCTTCTCTAATGTTGTTTTGTTTTGTTTTTCTTCTCCAACCCCATAAACTCTTTTTATTAATTTCTTTTGTAACAACACCAGTATCCTCAATATACTAGGATGTTTTTATAAGAAGGATTAGAGCTACACTTACACACACCTACATCTAATGGTTACAGAACATACGGTTTCTGTGGATGGCGAATTTCTGCCTCACGAAACGACGATTGTTCAACACTCATATAACACCTTCAAAGGTTGCCATTAAGAGGTCACTATTTTTATATATGATATATAATATTTTATGTTTTACTTATGCTTCTGTATTTCTCATTTATGGAATACTTTATGATTTCCATTATGGGTAAACGCGATAATTTCATTTTAGGAAGTGCGGACTACCGCCCCCTCAAAGTGATTTGAATCGTTAATGCCATATTTGGGATGTATAAAGGATGGAGTAAATGGTATTATACACTATATTATACTGGAATTATATTATACATTTATATCATTATGATTTAGTTCCATTAAATATGAAATTGAAATGAAAGTAGCGTTCATGCGTACGTACGGCTTACCGTCTCCATGAACGGTGCATTTCATTTCTTACCTCTAAATGTTACGTGACATTATGAATGAATGTATATACTGTATATTTGATATATATGATATCTAAATCATGAATATAATTCTGGATATAATGGATATTTAACCACACGAACAACTTGTAATTATAAGAAGTTTATTTTTGACTCAAGTACCAAAGATCGACAAAACCACCATTATTAACTTAAATAATTACATAATGTTCATATCATTGTAATAAGTGATATAAAAAGGATAAAGAAATTGAAAATGGTTCTTAATAATGTATATATTAACTCTAGTTTATTATTCAGGAGGTTAAAGAACGGTTGAGTCAACTCAGACACGAGGTAAGGGAATTTCTTAACCCAACTTCCATTCTTTGGGTTAATCTCCTACTTTCAAATTATGTCATGATATTATTATGTCCTATTTTGTATTTTTACGTTCTTTATGTGTAACTATAGTGAATACACATAATAGATATATTTTATTTTAAAAATGATATTTTTAAGGACTTCGTCTCAATCTCCTTTCATTGAGGCATATTTGGTTTTATACACAAATTTCTTTTATACGGTGTATAAACCCCTTTGACTTTTACATTTATTCAAAAGGAATCTTTTTTATACGAAGCGTTTTGCTAAATGACAAAAGGGAATGTTTTTCTGTACTTATGCGGTGACAACGACTTCTCCGCCGCCGTGACCATTATTTGAGTTTCGGCTTCCTCTACAAGCCATCATTTTTTTTAATGAAAAATAAATACGAAGTTTTAACTTTCTTTTATGTTGGTATTGAAAATGGTTTTGAAAGAGTTTTTATTATAACAATGTGTTGTATTGATATCGTGTGATTGAAATGTGGAAATGTTATGTTTCCTTTATGCATGTTTTATGTGATATGATTATGTTATGGTTTATGATATGTTTAAACCTATTCATATGAGGAATGTATTGGACTTAATAAGTGAAGGGTGGAGCCCGCTATAGCTCCTCGATGCATCGGTAGGTATCATGAGACAACTAGACCTGGAATTGGCCGAGGCCCTTTCCCAATTTGATTTATGGTTTTGGCCGAGGCCTTAATCATTTTAGACGTCTTGGCCGAGGCCTTGACAAAATGTTTCAGAATGTCTGGCATTATACATTCCCTCATTATGAAAGTGGTTATTGATATTGCATGTGATTATTGGACCAGTAGAATATCCATGTGAAGAAGTGAATGGAATTATCTCATTTTACTTTTTCCATATTATGTTGAAGTTCAAGTTAAAAAGGCTTTTGTTTTAGTTATACATTGCCTTAAATGTTAATGTTTATTTATGAAAGCTTCCGCATTATTGTTATCCTTACTGAGCATCTGAGCTCATCCCTTTCAATGTTTTAATATTTTCCAGGATGTGAAGAAGTATTTTATGAATGACCTGCAGGGATTGTCAGAAGAGGATATGAGAGTGGACTATGGAGACTTTGTTATTGTAGTTTTTCACTTTATGATGTAATGTAACGTTTACGAATGTATCTAGTGTTTCCAAGGCTACTAAACTAATCGGTCTTTCGAGACTTGATCTTTTGTGATCATGCCAATGCTACGAAGTAATGCACCGACTCTGGGTAGCTGGGGTCGGGGCGTTACACTCTACATCTGTGGTAGTATCATAACATGATTATTTTCCAATAGCACCATTTTGGTCATTCACTGATGATTTGGAAATTCATTTGTATAGTGTCCCAACTCATTCCAGATGAAACATTGTACATTTGAATCATTTTTTTACATTTGAAATCATGAACGCGAGGTCCTTTTTCACATTACATATAATATACTCTAATTACCGTAAAGCATTAACCAAGGTGATTCTTTAAATAGTTATCACATGTGGGAAAATCTTTATTTCCCTTTTTCCCTTTGTCCATTTTTTTCATCCCCTTTTTTTCTTTCTTCACTTCAATGACTTAGGACTCATAAAATTCATTAGTTATATATGATATTATTTCATCATATGATGTGGATACATGGGAGTCAATTTTCCTTCTAAATGATGTCTTAAGACCATGAATGATATGATCCTTCTTACTCTATGGATAATGTGTATTGCTGGAGTTCACATTCCTTATATTCAACATCATTTCTAAATGACGACATACACTTGGATAGATCATATGATAATATATAATCCAAAAACTATTAAAAACATATTATTAATTTAATATTTACACACAGATAGTCTCATAATCATATCATTGGATTCTTTTCTAACATATCTACTCATGAATCATTCATAATGGTTTATATAGAAAATATGAATTATCCTAAGCATATCCTCTAGGAGTGTCATACTAGGTGTGCAATAAGGCTCGTTGTCTTGTACTTGGATACCTCCGATGAATCCTAAAACTCCTTGTCAGTGTTTTCACTCCTAGGTACATCTGTTCTAGAACCACTACCACTTGTAGTTTCTAGATAGAGATGTATTTCCTGGAAAACCCACATAATATTTACATTACAAATTTGTTTGGATGTTCTTCTATAATAATCCTCAAAGGCCATCTTAGGGTAATGTTCCATATTCAATGTTTATCTAAATATACTTCCATGTTTGTTACTAAACATCCTCATATTCAAACCATAATTCCCTGAAACCAGATGCCTGGAGCTGGGGAATTATTTTAATAAATTTGAATGATGAAAATGAATCAATTACCAAAGGACTGATGACTTTTTCTGTCTTTGAAATTAGATTACATATATGAACTTTACATTATAATTTATATCATAAAACACAATATAAATAATCCTTTGAGAATCCCATTATTCCCTTATCATAAACCTACATATAAATCATAATATTCTGTTTTGAATCTTAAGAAACTAAAACATAATAAAGGGGTGTGCACAAATAGTCATTGTTGATAAACAATATAGAATAAGCTATTATAAATATTCATAATATTTTATAGCAAGGAATAAAATTGAACCAAAATCCATTTAAACATAAACATCAGTATAATATGGAAAAGATAAATAAAATAATTCAATTTACTTATTCATATGGATATTCTATAAGTTGAATAATAACATGTAACTTTAATAACTAATATTATAATGATGGAATGCATAATGCTGAAAATCTTTTTCGCAAAGTCTGGGCATCGTTCCAAGACCCCAAATATAAAATTTTTCAAGTCCTTCTACCAAGACACTAGTATGTCTCATTAGACCTACTGATTCATCAAGGGGATATAGAGGGCCGCACACATCACTTACTATTTCCAATGCATTCCTTATGTGAAAAGGGGGAAACATAACAAAAACATTCCTATTAAAACTAGCATACTTTATGTCAATATCTTTACCATAAACCATGAATGGTATATAAATGGCACAACTATAGTTAAACATATCATAACTCATTCAATATAATATAGAATAGTTTAATATAATTAATCAAGCTCAATCCAGAATTATATCCAAAAAAGAATGTCAACATAGTTGGAAATGACCAGTAATACACTCTGAGAGAAATTTCTCTTTTTCATGAAATCATTTAAAAGTCACTCAATTTATAAAGAAAGTCATTTAAAAGAAATTTATGAATCAAAGGGTCCCATTAAACTTTTAAAAGTTTTAATGGAATTAAAATTTTATGAAAATCATGTCTATATAAAGAAATCCTTAAAATCATTTTGAAAACACGGACATAAATTAAATAAATTTCGAATAAAATCATTAAAACAATTAAAATGATAATCATGTTAAAGATACCATTCCATAAAACCTTAAAAGCTTATTTTTGAATTTTTTTATGAAAGATGGACATCGATGATAAATATGTCCCGTTAAATTCTTACACATAAACAATCTCGTATTAAATAGTGATTGAGGAATTTACCCTTCCCTTTTACTTTCTTTTGGTTGAGGGTATGTTTAGCCTATTGTATAATGACCATTGTATATTATTAAATAATAACATAACCATATTTATATTTATTACATCATACATGAATCTTTTATGGATTTATACTACCCATTTAATAAATTATTCGATGTTAAAGTAACATTTCGGTTATTAATTTCTTTCCTTATCATTCTTGTTTTAACTTGTTATTCTATATCATATCAATTATATAATGATTTAATTTCATCCAAAATATAAAACATTATTGGTGTATCATAAATATTCGGAATATAAATATTTATAATTGATAGATACATGAATTGGAAAACACCGTTTATGGAGAGGGTAGGTCGTACGTCTGCGCAAACGCCGTCTCTTTTTTCATATAGATTTGAATGGAAGTATGTGAATGAGATATATGCAGATATATATATATATATGCAGAATCATTTTTTTCCATATATTACATTCTTATTAATAATATATATTTATATAATCATCGTTGAATGGTGAACATGGAAATGAATATCATCGCATTGTGGAGACGATAAGCGGTACGTATGCACGAGCGACGATGTCATTCTATTTATGGTGAAATCATATAAAATTGGATGGTATATTATATATATATTAAATAATTAACTAGTTACATTTATTATTTACATCAATTATACTCATTATTATACCCATCCAAATAATGATGTGTCGAATAACAAACTACACCACAACATGGATATGGTAAGCCGTACGTACGCACGTATGGTGACTTTTTCATTACTATGCTTGATAGAATAATTAATATGGTTGTACCATATTTATAATAACATATCAGTATATGTATGTTACTATACTTATTATTTTGGTATGTAACCCACAAATAAAGAGGATGTGGAAGAAGAAAAGAACATTGAAAGAAGTGATGAAATAATTATCTCTTTTTTTGAGGTTTTCCTTTTTATTTTATCAAAAGGGATCTATAAATAGGATTTATGATTGATTAAGTCCTCTGGGTTGATTTTTTTGTTTTTTGGATGATATTTGAGTTTGTTATGGCTGAGCCCAATTGCATTGGAGGTGTGAATTAAAGAAAAGGTGAAGTAAACATTTATAATAGATGTGAGGGGAAATTTAGGAAACGATTTTATAATTTATTTATTATAAAATAATTTATAGTTTATAAAACCTCCAAATGGATTTATTTAGAGGGTATGGTGGTAATGTGTCTTAATCCTTTCAACGAAAAGGTTTTAGGCATGTTTAGGTCACCATATTAAACTTATCTTTTATATTTGACTCTTAGTTGAACAATTTATCTATTACCAAGTCTTGGTGTATTTTTATATTACATGGTTAATATAGTTACTATAAAATGTAAAGAGAAACTTAAATGGTTAATTAATAACATATATAGCATTATTTTAGTCATTTGGAAGAATATTTTATTTTTATGAATTTTATATCATTAAATAATATGGAATTGTTTTAAAAACTCAATTATGTCAATTTTAACACTATTTAGTGTTTGGTTTTTGTGAATGTAATTACAACATGATTACATCAAAAAAATACATTGAATCTACCGTAAAATGAAATATTAATCTAGACACGTTGTTGATGGAATCAAAAATTTAAATTTACATTTATTTTAATTTTGATAACATAATTTATTTTGATCATTAATTAATTAGATAATTACTACATCGTCATTGTGTCATAAATAAATTTAATTATTTAATCTGAAAAATAAAATTGAAAAATACCAAGATGTCAAAAATATTTTTAGATTTATATTAAATATTTATACTATAACTTATCATATGTGTAAAACTAAATAGAAAATGGTTTTGTTATTAAATATTTAATTTAACACTTTTAACACTTTTTTAAATAAAATATAATAAATGTCCTAATCTTAACCAAATTGATCAATAGGAACTTATTATCTTACTAAGGTTGATTTTTTTTTCAAACAAAACTTATCTAATAGAATTATGACACATTTTGGGGAAATTTTAATATTATTTTTACCTTTAATTACCTTATTTACTTTTAACAGGGGTAAATAAAATTCAAAAGATACTATTGAGAGAAAATGATTTTCATCTTATTAAACCATATTATAAAAACTATTGTAAACCTTCTATCTATTATTTTTGAATTAAAATTAACTTAAGTAGTAAAAATACATTTTATGAAAATTGGAAAATGTTTCTAAAATATGGGTAAATGTGCCTAGAAGGTGGGTAAAAGACGTTAAAAATGCTGAATAATTTTTTTTAATCCAATCTTATTATAAAAATACTCAAATGAAATAAATTTTACTAAAATATTTATTATGTATCTATTTTGAATTTAAGATAAATTTTTATTTAAAAATAAAATTTTTAATGAAAAATTCAGTTTTATGTACTATGTAGCATTTTTCACTATTTATCAAAAAATGAATGTTTTCAGAAAAACACCAAAAATTAACCATTAGATAATTTGGATATTTTAAATTCAAAAATAAAGAACATTTTACCAAATTAACTTGTTAGGAGTGTATAAAATTATATTTATTATTGTTCACAAAAAGAAAAATAAACTAGCACTTTTATGAAAATTCATTTTGGAAATATATAATATTTTAATAGAACATATACATTTCATTATATATATATATTATTTATGTTAAAATATAATAAATATAATAAATAAAATTTAAAATTTATATGTTAATATTCATATTCCAATATTAAATTGATAAATAAATATATCATTTAAATAATTATAATACTAGTGTGTTGTTTCGTAGAAACTCAATCATGCTTATACCACAAGTCATGTCAGTGTAACGTGAGATATATTCTATTAAATTAATTTACATATATATCTAACAATGAAATCATGGTTTATTACACATAGGTACCTCTATTCAAGACACACATCATTTTGTAAAATCTATAAAGGTATGTAACTGAATGAAAACCATTCTGTATCTGTTTCTAATATTCCATGGAATATTCTTATACACAGACTAATAATTAAACATATCCTTATATTTAACCCTATATATATCCATATAAATTCCCTTAGGGGTCTCACTAATGATTTTAAGTACTAGTTTCTAATTATTAAAAAAATGTTCCTCTCATACCAACTATAGAGTCTCAGGCTACTCATACATTGATATGTCATATATTAAGATTATTATTACTTACATTTCAAAAACACACACCATACGACTATAATTGTTTAGTTATTTTAGAAACAAGGAAAGAATATTAGCAATTCATGAATGATGATTAATGTCCCCTATAATGTTCTTCCCACTTTTTACTATAACTTAATTCCATTCTGTGTAACCATGTGAAAGGAATCATAAGAAAGGGTGTGATCATATGTTGAGTAAGTTAAATAAAAGAGATATGTAATCATAATATCATAATAGTCTTATGAGAAGATGAGAATAATACATGAATGTTATACCATATATATCAAAGATCTTAGTATTGAGTCATGTATTAGACATGGGTAGTTAATAAGATATAAATCACAATGGAATCAATGAATATGATCCAAGAGAGCCTAAATTATACATAATACATTGAATTTTGGAAGAATTGCAATGTACCATTTATTCCATTATTTTTTTTAAAGTCATATGGGGTTACATAAAAAACTAGTGCTGATACGGAATGTGATTCTAGTCCTGGGATGCCCAGAATTAATGTTCAAACTATTTTTAAGTTTATTAAAATTATTGCATGTGTGCGGTCTTAGTAACTTTTAAACAATTGTTTGGATTTGAAATCTGAGTGTAACATTGTGTTCAGAGCAGTAGGTTTTTCATAGGAAGGACCTAATTTTGACAGCCATGGGATGACAATGGAAAATCGTTTTTGGACATTTTAAAAAATAATAAAAACAAACATAATTTTTTTTATTATTTTATGAAAACAAAAAAACACCGTAATGTATCAACAATGTAGCCATTTCCATTCATAAATGAAACATCATAGGGACGCTTTTTCAATGTGAAAAATTACCCTGAAACATTTTAATTCATTTCCACTATTAATCAGAGCTAATGACAATAGTTATAATTCATAATATAAGAAAATTTCTTCTGTAGCCTAGAAATTTCCTCAAGGAAGTATAAGGAAGGTCTCTTGGAGGAGACAACGAATGAAAAACATCGATGAATGACAGATCAACAATGGTTGTGGATGGATCACCATAAATGAAGAATTCATTCCTCTTAAATATCCTCTTTCCATGTGGTGTTCATTTGGTTCTTCTAGATTATTTTCCCCATTCTTATGTTTAATGATGAATGTGGACTAACCAATGAAAATATTGATCTATGGTTTGATTATTATTGTGGGATGGTTAGAACTATGATATTAAGGGGAATAGATCTTGTTGATTATTATTCTCTTGTTATTTTTTTGATTTTTCTGACATGAAAGGAATAAGACCACCGAACAAGCCCATGGTTCATTCTAAAGGGTGGTCTTTCAGCCTTTCCTATCTCAAATCCTGCAATTTTCACCGATGGACCCCCATGGTCATGTTAGGATTTAGAGGGTGTTTTTTCATGTGACCAAACCCCTAGGGAAATATAAAGACAATCATGAGCCCATGATAGTGATGACTAGAACTGAAGTATCATGATGGTCTTTCTGATTTGAAAAAATGGGCCACGATGGCACCTGTGACATCCAAGAGAAGGGGAGCTGCCACTGCCACCACACGATGACGCTAGTGGTCATGCGTGGCCACCTGGTGGGAGAAACCATGGATATTTCCATGAGTTGAGGATAAGGTACAATGGTAGGTAGCTAGTAATGGGTCTCCGTGGACCTAGTAGGTGTCTATAGCCCATCTGGAATGTGGTAGTTGGACCTCGTGACAACGGCTATGAGGTGGTCACAAGGCAGACCATCATGTGAAATGTGGTGGCCACCCAACATTGACACAGAGTAGACGTGGTGACTATTGTTTTCATAGTGGGAGAACTAGCCGATTCTAATGGTCCAGACTGGGCCCAGTTTGCCAGGTCAATTTGACTTGGTTGTACCAGACCCTGTCCCAACTGGTCCCTTTTCACTAAAAATCCCATAACTCAAAAACTATTGGTACATTTGACGAGTCGTTTGTGGAGTTGGGACCCTTTCCACAAAGATGAACATTTGTGATAATCTATGCATTTTTCCATGTGATTTGGAATTTATCCTATTGGATTAATGTTTATGTGCTCTAGGAATGAGCATGCTAAGGACATAATCCTATAGGTTATTAGGACCTGGAATGTAGGTGATTACCAAGACTATGTTTCATACCTAGATAGTTTGTCTTATCTAGACAATGTTTTTTACTAAGACTATGTCTGTAAATGCCTATCCCACTACGGTTTAGGTCTTATATTCTTTGATGAAACTCTGTGTGTTATCAATACTATTTGTGTTACCAACACTCCATGTGTTATCTACCATCATTTTGTCAACTACACTATGTGTGTTTCCAGTAATCATTGTGTAATCTACACTTCAAGGGATTCCTACAATATTAGTGTTACCGACACTCCATGTGTTACTACTTGATGGTATTGTGTATTCATATAAAAATATTATTTACATACCATTGACCAATACTTGGTGTGAGATGACTCTAGTGAATCTCTTGACTATACCTATTAGAGGATACACAATGTGTTCCTATTTGGTAGTCTACATGAGAAATTTACTAAGTGATCTACTTGTGGTTTGCACTAAGTAATTCTATTTTTTTTGGGGTTCCAACTGAGAATTATGTTACTCACCCCTTCATTGGATTCCCAAACATGTGTAATGTCATGTAGTTGATCGACAACTTTGATAGAGTCATTAGTGGGACAGAGAAAGGTGATTCTTCAAATAGGTCGGACATATGTTGTATGTTTTAATGACAATCAGATAGCTTATTATACCGACCCTTTATGTAGGGTTTTCTACGATAGTGTTCTTGGAGCTTGTACTTTTCTATTTCAGTTTGGATTGTGTTCTAGGGCATTTACATTTCAGTTTTGTACAGTTACAAAATTGTTGTATTCATTGAATGAATATATGTTTACTCATTTTTTTCTATTTATCACTTTTCATGGAGACATGTGATTGTGTAAAGGTTCATAGTCAAATTCCACCCCCATTATGGGAAACGCCTATTCGTTAATGGTCACTAGCTCCAGGTATATGGGAGTCATGCACAGTGAAGTCGGGGAATGGGGCCTGGGGGACGGGTCATGATAGAGTGGAATCAAAGGGTAGTCTGTATTACTCTTATTTTGATGAAATGGTGTTATTTTTTCTAGTTCGTCTCTATGGCCAAGGATCCTAGTGTTTGTGCAGCGGCTGACGCATCTATACACCTGGACTGTGAATTTTTCATTTTGACTCAGTACATGAAAATTCTAGTTTCATGTCAAATCATTGGTTCTGGAATCATGTAATAATTTTCTCTGTTCTCATGTCATTTTTTAGTCATATTCTTCTCACTAGGTATACTCTATTAACTATGGTATATATTTTTCTATTTCAGAATGATTGCACACTAGAATCCATCAGGGATTTGGGGACATTACCATGAGGATGGTCTGCTGAGCGATGAAGTGTCAGTGTATAGACCATTTCCAAAGATTGAACCTCTTGAGGGTGTACTAGTGATCTAACACTTAGATAGAAATAGTTCCTATTAGCATTACCAGTAGTGGATGCATGCATGATTTGGGCACTGCACGATATCTAGAGATAGTGAACTCCAAGGATTCAATGTGTGAGAGATCCCTATATAGATGAGGACTGGCTGGAGGAGGTCACACTGGTCTTTTTCATAGTTAGGATTCCTACAGAACAGACAATATTCCTAGATGAATGCATTTTTCAAGGATTAATGGGGTGATGGTGGAGCCTGATGACTCAAACTCCGGAAAAGGTGACCCATCCCAGAGAGAAATAGAGTGCATATTTAGGGATGTGTTCTTTCCATCGACGTTACAATCTATGCGTATAGAGCTACTACACCTACAATAAGGAAGAAAGTAGTAGAGTACTCATCAACATTCAATGACCTCTCTTGCATCTCTACACACATGGTGCTGGACCCATTATTCAGGGCTCATAACATGGTGCATGAACTATTCCAAGAGATCAGGGAGTTGATTATATAACATAGAATACCTGCGCATGATGGGGTGCTGGAGAAAGCTCTAATGGTAGAGAGATTTCTGGAAGACCAGACACCAACAATGAGAGCTACTGAAGGGTGATAGGTAGCAGAGACATCCCCAGTGGGTAGCGGAAAGATGACGTATGGTCCCAAAGAGGTCATGCAGTCTATGGGAAGAACCCAGGACATGAGTTTAGTGGTGTGAGCCTCCTAGGGTAGATCAAGTAAGCCGACGGATCGACCGTGCTACTCATGTGGCGGTTGGGGAGATATGGCTAGTGACTGTTTGACAGGCTATATAAACAACCAAGGGATAGTTGTGGGGACACCATGGCAGTGGAAGAGGAAAGAATAGGGTGCTCCACAAGGCAATAGATGTTTCAAGGGAGTGAGATGAGAAGCATAAGGTTGGTCGATGTTTTAGGGACTACCACCACCTACAAAATGTGGTTCTCCCCAAAAAAATGGTGTAGGTGTATTGGGCTAGGCTAGCTCTAGGTGGTGAAGGCTTATGATCACGAGACTACTGAGATGATTAGAGGTAAAATATATATCTTTTTGAACCTTGATTTAGTTTTTATAGACACGTTTTTTAGTTACGTTTTTTCTCACCAAAACCCTTATTTGATATATGAATATTCTAGTGGAACCATGAACTCAATACATATTCTTAGAGACTCATACGAGAGAATATTCAATTATTAGAAACAAGTTCCTATTGTGATCCCATACTCTTTGGGGTGATTGTTTATGTTCAGAACACTTTTTTGTACTGTCATGACCTTACGATATCATTCTCGGTATCGACTGTTTATCCATATCTCATGATCAGATCGACTATTTTTGGTGTATAGTGTGGTGTGTATGCAGATATGGGACATGTTTTTCATTTTATCAGTGAATGGGAGACACAACTTTTACAGGATGGACTCACACGTAGGAGGGTGCAGCTTATCCCATATCAGAAAGAAATCATGACCCTTAGTGTAGTGGCTGAAATGAGTACTCAATTTTTGTAGTGGTTGATGAATATAAGGAATTCATTCGAAAATATCTTCTAGGAATACGTCTTCACCAGAAGGTAGAATTATATATTGAAAAATACCCCTAGGATGATAATGATATCTAGAGCCGCATATCAGATGGCTGTCACAGAGTTTGCAGACATAGAAAGAATTGGCTTCATGATGCCCCATTTTCCATAATGGGGATCCCCAGTTTTGTTGTCCAGGAATGCATATGGGATATAGAGGTTATGTATGGTCTTTCGGGGACTAAACCAGGTGACCGTGAAGAAAAAGTATCCTCTACCACAAATTGATGACCTCTTCGATCAGCTAAAATGAATAAGTTGTTTCCAAAAGATAGTCCCCAGGTCAGTCTATCATTAGCTTCATGTAAAAGATGAGGACATCAAAAAGGTAGCCTTTTTATGTCACTACATTTACAATGAGTACATAGTGATTCCATTTTGTGGGAAGAACACTCCATTAGTGTTCATGGGACTCATGTATAGGATCTTCCATCATTACCAAGACTGGTTTGTAGTAGACTTTATGGATGACATCCTATTATACATGGCATCCGAGGAGGAGCACGCAGTACTCTTAAGGATAGTCCTGGACTTCTTATTAGGGAATCACCATTATGAGAATATCTTGAATAGTCAGTTATGGACATGATTGGTCCACTTTTTGGGAATCATCATTTCAGTGGATGGAGTTGTAGTAGATCCAACAAAGATAGTAGTGGTGATGGATTGTGAGCCACCCAATAATGTTACAAAGGTGTAGAGTTTTCTTTGGTTGGTAGGGTACTATCGTAGATTCGTGCAAAAAATATTATAGACTATCTGCATAAATGAAATCCTTGAAATAAAATGGGAATCCTTTTTCATGGACAGAGAAGTGCCAGGAGAGATTTCAGTAGTTGAGGTAGAGTTGGACAAGCGGTCCCATCCTGAGATTTCAAGAGGAGGGTGTAAAATATGTGGTGTTATACAACACATTTAGAACTGAGCTTGGTTTTGATCTGATGCTGGGGAAAGTGATGATTTCTTGTGGTAAATGTCAGTTGAGGCCACATGAGCTGAACTACGTGAACCACATTCTGGAGTTTGCAGTTGTAGTCTATCAAATGAAGATGTGAAAACTATACCTTTTGGGGAAAGGTGGATTATCATCTACTTATACCAAAAAGGTCTCAAGTATATATTTTCATAGAAAAATCAGAACCTAAGAAAAATTACATTATCTAGACTTCCTCCATGACTATGGATTTTAAATAGTCTATAATCTTGGGATGGGAAAAAATGATGGCAGATACTCTTAGACGGTGATTGATTTCGTAACTACTGAATGTGGTCTCGATGCAATTGGCCTTACTTAAGATATCCTACATGGATAGAGATGATGTAGCTCATATCTAGTTGTTGGTGATTACCCATCCAAAATTATAGTGTGTGAGGGGATGCACAACTCATAGATGATATATATGAGAATACACATGCTAACACTACTAAAAAACAAGCATTATCAGCGCTCAAAATAGGATTTATCATCACTAAAAAAGCACTGTAAAGCTCAGCACTGATAAGGGGGGGTCCCTTTATCATTTCTAATAAAGGTTTGATAAATGATTAATTTATCAGCGCTAAAAAAACTACTGATAAATGCCCTATCTGCTGCCAAAACAATTTCTGCAGCAGCACACCCAAACAGAACCTGCAAATAATTCAGCATCTCAATATGTATACCCATACAAAAATAACACATAAATCATAAGCTAATTACACCATGTAAAACCATACACCATTAACACATAATTCATAAGCTAATTAAATATATAAAGTATTCAATTCAGAAATCAAGGGGTTGGGGGTTCTTTAGGGGCACTGAGTGGCTGTCCAAGGGAGGATGGGGGTGTCCAGGGGTGGTGGGGGGGTGTCTATGTGGTGGGGTGGTGTCTACGAGGGTGGGTGTACAGGTGGGGGGGGGGGGGCTTTCTAGGGGGTGGGTGGGGTGTCCGGGGGGGTGGGGGCAGTCCAGGGGGTTTGTGGGGCTATCCAAGGTGGGTGGGGTGGTGTCTAGGAGGGTGGGATGGGGGGATTCCGGGGGGATCGGGCTGTCCAGTGCGGTGGGGGTGTCCAGGGGATGGGGGCGGTCTAGTGTGTTGGTAGGGGTTGTCTAAGGGAGGTGGGGTGGTGTCCAAGGAGGGGGATGTCCAGCTGGGGGGCTGTCTATGGGGTTGTCCATAGGGTGGGCTAGTGTCCAGGGTGTCAAGGGGGGATTTCTAAGGGGTGGGGGGGATGTCCGGGGGGGGGGGGGGGGGTCCAAGGGGTTGATGGGGCTGTCCAATGGGGGGTGGGATGATGTCTGGGAGGGTGGGGGGTGGTCATCCATGGGGTGGGGGGGTCCCAAGCGGGGTTTGGGGTATGCAGGTGGTGGGGTGGTGTCAAGGATGGTGGAGGTGTCGTCCATGAGGTTGGTGGTTGTCTAGGGGGTGGGGGGTGTCTGGGGGGGGGTGGATGTCCGAGGTGAGGGGTGGGTGTCCATGGGAGTGTCCAGGGGGGTGGGGGTGTCCAGGGGGTTGAGGGGGCCTTCCAGGGGGTGGGGGTGTCCAAAGGGGTGGGGGTGTCCAGGGGGTGGGTTGGTGTCCAGGGGGGTTGGTGGGGTTGACTCTTACATGTCCCAAAGGACCCATGGATCGTTATAAAAAAGTATCAAGATAATATGAATGCATTTGGTCGGATTTCCTTAGGTTAGTTGTTGTTTTTACTTAAAATTGTGTCCAATTTAAAAAAAAGAGAGACCCTTTGAGTTGTACCAGCCACACCGTGCCTCATATTAAGGTGGGGATGACTCTTACACATAAAAAAGGACCCATGGATCATTCTCCTAAAGGATCAGTACAATCCAAATTTGTTTGTTTAGATTTCAGTAGGTCAGTTTTTGTTTTCACTTAAAATTGTGTCCATTTTAAACAAAAGAGACTCATTGAGTGATACCGGCCACACCGTGCCTCAGATAGAGGTGGGGATGACTCTTAAATGTCAAAAAAGAACCAATGGATTGTTCCCCAAAAGGATCAATACAACTGAATGCGTTTGGTTGGATTTCAGTAGGTCAGTTGTTTTTTTTCACTTATAATTTTGTCCATTTTAAACAAAAAGAGACCGTTTGAGTGATACCGACCACACCATGCCTCTTATTGAGGTGGGGATGACTCATAAACGTCCCCAATGCACATGTGGTTCGTTATCTTAAAGGTTAAACACAATCCGAATGCATTTGGTTTGATTTCCGTAGGTCAGTTGTTGTTTTCACATAATAATTTGTCCATTTTAAACAAAAGAGAGACCCTTTGAGTGGTACCAGCCACACTGTGCCTCAGATTGAAGCGGGGTTGACTCATACACGTCACAAATGACATTTGGTTCATTATTCTAAATGACCAAGACAATATGAATGCGTTTGGTCAGATATCCGTTGGTAAGTTTTTGTTTTCACTTAAAAATTTGTCCATTTTAAACAAAAGAGAGACCCTTTGAGTGGTACAGGCCACACCATGCCTCGGATTGAGGTGGGGATGACTCTTACACGTCCCAAAGGACCCATGAATCATTATCATAATGTATCAAGACAATCCTAATGTGTTTTGTGGTATTTCTATAGGTTAGTTGTTGTTTTCAGTTAAAATTATGTCCAATTTAAAAAAAACAGAGACCCTTTGAGTGGTACCAGCTACATTGTTCCTCGGATTGATGTGGGTATGACTTTTACATGTCAACAATGACCCATGGATACTTATATTAAAGTATCAACACAATCCGAATGTGTTCTGTCAGATTTTCGTAGGTCAGTTGTTGTTTTCACTTAAAAATTTGTCCATTTTAAACAAAAGAGAGACCCTTTAAGTGGTACCAGCCGCACCATGCCTCATATTGAGGCATGGATGACTCATAAATGTCACAAAAGATGCATGGATAATTCATCTAAAGGATCAATACTATCCTATTGTGTTTGGTCAGATTTTCGTAGGTCAGTTGTTGTTTTCACTAAAAATTTTGTCCATTTTAAACAAATGAGAGAACCTTTGAGTAAAACTGACCACAACGTGCCTCGGATTGAGGCGAGGATGACTCGTACACATCCCCAATGCACCCATGGATCGTTCCCTTAAAGTATCAACACAAAGAAAATGCATTTTGTTGGATTTCCGTAGGTCATTTTTCGTTTTCACTTAAAAACATGTCCATTATAAACAAAAGAGAGACCCTTTGGGTGGTATCGGCCACACCATGGCTCATTTTGAGGTGGGGATGACTCATACATGTCACAAATAACCCATGTATCATTCTCCGAAAAGATCAAGACAATTATAATGCGTTTGGTCATATTTCTGTAGGTCAGTTCATGTTTTCACTTAAAAATTTGTCAATTTTAAACAAAAGAGAAACCATTTGAGTGGTAACTGCCACACCATGCCTCTTATTGAGGAAGGGATGACTCTTACAAATCAAAAAGGTCCCGAGGATTATTCTCCTATAATATCCAGATAATCCTAATGTGTTTGGATGAATTTATATAGGTCAGTTGTTGTTTTCACTTAAAATATTGTCCATTTTAAACAAAAGAGGTACCTTTTGAGTGGTACCGGCTGCACCGTTCCTCAAATTGAGACAGGGATGACTCTTACACGTCAAAAAGGACCTTTGGATCGTTCTAATAAAGTATCAATACAATCTGAATGCATTTGTTTGGATTTCCATAGGTCAGTTGTTGTTTTCACTTAAAATTGTGTCCATTTTAAACAAAAGAGAGACCCTTTGAGTGATACCGGCGACACCGTGCTCGGATTGAGGTGGGGATGACTCATACATGTCAAAAATGACCCTTTTATCTTTCTCCTAAAAGATAAATACAACTTGAATGTGTTTGATTGGATTTTTGTTGGTCAATTGTTGTTATCACTTAGAATTGTGTCCATTTTAAACAAAAGAGGGACCCTTTGAGTAGTACCTGCCACACCGTACCTTGGATTGAGGTGAGGTTGACACTTACACGTTCCCAATGCACCCATGGATCATTATCTTCAATTATCAAAACAATATGAATGCGTTTGGCCAGATTTCAGTAGGTCAGTTGTTGTTTTCACTTAAAAATTTGTCCATTTTAAACAAAAGTGAGACCCTTTGAGTGGTACCGGCCACATCGTGCTCGGATTGAGGTGGAGAGGAATCATGCACATCTCCAACGCACCCATTGATTGTTCTATTGAAGGATAAACACAATACGAATGCATTTGGTTGGATTTATGTAGGTCAGTTGTTGTTTTCACTTAAAAATCCGTCCATTTTAAACAATAGAGAGACCCTTTGAGTGGTACCGGCCACACCGTGCCTTGGATTGAGGCGGGGATGACTCATGCATGTCCCCAACACACCCATGGATCGTTATCTTAAAGGGAGAACACAATATGAATTCATTTGGTCTGATTTTAGTAGGTCATTTGTTGTTTTCACTTAAAATCTATCCAATTTAAACAAAATAGTGACCCTTTGAGTGGTTCATCTTTCATGCATGTTGTTTGGGCATATCATATGTTAAAATAAGAAATTTACTCATTTGATAAAAGAGTTTTTATTTAATAACAATTATAATATTACTACAAACATTTACATGCAACATTGTGTCATCATTTGATCCCTTAAACCCCTCCAAAAATGACCACCAATTTTACATGTCCCCAATGTAGATATTCATGTTATTTGTGTACAATCTATGATCATGTATTCGGCCGACTCGTTTTTGAACATATCTATATCGTCTTTTCAATATGAGGCTTTTCGTATAGTCCAAGTAGTACTACAAAATATAAAAATAAAGAATAAATAAATAAATTAAATGAACTAGTAGTTGTTTTTGGAAATACCTCTTTAGGGATGCTTGTTTGTTGATGAAAAATAATCTCTTTCATAAATTTACTAACATAATAACCGCTATCATTATCGTTTGTTTGTTTTGGACTCTGTAAAAAATTGATCATTAGGAGAATAAGTAACTTGTGTTGAGATTTGTTTGGATAGTGAAATTTTATTATATATACCCTGATATTTGTCTAGACAAAGTACTTTTTCTCCTCCTTATGCTTATCCCATGTCCTCATTACTTTTTTAGACGATAATGATACACCTCCCTATCATTACATAATACTCAGTAAAAGATAATATAAATTATATTACATGATGTTTAAACTAAAACGTAGGATTTAGTTTCTTACAGATTCACAAACTCCATCATGTGTGGTTGGTTTGATGGAAATCATTGCTTTGAATCCAGAAAATAAATCTTTGGAGTATCCAAGTTCACCGCAATTAGCATCCAATGTTTCCTAAAAAACAAAAATGAATAATTAAAAAAATAATTCAAAATATAATCGATATGATTGAATCACAGAGTGTTACCCCTACATGGTTGGTATTAAGAAGAGTCTGTCATCTGTAATCTTACCTTCAAATGTTTTCAACAAGTCGTTCACTATTTCATTCTTATTTGATGGATCTATTTTCTTTAGACGTAATGATGTTGTATAAGGACTAACAAGTCCAAATTTTGGATCATGGGAAAATTCAATCATTTTTTTCATATATACGTCTATCAACAATATGAAATACATTTAGTCATAATTTGCACATTATATCATCTTTTAGAAAATCATTACACGGAAAGGTACCTTATATATATATATTTACAATGGTGATTCCTAGCCAACTATTTTCAAAGATCTCATTTACATTTTCAACAGAAACAAAATCTTGACTTTCCACGCCATATATATTCATTTCAAAAACCAATATATGACTACTTCTACCTCTTATCTTCATATCCACATGACTCTTCAATGCTAGTAAATTTGGGTAGAGAACATGTGGTGTTATTGTGCTTTCAGTAGCTCCATGGGATTAGTTGGTCGATCCTTTAGATGGTTTTGAGCCGATGTTTGCCACCCCTTCCATTTCTCTGTCTATAATAACATTAATTGGTTCAGATAGTGTTTTCATTAATTGTTAAATGTTTAGCTTGAAAAAAATGAAAAAAATGCCTCTTTGGCCACATGTACTATTACAAATTGTGAGAGCCATGCAATGAATGTCCCAATAGCCTTTTCCACCATATTAATATCATCATCATAAGTGGAATAGGTAGCTCTGCATTTGGCTCATGAGCTATAATAATCGTCACTTTCAGATGATCTTTCAGAAGTGGTCTATTATGCAGCGTGTCATCTGGGATGTTGAGCACTATAGCCCTCACTATAAGGTGATAGGTGGGTGTTGGCAGATATAAACCACAATCGTTATCACCCATTAGAATATCAGTACAAGAAATGTATCAGTATTTTTCTGATTTAAATTTCATGGGAACAATTATTAGAATATTGATTAGCAGGGCTAAGACACCTCTTTGGGGGGAATGGCTCACCTCAAAGTTGGTGGGGGTGGGGTGGGATCTTCATGCATTGGTTGTTCTTGAGTTATGTCTTCTTCTTACTTCCCAACCATAAAAGTTGCTATCAACTGTCTCTTACATTGTAATCATTCTTCAACGGTTGCTAGTTTTTCTCTCATTTTTTCAATGTTTCATCTCTATCATCCATTTTTCTTCTTCTCAAAATATACTTGGGGTGTCAACCCAAACCCCGCACCCCTGACACAACCGTATTTTTCTGACTGCTTCAATGCCGTCGATAATTGGTCTGCATTCACTACAGGAGTAGATAATTCATGTAACTGTAGGATATAAGAAAATAACTAATTATTTTTGCGTAATAGCAATTTAAATCAAATCTTCTTATCATCATGTCACACTTACATAAATTTCCCAAACTTTTTGTGTGTTATCATCTACTAGCTTCCCTTCTTTATTCACATGTGCCTCCTTCCAAAGCACCTAACGTGGGATAGAAGTATATTTGGTTTCAGACTCATAAATCTAGATATAAACATAGAAAGATAATTATGATGTTGTTTGTTGGCACCTAACAATATTACTGTAAATTTAAAAGACGTACCATTTTCTTTTCTAGTAAAGTGTACCCCATCCTTACTTTACAATAGGTTCATGTTGGTGTCGATGGACGTTCTTTATTTTCTTTACAGAGTTTTTGTTTCATAAATGAAATATTGAAAATCTAAGTGATGAATACACATATCCTCAAAAAACATATTATCACCCACAATGTACCTGAAACTTCTCATCCCCACAATGGCCAATAAATTCATCCCATGCTTCTTGGGATATCAGGTGAGCGTAGAAATTGGGTCTGTGCAGGTTTACTAGAAATTTTATTGTCTAGTAAATTATAGAAATAAATTCATAATGTTACCGTAATTTCTTCCTAGATCACAACCTTCAGCCCGGACACAACATGGTGCCATGAATATATGTCAATCTACACGCGTTGCTGAGTGGAAACTCCATTGTAACTACTAAACATAGCCTTGCTGGGATTCACATGTTGGCCTTGTGTATTCCATCTGACGTCAAATTTGATGCCTTTTCTTTTCGTCTTAAGAACTTTGGCTAACACTGGAAAACTATGATGCACCTGTGTTCTCTGCAATGTCCATTCTTCAATCCCGACCATTTCATCGATATCAAAATCATCTATATGTTCATATGAAATGGTAATAACGACATGTGATGATGGTTATTGGACCTCAACACTAGGAGCAGCAGGAGCCGCAGCAGCCGGAGTAGCAGGAGCAGTAGGAGCAGCTGGAGCAGCAGCAGGAGCAACATGAGCAGCATGAGGAGCAGGATCAGCATTAGGAGCAGCAGGAGAAATAGCAGGAGTAGTAGTAGCTGCAGCAGTAGCCGCAACAGCAGCCACAGCAGCGGCATGAGAGACTTGTTCAACCTCAAGGTTTGGAGAAACAGAATGTGTAGAAGTCATTATCTTCAAAATTGGTTGAACTGTTAATTTATATTACATAAATTAATTAATGGTAAGATAATAAAATGAGATAACAATATCTATATTACAAACAAAATATAACTTGTTTATTGAACTCTCTTTCTTTTTTTCAAAGGCTGAAGGGATTTGAAACCTCTATTGATTATTAAAATCCCTTCATTGTGGTCTCCAATAATATACAAAACACCATCTACATTGGGACCACTCTGAAATTATTGCAATGTACCACTGAAAGGATCAAAAGCAACTGAATTTTCATTGGAACCTTCAGTAGTTTTGGATGCTAACAAAACAATCAACCACTTTCAGTTTGGGGGATCTGAAACATAAAAAACATGTACCGCTTGTGATTCCATTATAAATTGTTCGTCTTTTTACCCTTTTTTACTAAAATCATCTTTCACAAATCCCCATTCATCTATTTTAACACCACTATTGTTATCAACCCATTTTCATTAAAAAATCAGCAATTGGAATTTTGTATAATCCAACTCCCATATTAGTTTGATAATGCCAAAGTATGACATATTTGCATAAATTGGATTTCTATGCTAACTACTACAAACATGAATCGCTTCAGCCACTAGTGTAACTCTGCTATTTTTCATGGTAATATCTTCATCATATTCATTTGTATATGATGTATAACCATTGTAAGATAATACATACACACTCGGTCCAGTGGCTAGCCATCGAAGTCATTCTGAAACTGAATTCAGATTTTCATCCAACTGCTTAAAAATATGGTCCTGAAACAATCCTATAAACTGGTGATTATGTGTATTTAATAACCATTTTTCATCCCATGATGGATTCAACTGCATAAGAATTTCTTTGTGAGTTTCAATATATGGAGCACCCTCCCAACTGTTATGCAAAACATAATGGTGGGCCTGCTCACGATCTGTAATGCTGATTGTCACAACATCTCTTCAAGAAATTCTCCACCTTCAATGCATCTACTGTGACGAGATTTCGGGAGATCAATGTTTTCCACATCAGATAGTTATTCGGTACAAAATTCAATGTCTTCCTCAAAAATATATCTCTCCACTATACCACCCTCTGACCGACATCAATTTTTGACATACCCTTTCAAAATCATCATATATCGTTCAACAGGATACATCCATCTATAGTGCACATGACCAAAATGTTTAACCTATCTCACCAATTGAATCATCAAATGAACCATCATATCAAAGAATTTTGGTGGGAAGAACATTTCTAATTCACATAATATAATAAAAACGTCTTTTTTCCATAGCTGGTAATTTCGCTGGGTCTAACAGTTTGCTACATATTGCTTTGAAAAAGAAACAAATTTTGGTTAATGTATGATGATCATTATTGGGCATAATGCAATATTAAGCTATAGTAATTAGATCTTGCATCAAAACATGGCAGTCATGTGATTTCAAACCTTTTAACATCAAATCAATAATTGACACAATGTTTTTGATATTTGATGAATACACCATTGGAACCATTACATCATTGAAGATGTTGCAAAACTAGTATCTCTCTTCCATAGAAAGAGTATAAGCAGCTGGAGGAAGAAACATTCTATTTTCACCCTTCACGAGATCCAACTCTTCTCATATTCCCATGCCAACCATGTCCATCCTTGCCTTAATTCCATCCATTGTTTTGCCAGGGGAATTTAGAAAAGTTCCAATAACACTATCACATACATTTCTTCCACATGCATCACATCATGAAAATTTATGATGTACAAACAATTCTAGTATAGTAATTAAAAAAAACTGATCTCTTTTTCCAACTGATTTTTGTATGGTTTTTCGAAAATGGTTCACCAAAAATAGTGTTCCCATCTTTTAATTTCTGAAATATATGATCACCTGTTGGTAGAGATGGTGTTGCGCGTTGTTCTGAAATTCCACTGAATGATGTCATCCAAGATTGGTTCTTATGCCAACGAGGTAGAAATATACGATGTCCTAGAAACACATATTTCAATAAATGTTTCAACCTAGTTGATTCTGTATCTTCTTCTCACATGAGGCAACCTTGAGTTCCTTTAATGCTATAGCCTGACAAATTTACATAAGCAGGGAAATCATTTATTGTCCAATAGAACATCGCTCTCAACGTGAAGTATTTACTTTTATAAGCATCATACAACATAAAACCTAAATCCCACAATAACTTCAAATCCTCGATCAAATGATCCAGATAAACATCAATATCGTTACCTGGTTGTTTTGGTCCTCATATAAGCATAGATAACATGATGAATTTTTGCTTCATGCAAAACCAGGGTGGCTAGTTATAATTTACCAAAATAACAAGACATGTACAATGAGTGCTGGTTTGAAAACCAAAAGTATTTACTCCATCTATAGATAATGCAAGGAAAAGGTTTCTCGACCCTTTTAGAAATTCAAGATACTCATGATCAATTTTCTTCCATTGAGGAGAGTCGGCCAGATGATGAAATTTCACATATTTATTTCTTTTATCTCCATGCCACGACAATTGTCTTGCAGTTTATTCACATCCATATAGTTTCCTAAACCATGGAATGATTGGAAAGTACCATACAACTTTCATAGGATTGGATTCATCATTCTTGTATTGAGAAACACCACACTTTGAGAATTTTGTATGTGATGTTTTCTCCTTGAAAAACAATATACAGTTTTTTGGGAATTCATGTATTCTTTCCGAATCCATACCCATCGAGCGTAACATTCATTTTGCATCATATGTCTGTCTTGGGAGCTCATTATATTCAGGGAGTATGTCATTGAAGAGAGAAAGTAGTTCCGTAAAACTATAATCAATCTATCTGTTGCCTTCTTTTAAATTATACAGCTTCAGTACAGCTGACAATGTTGTAAACATTGTGCAACCAGCATACAATGGCGTCTTTTCACAACTCTTCAACTTCTCAAAAAATTTTGGGTAATCACACAGTTAATTTTCAAATGACTTTTTCATTTACTAAATACGATCTTCATCATCACTGACATCTGCAATCACATCCTCCATACGGTCTTCTTCATTATCCATATTTGTATTCATATCTGATGATCCATAAAACACAGTTTTTTCACAGCCAGTACCCACATTGCCTATTACTCCGTGTTTATTCCAACATTTATAACTCTTATATATTCCGTGACATATCAAATTTTCTTCCGACTCCTCTAGAGTAATTAGTATATAATAACAACAACTTAAACATGAACAAAAGATTTGAGAAGGATCCTTTGCGTGATCCTTTGCAAATTTGATGAACTCTTTCACTCTGTTCTCGTACTCTATTGTCAAACGATTAGCATCCATCCAATATTTATTCATCTTCATTCTATTTTAATCTCAAATATTAGTGTATATGGTTTATGTACAAAAAACAAGACTTCTATATACAGTAGAATAGAACCACTTCCATATAAAAATAGAGATTAATAGAGAATAACCTTTAGTATTTATTCATCTTCATTTAATATAATTACGTTAGATTCATTATAGATTCCTCAAATCACTCCAGTCCAAACACAAGAATAATAAACAATGATACATCTACCTATCCTAGGTCTCTGCCCTACATTCAATATCATCTTTCCTAAATACCCATATATCCACACATACACATGTCACAAACACATACAACAACCATATCCACATCAGAACCAAAGTACCAATATGGATTTCAATTAGGTTACTCGACTCAAGTGGTTGTTTGTAAGAAATAATAAGAAAATATAATAAGTATATAGTCACACATAGATCTCAAATTGGTGTTAATAATCCAATAAACCGAAGGTATCATTCCATCTATCAGAATAATCTGAAGGAGCCCATATGCGATAGTAGTCCCATGTGGTGAAGGTTCCCGAGGAGGATGGGGAAAACATGCACCTATCAGGGTTTGAGGTTAGGCCATTGAGGTTGACGGTGGCCCAATAATCCTACAAGGATTCGTTCCATATTTCACAAACCATTTCCTGGTACCCTATGATGTTAACCCACTGCTGGTGGAAGTGAAACCGTTCCTAATGATCATGCCAAGAAGAAATAGAAACCAAGATGGGGGAGTGGTTTGAAATACCTTATGCAAGATGAAAAAAACATAGTATTTGAGAATAGGTTAGTGGCATTCATTTTGGCTAGACACTTATCCAATAGACTTCACAAGCGGTGATGGCCCCTGTAGTTGTCGTACCAGGTGAAACTGTCACCTGAGAAGCTGAGATCAATGAGGTCCTTCCCAGCCATGAAATAAACAAACTCCACGATGGCCTTCCTCTGGAATGGGATTCTACCTTTCCATTCCTTAGGGTTGTAAATGACATTAAAGTCACCCCCAACAAAAAATGGATGGTGGCTGGGATTGAAGGTATTTTGTTCACTCCATAGAGATTCCCTTTGAAGAGGGTCATAACATCCAACATCAAAATTCATAAAGAAGGAGGTCTCACCGTTGGACACCTTGGTAGTGATGAATTGATTGCAATCATGAACAGTCTCAAAAACATATTTATTGTTTCAAAATACCCATTTGTGTCTTCTTGGAGGGGTCAGAGTGTAGAAATACGTGAATCGTAACCTCCAAAGATAATTCTATGATTATAATATGGTTTTTTGTGTTATTTGACAATGAACACAATGACATTATGCTTTTTGATTTCTATAATGAGGAATTCCGATTTAACATGGGCACTAAGACCATGAGAATTACATATGACAATAATAATTATGGGTAGGGTAGGGCTATAGAAATGGATCTAGAGATAGTAGACTTTTTGAAGTGGGAGAATGATCTCTCATTGAGGTCCCTTGATTTTGAACATTTTCATAATCCCTTCTAGTTGGTAAGCTTCATATGAGTGGGAGATGATAATCCATAGGGGCATGGGAAGGATGGGTAAATAAACATGGGGGTTGGTGAGGGAGTTCTCTCTAGATCAAAAAACATTTGGAGCTGGATGATAGGCTCATATCCAAGGGAGACAGAACAAACACTGCTAGGAAGGGGCCTAGCCACTATAGAGAAGCAGTCAGTAACCTCATTGAGGGGGAAGGACAAAGATGGAGGTAGGGGTGGTAAGGATAGAAATCTTGGTGGTCTAGGCATCATGCCATACAAGTGTACTACCAGAAAAAGTCACTTAGATAGCATGAAGGAAAGAAGGGGGATCCCCTTGAATAAAATAGGTTTCAAGCATTGGATGAACTAGAAAATCATCAGATCCTAGTGGTGTTGTCCTTAAAGAAAAAGCGTATCCTTCATTCCTTACAGTACGGTGACAAGGTGTGAGATCTAAGGAAATCAATGATACCTAGGAGGAATCTAGTGAAACTGGAATCCATGTGGGAAGGACCTTAAATTTTTCATAAACATCACTCTGATAGTGTAAACTCATTGATCGCCAATGATGAAGAGTATATCAATCATTCCACCAATAGTAGAGTTCTCGAGTGATATTTTACATGAATAAACCATCCCTTCAGTCTGAGATATATGGATTTGAACTAAAAATCCAATATCCTAGTTATATGTTGTTCTGTGTGGTGTTGTGCTGCCACAAGCCCCTTCTCACATCATGTCATTATTCTTGAATGACACGCCAAAAATTCTGGGACACACCCCCTTTGGTACATGAATAATGAACTTAAACCTTTTTCATCCTCTAACCATATTTCTCATGGTGTAGTGACTCTATGGATGGAAAATTCACCTCACCCTCACTATATGTTCTAGTTGCATGATAAGAAACAGTGTGACATTTTGGTAAAATATATTCAACCTTAAAATACATTATCATAATCATAATCACAATATATTAAATTGTGTGTCCAATGTTCTCATTTCATGGAGGTAAAAAACATGGTTCATGTCCCTATTGAATGATATAAAACTTTGAAATAAATTTATCTTTCAACCGAGAGGGCTCCCTCATTCTGATGTTGATCACTTACCACACCATGTTGAAGAACTATATAAGGATTGATTCCAATTTAATATCATGGGATATCAAGAGATTGAAAAATTATATATCAATGGCTCAACCCACTCATTGAACTACCTCAACACTTCCATCAATGAAAATTTTTTTTCTCTCACTCACGGATGCACTCTATTTAGGTGTGTTCCGACATGTGGTGGAAGAAAACCAAGGATGTCAAACCCTCACTCAAAAATTTCACAAAGTCAAATTATTTATGTAATAATCCTTAAACATCGGTCCTAAAAATTCTAGAAGAGTATGTGTAATAGGGGACCAAAAAAACATTGCACACCTGGTCCGACAATGTTAAGATCTAGGGCGGCGGTGGTCTGGCAATGCAAAGATCGAGGGCGGTTGAGGTCCGGTAGGTAAAGATCAGGTGCGGTAGAGGTCCGGAAATGCAAAGATCGAGGGTGGAGGAGTTCTGACAACGTTAAGCTCAGCGGGTGGCAGAGGTATGGCAACACGAAGCTCGATAGAGGCGGACGTCCAGCAACATGATGCTCCGCGGGCAGCAGAGGTCCAACAATGAGAAGCTCAAGGGCGAAGGAGGTCCGGCAACGCGAAGCTTAGTGGGCAATGGAGGGGAGTCACAGGGCTCCAGTACCAGGAGAGATTTAGGTCGCGATAAAACGAGGGCACTGTGTGACCAAATTAATAAAAAAAGGGACTACAGTTTTATCATCTGTAACAAAGAGCTGATAATGGTCGTCTTTATCAGTGCTATAAAAGCACTAATAAATCCTTCATGTATCAGTGCTAACATTTTCGCGTTGAAAAAGGGAATATTTATCAGCACTAAAATTTTAGCAATGATAAAGGGATTCAGTATCCACTCTTTTCTAGTGATGATAGATGGAATCTTTATTATCACTAGAAAAGAACTGATAATGAACCCCCGTATCAGTGCTAAATGTTTAGTGCTGATACATGGAATCTTTATCCGTGCTTTTTTAGCACTGATATAGTGTCCCTCTATAAGCGCTAGAAAAGAGATGATAAAGAATCCCTTAATCAGTGCTAAAATTTTACCACTTATACATGGTTTCTTTATCAGGGGTTTTTTCTTAGTGATGATATAAGGTGGCGCTTCCTTTGCCCATTTTTGTAGTAGTGTAAGATGTCTACATGGAATTCACCAGAAGGATATTCAAATTTCATGGATCACATCATTATTTTCAGAGAACACATAGTTGTACTGAGACATTATGGGAGAAGTTATTAAGGGTGTTCAAGACATCCCCTTTAGAGGTACACCCATTTGTGGTAAATATGTACCGGGACCATTGATGTCAGTTTTAGTGGGTTGGAATGATAAAGGAAGTGAAAGAATTTGTTTACTGATTCCTTAATTATCACCAAGTGAAGGTCAAGCACCAGGTACCAGCTAGTTGGAGTCATCCCCTTGAGGATCTATAGTGGACTTGGATGAAATATTTATGGACTTCATGATGGTTTTAACACATACAATTAGAAGGAATTATACCATCTGGGTGATCATTGCCCGACTCACCAAGTTGGTCAACTACCTAGAGATTTGGGTTTAGAGTTCTATAGATATCCTGGGATGCCAATATATACATGATATAGTTTTATTCAATGAGTCCATATATATGATGGTTTCAGATAAATATGCACACTTTACATCCTGGTTTTGGAAGGGATTATAGGGGCATTTGGGACCCATCTGTGCTTGAGCCCAACATTCCATCCCTAGATATATGACCAAACAGAGCATACAATTTATTTCTTAGGGGACATGGTACATCCATACATCCACAAATTAGTCCAAAGTTGATAGGATCACCTACAACTGGTGGATTTTATGTTCATAAAAATCTACCATTTCCCCATTAGTACAGAGAAGTTTGAGGCTTGAATGGGTGAACCTACAGATCGCCACATTACTGGACTGACCTCGGAGAGTCAGCACTCATGGGCCCATCATTGGTATGGGCTACTATGAAAAAGTTACAGTTCATCCAAGAGAAGATGAAGACAGTAGAGATTCATCATACGTCTTATGATGAGTGGCTAAGAAGTCTCATGCTGTTCGTGGAGGGACACCAGGGGTTCCTACAGGTCTCCCCTCAGAGTGGGATACATATATTTTGACAAGGCAGTAAGTTATCTTCAAGGATCATCAAAATATTTATAATATTGTGTAGTGTGGATAAGGGGGAATTTTTTTTTGCTCAAAATCCATAGATAGAGTGGGTTCATGAAATCGTTCATGTATCCTAGCTAAGGATATACATGGATAACCCTTCACACATCACTGATTAGGGCGAGCTGGGTGTTGATGATGGGAGAATTTTGCGGAGTTCCCACTAGAGATTGAGGATGGATAAGAGAGGACCCTCCATGGACGGTTAATTCCTATAGTGTGCATTATGTGGAATCATGGAAATCTTAAGGAGATCACATGGGATAGGGAGGATTATATTAATTCTTAGTATCCACCATTGTTTGTTGGGCCATTATTATGGATTTTGTGGATATAAAGCCCTAAGGTGGGGATAATGTAATGCCCCAGATTTTAAAATTAAATATTTTAATAACATTATGGGATTATTTTGAGACCAGTAAATCAGATGACTTGTAATTATGAGGCCTATGGTTCTTTGAATAAATGTTTAACCTATTTTTAGATTTATAATAAAACTTTTGTGTTCCGATTTAGTAATTTTTGAAGGAATGCTCCGATTTAGAATTCGAGGGAACTATTGTGTTTAGAGCTGCAAGTTCTTTATAGTCAAAACATAACATCGAATAGCTTGGGTCAGATACATAGATTTTTTTTTGATTTTTTAATGAAGAATAAAAATAAAAATAAAAATAAAATATTTATTTTATTTTTCTTTTATTGTTTAATGAAAATACAACAACACTGTGACACAGTGTCAAAGTAGTCATTTCCTTTCATAAATGAATGAGTGTAGAGAAACTGTTTCAAAGAGAAACAATAATGCTGAAATATGGTAATGAATTTCCATTGTTAATCTGATGCATGGACTAGTGTTCGAATTAAAAATGCCGAATAATTTTCTCTTGAGCCTGTTCATTTCCATTAGGAGGGAGAAGTTATGCATCTCACCGGTGATGAATAATGACAAATGAAGATGAATGATTGATCGAGTATGTTCATCGATGGATCAGTATAGACTAGGAACTATTTCATACGATAGATCCTCAATCCAGGTAGGGGTTTATTTTTTTCTCCATGATTCCATTCCCCATTCCTATGTTGAATGATGAATATAGACCAACCTATGCACATGTTGATATATAGTTTGATCATTCTTGAGGGATTGATAAAACTATGTGATAAATGGAAATACTTCATGGATACTATTCTTCTCTTGTTCTTTTTTAATTCTACTGATAAGAAGTACTAAGGCTAGGGAACATGGCCAAGGTCCATTCAAAAGGGGTTTCAGGGTGCCTATATTTTCCCCATTCGTGCGTTCTTCACTAGCGGACCCCCATGGCCATGTAGATCTTTTATAAAAGATTCTTAAATTCACTAAACACCTGAAGCATTTGAATGATGATCATGATCCCTTGGTAGGGAAGATGGCTACATAAGGATCATAATGTTTTTCCTGGTTTTAAAAAGGGCAACCCCAGTGATGGTGGAATCCCATGGAAGGGGATACGCTGGGGGTGGTGCAGAAACATGGTTGCAGGAACATATAACAACCACTATGGGTGATGGAAAGTGGCACCCAATAGGTGTCCAATGTTGGGCCTAATCGAACATCACAGGAGGTTGTGTCATGCGACCGATGGTCTTTTGTCAATCTAGAATGCATTGGACCAACATGTTGATGGAGATCAGACACATATGCTACCATGTCACTGCAGATAAACCTTCCCGCTACCGTAGTCCTGGTAGGGAATGTGGATCCTATTTGGCCTAGGGGGTCGGTAGGGTTGGTTCGGCCTGACTGGGTTGCACCAGACCCGAACCCAATTTTCCCCTTTGAACTAAAAATACCATAACTTTCAAACTGTCTGCCTATTTCACTAGACATTTGATGTGTTGGGAATCATGCGATGAGATGTTATTTTTCAAACACTCTACGTATGTTTCCATGGACTTTGGCATAAGTCCTATTGGCTCGCGGAATAGGTGATCCCACATTGAGTTTGCTAGAGACGGAATCCTATCATTGGCTGCAACCAAGAAGTTCTGTGATTACCTAAAATTTGTGTCTTATATAGACTAAGTGTCTTATCTAGACATTGTGTCTTAACAATATTGAGTCGTTACTCCCCTATCACACTAGGGTGTGTGTCTTCATGTATTTGATGACACTCCATGTGTTACCTAAACTATAGGTTTAACACCCCAAGATTTCATAGTATGTTATCTCTTCAAAGTATTTTATTAACTTGTTCTACACAGACCACCAAGTTCGAGCGCACCACAACATACAAAAATATCCATTAAAAAATATTATATGAATAATATTAAAGAATTTTTAAATTTTATTTATCATATATAAGTATAACATTATTTGTTTTGTTTCTTAGACATAATATAAGAAAAATTCAATTT
Source organism: Viscum album (assembly GCA_963277665.1). Taxonomy (NCBI): domain Eukaryota; kingdom Viridiplantae; phylum Streptophyta; class Magnoliopsida; order Santalales; family Viscaceae; genus Viscum; species Viscum album. The sequence continues at coordinate 567,977,683 of OY728126.1, read as the reverse complement.
TTATGATAAAAGATGTATTTTTCAAAAAATGCAGTTTTTTGCCTCTTAATAGTAAACCCATATTAAATCTAATATTTGAAATTTTATATATTTATTTTAATGAAATAATATTAATCTTTATAATAGGGACATAAAAATATAGTTTGGATAATTTTTTGGTACTTTTCTAATAACTTTCAATTTTTGATGAATAGTGAAAAATACCAAATTTTAATTAAAAACTACTTTTTTTAATTAAAATAATTCATAGTGTTAATTATAAATATTACTATGTTTTAATTATTATTAGGTTATATTTTTATCATTTGATATAATTTAGGTCATTGGTTATAATTTCACATTTAAATTGGACATAAAAAAGTGTCAATATTTTGATAGTTATTATTTCTTAAAAACTAGATTTTTGATTTTACTACGAGAATTAAATTTAAATTTATTTCTGCCACTTCTGTGTTATGAATTTGGAAAAATGGATTCAATATTTTGAATCAGGATTTCCAAATTGTGTAAAAATGTATCATTTATTTTTATACATTATGAATAATTACATCGTTAAATTTTTTTAGCATGGTTAAAGGGTAAATCCAATAAATATGGGTAATGAAATAATATTAACATAATATTAAATTACTCTAACACATATAATAACCCTATTTTATGATACATGTCGGACCATGGTCATCATTATTTCGATTTTATGACCATGTGGACCCATTTGGGAGTGATACAGACATTTTATATTAAATAATCTAATGTAAAGACAAAAATAACAAAAACATGTATCTTTTACTAAAATATTTTTATATGGGGTTATATTATTGATAAATTAGACTATAAATAATCTTTTTAAAGATAAAACTATTTCCTACATGATGATAGTTTATTTATTATTTTTATACATATGATAAATATATTTATTTATGACACAATAATGATGCATTATTTTCCTTATTAATAAAAGAATCAAATAAATGATATTGTAAATATTAAAATAAAGGTAATTTTATCGGTTTGATTCCATCCAAGAATTTTATAGATGAATATGACATGTTAGTATTGATTCAAGGTATTTGGTTCGAGGTAATCAAGATTTTATAACTTTCACAAAAACCAAATACTAAATAGTGTCAAAAATTGACATAAATTAGTTTTTAAAACAAATAATATATTATTGGTTGATATAAAATAAAAAAAATATATAGTTCAAAAAAGGGATTAAATAATATTATATATTCCATTAATGAACCACTTGATGTTCTCTTTGATGTTTAGAGTATTTTTATTAACCATATATTGTAATAATTTAAGAAGACAATGTAAAAGTTAAACTATTTAACTAAGTGTAAAATCTGAAAGATATGTTTAAAATGGTAACGTAAACTTGTCTAAAACCAATTGGTTGTGATATTTTCGACCCATAACCTCGTATGACTTGAAATAAATTCATTAATATCCATTATAAACCGAATATAATTGTATAATATATTAATATTTTAATCTTTTCCAAAAGTGACCCTCACCCCCTTATAATAACTTTAATATATAAGCCTCACATTTATCATAATGCCATCCTATAGAACCCTTTTGATCAACTCAAAAGGAAACACCCGAAGAAGAAGTAATAATTTTACCACCCTCCTTCAAGATCTTTTCTTCTTCCATTTCCACTATATTTTTTGATTCCATAATAAAATAAAAACTCCAATACCTTCTATATATTGTGAATTTATTATAAATATTTTACAAAAATATTCTTTATTCTATACATCCCTTAATGAAAAAGTCACCATATGTGCATACTTACGACATACTGTCTCCACGTCATAGTGTAGTTTGTTATTCATACACTTCATTATATGGATGAATATAATAATGAGTATAAATGATTTAACTAATAAATATAACATGTTATTTATTCTACATATATATGATATACCATCCAATTACATATGATTTCAGCATTAATATAAGGATATTGTCACTCGTGCATACCTGCTGATTACCATCTCCATGACGCGATGAGATTCATTTCCACGTTCATCATTCAACGATGATTATAAAAATATATATTATTAAAAAGTATGTAATATATGACATACTAATTATACTGGATATATATATATATATGTGAACATACTTACATATATCTTATTCACCTAGTTTCATTCAATAGGATATAAAAACAGATACAACGTTTATGTGTACGTATGTCCTACCATCACCATAAATGGTGCCTCCCATTTCATATATCTATCTATTATAAATATTTATATTCTAAATATATATGAGATATAAATCAAAGTTTATATTCTATATGTATTTAAATCATGATCTAAATGACATGATCAAGAATAATAGGTTAAAACACGTACGATAAAGAAAGTGATTATTTCCTGAAATGTTAAATTAACATGGAAATCATTATTAAATGGGTATTTTAAAGCCATAAATAAATCGTGTATGATATAATAAATATGAATATGGTTCTCGTATAATTTAATAACATACTATGGTAATTATGCAAGAGGTTAAACATACCCTCTACCAAAATAAAGTGCAATGTAGGGGTGAATTCTAAAATCTATTCATTATACTCAGTAGTTTTTACATGAGTATCTACATGGACCTCTTTATCATCATCATCTGTGTTTCATAAAAATATTTTCAAAAGGAATATTTTATGGTTATATTGAAGGGATTCTATAACAAGATCATCATTTTAAATGGTTTAAATATTTTTTCTTCTAAATCATTCTCATTAATGTCCATGTTTTCGAAATGGTTTTTGAGCATTTATATATATGGACAAAAATGATTTTAAAATGATAATTATTTTCAAAATTTTCACAGTGGTATAAGAAAAATTGATTAAAAAATGTCATTAAATGTCTTTATTTCTAAATTTTTGTGACTATTAAATGTTTTTATGAAATAGGGATATTTCTCTCAAAGAGTTTTACAAATAAATTTCCTCTATGTCAACATCCTTTTATGGATTTTAAACTTGTTTGATGTAGATTTATTATGATACAAATCTTTCAAATTGTATTGAAGGTTTTGTGATATGATTGAAAGGGGATTTGTTATTTTTATACCATTCATGGTTTAAAGATAATTTATTGAAATTACGTAAGCTAGTTTTAATATGAATGATTATGTTTTGTTTAAACCTTTTCATATGAAGTATACATTGGACTTAGTAAGTGATGGGTGCAGCTCACTACTACTCCTCGAAGTATCTATAGGTCTCATGAGACAAAATTTTGTCTTGAAACAATGATTTGAAAATATCTTATTTGTATTCTTGGCATAAGGCATTGACTTTGTTTTTATGAGGTCTGGTATTATGCATTCCAACATTATGAAATTGGATATTGATATTGCATGTTATTATTCATCTAATATAATATCCATGTGAATAAATAAATGGAATTATATGATTTATCTTTTCCTTATTTTTTGGAATATTATGTTTTAAATGCTTTTGTTTTAGTCTTATACATTACCATAAATTTTAATGTTTGTTTATAAATGTTTCTTCTATATTTTTACCCTTACAGAGTATCCGACCTCAACCCTTTCTATGTTTTATTTTTCCTAGGATTACATGAAGTGTATTATGATTGATAAGTAGGGATAAGCTATGGTATTAATGACATTCTAAAATTATAATTTATGTTTTATTTTATTTTCTAATGTGTAATGTAATGTTCATGCATGTAATCTATTTTCCAAGACTGCTAAACTGATCATTCTCTCGTGACATGATTATTTGTAATCATTCTAATGTAGTAAAATAATGCAGCGACTCTGGGATTCTAGGGTCGGGGCATTATAATTGGTATTAGAGGATGTTTAGAAACATCCTTGGAAATATATTTAGATAAACTCTAATTAGAGAAAATTAACCTAAGATAGACAATGGGGATTAGTATAGAAGAACATTCTAAAATTTTGGTAATGTATTGATTTTGGGTATTTCCATGAAATACATCCCTCTCTAGATATGACCAGGTAGAGGTGGCTCTGGCAAATATATACCTAGGGGTGAAAATTCTGACGTGGAGTTTCAGGCATGACATTGGGTATCGTGGTACATGACCACATGCCTTGCTGCACTCTTGGTTACGACACTCGCGGGGGATACACTTAGGATAATTCACATTTTCATTACAAGCCATTATGAAAGATTTAAGAGTAATACTTCCTCAAAGTAATTTTTTATTATAGATTATATTAATAATAAATTCAATTTACATTTGGTATTTTAAAATATTAGAATTATGCATTTTGATTCATAAACTATCCAAGTCAATGTTGTTGTTTCGATATAGTGCCTAGAGGAATGGAATGATAATTCCAACAATGCACATGATGAAAAGATTAATAAGGATCATATAATTCATGGTATTAAGCCAAAATTTAAAATGGAAATAATCTACAATGTATTCTCATCATATAAAGAAATAGTATCATGTGTTAATAAGATATGTAAAAAAAATTCTCTATGTCCTATGGCTTTGAAGGGATGTAAGAGAAGAAAACAATGGAAGAGAGAATGATGGATAAAGGGAATAGGTGAAAGAAATATTTTCCCATATGTGATAAATATGGAAAGAATCACCTAGGTAAAGGCTTGAAGGGAATGGGAGTTTTTTATATTTGTGGATAAATAAGACACCATGTACATGATTTCAATGGTAAGAAAAAGTTTTCAACTATACAATGCTTTATCTGCAAGGAGATGAGACACTTATGGAATCAATGTCCAAATCATTAGACTATACCCCAAATACTAATATTGGATAATAATCATGTTATGATACTACCGAAGTTGAAGAGTAATTATTAGAGATCTCATGTTATTAATAAAGATTTATGTCATTTGAGTATTGTATTAATGATGTACATGTTATAAGAATTATATAGTATATAATGATTATACTGCTATACTATTTCATTAAGGACATATCATTGTGTCGAACCATGAAAAGTTACACAATAGTAGGTTAATTTTTTTTGAAAATATATGGTTGAGAGAAATATAAACCATAAAATGATTCTGATACTGAGGAAGTGATTTTGGAATAATATATGATTAATTTGGATAAATTATATTTGGTATTCTTGACTACCTTGAAATTGATTAATGATTTGTATATTCCATCATTGTTGGAGTTTACCACATATTTTGATATAAGGAGTATATCCAGTAGTCAATAAAAAAATGGCAGCATGAATGTAATCAATATGGTTTTATAGTATTTCCGGGTGTCACCGTGTTTTAACAGAATACACGATAAAGTTATTTACATGTTGTTATATGGAAAAAAATCTTCATTATGTTTACCTTCCATATAAATTTTTCACTGTGAATTTGGACAAAAGTATTTTCGGTAAGTCTAAAGGTTATAATGTATTATGTTTAACATTGGATACTATTATTAAGGTTAAATAATTACATAATATTATTATTGGACAACCAAGAGGTCAGGTGACAACTTGTTGCGTCTGGAAAGGCCGCAAGACTTGAACCCACAACCGAAGGTCGACAAGGGTAGATCACCTGCCACTGGCATACATGATTTCTGGGTTTGTATAATTTCTTTTTTTAAATATTATGACAAGTAAATTATAAATTCATTATTTTCAGAACCCTATATGAATATGATAAATATAATTTTTTGAATTCTATTATATTTTGGAGTGAAAGATAGGATTTTGGTAGGAATTATTTGAAGCATTAAACTCTACATTCTAGGAATATTGTATTTCCTCTTATACTAAGAAAGAAATTAATTCATAATCATTAGGTAAGGGATCCTAAATCCAAAAATGTGTTATCCTAATACCTTAATTTTTGTTGAACAAATGATATTTAAAATCAGCAGAGATTGATGGCTTTGAGACCCTAAATTTAAACTTGTTTGGGATTGATGACCTCAATCACTAACTATTAATATTTATGTTTTTCTAAAATTAGTTGTCTTTAGTTTCCACCAATGTTTTCCAAATCTAGGTCATAATTTGGTTGTGACCTTTTCATTTCCCTTTCCCTCTTATTAAGACTAAATTTTATTATCCAAATTTTTGATGTTGGTTTCCCACAAAGGTATATATCTTTTTTAACATTTTATTTTCAAAAAAAAATTCAAATTTCTATAATGAAATTTATTGAAGGATGGGAGAATGTAACACCCCAGGATTTCATAGTATGTTATATCTTCAAAGTATTTCAATAACTTGTGCTACACGCAACACCGAGTTTAAGCGCACCACGACTTACAAAACAAGCCATTCAAAAAAGAGGCTATGAATATTATTAACCACATTTAAAATTTTATATTCCTTATATAATTTTTACATTCATATTTTTTGTTTATTAGAAATAATATAACAAAAACTCAATTTTTATGCTAAAAGAGGTATTTTTAAAAAAAATGCAATTATATGTTTTTTAACGGTGAACCCTTATTAAATCCCATATTTGAAATTTTATTTATTAAATTTAGTAAAATTAAATTAATATTTTGAAGTGGGACATAAAAATCCATATTGGATAAATTTTTGGTACTTTTCCAAAAAAATCATAATTTGATGAATTGTTAAAAAAAATAATTAATTTTAATTAAAAACAACTTTTTTATTAAAAATAATTTATTGTGTTAAATTATATATTTTAATGGTTTTTAAGTATAATTACATTATATTTTTATAATTTAATATAATTTTGGTCATTTGTTTTAATTTAAAATTTAAATTAGACATAAACAAATGTTAATCTTTTGATAGTTATTATTTCTTAAAAACATGCTTTTTGTTTTTACAATAGGAATTAATTTTAAATTAATTGATTACACTTCAATGTTTTGAATTTGGAAAAATGGATTCCATATATGGAATTAGGAGATCCAAAATTTTTAAATAGTTAAAGTTTATTTTTAGTCATTATGAATAATTATTTTGGTAAATATTTTATTTACCATGGATAAAGGGTAAATCTGGTAAATATGGGTAACAAAATAATATTAAAATAATATTAAATTACCCTAACACGTGTCTTAACCCTATGTGATGATACATTTCTGACCATGGGAATCCTTGGGTCGATTTTACGACACCATGTAGCCTCTTGGGAGTGATAATGACAATTTATATTCATTAATCTAAAATAAAGACAAAAATAACAAAAAAATCATCTTTTGGAAAAACATTTTTATATGGGGTTATATAATTGATCTCTTCGACTATAAATATTAACTTTAAAGATAGAAATATTTTCTACATGATGATTTATTATGTATAATTTTTATATATAAATTAAAAATATTTATTTATGACACAATAATGATGCGGTATTTTCTATATTAATAAAAGAATCAAATAAATGATATTCTAAATATTAAAATAAATTTAATTTGAATGTTTGGATGACATCAACGAATTTTTAGTTTTATATGAGATGTTAGTATTGATTCAATTTATTTGGTTTGATGTAATCATGTTTTGATGACTTTCACAAAAACCGAACACTAAATAGTGTCAAAATTGATATAAATTATTTTTTAAAAAAAATACAATATTATTGGTTGATATAATATTCCAATAAATATAGGTTTCATCCAAAGGATGTACATTATATTGTATATTTAATTAATGAACCACTTTATCTTCTCTTAGATGTTTAGTGTATGTTAATTAACCATATAATGTAAAAATTCACGATGACACGGTAAAAGTTAAACTATTTAACTAAGAGTTAATTCTAAAAGATAAGGCTAAAATGATAACCTAAACTTGTCTAAAACCAATTGGTTAAAGGTTTTTCGAGCCATAACCACCTAATTCCTGAAATAAATTCATTTTTAAATGTTACAAACCAAATATTATTGTATAATAAATTAATATTATAATTTTTTCCTAAAGTAATCCTCACACCCTTATAAAAGGGCACGTTCCCTTATCTTAATTTCAGACCTCCAAAGCTATTTTTCCTCAAACAACCACTTCCCGATTACCTTATAAAATATCATCAATTCAACCTAGAGGCCTCAATTTGATCAGAAATCCAACTTAAGTAGCTCTTTTTATCAACTCAAAAGGAAACACCCGAAGAAGAGGTAATAATTTCACCACCCTCTTACATGTTCTTTTCTTCTTCCACTTCTTCTTTATTTGTTGTCTCATAATAAAATAATAAATAAAGTACATTCTATATACTGTTATGTTATTATAAATATGTTACAACCATATTATTTATTCTAACCATCAAATAATGACAAAGTCACCAGACATGCGTACGTTCAGATTACCGTCTCCACATCGTGGTGTAGTTTGTTATTCGAACACTTCATTATTTTGATGGGTATAATAATGTGTATAATATGTAAAAAATAAATAAAAAATTATAGTTATTAATTATATATGATATACCATCTAATTACATATGATTTCACCATCAATATAATGATATTGTCACTCTTGTATACGTACGGATTTCCGTCTCCACGACGCGATGAGATTTATTTCCACGTTCACTATTCAAATATGATTATAAAAATTTATATTATTAATAAATATGTAATATATGACATAATAATTATATGGGATATATATATATATACTTACATATATCTTATTCACTAACTTTTATTCAATACGATATGAAAACTGAAACATCGTTTATGCTTAAGTACGGCCTACCGAGTCCATAAACAGTGCCTCCAATTTCAAATATCAATCTTTTATAAATATTTATATTAAAAATATATATGATATATAAATCAATATTTATATTCGAAAATTATTTAAATCATGATCTAAAAGATATGATCAAGAATAAAAACATAAAACATGTATGATTAAGAAAGCGATTATTACCGAAAATGTTAATTTAACATAGAATTAATTATTAAATTTTGTAGTATAAACTAATAAATGAATCATGTGTGATATAATAAATATGAATATAGTTTTTTTATAATTTAATAACATACTATGGTAAATATATCGGAGGCTAAATGTACCCTCGACCAACGGAATGTGCAAGGTAAGGGATAATTCTACAATATCATCATTATTTGGGGTTATTTTACAAGAGTATCTTCTGGGAACTCTTTATCATCCTCATCTGTGATTCATGAAATTAATTTCAAAAGGAATATTTTATGGTTTTATGAATGGAACTCTTTAACAAGATCATCATTTTAAATGGTTTAAATATTTATTCTTCTAAATCATTCTCATTAATTTACATATTTTCAAAATGTGTTTTAATGATTTTTTTATAAGGACATAATTGTTTTCAAAGTGTTAATTCCGTTCAAAAGTTTCAAAGTGGTATGGGGAACTTTGGATATAAAATTTCTATAAATTTATTCTTTTTTAAATTGTGTTACTCTAAATTTTTTTTTCAAAAAAAAGTATATTTTCTCAAAGAGTTTTACAAATCATTTTCATCTATATCAACATCATTTGTTAGATTTTAAACTTGTTTGAAGTTGATTTATTATGGTACCAATCTTCCCTATTGTATTGAATGTTTTGTGATATGTTTGACTGTGGATGTGTTATTTTTATACCATTCAATGTTTATGGATTAATTATTGACATTTCGTATTCTAGTTTTAATATAAATTATTATGTTACGTTTAAACCTTTTCATATGTGGAATTCATTAGAAATAGTAGGTGATGGGTGGAGCCCGCTATAGCTCCTTGATGCATCAGTATGTCTTATGAGACAAACTACTAACTTTGAATAAGGCCTTGAAAAAATATTATTTTTAGTCATGGTACAAGGCCTTGACTATGTGGTTATGAAGTCTAGCATTATGCATTCTAATATTATAGAATTGGATATTGATATTACATGTGATTATTTGACTAGTAGAATATCCATTTAAATAAGTAAATGGAATTATTTGATATATCTTTTCCATATTATGATGAAGTGTAAGTATAAAGGATCTTGTTTTAGTCTTATAAATTGCCTTATATGTTTATGATTATTTATAAAAGTTTTCACTATATTTTTATCCTCGCTAAGCATATGAGCACACCCCTGTCTATGTTTTATTTATTCCAGGATTTCCAGAAGTGTATTATGATTGATAAGAAGGGTTAAGCTATGAGATTAATGGCGTTTCGAAAGGATCATTTATGTTGTGTTTAATTTTATAATGTGTAATGTAATTTTTATGTGTGTAATCTATTTTCCATGTTTGTTAAACCGATCGGTCATTTGGGACATGATTCCTTGCAATCATGAAAATGTATTAAAATAATACACCGACTTTGGGCTTCTTGGGTAAGGGAATTACATTAGGTGTTACCAAATTTCAGTGTGATATCTACATTTAGTGTCATACCTACACTCATTGTGTTACCAAGAATCTGTGTGTTACACACTCTCCATGTGAAACTGAAACGCTTTGTGTTAATACATGAGGTAACTATGTGTTGTTATGAAAATCCTATTTACGTACCATAGACTTATACATGGTGTGAGCTGACTATACTGACTCTATGAACTATACCTCTTTGAGGCTATACATTGTGTGCCTCAATGTTAGTAAAGTTGGAGTATTTTTCTAGTGATTTACTTTTGGATTACATTTTGTAATTATTTTAAGGTTTTGCGTCCCTCCTAAGTATTTTGTTACTTACCCCTGCATGGGATTCACCCGCATGTGTTGTGTCTTGGGAAGCTGATCTATAAATTATATGGAGTCCTTAGTGGGCCACAGATAGGTGGTGCTTTAGGGTGGTCTGAAATACATTTTACACATTATTAAAGTTCAAACAGCTTATTGAACCTACTCTTTGTGTACGGTTTTCAATGAACATGATCCAATAGATTGACATTTTTTGTTTTAGTTGGACCTCTATTCTATCCAATTTTATTTTTGGTATTGTATTGTTACTCAGTAGTTGTCTTAGTGAAATTATTACCAATTTACCTACAATTTTTAGTTCATTTATTTTCTTAGAGATGTGTGCATGTGTCAAGGTACTTAGTAAAATTAATCCCCTTTGTGTGATACATCTATTTAGTGAATGTTTCCTACCCCAAGCCATTGGGTGTTGGGCTTGGGGTAGCTACGACATGGGCCCCGTGGGACGGGTCATGACAATAATCATGAACATCCAAAAAATATATGATATATAACCAAAAATACATTCATACCAGGTTCAGATTAGTCAAACAACCCATGTAACTACATCAGGTTTGGGATGACCTCATGGGTATCAAATTTTGTGCTTGGGATCATCTCTCATGAAATCCCTTTCCAGAATAGGATAACCTTTTTTATACCCAATTCTGGGATTGGGAGAACATCTGATGTACCCTGTTTAAGGAATGGGATAACCTCAGATGTACCCTTTAATCTCATATAACATTAACACTTACCCAATGCATTAGTGGGATGTATAGGTCCCAACATTAATATAATGAAAATCATACATATGTGCTCCCCATGATCATAAAACATTCATCAATAAATAACCCATGATATGAACATGGGTTTCATTAACATTTTTTCGTATCATATCCAACGGAAGAGTGAAAGGTTTCTTAATTATTCCATCATCTCATCATAACATAACCTATGAGAAGAAGTGTTATCCATAGGAATTTCATCATTAGAAGTGTACACATAATCAGTCTTGATAAATGGTGAGATTACATCATAAAACTCTGACCACATTGGTCACTTTTGAATAGTAAAACCCATGAATATTATTTCATCAAAATGATACATAAATTTGAATAATTTTCTGGATAATAATCAAATAATAAATTATTTTCTAGTATACAGATCACAAAGTAGAAAAATTTGTTGAATATGGAATGATCCTCATAGAAAACAACTCTGAGATTGAAATTCCATTAAAATTTATTAATATAATGAATCGTAATCCCCATTAAATAATTTCATAAAATTAAACATTAAATATAATAAAAATAATATGATTTATTTTTTTTTTAATGTGGAATTATGTACAACACAAAAAATGCATTGAAAATTTGAATATGTCTCTCGGAAATAAAAGATCATAGAAATCCTTTAACATAAGTATCGACATCCATCATACACATTCAAACATTGTTTATAATAAATATAATATTATTATACCTATATTTTGGAACCATAATCATATATATAATAACATATATTATTTACTAATAAATATTTTTTAACTTTTTATATACATTTCATTTTAAAATCATGGTTCAAGTAATATATTCCTTTTTAATATATGTGTTGATTTGTTAATTTTGGTTATCTTGATTTGATATTGGTAACATAATATACTTAATGATAATAATGGAATAATTATCAAAATAATAAATAAATTATAATAATAATTTTAATCATTAAAATTTGTTTTGAGAAATTATGTATGTTACGATAATGGAGATCATAGGTTGTACATACGCATGAATGACATTTCCTTTTTCACAAAACCATTATAGAAATGACTTAAATAATATTTGTTCATTATAAAATTATTTTAAAATAATAAATTAAAAATTAAATATTCAATATATTTATAAATATAATCCATGTGTCTTGGTGGTGAAATGAGATATTCGCCTCACTATATGAAAGTTTTTGTTTATACATACATGAACAACTTTAAAATCTTTTAGTGAGTGGAAAGGTATGAATGTGAATGATATATTATATTTTAAGAATAATAAGTATTTTATTATTATCCATATTTTTAAATTTGTATAAAACATATTCATTACATTTATCATTATTATTTTCCATGTATTGTGTTAGTGGAAAAGATTCACATTGCTTTACATGGAAATAATCTACCATTCACACAAACACTGTTATCATATCCCCTACAAAATAGAGTGTAAAAACTTATATATGATATAATAACTAAAAAGGTAAAATTATATTTTAATTATCAAATATATAAATTATTTCCATCATCATAACCAGTCTTGGTTATTGGTAAGAAATAACATGAATTATATCGGTTCAAAATGTAGTAGTCCACCTTACAGACGAATGATGATTTCATAACCCTTTTTATTAAAGTGGTATTAAATGTAAGTCTAAAATTGTACCTAAAACGTCTAAAAATATGGGGGATTATATAGTTTTTATATCATAATGGTTTACTAATAATATAAGTAGCTGGATGTGGAAATAAATTAAAAACTATCTTTGAAGAATGTTGTCAGTTCTTCATGTATGCTCTGTAAGATTACACCAAAACCTAAATATATAGTATTTCTGAAAAAATTAAGGACTCTAAGATTATATGAGGGAATTTTTTAAATTATTTGTGTTGTTATCTTACTATGAAAATGGTTTTTAAGGTATCAATAATAGAGGATAGTGGGTGGCCTATTATAAGTTAGTTGAGTTGCCCATTTGTAATTGTTAAAATAAAAATGGTGTACCCACATTTTTTAAAAGATAAAAGTGTTAATAATTGATTATTAGACATTATTATAAATTATAGGTTTGAAATATGGATAGAAAATAATTGTTATAAAAGTTTATTGGTCTTTTTAACCCTTCACTTTTATGTTTATTCTATAGTAATCCCACTGTTTCCTTAACGACAACAATTAAATTTTACAGTTTTCAATATTAATATTGGTCATAAAGTAAATTGAACATATTAAATAATATAATTTATATTTATTTTATATATTTATCGCATTATTGAAAATTCAATTTGCAAATGTAAAAAAAATTATATAAAATTAATCATGTAAATAGGACGAGAAATATTGTTTTTAAATGGAATGTGTTCAAATGTTTACTATGTTTATATATCAAAATCCAATGTGGAATTGATTAAAACAAAAAAAATATAAAAATAAGTATATATGTGAAATAATTTTATTTATAAATCCAATTTAAATAGTATTTAACTATATAAATAGTTGAATAAAAATTGATATTTTAAATTAAAACGATTATTTTTCATTATACATCAAAAAAATAACCATTTTAGAAAATTATTTAAATATCACAATAGTTTAATTAAAACATTTTGAATAAAAATATAAATTGTATTCTATCAAATTAAATTTAGATATATTTTGGAAATTAATTTTATTTTTTGATCACAAAATGAATAATAATACTTTTTCAAGAAAAATATATTGTAAAAACATATAAAGACATTATCACACAAATAAGTACTTTTTTATCAATAAGTTATCAATATATAATAAAATAGTACTTAATAGTTTAATATTATTTATTAATAATTATATCTTTATGTTTATTGACGATGTTATAACGTTCTTGTTTGAATAATATTAATAATACAACCTAGTTTTGTTAAAACTCAATTTTATTTGTAATGTAAGGTGATGTAATGGCCTAAACCTATTTGGTCCACTCCATTGATGAAATATGGTGTCTAAGGTATTCTAGGAGGTCACAATTTCTTATATCTAAAACTTTTTCAAATTTCTAGTTCAATGAATAGTTTTCCATGTTTTTTTAATAGTGTCATTAGTGAGATTGATGTGAATAGTTTCATCAGTGAGTTATTTGTACTATTGGTGTTGGTGAGTAATTTGTAGTGTTACATGTGTGAGTCATTTGTTATTTCATCATTGGTGACTTATTTTTAATTTTTGCATAGACGAGTCATTAATAATGTTTGTGTTGGTGATTCATTTGTACTTCCATCATCGATGAGTCTTTAGTACTCTCAGCATCGGTGCGTAATCTATACGATCGACATAGTTGAGTTATTTATACTAATGACATATGTGAGTCATTGATAATGTCAGTGTCATTGATTAATTTTTACTATCTGCTTTGAGGAGTCATTTTTACCATCGGTGTCACTCGGTCATTTTTATTATCAGTATCAGTGAGTCATTTGTATTATCGGCGTAGGTGAGTCATTTGAACAGTCAGTTTCGGTGAGTCATTTGTACGATCGGTATCAATGAGTCATTTTTACTTTTGACATCGTTGATTCACTTATATAGTTGGTTTTTAGGGGTCATCTGTAAAATCAATGTAAATTATTAATTTTTTTTTTCAACATCAGTGAGTAATTTGTACTCTCGGCATCTTTGATTCATTTGTATTTTTAGCATTGGTGAGACAGATGTGAACAATTTTTCCATAACTATTTCATTTCCATTTCTAATGTTCCAGATTTTAATTATTTCATACAGTCTCTCCCGTTTAATGTCTTATTTGATGAAAAACACATTAAAGTTTTTGTTTTAATGGATTCATGGCCGATTGAAAGCCCATAACTCTTATCAAAATTTCTCTAAACCTTGTGATTCATTTACTTGGTCAAACTACATGGTTTAATGTTATATGTTTTTTATGTAAAATCTTGTGTATCAAAAACTTCTTCTTCATTAAATCTTCTAATGGACAAGATATCTTAATCCCTTGTTTTACCTTATTTTTCCCTAGTGTGAGAAGCTCAAACATTACTTAATAATATAGTAGTGGTGTGATCAAACCTAAATTCTTGTATTGTTTTCCCTTGATGTTTATTCCTGCTACATGCGCACCCCCCGGTTTCGGTGCATGCAATAAGTGTTGATCGATCATCGATATAATGTATGATCTACCTCGGTTCATGTGTTTTATTTGATCATTCTTGTCCCATATCTTTTTTCCATATTATTCCATGTGATCTACATATATCTAATGTATTTTTATTGGGTTTTGGTTAGTGTGGTCGTGTCTCAACATCCTCGAGTGGATGCAGTTGTCATAGGGGAGGCGAATGTGATCCGTTGGGAGGATCGTTATCATGTAAATAATGTAAATGAACCATTTGAGGTATGGGATTCATGGATTTTCTCAAATTTTTTGTGAAACTATATAGTTATCATGTTTTATCCCACTTGACTATAATGGAATTTAAATAATAAATAATTTAAACTAGATTAATATATTTGTATTGATCGTATGTCATTGCCTCCTGTTTTTCTAGATATTGTGATATCTATGATTGTCTTAATTATAAGGACATTATTGATATAAATTGGTAAAGAAAATAAATTTTTATTAATTGTAAATTATTTTTCGAAGATAAAGGGGGATGTAAATGAATCTGTTTGTTGCTATTGTAAATTGTTGATAATCAAATAGATGGAGTTAGCTTGTTGATTCTTGTTGATTAAAGGAATGTTAAATTAATTGTAAAATTAATTTTCAAATTGATGATAATAAAATTGATGATGTTATCATGTTGATTATTTTTTATTAAAGGCATGTTAAATTAATTGTTAAATTTATTTGTGATAACTATGATATCTTTTTACATAGGATAACTGTAGTTGGGACCCATGAATTATGAATTTGTTGAATCAAGATGGATTATTTAACCAGATGTTTGATAAATTCTAATTCCATATATGGTTCCCAATTAACAACTTTGTTGTAATGTCTAGGTTTTTCTTCATTGGGACCACGATATATTATTGCGTGTGAAGAAAGAATGAATTGTTTAAGTCCAAGATCCTAGTTTCTTTATATTCCTACTGGTTGTTCGGTGTTAAGAGGCTCGATGGATATTGTGAGATGTGGGGGTAGGGAGGTCCATTGGTTGTGGCAGTTGTTAATGACTAATTTTTTGAGATGAATTAGTTTATTTGTGTGGGTATCAGGGACGGCATGAGATATGATGAAATTGGCCAGTTATTGAATGATCAGATGCTTGCTGAATCTTGTTGTTTTTATATCTTCTGTACATTTACCACTACTCAAGGATGATGGTCCTTCTTAACCTCCTTCAAATAGGTGTGTAGACGTGTGGGTAATGCCTTGTTCTTTCTATGGTTAGATTCTTGGGGATGGATGTGTCGTCTCACTTTCTATGGGTGGAAAAGGCTCGACGGGTTGTTCATCTATTCACCATTTTGATCCCCATAATGAAAGGTATCTTAATATATTTTTCTAGAATTCTATGGAATATGGTAATTTGATAATGATGTTAATAAATTATGTAATAAATGATGTTAACCCATCGAGTTGGAGCATATTGGGACTCAATGATAGGGTTTTAGTTTAATAGAACTGTGGATCTTGGTTGGATTGATAATGATATGTATTGTTGATTTGCTAATGGTTAATTTATGTTTAAATATTTAACTGATGTCAAGTTTTAATGATAAAAATGGATAATGTAATCTAATGTATCTCTTTAAATTACTGTGTTCTTATATGATAGCTTGTCTTAGTAGTGGCATATGGGATTCCATGAGACGTTAGCTGTATTTGAGTATTAGAATATGTTATCCCCATAAAGTGGTTGTGAGCAATAGTATATTATATACTTTTTGTGTTTTTATATGCTACTCCACCCTATCAGTTGGGGAAACTGACACCCCAAGGATTCTGATCCCTTGGGGGGCTCATACATTTCTATGGGAGGATGTATAGCTGACCACCCCCTTCGGCCCCACTCTCCTCTCTGGGTAGTTACTTGTGATGGTAGGAACAATGGCTAGTTTTCCATTATATCATTGTAGAAAGCTATTATGGTTTATGATGATTCATACACCAATCTTCTGGGTATATTTCTTAATAGAATACTATAGGTGTAAAATATATAGGTTGTGATGACTTGAGGATCCTTACTCAGTGTTTGGGTTTTAACAGTATGAGGAATAACACCATACATATGATACATGTTATTAGAGGTGTGGTGTATCCAAGAAACAACCAGGTTACATTGGTTACGTGGATGTAGAGGTTGTGTAAAATGAGGTTTATGTTGCATTGTTGTGCCAAGGTGTCTTCGGGCAAGAGTTTTTGGAGAGAAATTCTTTGGACGTGTGATGTTGGGGAAAAGTGGAAAACTAATTGGGAAGTGGTAGCGGGGTACCATTGATATTCATTATTATATTATATACTCTTTTATGTGAAACTTGAAGAGAGTATCCATTGTGAGTCTAGGGAATTGGTATTCATGTTTAGGTGACGAGTTAGTTTAAATTGATATTCACTGTGCTTTAGAATGATTCCTTTAATTTTGCACGAGAGGGTTTGGGGAGGATCCTACTGAGTACACTCTTATAATCACTTTATATATATTTATAATTTGTTTTCATGTCACTTGGATGAGGTTTGAGATGAGAATGGATACTAATAGCATGAAGTTTCAAACGCTGTTAGAGCTCTATGGTCACTGTTGTTTTTACTTTTTTGGGTATTTGGAGTTTTCCATTTTATTTGAAGTAGTTTCTCATTACATTAAATATGTGTACATGGGTTTTTGTTTATATTTATATCTATCCTGGAGTTGTTTTGTGTTACATCCAAAGTAAATAAAGAATAATACATTCTCATATTTATTAATATTTCTGAATTAAATATTAATTTTACTTTATAGGGGATGCTATGTTCGATGGATTACCTGTTAGGCAACAATGGGTTTCTTGGAAATATTACGTTACACATAACGTTGGGTCATACTAACAATAATAATATAATGTTATTTTAAATGGTAGTTAACACCTAGCCATTGTATTGGTAAGAATGAATAGAACTAACCATATTATTATTAAACATGTTTCTTAATTGTTTTTACATTTATCCAATAAATGTTATATGCTAAAAAGGAAAATGAATCTAATTTTAAGAATAAATACTCTAATATTATTTTAAAGGTCGATTTACAAACTTTTGATATAGTACCATTTCAATCTAGTTTTGGTAACTTTTATATGTTATATTTTACAAAATTAAATTCTTCTTTATAATTATGATCTCAAATTATACTTTCCGTAAATTTTTATTATTTTATGATAAAATTAATTTTTTAATGAATGGTGAAAAATATTGTATCTTAATTCAAAACCGCCTTTAAATATAAATTATTTATATCGTTAGATAATATTTTTGATTTTTTTTAAAGTGTAATTATATTATATTTTTACAATTTATTCCAATTTTGGTCATTGAATGTAATTTCACTTTGAAATTGAAATAAACAAGTGTCAATCTTTTGATAGTTATTATTTCTAAAAAAAGCTTTTTGTTTTGACAACAGAAATAGATTTGAAAATATTAAATGAAAATTCTATTTTTTTAATATGGTAAAATAGACATAATTTTTTAAATTATGAATATAATATATATATTTTTTATAATATTTGGGTTTTTCTGAAAACAACAATTTTTGATGAATAGTGAAAACACTATGTAGTAGATAAAATATAAAATTTATCTATTAAAAGAAATTTTACAGCTTATGTGAATTTAATTCGTAAAATCCGACATACATGGTTGTTATTACTAAGTAAAATTTGTTTCAATAAGATGAAATTAATATTTGTTGAATAAAAACTTTTGTCTTTTATTTTCTGCAGTTAAAGGTAAATAAGGTAGTTCAATGTAAGAAAAATATTATAATATTATTAAATTACACTATCATGTGTCCTAATCATATTGGTTGATACATTTTGAAAAATTTTGATCCATGGAAAGTTATTCGGACTGCATAGAGCCTCTTAAGAGTGATAATGACACTTTATATTAATTAACTTAAAGTAATGAAAAAAATGACAGAAACATATATCTTTTAGTTAATCAATTCTTACATGGGGTTATATTAGTTATATCTTCGACAATAAATATTAATATGAAATATAAAAATATTTCCTACATCATGGTATTTTATTATAATTTTTTGACAACATATAAATATTATTATTTAGGACACAATAATGATGTGCTGTTTACCTCATTAATGAATGAATTAAATAAATATGATTATAATGATTAAAATAATATCCAAGCCCTATCTAGTTCTTATGGAATCATTTTATTTCAGACAATAGTCATTTTAACTTCGACATTAATTTGTATTGGACCTTTATAAACCTAAAATGAGTATATAATAAAATAATATTTTCATACATTTCTAAAGAACCCCTCCCCCCATTATAAAGAGCCTTCATCTATAACCCATTACTCACATATCTCAAGCCCATTGGCTTGACCAACCTCTTTCCAAATAATCTCTCAAGATCCCTCTTTTACACCTATAATACTTACCTTAGGTATAAGGCACTTTATGAAATCCTTTTGGGTTTAACCAAAGGGAGTTACCTGATTTAAATGTAACACCTTCTATTAAGATATTTTCTTCTATTTTACTTCTACATCCCCATAATATAATTTTATTAATTTCTTTTAAATCATCATCATTATACTTAATAAATTAGGTTGTTGATATGGGATGTATTTTAACTAAACTTACACACACCACCCTATAATGGGTAAAGAACATAATATTTCTGTGGATGGTGAACTACTGCCTCACAAAATAATGAATTTTCAATATTATCCTACTGCCTCTTATAGTGGACATTAATATGGAACTTTATTTACATGTGATATATATTATCTTTATATTTTCTCTAAAATTATTTATTTTACATTTATATCATACCATTATTGTTTCCATAATGGGTAAATTTGATAATTCTATATGAGGAAGTGCGGACTACTTCCCCCTTATTGTGATATGACTCGTTCCTGCCATTCGTGAAATATATAAAGGATAGAATAAATTAAATTACATAACATTGATATTAAAATGAAATTATAATATACCTATTTATTATTAATTTTTCATTCCTTTAATGATAAAATAGAAATGAACGTAGCGCTCATGCGTACGTACGACTTACCGTCTCCATTAATGGTGTGTTTCATTTATTAACTTGAAATGATGTGAAATATTATAAATAAAAATACACTATATATATATGATATATATGATATATAAATCTTTAATATCATTTTTTATAATATAATTTTGACCAAATTGACATTTTGTAATAATTACTAGTTCATTGTTGACTAAATTTCCGAACATCGAAAAAATGTCTGATATGAACTCAAATAATTAACTAATCTTATATCAAGGTAATAAGTTATATAAAAGGAATAATAAACTTGAAAAATGTTTTTAATAAAGTATAAATTGATATAAGTTTATTATTCAGGATTAACACAGAACATATATGTTAATTCAGACAAGAGGTATGGGGTTTTCATCTCATTTTTTATTCTAGTGAGATTCATGCTATATTTTCAACTATTATATTTAGTGTGGTGTACATACATACCATTATTGTATTATTTTTTTAATATAAATTAATTTATTGGTATTTACATATTCATTGTATGATCCTTCCTTCTTGGGGTGTATGTTTTGTAAGTAACCAAATCAGTAAATGAACCTTTCACCATACTCTTTTAGTGAAATACTTCTTTTATGTCATGAATTTTAAATTACTTTTTCATATTTTGGGATATGTTATTGTATATCCTTATTGATGTAAATTTTATTTCCATGTGATGAGAGACCATCATATGTCCCATCTACTCATTTTCAGAATATTAAAGCGAAGTTGTTATGATCTCGAATTTCTGTAAGAGAACATCTTAACCCAATTTAAATTCAATGGGTTAAACATGTACTTATTGATTATGTCGTGATATTTATATGTGTGAATGATATCTGATTTTTTTACACTTAATTTACAGTTATATTGATTGTATTATAATTTCTGACACCTTATTTTGTCATTGATTTTTTTTAATCTATGGATATGATCTTTGCAATGGACATTATCTGAATTTAAATTTCATTAAATATTATTCATTGATATACACCAATTCACTTTTATATGGTTTATATATATTACCCTTTGAAATATTATATCATCTATCTCCTTATTCTCATGATATTATAAGATTTGATTAATTTTATTCATCAAATATATGTAATCAAGAGTCTCTCATTTTGTTAGAAACTCTTTACCATAAATAGCAGTTTAAATGTTTATATTATTTATACTCTTAAATCATTCTAATTAATGTCCATGATTCAAAAATCATTTTAGGTATTTATTTATATGGACGTTAATGATTTTAAATTTAAATTACTTTCAAAATATTCAATTTGGTACGTGACACTTTGATTCAAAAATATCTTTATTGAATGTTTCAAATGGTTTAGAAAATTGTTTCATAAATAACTGACTATGTCAATATCATGAAATGATATATTATGATTGCAATGTTGAAATGATATATTTGTTTTATTCTTGTTTTAGGTGTTATAAATATTTTATTGTTATTGGATATTTTTCACATATACAAGTGGTTCTGTGATAAACCTAGGGAGGGTGTTCCTGTGATAGCTCTCCAAAGAATTGGGTAACATGATAGAGATAAATGTTAATGTTTCCCAAAAGATATTTAGATAATATATCTTGATGGGTATTTCAAATGTAACTCTGTATGTAGCTGTGAATGATACAATGTATGTATGATATGGATTCCACAAGTTACCTTTATGATTTATGATTTATATTTGTCAGTCATAAATCTTATTATTTCATGAGGTATGTTAATGGGCTTTTATTTCATATGTACTGATTAACGAATGTTTTCATTATTTATTTTATAACACTTACTGATCATTTTATGCTCATCCCATTTTTTTGAAAAATTTTTCACAGGGTAAAAGGAAGGGTAAGAGAAAGGGAGAACTCAATAAGATTTATATCAAGAAAATAATTACTGTTTTCATTTAAGAATTTTTATTTTATAAAAAAATGGATATCGAGTAGTAGTGTAAACTTTGTAATTTTGGAGATGTAATATAATAGTATTGGACTAATTCTCTAGAACTCTAAACCTGAATAGATCCTCAATGTTAATTATTAACTTAATTCGAGATTATGTAATATTTAAGGCTGGGACCTTATAGTTGGTATCATAAGATGGTTTAGAAACCATTCGTGATTAAGAGTTTTTATTAGATACGTGGTTAGTATCTATGTCTACTCTTTAAGTTAAATCCTTGTTATATAACGTTTTGAGATAAAGGAAAGTCAGTTACAAATGGAAAGATGAGGATCTCAAACAACATCCTTATATCTTCCTGATGATATGCATGAAATAATTATTGAAATTTCATGTTCTAATGATTGTGAATCTTTTTCAAGCATAAAACTCACAGTCAAGAATAATTTTTAGATACCAAACACCTTGATTATACCTTGATATCATAATGGATCAGGGGTTATATTTAATCAAATAATATATTCAAAATATTATTATATTTTCATTAAAGGTAAATATTATCAAAAATATTTCCAATATTTTACCTTATCCTATGATTTTGAAGAATATTATGATTTTGAAAAAGGTGGTCAAGAAAGAGACCCTTGTGAAACATATTTATATTTTATTTTAAATTACAGTCTATCAACACAAACTTATGGTATTCATAAAGGACCATTGATTGATACTTCCAACTCAAAGTCTATCCAACTGTTTTATAAGAATAATTTTTTATCAGATGTTTTGAAATTATAAATTATACATGATTATATTCCAAAACAACTTTTTTTTGAAAACCTATATAACCGATGATGTACAATGTGTATTTCGATGAAGGAAGAAAATGATTTTGAAGGATAAATAAGTCATTGTTTCAATTCATGGACCTTCTACCTAAGTGAAAATGATGACAATGAATCCATGTGCACACCATGGTCAAGGTATGATGTTCATTATTTTGGGAATAGTTTTAATTTTTCATTTGGAGGTGAAATAATAAAAATGACAATATATATGAGTCTTCATTAAGATGTTGAGCTCTTAATGGGATGGGATGAAAATAATAGGGATATGACAACCTATGAGGTAAAATCTAGTTATGGTATTTTTTGGGTTTTATAAAAATGAAAACCCATAAGATGGATGACAACTTGTCACATCCAAAAAGGCCATGGGAATCAAACCCACAACAGAAAAGCGACAAGGGCACATCGCTTACCACTTGCCTATGTGATGTCCCTGGTTAGTGTATGTTATTCCTTTAGATAAATGATTTTATGGAATAATAATAATTAGATTTTGGGAACATATGTTTTATCAAAATTATATCTCTATTATAGGAAGATTATTTTGTGATTAACTGATTAAGGAAATTTTGGATGATGTTCTATCTTTTGAGGAAACACTATATTCCCAAGGAAAATAGAATACTCTGGGATTTCATTTAAGCTGTAATGGTAGAAATTTTATTTTTGTAGAATCTATGTTTTATGGAAATATGTGTTATTTATAGAAATGATTAACCTATCCTAGAGAATATGTTATTTGGTTAATTAAACATTAGTATGAGACATTAAGAGTAGTCGATGTTATTTAGAGATAAATGTTATGATTTTGCATGGAAGAATATATGAATAAATCCCATAGAGTATTGTGTTTCAATTGTAGTTTGGTTTACATTGATGAATTTTAAAGACAGTCATTTATAGAATTGTCTTTCTTAAACACTGGGTATTGTCTGTTGATTTTTGGAGATTAGGAATAATATATCAAATTTTTAAAGGATTATCCTTTTCCGGATTATCTGATCTTATACTTACCATTTTGATTTTGGTTAATGTCTATAGAAAGGGAAAAATATATAGATCATATTTTGTGGGTTATATGATTCTTTATAAGTTGATTATAGCACTTCAGATGTGAGAAAGTCATCTTGAATACTCATTAATTGGGGAAAAGATGAGTTTTTGGTAGAATCATATTAAAGGATGAAAATCTACTTGGAAAGTAAGTATATTTCCTTATCTCCTTAGTTAATATCATAAACTATTATCCAAATTTATGAAAAGGAACATAATACCAAAAAAAATGTAGTCTGATTACATTTCATACTGGGAAACCGAAGACAGTTTAACCTTTAACAAATTTGTGATTTTCTGGTTGTTAACTTTCTCTTAATCATGTTTTCTATCACTCTCTATCATAAAATGACACTTAGTTTCTACTCCATATCAACGTTTTAATGGAATCCAAGTATGGGTTATATAAACTGACCATTTTACTTATCTTTATTTCTTTTAAAGTTATAGTTTTGTTGCATATTTTTCTAATGATGGGATTTTAATGATGTTTCCAAGACCAATTTTAAAATTGCAAGGACACAATTTCTAAAAGGTGGAAGAATGTAACATCCCAAGTAAATAAAGAATAATAATTTTTCATATTTATAAATATTTTTTAATTAAATATGATTTTACTTTAACGGGGATTCAATATTCCATGGTGTACCTAATACTCAACAACATGTTTCTTTGAAATCATATATTGCATGCAACGTTGGGTCATAATAAAAATAATAATATAATATTATTATAAATGGAAGTTAATGCCTAGTCGTTGTGTTGATAAGAATAGGTATAACTAACCATATTATTATTAATCATGTTTCTTAAATGTTTTTACTTTTATCCAATAAATGTTAGTGGCTTAAAATACGAATAAATCTAATTTTATGCATAAATACTCTAATATTGTTTTTAAAGTCGATTTACTAACATTGGATAACGAATATTATATAAATATATTTTTGGTCACTTTTATATGTTCTATTTAAAAAAAATTATATTCTTATTTTGAATTTGGACCTCAAAATTTTCAATGGGTAAATTTTTGGTATTTACTTGATAAAATTCATTTTTAATGAATAGTGAAAAACACTATATCTTAATTTAAAAATGCCATTTAATCTAATATATTTATATGGTTAGATTATATTTTTAAATGGTTTAATTGTGTAATTAGATTATATTTGTACCATTTAATCTAATGTTTTTCATTTTAAGTAATTTCACATTGAAATTGAACATAAACAAATGTTGATTTTTTTATAGTTATTATTTTTTGAAAAATACGCATTTTTATTTTGACACCGTGTATTAATTTTAAACTAATAAATGAAAAATATAAATTATGAATTTGGTAAAATAGACATCATTTTTTAATTCTTAATATAAAAAATATCATAGGTGGAATTTTTGGTATTTTTCTGAAAAACTTCAATTTTTTATGAATTGTGAAAACACCGAGTAGTTGTTAAAAATCGACATTTTCTTTTATATGAAATTTTACAGATTTTCTAAATTAAATATTTTAAATATGACCTACTTGGTTATTATTAGTATGTAAAATGTGGTTCAATAAAATGAAAATAATTTTTTGTGAATAGATACTTTTGACTTTTACTTATTGTGGTTGAAGGTTAATTGGGTAAATCAAGGAAAAAATAATATTATAATAATACTAAATTACCCTAACTTGTAACCTAATACTATTGGTTGATAAATTTACGACCATGGGAATCCTTTTTTTGATTTTGGGACCCCATGGAGCCACTTAATAGTGGTAATGAAACTTTCTATTATTTAATTTAAACTAATTTCCAAAAATGAAATAAAAATATATCTTTTAGAAAATGAAATCATACATGAGGTTATATAAGATATCGCTTCAACAATGAATATTAATTTTAAAGATAAACATATTTATTTGATCATTGTAATTTTTTTATAAATTTTAAACATCAAATAGATAAAATTGTTTATGAAACAATTATGATGTAGTGTTTACCTCATTAATGAATGATTTAAATAAATAAGATTCTAAATATTAAAAAAATATCCAAAACCTATCAAATTATTATTGGATGATTTTATATCGCAAAATATTCATCTTATCATATACATTAATATGTTTTTGTTTTTTTGAAACCAAAAATAATTATATAATAAAATAATACTTTCAAACATTCTTAAAGAGCCCCTCCCCCCATACAAAAAGCCCTCACCTCTAACCCATTACTCACAGCTCTCAAGAAACTTGGTTCATCCAAACTCTACCGAAATAAGACCTCAATATCCCTCATTTATACCTATAATCCTTACCATAGACATAAGGAACATCATGTATTCCTTTTGGTTCAAACCCAAGTGAGTTACACAATTCAATGATAATTTCATCTCTTAAGTTCATTTCATTTATTTTACTTATATAACCCCATAAACTCTATTTATTATTTTATTTTATAACAAAACCAGTATCCTAAATATAATAATACTTTTATATGATAATTTTTAGATCTAAACTTACACACACCTCAATATAATGGGTAAAGAATATACAATTTCTGTGGACGACGAACTACTGCCTCACATAATGATGATTGATCAATATTTTCTTACCACCTCTTATGGTGGCCATTAAGATGGACCTATATTTTGATGTCATATAAATTATATTTATATTTTATCTATACTTTTATATATATCATTTATAATATACCTTTTTTGTTTCTATAATGGATAAATATGATAATTATATTTGACGAAGTGCGGACTACCACCCCCTCAAAGTGATATGACTCGTTCTTGTTATACGTGGAATATAAAGAATGTAGTCAATTAAATTACATAACATAAATTTTATAATGTAATTATAATATACCTATATATTATTATGTTTTAATTTTTTTAAATATAAAATAGAAATGAAAGTATCATTAATGCATACGTACGACTAATCATCACCATGATCTGTGTGTTTCATTTATTAACTCCAAAAGATATAGAATATTTTAAATACACATAAAAAATATGTATATTAAATATATGATATATAAATAGTGAATATCATTCCATAGATAATCAACCTTTGACTACATAGAAGATTTGTAATTATAAGAACTTCATTTTTGACTAAAGATCCAAACATCGAAAAAATGTCTAATATGAACTCAAATAATTAACTAACTAGTATTGCAAGAGAATAAGTGATATAAAATGAATAATATAATTGAAAAATATTCTTAAGGAAGTATAAATTAACTTATTTTTATTATTTAGGATGAACATGGAACATACGAGTCAACTCAGACATGAGGTAAGGGGTTTTCATCTCAATTTTTATTCTCATGAGAATAATGCTATATTTTCCACTGTTTCCTTTTATTTGGTGTATGTACTGCCCATGATTTTTTAATTTGTGTAATATAATTTACTTTATAGGTATTTACATATATATTGTATGATCTTTCTTTCATGGGGTGTATGTCTCGTATGTTACCAAATCGGTAAGGGAACCTTTCACTGTACTCTTTTAGTCAATTAAATATTTTATGTCGTGTTTTTTAATTTCATTTTTATTATGTTGGGATATGTTATCATATATAATTATTGATGTAAATTTTATGTCCATGTGATGAGAGACCCATTTCTCTATCATCAACTCATTTTCAGAATTGTAAAGTGACGCTGTTAGGCTGTCGAATTTATGTAGGAGAACATCAACCCTATTTCAATTATTTGGGTTGAACATGTACATCTAGATTATGTCATGATATGAAGATGTGTGAATTACTTATTAGTGTTTTACACTTAATTTATTCTTATATAATGTGTATTCTCATTTTTCACACATAGTTATGTCATTGATTTGTCCTAAATCTAATGATAAGAACTTTGGAAGGGACTTTATCTCAATTTACATTTCATTGAGACATATTAGTTGTTACACAACAATTAACTTTTATAAACTATATATTCTTCTCTTTGACATATTATAATATGAATATCTTTATTCTCATGATATTATATGATTTTGTTAATGTGATTTCTCAAATATTTGTATTCAAGTGTCTCTCATTAGGTTTTGAACTCATTAAAAAAAATACCGGTTTAAATGTTTTAAAGATTTATTCTTCAAACTATTTCACATTAATGAATGTTTTTTAAAAATGGTTTTAAGCATTTATTAATATAAACGTGATTTTTTTGAAATTAAAATTTCATTCAAAATCATCAATGTGGAATGAGACACTTTGATTCAAAAACCTATTTATTAAATGTTTAAATTAGTTTTGAATATGGTTTAATAAATAATTAACTATTCCAATATATTCAAATGATATATTGTGATTTAAATGTGGAAATTTTATCATTATTTTATTCTTGTTTTATGTGTTATGAATATGTTTTGGTTATTCTGAAGTTTTTATGTAGACGGGTGGTTCTGTGATAAACCTAGTGTGGGTGAGGCTGAGATAGCTCTATAATGCATTGGGTAATGTGAAGGAGGTAAATAGTAATGTTTCTCCTAAGAGATTTTGGGAATAAACTGTGATGGGTATACCAAAATTAACTCCCTACATAGTTGTAAAAGCTAAAATGTATTTTTGATATGGATGACACAAGTTACCTTTATGATTTATGATTTCCATGTGTTTTTCATAAATATTATGATTTCACGAGATATGTTAAAGAGCTTATGTTTTTTATGTATTGATTAAATAATGTTTTCTTTCTTTATTTTATAACCCTTACTGAGATTTTATGCTCATCCAATTTTTTTGAAATTTTTTTCATAAGGTAAAATGTAGGGTAAGAGAAATTAAGAACTCAAGAAGATTTATATCAAGAAAAAAATTATTGTTTTCTTATAAGAATTTATATTTTATGAAAAAATGGATACTGAGTAGAAGTGTCTACTTAGTAATTTCTAAGATGTAATGTAATAGTTATTACAGAATTCTCTAAAACTATAAACCTGAAAGGATCCTCAATGTGAATTATTAACTTAATTCATGATTATGTGATGATTATGGTTGGGGATTTATATTTTCTGTATATCTTATATATCTCTCTTTCATATATGTTCTCTTAGAGGGTAATTCCTCCCATTTGGGTGTTTATTATACCCTCAGTGTAGTAACCAACCTAGGGCCTACTAGAGACGAGACTATAGGGTAACTAGTTTGCATCTCAAATTCTCAGCCTAGGAGGGGTACACCTTCTGGTGAGGGGGTCATGACAAAGTGTTATCAATGGTAGGTTGAGGGATTGGATGGATTTTGGTGTTAGGGACAAGTGTGGTTTCATTGGTTTGTTGTCCAATGGTGTTAGTTAAGTTTAACAATTGATGTAAACACTAGAGACCGACTGAGACATAGGTGTTTTGGGACCCCAATGATTCGATTTATAGACCATTATGTTTATAGTGAATAATAAATGAGCTAATACTAGTTTTGGGGTAGAGACCTAGGAAAAGATCATGAATAATTCTTCATTTTTTCTATGTTTGAATGGATATACCATGGGATAGGTTAATTTAAAATGGATAAAAGAATAAAATTAATTAATTAATGTTGATTCAACCATATTATAGGTTTAAGATCTCTACCTTATTGTTATTTTGTATGTATGCCTCCAGGTCGACATCCAATTTAGTTTCACATAGAAGATGTATAGTAGGATACGCCAGCAGATCATTGTAGGGAAAATGTTGATGATGATGACGCGTAGAAGGGTATACTTAATGTGTTTTATCACTAGAGTATATAGAAGTATAGAGTCACCATTTCGGATATAGTCATGGAAGACTAGTTAGAAGAGGGTGAGATAGACTTCAGCTCGATCCATGCTCGAAAGGAGAAATGGGTTTCTTTGGTCGTGATGATTCCATGTGGGGCAGTGAGGTAGTGGTGGTTCTTCTTCGTTAGGGATTGTGAGGAGTTAGTGATCTCATGAGAGGAGTTCCAAGAAAAATTTATTGTCAATTTTCTGTCACCGAACACAATGTCATCCAGACACTAAGAGCTTCTTACCCTTCGACAGTGGAGCTGTAATGCAGAAGAGTTCAAAATCTATTTCATAACCTTCTATCATATGCTTCAGAACTATTTCTATATGAGGAGGCTAGGGAAAGGGATTTGGAGGAGGTTTTTCATCCTATGATCCTGTTCCTGGTCACCCTATTTATGGTTGAGAGACATCGTGAAGTGCTGGTGACTGTTGAGGTTATTGAGATGATGTTATCAAGAACTATATCACCAAAATAGGGGAGTCATCAAGATTCCTAATGAATAAGATATGTGGTCCGAGGATCCTAGTTATTAGGTAAGAATAGTATTCGTTCGACCATGGGTTGGTCACAGCCCTCTGCATATCATTTATATGGGATAATCGACTCTCAAGCTTGTGATAAGAAATTAGATGCCTATTTTTCTTGAGGAGGATGAGGACATTAGTAGTGAGATTTACTAACCATTCATAGTGGTCTTCATGCACCAGGTATTCTACTCTAGTTCCTCCATTGAGGTAGTTAAACCCAAGGTAGTAGTAGCAGTATGACCTATATTTGGCTTCGAAGATAGCAGATGTGGTAGGTAGAGGACAACCCCCTGATACTCCCCTATCCCTAGAGTGAATATTGTGGCTGTGGTTATGGTCTTCGTCAGGGTTAGAGAGGTCATCAAGTTGGTCATGGTGAGTTTCATGCTTTATCATTGTTAGTGATAGGTGATCTATACATCGTTCAAGGTACACTTTGCATGCTTTCTACTTGGTTGTATGACATGTTTGATTCCAAAGAAACACACTCCTACATATCACCATCCCTTTTCGTTTAATTAAGACTTGAGGTAGAGAGGATTCTAGTGCCCTTTTTGTTGACTTCGATAGTTCAATGTATAGGTGACTTGTTTGATGTATGTAAAGACTATGAATTAGTGCAGCTGTAGCACCGATATTTCAGAGATTTCATATGTTTACAGATAAAAACATATGATTTCATCCACGGAATGTATTGGTTTTATTCGGTGAAGGATGTTATGGATGTCATCAAGAGGCAGGTGGTGTTCTACGACGCTGATTGAGATCCAGTTGTGTATGTTGTTGAGAGAGACCTTCAAATGGGTTAGAGGAATGTTCCATCTTTTTCATCCTTGATGGATTATTTGATGCTATGTTAATCAGAGGTTTTGTAGTTGGATTTTCGCAGGGTCATAGAGGAGTACCATGATGTCATTATAGAAGAGGTTGTAGCATTACCCCAACCTCGAGAGATTGAGTTTGGGATCGAGCTACATCTAAGAGTGTGTCTCCTATATCTATGTCTCTATACAAGATGTCACCTTTTGAGTTACAAGAGCTACGCATATAGCTTATTGGTCAGTTATAGTGTCTTTTTGTTCAGCCATGTGTGTCATCATTGGGAACAATAGTTAATCTCGTGAAGAATGTTGATGTCCGTTTTCATTTGTGAATAGATTATCATCACTTAAACCAAGATACAATGATTAATCACTATCCTCTTTCATGGATTGATGATTTTTTCGATCAAATAAAATGTTCAATTTTGTTCAAAATGGTCAAATTGCATTCAAGATATCATCAGATTCATGTGAATGATGATGATATCCTAATGAATGCTTTCATTTGTCATCATTGGAATTAAGAGTTCATTGTAATGTCGATCGATGTGTCGAATGCTCCATCTTGGTTCATGGGGATAATGAATGTTGTATTCTATGAGTTCATTGATTTGTTCATGGTTTTGTCATCAAATACATAATTGTGTACACCACATTTGAGGAGGATCATGTAGAGCATCTGCATGCTATTTTGGGAGTTCTTTGTCCACAACTACTACTTGGGATATTGTTGAAGTGTGTGTTTTAGGCTCAAGAAGTTCATTTTTTGGGGAATATAGTGTCCCAACAGGGTTAATTCCTCAATTATATGATAGCAACTGGTCTATAACATGACAATGATGGTTCATAAGATTCGTGAGAGGATGATGGTATCCCGGGAACATCAGAAATCATACATTGAACAAAGGAGGAGTTATTTGGAGTTTTATTTGGGGGATCACGTGTTTTAGATGGTGACTCACCATCATGGGAAGTGAGGGTTCGATTGTGGGAGTAAGTTGCCTCCATAGTTTATTGGTCCTTTCAAGGTGTTGGCTCTAGTTGGAGCTATGGTATATCAAGTTGAACATCACTCGTAGATTAGCCAGATACATGATGATTTTCATTTGTCACAGCTTCATCATTATCTTCGTGATGAATCTCACATCATCGATTTGTTTTAGATAGACGTTGAAGATGATTCATCCTTCGAGGTGAATCCTATGGGGATCCAAGATCGTAAGCAGAACGTGTTGCACGAGCATTCAATTCACTTAGTTTGTGTCTTTGGGTGACATAGTGGTGTGGAAGACATTATATGACAACACGAGTCACAAATACATGCTCAGTACCACAAGTTTTTTAATTTTTAACTCTTTTCATGTAAGGATGTTCGTTTGTGATTGGAGACCTTATGTGTTTATGATATGGCTATTTTTAATTTTATTTTAATGCTTCTCTATTTTGAGAGGTATCTTGATGGGTGGTTATTTTGTCCCATTTTCCATTTCCTATTATATTGGTTTTGAATTCTTGAGGATGACAATGTTTTGATAGGTATATGACATAATCTCCATACCATTGTAGTCCATTATATTACAGAAATATGTCTTTGAGGTGTTCTGGGATGTCAAGGTGACTTATTCACTACACTTTTCCAGATTTAATGTTTTGTGAATAATGTTTCCAGTTTTGTGAATAGTGTTATCAGTGAGATGGATGTGAACAGTGTATTCAATGATTCATTTGTACTATCAGTTTTGGTGAGTCATTTATAGTGTTAGAGTTGTTGATTCATTTGTACATTCAGACTCAGTGATTCATTTGTACTATTGATGTTAGTGATTAATTTGTATTATAGACTTCGGTGAATTTTTTGTACTGTCAGCATCAATGAGTCATTTGTATTTTTGGGGTTAGTAAGTGACTTGTACTATTGGAATCAGTGTGCCATTTTTACTATCATCCTTAGTGAGTCATTTGTACTGTTGGTGTCAATGACTCATGTGTACTGTCGACATCAGTGAGTCATTTGTACTGTCAGTGTTGGAGATTCATTTGAACTTTCGACATCAGTGAATCATTTTAACTTTCGGTATCAGTGTGTCATTTTTCCTATCGGTGTCAGTGATTTATTTTTACTGTTGTTGTTGGTGAGTCATTTGTCTTGTGGGAGTCAATGAGTCATTTGTACCATCGACATTGGTGATTCATTTTTATTGTTGTCATTACGGAGACATATGTGAATAGTGTTTCCAGAACTGTTTCATTTCCATTTCCAAATTTCTATATTTTCCATATTTCGTATAGTTATATATGTTTAATGTTTTATTTTATTAAAAAACGCATTCAAGGATTTGTTTTATGGTATTTAAGGCTGATTTAATGCCCATAATTTTGATATTAATTTCTATAAGGAAAGGGATGCCTTTACAGGGTCATACCGCATGGTTTAATGGGATCTTATTTTAATGGAAAACCCAGTGTATCTTAAACCACTTCACTTTTAAATATTCTAAATGGATGCTATATCTTTCTACCTTGTTCTACCACATTTTTCACTTGTGTGAGACACTCTAACCATTCTTTATTCGCATAGGAGTGCTGTTATTGAACCTAAATCCTTAGATCATTTGCCCTTGATGTTTCATCCTACTGCAGGCCCACCCCAATTTTGGTGTAAGGACCAGGTGACATTATGTCATCGATAAAAGGTATGATATACCAATTTTACTAATTTTTGATCGATCTTTATTCTATAATTTCTTCTAGAAATATTATGTTATGTGATATCCATGTTTATAATTGAGTTTGATTAGGTTTCGGTTGGTGCAGTCATGTCGTAGTGTCCTCAGGGGGATTCAGTTGTCGAAGGGGAGGCAATCGTGATCCGTTGCGTCAATCGTTATCATGTAAAGAACTTCAAGAACCATTTGAGGCAAGGGATTCGTGGATTCTCTATTATTTTACATGTCACAATAGTCATAGCATGTTTTATCCCACATGATCACAGTGTAATTGATATAATAAAGATTTGAATATGGATAAATTAATTGGTGTTGATCGTATGTTATTGCCTCTTTTTTGATTGATAGTTTTAAATCTATGATTTCCTTGTATTTCATGTCATTCTTGATAAATGTTTTTAAAGAACATAAACTGGTAATAATTGTAAATTATTTTTCAAAGATAATGAGTCTTGTATATGAATTTGGTTGTTGATGTTATAAATTGATGATAATCATATTGATGTAGTTAGTATGTTGATGTGTGTTGATTAAATTCATTTTAAATTAATTGTCATATTAATTTGTGATAGCTATGTTAACTTTCTTCTTAGGCTGCATGTAGTTGGAACCCATGAATAATGAATCCTTTAAATCAAGATGGATTAATGAACCTTTTTTTAATAAAAAATAATTCTGAGTAGGGTTCTGAGTTACCATTTTTCTTATAATTCTAAGTGACTTATTCTTTGGATCCATTATAGCTCTTTTCATGTGAAGATAGAATGACTTGATTTGGGGCAAGAGCATAGTTTATTTGTTTTCACATTGAATCATGTTGGATATTTTTCTAATTTACTTCCCACACTGCTCAAGGTAGCTAGTATGGCTCACCCTTCTTCCAAAAGTGGTGAAGATATGCTTGTATGCCATGGGATTTCCATTTTATATTCAATAGTATGGATGAGTCTTAACTCTTATAATAGGTGGGAAAGACACCTCTTTAGGAGATGAGATTGTTTCTCTTGTTGATTACAGTGCTTTAGAAAGCTTCCTTTAATGTTTCACAAGAGTTTTTAGGGAGGATCCTAAAGAGTATAATGTTATACTCACCCTATGAATATATATAAACTTTTTTAGGTCATTTGGAGTATGTTAGTGATTTAGGGTAGTTAATACTAGCTTGGGGTTTCATGATCTGTTGGGAATTCATGGTCACTTCCAATTTTACTATGTCTTCGATACTTTCATTTTTCATATTCAGTTGTAATAGTTTTTACTTGACATTATATTTTTGAACTTGGGTATTATTTTATATTGTAGTCTAAGTTGGTGTTTGTTGGAGGTTGTCATTTCTCTCTCTCCTTCACATGTGTTCTCTTAGAGTGTAATGCCTCTCATTTGGGTGTTTACTATACCCTCAGTGCTACTCGGAAACCTAGTGCATACTGGAGGTGGGACTCATGGGTCACTATCTCCCTTCTCACATTGTCGACCTAGAAGGGGTACACCTTGTGGGAAGTGGGTTAGGACAGTTTATGCAATGTTGTGTGTAATTGAATATTTTCATGGTGTTTCATTTAATTCATAATATCAATGAAATTTATTTTTTAAAAAAATAAAAAAACTATGGGTTCATAAGTACTAAATGTGGTATTATATCAGATAAACTATAAAATGACTAATAGGTCTCAAATAATGAGTTTATATTCCAAAATAATGAATTTGATTTTAATGGAAGACATCAATAGTGTAGATTATCATGTTAATATAATATCTTTATAATAATTGAATTAGTAGTGTGTGGAACATTTTTTTGTCTTAAATACAATTGGATTTATCCCAATGGAATGATTTCATATGTGTTTCCAATATTTATGTTAATGGAAATCATCAGGGTAAATAGGTTGAAATATCCTAAACATGTCACTTTTCTTGTTAGGGGGTTATAATTTCATTTTTTATTTGGTATAATTATATTATATATTAATTAAATGATGATACATTATATTAAACCAGAATAGAATATATAATGACTATAACTATGTAATATATGGAGATAAAAATTGAGAACCATATGAATATATCAACATTGATTTTATAAAAATGTCTTAAAAGATGAAATGTTTTATAAATATTCCGATTAATGGAATGTATTGAGTCTTAATTAAATCAAAATGAGGTAAAGAAATTATCATTAACATTAGAAACTTAATTCAATGAGTCAAAATTTTAAATTTTGGATGTAGGGATTTTTGAAAGAGTGGTTATATAGGATGAGTTATAAATTTCCACTAAGATCAAATGACTAATTCAAAGGTTTGTCTCAATAATACGTTATATTATTCATATTAATAGAGGCTTGATCAAGTTAATTTATGATTCATGTTGTTTCAATGATTCCAAAACTATATATTTACCAATGAAATTTGTAATGGATTTGTTGCATGGAAACAAAACTTGTGAGTTAACAGAATTTCTAAAATAAAAGAAAGCACAAAAATTTTAGTGTGTTTTAATTTATAAAGGAAAATATAATGATAAAATGTGTAATAGTGATTGGATGTTTCTAATGTGAATTCAATAAAATGGAAGAATTTATTTATCAACATTTTTCTCACATTGTGCAAAACATGTTACCTTCTAGATTGTGTCAACACTATTATTTTCTAATGAAATAAATCTGGAATTGTTATAGGTGAATATGGTCATTATTTATATATGTTTTATGGATGGAAGATCAATAATGTAGACAATGGGTTTTTTTATTAGTGGAAAGAATACATTGTGTTTAATATGAACATTATAATTTATTGATTAAATCAACCACCAACGTAACCGAACCTGAATTTTGAGGCTACTGTGATTGAAAAAGAATCAGTTAATTAACCATGGATCAATGTTTTGGTATTCTTTTCAAGTATGGTAGTTGTTTATTTATATATTATATTTTTATACATACTCATGGGGAAAAATCCTTTAAATATATTTATTATGTTAAATATAAGTTATTTGGATGGATTAGGATGTAGGATTCTCGGAATTCTATGATGGTTTTGTTGGACTAGATTATGAGAAATTGAAAAATAAAAAAAATTGGTTTTCTTCTAATGGAATATATCTGGATGTTAATAAAATGATTCATGATTTTTTGATATATACATTATTTTACCCCATTGTTAGAAATCCATACATTACCTAATGTGAATGTACCAAAATATGTGATTATTATAAGTGGTAAATGTTTTATTTACATCAGTGGTAGGTTTCTTGAAATATTCTATGTTATTTACAAGGATATAGATTATGGAAATGTGGAGTTTGGTTTTTTTGAATTGGATTCCCAAATAATTAAATTGTATAATATATAAATTCATTTAACATATAATTAATGATCTAGTATTGTGTTATATTGATGATATTGTTCTTGGGAGAATTGATTAACTAAATAGTATCACTATATTAATGATTCCATAAGAGAGATAACCATAACTAGTATAAAAAGGTTATTGATTGTTTTAGAATGATCAAAAAATGATTAAGAGTATTTTGTTTTCATTGAATATTGGAAGGAATTGAAATTTTTATTTTTTTGTTAGAATAATTTGAATGATTTTTAAAATGTGGTATTTCAATATTTGAT
Source organism: Viscum album (assembly GCA_963277665.1). Lineage (NCBI taxonomy): Eukaryota > Viridiplantae > Streptophyta > Magnoliopsida > Santalales > Viscaceae > Viscum > Viscum album. The sequence goes on along the minus strand of OY728126.1, from coordinate 567,939,734 downwards.
AGTTCAGGAATAATTAAAATGGATATAAATGTGGTGATACACTCATGGACAATGCACATTTATCATAGATACCATTTCATTAAAATGATTTTGGATGATGTGGTTCTAATGTTGTATATGAATATATAATATATAATTAGGAGTTCTTTTTTAGAAAGGTATTAATCAGATAATTCCATGAGATGAATTGTTACTATGTAGGAATTAGGCGACTAGAAGGTAGATTGGAATCATTGTTCATTTATAAATAATATGGAATGTTTTCATTTTTTCCATGCAATGGTGGAATCATAAATATGTTAAATTGTTTTTCAAGTAGTATATTTATAGGAAATATAAATTGTTTCATATTTTTCCATTGTATACAAAAGGTGAAACTATGTATTAAGAGGTTCCAAAATAGTTGGATTCATGTGATACCAGAAAACAGGTTTGAAAAAGGGTGGTTCAAATACTATGTATCAAAACTATGTAATAATGTAGTAATTTAATGTTCGATGATAGAGATAAATTTCTAGATCACATAAGTATTTATAAAATTATGTTATATTTGATATAATTTTTAATCATATAAGTGAAATTGAATAATTTTTAAATGATATATAAATATATGATTATATATATCATTATAGAATTGTAATAAAATGTCATAAATGTGATTAGGAATTAATTTATTGATTAGGAATTATATATGAGACATTAGGGGTGGCCAATTTAAATAGTTGTGCGCCTACAAATATTTCATGTTAGAGATCTATGTTAACTATCAGGATCATTCTATATAGATTCCAAGGTATTACCTGCATGTATGATTTGATATATGGGTGGATAAAAACTAGAATTTATTTAATATATGTGGAATTTTATGTTTTACTTTTATTATTTTCACCATCCTGAAAATAAAATTATTCAAGTTATCCCATTGATGTAATATTGGGGTATAAACAAAATAACTACTCTTATTACGTATAAATGGTTGATTTTTTCACAAGGTTCGTTGTTCTGGGAGGTGTTTTTTTAGTTATTGTATTAGGGTTGTCGATCTAGTATTGTGAATAGGGTGAAAAGTTTCATCTAAATTTGGTATATCATTTCAATTTAATTGTTTTAATTATATGAATTTTAATTTTTTCATCAATTATTGAAGACTTTGTTGGATTTGTTTTGGAAATTAGTGTTTTCAATAACCCATTACTATGAACCAATATAATATTCTATTTCCTATCACCATATATTTTTTCTCCAAGAAACATCATTTATCTCTATCACCATATATTTGTGAATCATTGGTAAAAATAATGGAAATTTCATTTATCACAAATATTTTTTGTACCCTACAATCATAATTGAATACCTTTAGTATATTCTGTAATAAAAAAATCTCTACATCTGTTAATAGGGTAATTATTTATATCCTAACTGGTCTCTAAGGGTTATATTACATGCTATTATTTTATGATAAAATTTTCCACCAAAATAAACAAAATAATCATTTTTGCATTGACACAAACTTTCTAGTAACTATATCAACATGAACCCCCACTGTAGATGATAGAAATGATTGAAGTAACCCCTATAGTCTATCTGAAATATGATATGAATTTATCATTATTGAATTGGATATAAATCAGACAACATTGAAGTCATGAAATACATAAATCAAATTATTCAAAAAAACAAGCACCAAATCTAATATATTTGTATATATAATGATCCAAAAAATATATGTAATGTCACACATGTATAAAATTAAAAACATATCCAACATTAATAGAAAGATAAAAAAATTAATACAAAAACAATCATAGAAATGATAACTAAAACCCTAAAAATTATTTTATAGTCTAATAAGTAACATGTTCATGATAAAATATAAATGAGTGAAATAAAAGGTAGTAGTGAGTAGAATGATAATCTTGGTAGATTCCACCAAATAATTTATAAATAGAAAAGATTCATAATAAATCCATATTTATTAAATATAATAATTGGATCGTTACCAATCTGATGGTCCTCAATAACACAACCACAGTAAGTGTTACTACTGTAATATTTATAAATTTGTAGCAATAGATTTAAGATGAAAATAAATTTTTGTATTTAATTCTAAATGAAAATTCCTACCAACCTATTCATATTCATTTCCCATCAACATATGTCTCGACACTCCATTTCATTTCAGATCGACATACCATATTCTCAAAATACAACTTCAAAACTAAAACCACCTGAATTATACTACAAAAATATACTTCATATCATATTAAACATATGTAATATCCACACTTATTCCAAGATATTAAACCATACCTGTATCATCACATTAACATTGTATAATTAGATCATTATAAAAACCCTCTTGGAGAAATATCATGTTTTATGTAATCTCACATTAGTATGATAAGAAAGCATACCATTATTTTCATTATGATTATAGAATATATTCCTTATTTTGAAATATCTTTTGGTTCATGAATTATAAAATATATAATTTTATGAATCACAATAAAAGGTTATTCAAATACACATTATATTTACATTTATCCTAGATATATTCTAGTTTATTATTTTTGATTGTTACAATGATGGATAAGTTATGAGGGGTTATTTTAAAAGTGTATTGACTTTTGTTTGATATGATTTATATGTTTTAGTGAAATGAAAAATTTAAGTTAATTATTATTTAAATTATATTATACATAACATGGTTGAATAGATATAAAATTATATAGGAATAAGTATGTTTTTTAATTTTAATTTTTATTATAAAAGTGACATTGGCGGAACCATATTTATTTACTAAAATCATTTTTTATGTATGATAATTATAGTATAACCATTATCTTGAAAATAAAAAATTATCAAATGTTACATATAATTGATAGTTAATAAAGATTATTAATTTAGATAAAATGTATAATTATTCTTCTTATATACATCTACAAACGAGGACTGAATCATAAAAAGAATTATCATATAGAGATCTACTAGACTGTGTATATATAATGAGTAATTTTTTTTATTATAAATTATTAATATATAATATATTACATAAATTTTTCATGTTCCATTCTTATGTTTTAATTTAAATATTTACATATTTTGATATAGGAGAAAATGTGAATTATATTTTTGTTTTTTTATTTCATCAATATTAATGGGATGTAAAATATTTAAATTATATTTAACCAGAATATTTTATTAAGAATCAGGTATATTAGTTTATATTTTCATTATAAAATATATTAATTTTATGTATGATCTTTTAATAGATATTATACTTAGGATAAGATGTGTGGTGGAAACAAATATGTATATTCATATCTCTATAAATGGACATTTAAATTTATACTTAAATGATGTTGACAAATACTTTTATTTAAACCATTTGGGAGATATAATTATGTTTTTCTAAAATGATACTAATGGATTTACACATAAAATCTTTTGGATGAAACAAAATAAAATTAATGAAAAAAAATTATTCTATGTTTTTATAATTATTTTTCGACATTAGTATAATGGATACAAAAATAATATATGGGTCATTTTTTTAATTATTTTTCGATAATATCATTTAATGTAAGGAATTTTATACATTAAATGGAAATGATATGTGAGTAAAAAATGTTATATATATATATTTATAAGACGTTTTTCATTTTAAAATTGTGATATTCACTACAATATTTAAATAAAAACTATTATTTTTTAAATATAGATTTGGAAATTATTTTTATTTTAAAAGGTAAAATTTAATCATTATTCAGTTAAAGATATAATGTTTTTGATCTAGTGCTCAAATATATTTTCTATGTTTTGAATGTGTTCAATTGGAATTCACTAATATTGGAATTTGTTAATTAGATATAGGGGATACGTATAGTGATTTTAATGATTTTGATATTTTCTATTAGTATACTTAACATATTACATGAAACCATGATTTATTCATTTCATATAATATTTTATTTATTATCATATATCATGAATGATTTATTTATTATAAAATGATAAAGTAAATTTTGATATATATTACTTAAATTCTCATGCAATCAATGGGTTATATGTTTTTGATGATGTATCAAATGTTATTTATTTAATTACTATAATTTATTTAAATTAATTATTGAATCTGATAATTCCATAAAAATTATATATCTTAATAATCTATTTTTGGTTTGTTTGAAAAACTATAATATTGGGTATTATCTTTCATAAAACATTAATATCAATAATTGATATATCTAATTATATGTGTCCTAAATATTGTGGGGATATTTATTTGTTATAATAATTTAATGATAAAATTTGGGAAATTATTTAATGAATTATCTTAAATCATTCGTTATTGTCTTACTATGTGTTACGATATACTTCTTGGGGACAGGAAAGATGATTGAGTAGATTTTGTAGAAATCCACATCATTATGATTTTAATTTAATATAATATAGTAATATATAGGCCTATTTTTTAAATATTGATTTAAGTATGAAAAAATGGATTTGGATAATATATAAAAGATTTGAAAATTGAATTTGTGGTTCAAGAGGGAATCCAGGTAGCTGATAGGTATCTCCATTTACATGGTCGACCCTATATATCATGGAAGAGTTTACAAAATCACCCCCATGTGGAAATTTTTTAATCAATGGGTACTCAATGGCCACTATATGTATTGTGGGCCATCACTACGTATTAGGAAAAGATTAGATGTGGTGTTGAATATTAATTCAAAATTGTAATTTTGTATAAAAATTTTGGGTCTATAAAATGAGAGTTTAGTATTTTTATTCTACAAAATAAGATAAAGATCATCTCTAGATATATTACTCCATACTTTCCAATTCCAAATCGCGTTGGCCTCAATCCATGTTTTATTCATCTATTACGATTCATCAAGAAATTTCATATAACCTTTATCAAGTAAGGCCAATTTTTATACATGATTTCTTCAATACTTTTTAAAAATAATAAATTCTATAAATTACTATTGATATAGGGTTTGTATAGTAATGTTTGTTGATTAAATCTGTACACATTTGGTCGTTAATTTTGATATCAAAAAAATATAGATAAAAACCCTATTATTTCTATAATTCCCACTATTTTTTAGTAGTAGTTTTATTGGATGGCATTGAATCAAGCAATTTTTTAAATTAAATCAATCATATTAATTTCTATAAGGTTTATGGTGTATATAATATAATTATTATATATTGAATTTTGAACCATAATGTTATTATGGCCTGATTATATTGATAATAAATATCGATATATATAATCTCCAGAGAAGAGAAAACATTCTCACACAATGTATGTATACAGTTTGATACCATTATTACTTGTTTATAATTGTAGTATTAAGTCATGGAATTTATAAGAGATATGTATATATACATCTAAAAATATAGCAATCTATGATAAATTAGAATATATTAAAGTGTTTTCAAATTAAATTATTCTTTTCCACTATTTTATAGAGGTGATCTAGTAGATTCCATTCCATCCAATTAAGGAATTATTAGTTGTTTTTTACCTATTATTAAGTATTTATGATTTAATTTTTATCTATTTTGATCATAAGTAAATTTAGGTATGTTTGGTTAACATGGTGTATTGTTTATCATATTTTATGGAAATATAAGCTCAATATATTTCATATCCACCATGTTATGACATTATGAATTAGTTATTTATGTTTTTTCAGAATCCTTTTATCTTATTTTATATCTATTAACACATTCACCTATGATATCTTGGTTGGGGTAATATGATGAATACCTAATTATAATGATTTTCTCATAACCTAGATGTACATATAGGGGTTCATGTAAACCATATTAAACTTGTTTTAATTGAACTTAATTATTATAACCATAAACTAATTGATGTAATAATATAATATTATTAACGTAAACCCATATATAATATTACTATAAATAAGTTCTTCTTTTATATTTTATGAAATTAGGAATATAATGTAATTAATTTAAATGGACTATGCAATATTTTATCCTAATATTCTCAATCGTATACTATAGCTTGTAATATTGTTATCACTACATGATATTTTTTGTATACATACATAAAATTATGTGCTCGATATATAGCTTAGTTTTTATAAAATATGGTAAAAATTATATTAGATATCACAAAATTCACTCTTCATAACATGAAATGAATAAAAGAAAATTATATAATGAATTTATTAGTTATATATTTATCAAGGGAATCATAAAAATGTGGCCCTAATATAAGGATTCCCCTCATAAAAATTTCTCTCGGAAAAATTAAATGATTTTAAAAACCAAGATAAAATATCACAGTTAATACATCACAAAAAAATGTACATAGATGACAACACCTTATCATTCATCATGATCTCATGGGATATAATGTATTAAAAATTAAATGGGAGGCATTAAATCTTTGGTCCCATAGCTATTAATAATAGTTTAGTAATAAGTGAAACATATATAAAATAATCCTCCGTAAATGATTATCTTGATATATTCCCATAAAAAATAAATGGGTTGCATATGGATGAAAAATCTATTTGTTATATAGATATTATTACAGACACAAAATGTATTAAAATATTTTATCATCTTGAATAAAAAAAGGATACAAACAATATATTATAAAATGTAATGGTTTTGTGTGATAGAATATGGGTTATGTAATAATATGGATGTAATTTGAGGATTAAAGATATAAAAAATTGTAAGGACATCATTATAAACAAAATTTGGTTTGACAGAGAGATATAATAAAAAAGGAACATAATGGATCAAATATCCATTATAAAGGTCAAAAAAGAGAAAAAATAATTGAAATATATTCAATGAAGAGAAATATAGTTATAAAAATGATATTTTGGGTGAGGCAAAGATTGTGGGTGATAGAAAACATAACATAAAACATGAGAATGTGGGGAAGAGAATCCCTACTATATGTCCTTGATTTCTACAAATTTTCAAATAACCTAAAAATAACATTTTTTGTTAATTTCATGATTTAGAAACATTTTTGAATTATTAAATAAATTATAATACATTTCTTATCATTTTTAGTCAATTTTTATCATATATAATTTTATACCTTCTATTTGAAAATCAGTAATTTAATTGTTTTTAAATGATTTTAATGTGGTATAAATTTAAAAAAACACTTTATAATAGTTTTATATGCTCAATAAGGTTCATTGTTTATTGTTTGTACCTATATAAATGATATAGTGATCAATAGATAGGTATATTGTTAATAATGATATAAAAACATAATTGTCATTCTAATTATTTTGTATAAGATTTTCTCTTATTATTAACTGTATAATTCATTTTCAAAATGAATATTTTGACATTAAAAAAAAATTACAATAATATTGAGTTATTATTTTTCTATATTAAATAATAAAAAAATTAATAATGTTTATTGTTGTTGATAATGGAAATATAATATTATGATCAACTTAAATATCTTAAATATACCAATAGTGAAATAATAAATTTTTGACATCTTATTAACTAAAATGAAAAAACATTATATATTATTTTTTATAAAAATATAATGGTATATTAAAAAATATATTTTAAATATTAATATAATTTATAACATAAATTATTGAGAGTGTATAAGAATAATTTAACTGAAAACAAGGGTTTTAAAATTATTACTTCACACCATGAGTAATCTAATTTTTATGAAGTATAATGCCATAAAATTGTGATATTTTTGTCACACCAAGTCCTTAAGGAACTATATTTTAGAGTTTAGAAAATTACTTTGGAAAATAATTAAAAGTGCCTATTTAATGGATATGGGGAGATAATGATATAAATATAGAAATATAGGAGGCATATTTTAGGCTAAGGTAGTGATTATTTTATTAAGTAGGAATTCATCAATGAAATAAATTGAGCCCAATTAATTTTAATGTTTATGAATTTATAATACATTTAATATTATTTTTTAATCCCATTTGAGAAGAAATACATCATGTATATATTATATGAAATTTAAAGGACAAAATATTTTTTTTGAAATGAATAAAATAGATATTATTATTTGAAAAGTACTTATATTATTATAGAATATGTTTAATATTTTTTAAATTTTTTATTTGAATTATTTAACACAATTTAAATTATGAAATGTATTTTATATAATTTTGAGTTTATTTTACATCATAAGGGGTTTTTAAATCTGAATTCCTGTATGAAGAAATATTTTTAACCATTCACAAAAATAATCTTTTTTAGATAATTTATAAATTGTACTCATAGGATATGTTTCAAACGATAACTATGAAATGAATTCAAAATTATCAAAACCAAATCATAATAATTAAAAAATTAATGTTTATATAAAATAGCATAACACTTTGGGAAATATATTCCAGATTAAATCAATATTAATCATCTATAGGGTGATTAAATATTTATTTACTATAATCTATTAATTATTAATATATTAATACCTTATTTATAATATCTATTATAATTAAAATATGTATATAAATATATAATTTAATTTTTAAATAAATATTAATACATTAATAAATACGTTAAAAATATAATATTAAAAGTTTTACATTATATTTTATGTTATATGATTTATGAAATCATATTTTTGAATTAATATATTTTAATTCACTTATTTTTTTGTTTATAAATACTAATTTAAAATGAATTTGACTATTCCCATTGTTCTGAATTCCTTTTCATTGGTTACATATTTTTCCCAATGATCAAAAAATTTTCTATTATTTATATAATAAATTTACATCAAAAAAAATATATTATTTCAATCATTATTAATCTAAAATAATTTTATCAATATCATGTTTATTAATTTTATCGTTTTTGAATCATGGTTCTATTAGTTTGTTTTTTTTATAATCATTTTTAAGTTTTATGATAATTCTATGTGATTAAGTGAAACCAAAATTTCAAATCCTACATATATCAATATTTTGTGTATATTATCCAATTATACTATTTTCAATTTTATGAATTATATTTATGCTATATATGTGTTGTTTCATGCTTACGTAATAATATAATATTTTAATTTTCTATGAGATAAATAATATTTATAGTATAAATTATACTTCTTATATATTTGGATGTGGAAATTTATCATATTTTGAAAATTCATCTTCATCACATTCTTATGAGCATAGGAATTTTCATCCATGGAATTTGACATTAAACACAAAAAAATAGACAAATAAGGTTTATTTTTATTTGTTATGCCCAAAGGTTCTGATGATTCCACATTATAGTTATTTACTAATATAAATTTTTACATGTTGAGTGATCTTATTTCAAAGAGATTTTTTTCTATAATCCACCATTTTACCTTGTTTCACTTCATAGAAAAGACTATTCTAAACTATACAACTTCAATATTTAGTAATTTTGATGGATTTTGAATATAATTCCATAAAAAAGGTATATGGAACCCATTATGTAATTAATTAATTATTAATGGAAGGATAATATGTTAGTCCATATATGAAACACAATCAAGATTATCGTACGGGAAAATGTATGAAAGATATAACTATCCATTCATCTTGATCCCTTAAATCATTTCATTGGAGATATTTAAATGATTAAAATCTCCATAATCTCACACTTTTGGCACTACCAATGATTATATACAAAAATATTTCCACTCTAATCATTATTTATGTGATGTAGAACATAATGTGACTTCTCTATCTCTTTATCTACCATTTAGTTTCCCAATGGATATCATTACCCATCCACATCCCATTATGATATAGTTATATACTACTTATTTTAGGGTTATTCATATAAATAATTTTCAATTAATGATTCGATGAAAATAATTTATGAAAACTGAAACAGATGATGGTGTTCATACCATCCTCATTTAAAGGATTATCATGAACATTATGGTAACAAATTAATGTTTAACTATGTATTCAATCCATTATAAGGATCATCAATAAGATTATGGTAACACATTGTAATCATTTAGACAAATCAATAATGTTTTTATAATCTTCCTCACAACCTTTTTGATAACTATCATGATATGTTGATGGATTAATAAGACTTATTCAATATAGATAAAGACAAAAATATTTTTAATATGTTATCCCATTATACATTCTGAATTTCCACCCATTTTTTCTACAATGAGTGTGCTAAAAAGAATTTGGTGATATTATCCCACTTATATATTTGTATGGGTAATGGATATGTAATCCAATTTAAATTATATTATTCTCTATTATAATTTTTCCATATCAATAATTGGGATTTATTTTTTTCAATATCCATTTTAATATTATCCAACTATAAGCACTCCTAGAAGTCTCAATAAATCATTTCACTTTTTGGATGTATAAATATTTTTAATACACAAGCATCATCTAAAAAAATTTATCGAAGGCATAGAATGTGTATATTATCATTCCAAAAAATCTAAATCCAACATTATCGGTGCTGAACTCCATGAGTATTTATTTATTTATTTATTCCAATATATTTTTTTCCTGGATAATTCCTTTATGTCAACATAATTTTCACTATGATAGATGGTTGGGTAGTAAATTAAGTATTATAGGATGTCATGTAGTCATTTATAATTACAATGTCCATACATTTATATCTTTAATGATAAGATAATTTTAATTCCTCATAATTCATAATGTTACTTGGTAATTTATAAATTGAGAATATAATATTTATTTTTCATTTCCATGATGGTATTGGTTTAATGAATCATAGTCTGTAATCACCTCTAACCGTCCGAATTTGTGAAAATTTATCCCATTCAATTGGAATTCATATTTTATAAAATTATTATTATTATAGATATAAAAAATTTCTATATATAGGTAATTCCTTCACATTATCAAGGTAATATATCATTTTATAACTACAAATATCTATCGTACATATAATTCTAATTTTATATGCATCATCATATATTATAACTTGTTCCCCACAAGAGGTTATTATGAGTATAGTAGATGTGTCTTGATTTTTTGTTAACTTTTAATTAATATCTTGTTAATTTTTTCTCCATAAATAATAACCCATTTTAATTTTATCTTGTAATTTAGGTTTGAAAATCATTATAAATTTCTCAAAAATAATCAATAGTACACACCTAAACTGAATGAAATATTAATTTCCAAAAATTTGTTGGGTCTATTCCATTCATCAATCAACAAATACGTTGGAGGATCTATATATATCCCATAAATAGTGATAACATTTCCATAAAATGTCACATGATATATAAATAAGTCAAATTTACTATCCACCACATAAAATGATAACTTGATGAACTTATTAACACAATTATAATGTATTTTTCATGATTGTACAATATTTTTGACTAGATAAAAATATCATCTATAAATTCTGAAAAAATTTGATGATACAATCTATGGAGACCATTTTTATCATGTATATTTTGATAATAGGGTGTATTAGTGTGTTTTAATAGATTTACATTAAACTCAATGTCTCCAAATATTTTATTAATAGCCATATGAGTGATATTCTACATTGAAAACATCAATTAATTATACCTTGATAAAAAATAATCATTATATGGGTACTGATCCCCATATAGATGGTTAAATAAATCATAAATTCATTATATAGAATCATTTTTCTTTATTTGGATAACACTCAAAAAATTATAGTTAGGGTAAATATCTATTACAATATATTTGTAACACCTGAAAATTTCATAGTTGGTTATCCCTTCAACGTAATTCAATAACATGCACTACACAAAACAACGAGTTCGAGCGCACCACATCTTACCAAATTAACCATTCAAAATGCGATTATGAATTTTATTATCTTTATTTTGAATTATATATATTATATGTAATTTTAACACTCATATTTTGTGTTTCTTTGACATAATATAATGAAAAAATTTGTTTTTTCAGATAAAAGAAATATTTTTCAAAAAATTCAATTTTATCACCTATTTAATAAAGAATTTTTTATAAAAACAAATATTTGACACTTTTATATATTCAATATAATGAAATTAAATTCTATTTTATAATTGGGACATAAAAAAAAATTGGATAAATTTTTGGTACTTTTTTTATAACTTTCATATTTTGATGAATGCTGAAAAAAACTAAATTTTAATGGAAAACAACTTTTTTAATCGAAATAATTTATATTGTTACATTATAAATTTGAATGGTTTGGAGTTATAATAATATTTTTTTTATCATTTAATAAAATTTAGGTCATTAATATTAATTTCACATTTAAATTTGACATAAAGACATGACAATATTTCGATAGTTTTAACTTTTTAAAAAACCTGATTTTTTGGTTCTGACAACGGGAATTAATTTTAATTTAATAAATTTAACTCATAAGTTTTAAATTTGGAAAAATGGAATTCATTTTTGAATTCATAATATCAAAGTTATCTTAGGGTAATGATTTGTAATTTTTCTGAAAACTTTCAATTTGTGATGAATTGTGAAAAACACTGCGTTATTATTTAAAACCAAATTTTTATTTAAGTAATTATATATTTTATTTAAATTTATTTTAAGTAAAAATATATATAATAACTATATATTTTCAATTTAATTCATGGGAGTCATTTTATAATAAAATTAGATGTATAAAATTTTGTTGAATTTTTTAACGTTTTTTACCCACCTTCTATGAGAATTTTCAAATTTTCATAAAACATAATTTTACTGCCTCTATGAGTTGAATTTCAAAAACCCAAGAGACACAATTAATATCTATAAGTAAAACGTGTTTCAATAAGTTGAAAATAATTTTGGGCGAATAGTAACTTTTGTCTTTTATTTACCACGGTTAAAAGTAAATAGGGTAATTAAAGGAAAAAATTCTATAATAATGACCCTAACACATTTACTAATTCTGTTGGATATGAGTAATTAGAAGAAAAAAACCTTATTAATAATAGATTATCCTTTAGGTCCAGTTTATTTAGATTAGGGCATTTATTATTATTCTATTTAAAGTAGATTTAAAAGTGTTAAATTCAAAGTATAATAACTATACCATTTTTAATATAGGGTTATGCATGATATAATTTCCACTATAAATATTCATTATAAAGCTAAAACAATATATTACATAATTTATTTTATTTATATTTTTTAGAAATTATATAATTAGATTTTTATAAGACACAGTGATGATGTAGTAATTAACGTAATAATGAAAGAATCAAACAAATGGTATTATAAATTCTAAAATAAATATAATTTCAATATCTTAATGACATACACGAATTGTCTAGGTTAATATGACATGTAATTATTGATTAAATGTATCTTTTTAGATTTAATAAAGTTTTGATTACTTTCACTAAAAACAAAAACCAAATAGTGTGAAAATTGACATGAATTAATTTTTAATACAGATACTATATTATTGGTTGATATAATATCTCTAAATATATAATGATCGGCCAAAGGGATTAAATAATATTATATATGTCATTAATTAACCACTTGTGGTTCCTTTGGAAGTTTAATGTATGTTTATTAACCATATACTGAATGAATACAAGAAGACACGATAAAAGATTAACTATTTAACTAAGAGTTAAATAAAAAAGATAAGTTTTAAATGGCAAACAAAACTTATCTAAAACATATTTATTGAGATTATTTCAACCCATAACCACATTGACCAGAAATAAATAATTTTGGATCCATTATAAACCTAAAATTATTTTGTTATAAATTAATATTTCATGTTTTTCCTAAAGTGAATCTCACCTAGCTTATAAAAGGATAGATCCCCTTCTCTCAACATCACACCTTCGAATCCATTTTTTTCGGCCCAACCCTACCCAAATATCCTCCCAGCTTCTCTGAAATCAACATAGAGTCTTTATTTTGATCATACAGAAAACTTAAGGTTCCCTTTTGATCAAATCAAAAGGAAACACCCGAAAAATAGGTAATAATTTCACCCTCATCTTTCATGTTATTTTCTTCTTCCATTTTATCTTTCACTATTTTTTCAATACCAAAATAATAAATTCAATACCTCCAACATAATTTTATGTTAATATAAATATGGTACAATCATATTAGTTATTCAATCTATACTATAAATGAAAAATTCACTATACGTGCGTACGTACGACTTACCATCTCAACACAGTGATATAGTTTGTTAATCAAAAAATACATTATTTGGATGGGTATAATAATGAGTATAACCGATTTAAATAATAAAAATACAATTTTAATGATTCTGTATATATGATATAACATGATATTTCATACGATTTTACCATAAAAATAAGGATATTGTTGGTCATGCATACTTACGGTTTACCATCTTCACGACGCGTGGGAGATTCAGTCTCACATTCACCATTCAAAGATTATTATAAAAATATATATTATTATTGAATATTTCATATAAGACATAATAATACTATTGGAGATATATTTATATATGTATGTACTTACATTTAGCTTATTCACATAACTTCAATCAATAGGATATGAAAACGGAAACAACATTTATATGTACGTACGGCCTACCGTATCAATAAACAGTGCCTTCCCTTTCAAATATCTATCTATTATAAATATTTATATTATAAATATATTTTATTAATAAATAATGTTTAATTTTCTTGAATTATTTAAATCATCAGCTCAATGATATGATCCATAATAACAAGTTAAAACATGTATGATAAAGAATGAGATTATTAAGGAAAATGTTAATTTAACATAGAAATCATTATTAAATGGGTAGTATAAAGTCATAAATGAATCAAGTATGATGTAATAAATATGAATCTGGTTCTAGTATAATTTAATAACACTCTATGGTCATTATACAGATGGCTAAATGTACCCTCAACAAAAGGAAAGTGCAAGGTAAGGGTTAATTCCTCAATATCATTATAATTCGAGATTGTTTATGGGTATGTTTTTATTGGGGCATATTTAATATCCATGTCCATGATTCATAAATGAATTTTCAATGGGATTATTTTTAAGGTACTCATTCATTAAAACATAATTTTAAATTTTTTAAATATTTATTCTCTTAAATCATTCTCATTAATGTCCATGTTTTCAAAATTGTTTTTAATGATTTATTTATATGGACATGAATATTTTTAAAATGTTAATTCCATTCAAAAGTTTTAATGTTTTATGGGATACATTGATTAAAAGATGACTTTAAATGTTTTCCTTTCTAAATTGTGTTACTTTTAATTATTTTCATGATAAATGGATATTTCTCTCAAAGAGTTTTACAAATCATTTTCATCCATGTCAACAACATTCGATGGATTTTGAACTTGTTTGATGTTTATTTATTATGATACAAATCTGCCAAATTTTATTAAAGGTTTTTTGATATTTTTGACTATGGATGTGTTATTTTTATACAATTCATAGTTTATGGTTAATGTATAAGAATTTTGTATGCTAGTTTTAATACGAATGTTTATGTTATGTTTCAACCTTTTAATATGAGGAATGTATTAGACATAGTATTTTATGGGTGGAGTGCGTAATAGATCCTCAATGCATCAATAGGTCTAATGAGAAAATTAGATGTGGAATTGGATGAGGCCTTTCCCAATTTGATATATATTTTTTGGTGGAGGCCTTAATCATTTTTAGATATCTTGGTCGATGCCTTGACAAAATGATTCCAAATGTCTGGAATTATACATTCCCTCATTATGAATTTAATATTGATGGTTCATGTGCTTATTCGACTAGTATAATACCCATGAATATTTTTTATTTTGGAAATATTTACTTAGCTCATAATCCTGCCATAAATTGTTCATGCTTATTGTTTGTAAAGGCATGTGATTTCAATTATACCACACTCCTGTTTTTTATGTTATCTTCCACTAAATTTTTTACCCTTACTGAGCATTTAAGCTAACCCCTTTCTTATGTTTTATTTTCCCAAGATTTCTAACAAGTGTATTAGTATTGATTTGTAGGGTTAAGCTAAAAAAGAATAATGGAATTCTTAATGAACTATATATGATTTATTTTAGGTTTGAAATTATAATGTGAAGTTCATGTATGTAATCTATTTACAAGACTGCTAAATTGATTGGTATTTTGAGACTTGATTCCTTATAATCATGCCAATGTTATGTAATAATTCACTGAATCTGTGTAACAGGGTTCAGGGAGTTAGATTCGGTATCATAGGAAGTTTAACAACAACCATGCAAATATATTTATATAAAAATATATTATAGAACATTACCCTATGATGGACATTTAAAATTAGTAGAGAAGAACTTCCAAGATTTTCAGTAATGCGGAGATTTGTTTTATTTTCCAAGAAATACATCCATGTCTGGATATGAGCAGGTATAGGTCGCTCTGGCACAAATTTACATAGGAGTGAAAACTCTGACTCGGTGTTTTGGGTTTGATCCAGGGAATCCTGGTACACAACAACATGTCTTATTGCACTCTTGGTTATAATTGTCCCGGGGGATATTCTGAGGATAATTCACATTTTTATTACAAGACATTATGAATTATTTAGAATTAGAAACTTCTTCGAGAATTTTTTTATGATTATAGATTATATGCATAATATATTGAATTTATGTTAATTATTTTAAAAGTTTGGAATTATGCATTGTGATTCATAAACAAACCTAGTGTAATCAATTGCTTAGAAATGGTGCCTAGAAGAAGGAATGAGGACTCTAACAATACACATTATCCAAAGATTAAGAAAGATAATATCTTTCATGCTATTAAGCCAACATTTAGAAGGGAAATAGACTCCCACATATTCTTATCATATTAATAAATAGTATCATTTGTTAATAAAATAATTAAACAATACTCTGAGTCCAATGGATTTGAAGGGAAGTAGAAGAAGAGAATGATATTAGAGAGAAATATGTATAAAGGGAAGAGGGGAAAGATGGATTTTCCCACATGTGTTAATTGTGGAAAGAATCACCTTGGTAAATGGATGAAGGGAATAAGAGTTTCTTATAAGTGTGGAGAAAAAGGACACCAATTATGTGATAGAAAAGGTATGAAAAAAGGTGTCAAAGGTACAATGCTTCATCATCAAGGAGTTGGGACACTACGCAAATCAACATCCAAATCATTAGAGTTTGCCCTAAATGATGTTATGGGATAATAATCAAGTTATGATAATACCACAAATGTAGAGGAATGACTAGTGTTGTTATGTTGTTATAATAGAATTATTTCATTTGAGTTTTGTATCAAGAATGTTCTGGTAATATGAATTAAGGAAATAAATAAGGATTTTACTACAGTACTATTTCCTTAAGGATTTGAGATCGTATAGTGACACAGTTTTAGGTTAAACATTTTGGAAAAAACATCTTTGAAGGAAAGGTAAACCATAATATGGTCCTGATGCTGAGGTAGTGATTTTGGAATAAGAGATGGTTGATTTGGATAAGTTATATTTGATATTCTCGGATACCTTGAAACTGATTAATTATTCGTATATTTCATCATTGTTGTAGTTTACAACATTTTTGGATCTAATGAGTATATCTAGTATTCTATAAGTAATAATGGAGAAATAATGTAATGAATAAGGTTTTATGGTAATTCTGGGTGTTACAGTTTTTTAAAAGAATACATGATGAAGGTTTTCACATGTTATTAATGGAAAAAAGGATCCACATTGTTTTTACCTTCCTTATAAATTTTGGATTGAGAGTTTGGACAAAATTATTTTGGATAATTCAAAAGGTTAGAATCGATTATGATTGACATTGGATACTATAATTATGGTTAAATCATTTCTTGAGATTACTTTTTTATTGTCATAAAAAGGACAACCCGAAGGTTGGGCAACAACCCGTCGCGTCTGGGAAGGCCACGAGACTTGAACCCGCAAATGAGGGGCTAATATGGTGCATAACCTACCACTGGCCTACATGATTTCCTGGTTTTAATAATGTATTTTTTATATGGTCTAACATATTAACTATAAATTAATTTTTCTGGAACCCTATATAATTAGGTTTAATAGAGTATTTATGAATTCTATTATCCTTTGGTGTGAATGATGAGTTTGTGGTTGGAATTAGTTGAAGGATTAAAATCTACTGGTCAAGTATATATATATATATATATATATATATATATTCATCTTATTTTATGAATAAATTAATTCTTAAACATTAGGGAATGGATCTTAAAACAAAAAATGTGTAATCCTAATACCTTATGTTTTGTTGAACCGATGATATTTTACAACAAGTTAGATTGATTCTTTGAGGCCATCTATTTTATAAATGTTTGTGATTGATGACCTCAATCACTCCTTATAAATATTTATGTTTTTCCTCCAATTATGTGTCTCTAATTGACATCAATTTTCTCCAAATCGAGATCATAATTTGGTGGTGACTTTTTTACTTTCCCTTTCCCTCTTATTAAGAATAAATTTTATTTAACCAACTTCGGATATGGGATCTCCACAAAGGTAATTTTCTATTTTTAACCATTTATTTTCAAAGCACAATTTAAAATTCCTAGGATGCAATTTATTGAAAGAGGGGATAATGTAACACCTAAATTTTTCATAGTATGTTATCTCTTCAAAGTAATTCAATAACATGTGCTACACACAACAACGACCACAACTTACCAAATTAGCTGTTCAAAAAGCATTTGTGAATAGTATTAACTGCATTTTGAATATTATATATATTCTATATAATTATATCAATCATATTTTTTGTTTATTATACATAATATAAGGACAATTTCAATTTTTCAAATATAGAATTATCTTTCCAAAAATGCAATTTTACCGCCTATTTGATGAATAATCCGTTTTAAAATAAATATTGGACACTTTAATATAATCAATTTAAGGTAATTAAATTATTCCTCTAAATCAGGACATTAAAATATTGTTTGGATAATGTTTTTGTACTTTTCTGATAACTTTCGTATTTTGATGAATAAAGAAAAATCCAAAATTTTAGTTGAAAAAAACTTTTTTAGTCAATAAAATTTATAGTGTTAAATTATAAATTTTAATTTTTTGGATTTATTTTTATATTATGTCTTATATCATTTAATACAATGTAGGTCATTATAAGTCTTTTCAAATTTAAATATGAAATAAACACATGTCAATCTTTTGATAGTTTTTAAATTTAAAAAACCCGCTTTATGGTTTTGACAACAAGAATTAATTTTAAATTAATAAATGAAACTTATATGTTTTGAATTTGGTAAAATGGAATTCCTTTTTGGAATTCATAATATCAAAATTATCTTTGGGTAAATTTTTGGCATTTTTCTGAAAACATTCAATTTTTGATGAATAGTGAAAAATACTACGTTATTATTTAAAACCAAATTTTTATTTAAATAGTTATTATTTTTATTTAAATTTATTTTAAGTAAATATATATATATAATACCTATAGAAGTTAAATGTAATTCATTGGATTCATTTCATAATAAAATTAGATATATAATATTTTGTTGAACTTTTTAATGTTTTTTACCAACCATCAACGAGTATTTGCAAATTTGCATAAAACATAATTTTACCACTTCTTTGAGTTGAATTTCAATAATCCAAGAGACACCATTAGTATCAATAACTAAAATTTGGTTCAATAATATATAAATAATTTTGGGTGAATAGAAAATTTTGATTTTTATTTATGACGGTTAAAAGAAAATAGGTTAATTAAAGGTAAAAATGATATTATATTTACCATAACACTTTTCATAATCTGAATGGATAAGTTTAATTAGACCAAAAACAACTATATAAATAAAATAGGATCCTTTAGGTCCACATGGATTTGATTAGGACATTTATTATTATTTTATTTAAAGACGAGTTAACAGTGTTAAATTCAATGCTGAATAACTAAACCATTTTTAATATTGGGTTATACATAAGATAAATTAGACTATAAATATTCATTAGAAAGCTAACATGAATTCCTACATTATGGTATTTAATATAAAATTTGTATACATTAAATAATTGGATTTATTTATGAAATAATAATGTTGCAGTAATTACCTTATTAATAAAAGAATCAAATAAATTTAATTATTAATATTAATATAAATATAATTTTACAAGTTTATATGACAATAAAAAATTTCTAGGTGAACTTTACATCATAGTTTTGATTCAAATGTAACTTTTTCTATGTAATCAAGTTGTGATAACTATCAAAAATGCCAAAAACAAAATAGTGTCAAAGTCAAAATTGACATAAATTATGTTTTAAAAAAATAATATATTATTGGTCGATATAATATTACTAAAAATATAAGTTTCAGAAAAAGGGCTTAAATAATATTTTACATGTGATTAATGAACCACTTTTGGTCCTTTTTTATGTTTATAATACGTTTATTAAACACATAGTCTAACAATAGAAGAAGACATGGTAAATGATTAACTATTTAACTAAGAGTGAAATAAATAAGATAAGGTTATAATTGTATCCTAAACTTTTCTAAAACCTATTGGTTGAGAGTACTTCGACTCATAACCACCTTAGTCTCTTATATATCATTTTAGAGTATTAGAAATAAGAAATGATTTTATTATAAAATAATATTTCATGCTTTTCCTAAAGTGACCCTCACCACTCTTATAAAAGCGCACTTCCACTTCTCTCAAAATCACACCTCCAAATCCATTTTTCATGGAAAAACCCTACCTAAATATCCTCCCAAAATCCCAAACACCAACCAATATTTTTAAATTTTATCATAAAGCCATCCTATGGTTCCCTTTTGATCAACTAAAAATGAAATACATGAAGAAGAGGTAATAATTTCACCACCCTTTCTCATGTTCTTTTCTTCTTCCACTTCCACTTTCATTGTTGTTTACACACAAAAATAATAACAGAAATATATCCTACAAAATTTTATGTTATTATAAATATGTTACAACCATATTCTTCATTCTATCCATCCTATAAATGATAATGTCTCCATAATTATTTAAGTATGGCTTACCGTCTCCAGGCCGTGGTTCAGTTTATTATTCAAACACTTCATTATTTGGATGGGTATAATAAAAAGTATAACTGATGTAAATAATAAATATAAAATGTTAATGATTATTTATATATTATAAAACATCCAATTACATACTATTTTACCATCAATATAATGATATTGTCGCTCGTGCATACGTATGGATTACAGTATCCACGATGCGATGAGATTCATTCGCACAATCACCATTCAACAATGATTATAAAAATATATATTATTAATAGGTATGTAATATATGACAAAATAATGATAATGGATAGATATATATATATATACATGTATGTATGAATTTACTTGTATCTTATTCACAACCATTCGTTCAATACGATATGAAGATGGAAACAACGTTAGTGCTTAAGTATGGCCTACCGTCTCCATAAACGGTGCCTTCCATTTCATATATCTATCTATTATAAACATTTATATTATAAATTTATTTGATATATAAATCATGTTTTATATTATGGACATATTTAAATAATGATCTAAATGATACAATCATTGATAACAAGTTAAAACACGTTTGATAATGAATTGGATTATTAAACAAAATGTTAATTTAACATAGATATCATTATTAAATAGGTAATATAAATTCATAACTGAATCATGTATGATATAATAAATATGAATATGGTTCGTTTATAATTTAATAACATACTCTGTTCATTATGCAAGAGGTTAAACGTACCCTCGACCAAAGGAAAGTGAATGGTAAAGGTCAATTCTTCAATATTATTATTACTCGATATTGTTTATGGGATTGTATTTATAGGGACATATTTATTATCCATGTCCATGTTTCATAAAAGATTTTTAGAAAGGATTATTTTTAAGGGACTATATTATTAATACGTCATTTTAATTGTTTTAAATATTCATTCTTCAAAATCATTCTATTTAATGTCCATGTTTTCAAAATTGGTTTTTAAGGAAATATTTATATGTACATGAATGTATCTAAAATGTTAATTCTATTCAAAAGCTTTAAAGCGGTATGGGACACTTTGATTCAAAATTGTCATTAAATGTATTCCTTTCTAAATTGTGTGTCTTTTCCGTGTATTCTTGAAAGTGGGATATTTCACTCAAAGAGTTTTACAAATCATTTTTATTTATGTAAACATCCTTTGGTTGATTTTAAACTTGCATGAAGTAAATTTATTATGATACAACTCTTCTATATTGTATTAATGGTTTTGTACTGTGTTTAATAGTGGATGTGTTATTTTTATACCATTCATTGTTTATGGTTAAGTATTGAAATTTCGTATGCAAGTTCTAATACGAATATTTATGTTATGTTTCAACATTTTCATATGATGAATGTATTGGACATAGTAAGTGATGGGTAGAGCCCGCTATATCTTCTCGATGTGTCTGTAGGTCTCAAGAGACAATTAGATGTGGAATTGGTTAGGGCCTTTCCCAGTTTGATAAATGGTTTTGGCTGAGGCCCTAATCATTTATAAATGTCTTGGACGAGGCCTTTAAAAATGATTCTAAATGTCTGGAATTATACATTACCTCATTATGAAAATAATAGTGATGGTTCATGTGGTTATTTTACTAGTAGAATACCCATGACAATGTTTTATTATAGCATTATTTACTCAGATCATATTTCTGCCATAAAGTGTTCATGTGTAATTTTTGTAAAGGCATGTGTTTTCCATTATTCAAGATTCATGTTGACTATGTTATCTTCCGCTAAATTGTTTACCCTTACTGAGCATTTGAGCTCCCCCTTTCTAGTGTTTTATTTTCCCAGGATTTCCAAGAAGTATATTATGATTGATATACAGGGATATTTTGAAGGGGAATAATGACGTTCTCAAAGAACTATTTATGCTATATTTTAGGTTTGAAATTGTAATGTGAATTTGGTATAAGTAATCTATTTCTAAGACTACTAAACTGATCAGTCTTTCAAGACTTGACTCCTTCTGATCATGCCAATGTTATGTAATAAGGAATTGAATTTGGGTAACTGGGGAAAGGGAATTACAATATTTATTTTTTGAAGGGGAGAACAAATACACATGGAAAGGGAAAATGTTTTGAAAAACCATTATAGATGTTTTATTGTAGATTGATAATTTGTTTTTGGACATTATGACATTTTAAGTCCTCAGGGAATATATTAAACTGAGTTTATAATAACTTTTTTAGAATTACATCTGGTTTAAAATCACATTCCCATTAAGATTCCTTGTCTTAAATGACAATCCAATCCTTTACATAAAACATTTTATCTTCATAATTTTTCATTATAAGTCATCATCATCCATTCTTAACAATGTGTTTCTAATGTATTTCATATTTCTCCATCAATTTAATAAAAATCATAAGATATATTGTAATATTAAATTTTGTTTCAATAAAAGTGAGTCAATGTTAGTGACACACATGAAAAACCATTCCGTGAATATTA
The DNA here is from genome assembly GCA_963277665.1 of Viscum album. Lineage (NCBI taxonomy): Eukaryota > Viridiplantae > Streptophyta > Magnoliopsida > Santalales > Viscaceae > Viscum > Viscum album. The sequence goes on along the minus strand of OY728126.1, from coordinate 567,916,208 downwards.
TACGATTAAAATATACTAGTGGGAGTATATCATTATTTACAAAAGATTCTAAAAAAATAAATTTGTGTATAGTTATATAATTGAGATGAAATGATGAAAAAATTATACTTTTTGAATTGATTTCATCCAACTTGTATTGAGTTTATTTATCAATATCACCAATGAATTTTTATTATATGACAGAATACATAGAACTAGTATCAAATAAGACATTTTTTATTAAGGAATTGATAACAACTGTTACTTTCAACACTCAATTATCAAGATCCACCTTAGTAGTAAGGATCATATAATCCTTGAATTATTTAAATGGATTTGGTGTTTCTATTAAGCAATTATATTATATGATTTTTTTCATGGTTTTGGTATTTTCATAATGTATATATTACCTGTTGTTTTAACAATATATGTAGTGATGAGCGTTGAGTAGAATATTATTTTATTCTATAATTTATATTTTCTTTTCCATGTCTGTTCTAATTTCATGATATTTATAACCTTACTTTTTTATATTTCCCATATTTTCATTACTTTGATGTGGTTTCGTAGATGATTATTCAAACAAAATTATATATATGTAGCTTAATATCCATCCATATGTAATATTTATCTATTTAACCAGTAGAGTTAAAATAAATTCATGGTTTTTTATTTATGGATCCATTAAATCATAGATATTCACTAATCTCAATATCTACATTAAAAGGACATTATACTACTTCTAAATAACCATTAAAAACTTTTTTTGTTAATTTTGTTCAAATGAAATGGTTTTACTACACTAAATATGTTTTGAATCTGAGTATCAAGGTCAATAATAAATTTAAAACTATACCCTACATTCCATGAAAATGATATTTGTATGAACTGATAGATTAATCATTTGAATTCTTATTCGAAGAAATTTTCTCTATATTTTAATATGGATAGTGTAAGGAGAATATTTAATGAAAAATATTTCAATGAATACCTCACAGTTAATTAATTGGATAAATTCTTAGAGACTGTTAATATTTATTTTTTCCCACCAAAGAAAAACTTATAAAACTCAATGATAAATTATAATGATCATATTATCTTTATTAAGTACTTTTGTAATGATAATAAAAATTCATTAGATTTTATACATTACTCCATGATTAAAGGATATGAGTATTCACTAAAAGAATGATGTTGTAGTCTATAAAGGACACATATATAAATTATCCTAATTTATAGATGTTGATTTCTCTACATAGTTCAAGGTAATAATCGTGTATATTGATAATTTATCATATCCCACTGAATTGTTTCAAAAGTACAGTCCCATTATATTTGGCCTATCATTTTCCAAATAATCATGTCCTCCATAACTATGGGTATTGACAATATTCCTCTTATTTTTACCCAATTAGAAAATTTATGGATCTTTTGGTGTAATAATATATAAATTAATATTAAAAAATTATTAAAACTATGATAATTTAATGTTTTCGTATATAAATAAAAGATAAATAATTTTACTTCACAATCCCATATCATTTTTATATCATTTATTTTTTTAGGTTCTGTTAACTTGAATAAAAAATAAATAATACATACATAATAAAATTAATAATGAACTATATCAAATATATAAATTGTTATAAAATTTTTACTATAAAACTCATAAAAAATATACTTAAATCAAGTGGTCTCATGTCGCTATGAGAATTAGAATATAATACTGTAACATCCCAAGTAAGTAATGAATAATATATATTTTATCCATGTCTATTAATGATTAAGATAGTGTTTTAGAAGCTTAAAATGAAAATAAATACAATCTTATGCATGGAATAAACTAATATTCTTAAAAGATTGTTTTACTGCCTTTTGATGGCAAACCATTTTTGAATCTATCTTTTGAAAATTTTATAAACTATGTTTGTCAAAATAAACATATCCTTTATGATTGGGACATCAAAATTTACCTTGTGTGAATTTTTGGTATTTTTCTGACAATGTTCATTTTTAATGAATAGTGAAAAATACTGCATTTTACATCAAAACTGCTTTTTAATCTAATTTATTTATATGATTAGATTATGTTTTGAATTGGTTTTGAAGTGAAATTAGAATATATTTTTACCATTTTATCCAATGGTGGTAATTGGAATCAATTTCACTTTGAAATTAGACTTAAACTGTGTCAATCTTTTGATACTTATTGTTTTGTAAAAACACGCTATTTGCTCTGGCAGCAGGAATTAATTATTAATTTAATTAATGTGACTTATATGATTTGAATTTTGTAAAATAGACTTCATTTTTTAATTTGGAATATCAAATATAGATTAGGGTGAATTTTTGGTAATTTTCTGAAAAAGTTCAATTTTTGATGAATAGTGAAACCACTAAGTGGTAATCAAGCAAACTGATTTTTCAGTTAAATGAAAGTTTACAACTAATGTGTACTGAATTTTGAAAATCCGACATACATGGTTGTAATTAAGAAGTAAAATGTGGTTCAATGCTATTATAATAATTTTTTGGTGAATAGTAACTTATTAAGTTCTTAATCGCGATTAGTGATAATTAGGGTAGTTTAAGGTATAAATAATGATTTAATAATATGAAATGTCCTAGAAACATGTCCCAAACTTATTGGTTGTGTCATGGAAGACCAAGACAAGCCATGGGTCAACTTGGGGACCCCATGGAGACACTTTGTTTTGGAAATGACATAAATAACTTTTTATTAAATGTTAAAGTAAAAATGACACAAACAAGAGATGTTTTACAAAAACAATTTTTAAATGGGGTTATAAAGATCAGATTTTTGATTATAAATATTCATTGGAAAGATAAAACGATTTCCTACATCATAGTATTTTTTTAATGATTTTTAGACATTAAATAAATTAAATTATTTATGACATAATAATGATGCAGCGATGACATCATTATTTGACGATTTAAATAAAATTGAAAGACAATGTAAAATCTATGAACTACACATGGCCAAAACCAATTGGATGAGTGGATTTAGAACCCTTATCACCTTATCCAAGAATTATATCAATGTGGGACCTTTTAAAACCGAAACACATTTTCAAATAAAGTAATGTTTCTTTACTTTCCAAAAGTGCCCTCCTCTCCTCTTATAAAAGGCCCCCACCTCTACCTCATTTCACACACTCTTAAAGCCTTTGGCTCGGCCAAACCCGGCCCATTTTCTCTCTCCACATCCCTCTACTCATCCTAGAGGACTCCCTTTGGGCATAATCCTTTCAAAGGAAGCCTTTAAGCTCAACTCAAAAGGAGTTACACTTTTTAAAGGTAATTCATTATCTCATGTTCATTTGTTTTATTTTGCTTCTCCAACCCCCTAAACTCTTTTTATTTACATCCTTTGTAACAAAACCAGTATCTTCAATATACTAGGATGTTGTTATAAGATTTATTTGAGCTACACTCTCACACAACTACATCAAATGGTTAAAGAACATACGGTTTCCGTGGATGGCGAAATTCTGCCTCCCGAAACGATGATTGTTCAACACTCATTTAACACCTTCAAAGGTGGCCATAATGATGTCAATATTTATATATATGATATATAATATGTTTATGTTTTCCTTAAGCTTCTGTTTTTTCATTTTGGGCATACCTTTATGGTTTTCATTATGGGTAAAACACGATATCTTCATTTTAGGAAGTGCGGACTACCGCCCCCTAAAAGTGATTTGATTCGTTAATAACATATGTGGGATGTGTAAAGGATAAAGTTAATGATATTATATATGTTATTATACTGGAATTATAATATACTCTTATATCATTATGATTCCATTCCAGAAAATATGAAATAGAAATGGAAGTAGCGTTCATGCGTACGTACGGCTTACCGTCTCCATGAACGGTGCATTTCATTTCTTACCTCTAAATGTGATGTAATATTATAAATGCATATATGTACTGGATATATATGACATATATGATATATACATCATGAATACCATTCTGGATATAATGAAACTATGACCAAATTAACAACATGTAAGTGTAAGACTTCTATTTTTGACTTAAGAACCAAATACCGACAAAATAAACATTATTAACTTAACTGATTACATGATGTTCATAACATGGTATAAAAGGAATAATGAACTTGAAAAAGATTCATAAGAAAGTAGAGATTAACTCAAGTTTATTATTCAGGAGATTAAAGAACGGTCGGGTCAAGTCGGATACGAGGTATGGGACTTCGTCTCAATCTCCTTTCGTTGAGGCATATTTTATTTTATACACATCTTTCTTTTATACGGTGTATAAACCACTTTGAATTTTACGTTTATTCAAAAGGAATATTTTTTATACGAAGCGTTTACTAAACGACAAAAGGGAATGTTTTTGTCGTACGTATGCGGCGACAACGACTTCTCCGCCGTTGTGACCGTTATTTGAGTTTCGGCTTCCTCTACAAGCCATACTTTTTTTTTAAAATGAAAAATAAATACCATGTTTTACATTGGTATTGAAAATGGTTTTCATAATGTTTTTATTATATCAATGTGTTGTATTGATATCTCGTGATTGAAATGTGGAAATGTTATGTTTCCTTTATGCATGTTTTATGTGATATGATTATGTTATGGTTCTTGGGCATTATTATGAAGACGAGTGGTTCCGTGATAAACTAAGGGCGGGTGAGCCCGTTATAGCTCTCCAATGCATTGGGTAACGCGAAGGAGTGAAACATTAAAGTTTCTACGAAGAGATTTTAGGGAATATACTGTGATGGGTATTCCAAACGTAACCAAGAGGGTTACTCCCTACGTAAGAAAGTTATGAATGCCTCAAGTTACCTTTACGTATTATGATTTCTATGATTTATTCATGATTTTATAAGGTATGTTAAAGTGCCTATGTTTTATGGGTAAAGTATGATTTCATTCTTATGTATATATGAACTCATGTTTCCTTTCCATGTTTTTTGATAACCCATACTGAGTTTTTATGCTCATCCCAAGTTTTTGAAATGTTTTTCACAGGTCAAGGGAAAGGTACATGATAAGATGATAGAGTCAAGGATGTGTCAAGAAATAATCCATGTTTTATTTTAAATGTGTTTCCATTGATGGGAATGAAGAATACTATCTTTATGTAACCACTTTGTTTATATGTGGAATGTAATGCATGTTTTATGATCTAATTCTCTAAAACTCTAAACCCGAAAAGATCCTCAATGTGTAGTCTTGTAATAACTAAAGATTAAGTAAGGTTTAAGGCTGGGGCCTTATAGTTGGTATCAGAGGTCGGTTTAGATAACTTTAGGAGTTAGAATTCTATTAAATGATTATCCAAAATTTTTTTTTTTCGAAATGATATAGCATTTAAAGATTACCATGTTGTTTTATCTAAGACATGTTTGTTCAGAATGGTTTTCCGCAGAGGAAATAGGGAAGCTGTGCTAGGAAGGCATACAGAAGGAAGATAACCATCCAAATCAGCAACCTGAGATGGTCGGAATCGAAACTGAACAGTTTGTTGCAGTGATGGCACAGTTGACTCAGGCTATAAATGGTGGTGGTATCCATGCACAAGATCAGCCAGATCAACCGCAGAGGAACATGTCAGTGGTGGAACATTTCATGAGGAAACATCCCTCATCATTCAGAGGATCATCTGACCCTGTGCAAGCTGAAGGGTGGATTAAAGCACTGGAGAAAATTTTTGATGTCATGGGGTGTTCAGAACATCAAAAGGTTAGTCTTGCTGTTTACCGTTTTGAAGGTGAAGCTGATCAGTGGTGGTCGATGGTGAAAAATATAAGGGATAGTGATGATATTGAGGATTTTCACTGGGACGAATTCAAAGGTATGTTTCTTGAGAAATATTTTCCTAAGGTGGTTCGTCTTAGGATGGAAAAACAGTTCCTAGAATTGAGGCAAGAGGAAGACTCAGTGGCTGCCTATGAAGAAAGGTTCACTCGATTGGCAAGGTATGCTCCAAACTTCATACGAGATCTTGATAGTAAAATAAACCGTTTTTACTCAGGGTTAATGCCAAAGTATCGAAGGGCTTTAGCTTCTCGTGAGTTCAAAAGTTATGAAAAACTTGTTCGATGTGCGGAGAAGGTGGAAATGGAGTTTGCCGATGATCAGGTGTTCTATGAAAAACAACAGAATAAGAGGTCAAGTTGGCAGGAAATGGGGAAGAATTCATCAAAGAAGAAAGGAGGTAAGAAAACCAAATATCCATCCTGTGAGAAGTGTGGTAAAATGCATCCTGGAGAATGTTTATCCAAGTTTGGTAAGTGCTTTCGGTGTGGTAAGTCTGGTCATATTGCTCGTAACTGTAAGGAAGATGATCAAGCAGGAAATGAAAAGACAATGGTAAGATGTTTTAAGTGTAATGAAATGGGTCATTATGAAAACGAGTGTCCAACGAAGAACTCAACTGGGGGAATGCAGCCAGACTACAAGCAGAAAGGGGTGGTGAAATCCTTTGCAACAAATTCAGCAGATGTTGGGCCATCGAATTAAGTGGTATCAGCTCTAGGGAGCTCAGTATTTTTCGAAGATTGACTTGAGGTCGGGGTACCATCAGTTGAAATTAAAAGAAGTAGACGTTCCGAAGACTGCGTTCCGTACTAGATATGGCCATTATGAATTTGTAGTTATGCCTTTGAGTTTAACCAATGCACCTGATGTATTCATGGACCTTATGAATAAAATTTTCCATGAGTTCTTGGATATGTTTGTGTTTTGAGGTTTGGGAATAGGTTATGTGTGCCTTGTGATTCACGGTTGAAGAGAGAGTGGTTATGTGAAGCTCATAGTTCTCCGTTTTCAGTTCATCCGGGCAGTACTAAGATGTATAGAGATCTGCGGGAGTATTACTGGTGGGATGGAATGAAAAGAGACATTGCTGATTTTACTGTGAAGTGTTTGACATGTCAAAATGTTAAAGCAGAGCGGCAGTTACCGAAAGGGATGCTTCAGCCTTTACCAGTGCCAGAGTGGAAATGGGAGAATATATCCATGGACTTTGTTGTTGGATTACCGAAGACATCTCGAGGTAATAATGCAATCTGGGTTATTGTTGACCGCTTGACCAAATCTGCTCATTTCCTTGCTATACGAGATACTTTCTCTCTTGATCAACGTTCCCGTTTGTATCTTAAAGAGATAGTCAGGTTACATGGAGTTCCTCTCTCTATTGTATCAGATCGTGATCCCAGGTTTACTTCTAACTTTTGGAAAGGCCTTCAGAAGTCGTTGGGTACTGAATTAAATTTTAGTACAGCTTTTCATCCTCAATCAGATGGGCAGTCAGAACGAACAATTCAGACATTGGAGGATATGCTACGAGCTTGTTCTATGGATTATCAAGGAAGTTGGGACCAACAACTTTCTTTGGTTGAGTTTTCATATAATAACAGTTTTCATTCCAGTATATAGATGGCACCATTTCAGGAATTATATGGGAAGCGGTGTCGAACTCCAGCTTTCTGGGATGAAGTGGGTGAAAGGAAGTTGATGGGACCAGAATTGGTAGAAGAGATGGCAGAAAAAGTTCAGCTGATTCAGAAGCACATGATAACAGCTCAGAGCAGGCAGAAGAGTTATGCGGATAACCGGAGGAAGGATCTATCTTTCGAGGTAGGTGATCATGTTTTTCTCAAGGTTTCTCCTTGGAAAAGTGTGATGAGATTTGGTAAGAAAGGAAAGCTAAGTCCAAGGTTCATTGGACCATACGAAATTCTGGAAAGAGTTGGATCAGTTGCATACCGAGTGGCTTTACCTCCGAGTTTATCTCAGGTACACAATGTTTTTCATGTTTCGATGTTGAGAAAGTATATGCCAGATCCATCTCATGTTTTGAGTCCAGAGGTAGTTCAGCTGGAAGAGAACCTATCTTATGAGGAACAACCGGTCCAGATTCTTGACCACAGGGAGCAAGTGTTACGGAATAAGGTGATTAAGCAGGTAAAGGTTTTGTGGAAAAACCACATGATTGAAGAGGCAACATGGGAATCTGAAAATTCAATGAGGGATAAGTACCCCCATTTATTCGATAAGTAAATAAATTGCGGGGACACAATTTTCTAAAGGGGGAAGGATGTAACATCCCAAGTAAGTAATGAATAATAGATATTTTTATCCATGTCTATTAATGATTAAGATAGTGTTTTAGAGGCTTAAAATGAAAATAAATACAATCTTATGCATGGAATAAACTAATATTCTTAAAAGATTGTTTTACTGCCTTTTGATGGCAAACCATTTTTGAATCTATCTTTTGAAAATTTTATAAACTATGTTTGTCAAAATAAACTTATCCTTTATGATTGGGACATCAAAATTTACCTTGTGTGAATTTTTGGTATTTTTCTGACATTGTTCATTTTTAATGAATAATGAAAAATACTGCATTTTACATCAAAACTACTTTTTAATCTAATTTATTTATATGATTAGATTATGTTTTGAATTTGTTTTGAAGTGAAATTAGAATATATTTTTACCATTTTATCCAATGGTGGTCATTGGAATCAATTTCACTTTGAAATTAGACTTAAACTGGTGTCAATCTTTTGATACTTATTGTTTTGTAAAAACACGCTATTTGCTCTGGCAGCGGGAATTAATTATTAATTTAATTAATGTGATTTATATGATTTGAATTTTGTAAAATAGACTTCATTTTTGAATTCAGAATATCAAATATAGCTTAGGGTGAATTTTTGGTAATTTTCTGAAAAAGTTCAATTTTTGATGAATAGTGAAACCACTAAGTGGTAATCAAGCAAACTGATTTTTCAGTTAAATGAAAGTTTACCACTAATGTGTACTGAATTTTGAAAATCCAACATACATGGTTGTCATTAAGAAGTAAAATGTGGTTCAATGAGATTATAATAATTTTTTGGTGAATAGTAACTTATTAAGTTCTTAATCGCGATTAGTGGTAATTAGAGTAGTTTAAGGTATAAATAATACTTTAATAATAGGAAATGGCCTAGACACATGTCCCAACCTTATTGGTTGTGTCATGGCCGACCAAGAAAAGCCATGGGTCAACTTGGGGACCCCATGGAGACACTTTGGTTTGGAAATGACATAAATAACTTTTTATTAAATGTTAAAGTAAAAATGACACAAACAAGAGATGTTTTACGAAAACAATTTTTACATGGGGTTATAAAGATCATATTTTTGATTATAAATAGTCATTGAAAGATAAAAATATTTCCTACATCATAGTATTTTTTTATGATTTTTAGACATTAAATAAATTAAATTATTTATGACATAATAATGATGCAGCGATGACATCATTATTTGACGATTTAAATAAAATGGAAAGACAATGTAAAATCTATGAACTACACATGGCCAAAACCAATTGGATGAGTGGATTGCGAACCCTTATCACCTTATCCACGAATTATATCAATGTGGGACCTTTTAAAACCGAAACACATTTTCAAATAAAGTAATGTTTTTTTACTTTCCAAAAGTGCCCCTCCTCTCCTCTTATAAAAGGCCCCCACCTCTACCTCATTTCACACCCTCTTCAAGCCTTTGGCTCGGCCAACCCCTGCCCATTTGCTCTCTCCACATCCCTCTCCTCATCCTAGAGGATTCCCTTTGGGCATAATCCTTTCAAAGGAAGCCTTTAGGCTCAACTCAAAAGGAGTTACACTTTTTAAAGGTAATTCATTCTCTCATGTTCATTTGTTTTATTTTGCTTCTCCAACCCCCTAAACTCTTTTTATTTACTTACTTTGTAACAAGACCAGTATCTTCAATATACTAGGATGTTGTTATAAGATTTATTTGAGCTACACTCTCACACAACTACATCAAATGGTTAAAGAACATACGGTTTCCGTGGATGGCGAAATTCTGCCTCCCGAAACGATGATTGTTCAACACTCATTTAACACCTTCATAGGTGGCCATTATGATGTCACTATTTTTATATATGATATATAATATGTTTATGTTTTCCTTAAGCTTATGTTTTTTTCATTTTGGGCATACCTTTATGGTTTCCATTATGGGTAAAACACGATATCTTCATTTTAGGAAGTGCGGACTACCGCCCCCTAAAAGTGATTTGATTCGTTAATACCATATGTGGGATGTGTAAAGGATAAAGTTAATGATATTATATATGTTATTATACTGGAATTATAATAGACTCTTATATCATTATGATTCCATTCCAGAAAATATGAAATAGAAATGGAAGTAGCGTTCATGCGTACGTACGGCTTACCGTCTCCATGAACAGTGCATTTCATTTCTTACCTCTAAATGTGATGTAATATTATAAATGCATGTATGTACTGGATATATATGACATATATGATATCTACATCATGAATACCATTCTGGATATAATGAAACTTTGACCAAATTAACAACATGTAAGTGTAAGACGTCTATTTTTGACTTAAGAACCAAATACTGACAAAATAAACATTATTAACTTAACTGATTACATGATGTTCGTAACATGGTATAAAAGGAATAATGAACTTGAAAAAGATTCATAAGAAAGTAGAGATTAACTCAAGTTTATTATTCAGGAGATTAAAGAACGGTCGGGTCAAGTCGGATACGAGGTATGGGACTTCGTCTCAATCTCCTTTCGTTGAGGCATATTTTATTTTATACACATCTTTCTTTTATACGGTGTATAAACCACATTGACTTTAACGTTTATTCAAAAGGAATCATTTTTATACGAAGCGTTTACTAAACGACAAAAGGGAATGTTTTTGTCATACGTATGCGGCGACAACGACTTCTCCGCCGTTGTGACCGTTATTTGAGTTTCGGCTTCCTCTACAAGCCATACTTTTTTTTAAAATGAAAAATAAATACCATGTTTTACATTGGTATTGAAAATGGTTTTCATAATGTTTTTATTATATCAATGTGTTGTATTGATATCTCGTGATTGAAATGTGGAAATGTTATGTTTCCTTTATGCATGTTTTATGTGATATGATTATGTTATGGTTCTTGGGCATTATTATGAAGACGGGTGGTTCCGTGATAAACTAAGGGCGGGTGAGCCCGTTATAGCTCTCCAATGCATTGGGTAACGCGAAGGAGTGAAACGTTAAGGTTTCTCCGAAGAGATTTTAGGGAATATACTGTGATGGGTACTCCAAATGTAACCAAGAGGGTTACTCCCTACATAAAAAAGTTATGAATGCCTCAAGTTACCTTTACGTATTATGATTTCTATGATTTATTCATGATTTTATGAGGTATGTTAAAGTGCCTATGTTTTATGGGTAAAGTATGATTTCATTCTTATGTATATATGAACTCATGTTTCCTTTCTATGTTTTTTTTATAACCCAAACTGAGTTTTTATGCTCATCCCATGTTTTTGAAATGTTTTTCACAGGTCAAGGGAAAGGTACATGATAAGATGATAGAGTCAAGGATGTGTCAAGAAATAATCCATGTTTTATTTTAAATGTGTTTCCATTGATGGGAATGAAGAATACTATCTTTATGTAACCACTTTGTTTATATGTGGAATGTAATGCAAGTTTTATGATCTAATTCTCTAAAACTCTAAACCCGAAAAGATCCTCAATGTGTAGTCTTGTAATAACTCAAGATTAAGTAAGGTTTAAGGCTGGGGCCTTATAAATACAACCAATTTCGACGAAATATATAGAAAATTATCTATATACCCAAAATACTCTCATAACGATAAATATAAATCTATAAAAAAATATGATAACTTAGTGGTATATATAAAATAACGATTAATCCATAATTATAAATATTTGTTGAAAATTAGATAAACATATGGTGAGATATCAAAAAATTCAATAATAATAACATAAAAAACATCAAAAAATATTAAATTAGGAACCAAATATCATATGATTACAGTGATGATGATATAAAACAATCTTCAAATATAATATTCTATTTCATCATAAATAAGTACATGTCACACTACGGTGGCATAAAAAACATAATTGAATTCTCAGTACCATGGAATCAGAAACATTGGTAAATGTTTATATCCATAATACCATAAAAATTGAAAAAATACACCACACATTAAAATATATAATGATCTAATTCTTTATAATAAATTACTCAATAAATTGTGGGGTAAAATTTTTTCCTCATTTTTTATCATATCGTGTCGTGAATATGTATTAAAAAAAGATACATCATTTACTAATTTTTATTAAATAAATCCTTCAAAATTAAATTTGTTACATAATGAAATTCAAATAGATAATGAAATTTAAAATTATTTATATACCCCAATAAATTAATTAAATATATAATTTATGATTCTTAATTGTATGAATAATTGAATATTTTGATTTTTATGTGCATGATGGAAACACTGCATTTGGGAGAAAAACATGAGAATATGTTTTCTGAAAAATGAGAAATGGGAATTGATCCCCTTAAAAGAATCAAAAGGAATATCATAAGGAAAAAAAACTAGAAACAATCAGGAATAGATATCCCAAAAAAATAAATTAATGTGATGCATATAATATATAAATTAATCATGTTATAATGATATATTGTGATTGAATAAGGGAGAGATTGTAATATAGAATACATAATCAAGGATAAATATTCATGGGAAAGAACCCTTAACTCATGTGTCACCTTACATTAGATACTATGCTTAACTCATAAATATTTAGGTTACAATAATTAGTCAGTTGTATCATACTGTTATTCATTTATATTTCATTTATTATAATCAATAATTTTTTGATTTTATTCATTTAATATGTAAATAATTTTTGAGTTAAAAGTTTAAATGTTTTCTAATTTATAGTTTCAAATGCCGACAATACAAAGGAAAGAATAGAGAAAAATTATAGAATGATTATAAATGCTTCTAAATTATCCATAATAATGTTTCATCAAATTGTTAATATTTAAAATCACTATTACTATTCTTATTTTTTCATTCCAAATACATAAACATGTTAATTTTATTATTATCATGTGATATTAAATCAATATATTTCTATTTAAAATTAACCATGAAATAAATAATGGAAATATAAATCATTATAGTTAATTTTTGAACTATGAGACTACATAGGTGCAATAATATTTGTGAAACTATTTTTAGAAAGAATAACTAAACTAGTAGTGTTTTTCATTTTATAATAATTTTATATTAAAAATTCTATTTTTATGATTCATTTTTATAGAATACTTATATTATACAATGTCTAAGAGGTTAATTGAAATGGAAACATATATTTTCAAACCATTAAGTTACACCTTTAATTTTAAGAAATATATTATTACTAAAGGCTTTAGACGTGGGAATATTTTTTAAATAGTAAATAATAATATATAGTTTTTATTTGAATAAATATTGTCACTAGTTTTGAAAAATTTATTTTAGGTTTTTAAATTATGATTATCCATTTTAAATTAACCATTTCATGCAAATTATATAGTTTAATTTAAAAAAAGTTAGTTTAATGTTTTTCATTAGTTATATAAGAAAATAAATTAGTAAAACATAATGAATGCTTAAACGTGTAATTATATTAATTATAAAAAAAATATTTATTTCATCAGATTACTAAAAAGTACCTTAAAATAGATTTTATATGATAATTCCAAAAATTATATTTATTTTAACAAAAAAATTCTAAAATACTTTAAAAAATCTCATTAATTTTTATTATTATATTATATAAAATTATTTATTAAAGGATAAATATATAGTTCATTTATTATAAGTGATTTAAATTAAATTATTTATTATTTCATTCTAATATGAGTTAAATATTATATTATTTAACATATTCAAACAAAAAATATCAATAAATTTAGTGATTATTTCCCCAATATAAATTTTTTATTTTAATGGATTATATTTATTAGTAATATGTAATATAAAATATAGATTATATAAGAATATTATTATTTTTATTATATATTATTGAATATTTATACTATAAATTATAATTCAAAATTATTTAAAGAGACATTCATTTCATTTATGAGGAATCTTGGTCAATATAATAGGTTTTTGAGGCATAATGGTTTATGGGATTATATGATTATAGAAATATTTTGAAATCTATCATTATTGGTGATTTATAGAATAGGTGTAATATTTTATATTAATACAAGAGTTTTATATTAGGAATTATCATGTGTAAGTATATTTTTTTCTTTGTAATAGTATTATTAGTTTTCTACTGATCTATGGTAGATTTTCAGGCATTTTATTTTTTTCTTGGTGTAAAATTATTTATTAGACAATGTATTTATGTAAATGAATAAAAATCACTTCCTATAAATTATTCCTTTCCCAAAGGATTTATGTTATCACTTGGTGATCAAGAACTGTGGATGCGATCTCACAGTTTATCAGGTCAAACCCGATGATCTAAACAATTTTATTACACTATGAATGAAATGTTTATACTTTTATATGTATTTTAATTATTTTTTAATAAATCGATTAAATTTATTTTAAGAAAAGTTAATTTAGATATCAAAACATCAAAATTAATCATTTTTAACATTAATTCTAACACATACAGTGCATTATCATTCTCCACATCATGAATAATAATATTAAGCATAATCTTAGCTTTAATATTGACATATCAATTAAAATATATCTTTTAATTGAATTATTAAACTCAAACCATTACAATTGAAGAAATCAAAATAATCTATTATCATAAATTCTTAATTATATTTACGAGGGAAAGATGAATGGAAATAATTAAAATAATAAAAAATTTATTATGAGAAAAAATTACGTTTATATATAATCAAAATAGATATAATATCCTCAGGACATGTATTACCCAAATTATCATATGTTATAAATTTAATTTAGAAGTATAATATGATAAAACCTAAAATAATATCAATATAAAATTTTAAAAGTCACTTAATGGTTCCAAAAAATATATATTAAACATAAAAAAATATCACTTAAAAGACATTTATAAGGATTTTAATTGAATATAGTACCATGTTAAGAAAATTATGAAAATAGATATACTATAAATAAATACATGATATATGAATTTACCTATATAACCAAATCCTAAAATAAATATACATGATTCAAAAACTATCCCATCGATAATAAATGCTGAAAAAAATAATTATGTTTTCATAATATCAAAAACATAAATTAAATACTATATTATATACTCACTGTCAATGAAAAGACATAGAGAATTACATGTATTTTTTAAAATCATGTTATATGAATTTATCTATTTCTGAAAACAAAACACCATTAATAAAAAATGTATAATGATAATAATCATTTTTCTCAAAAATTACTGAATACTCAATTTCAGTATAATGCCTTATTCCCATCCCATTCATAAATTCGTAGACTAGAGACATCACATGAAATTTGGTTTTTCTCTCAATACACTAGATAATAATAACTATTAGTGATATCATAGGAAATGTAATAGAGAGACTATGAAAAAAAATTTATGGCATAAAAATAATAATAAATAAATAAATCAGTCATCCATATTTAGATTCTGGATAATCAATAAATAAATAAAAAATAAAAATATACCATATAAATGAATACATGAAAATATAAACTGATCTCCTAGTTGGCTGATCTTATATAGAAAATAATCAAAAAATACCACACATACAGACTTTTCTAAATAGTATATAAGGACCTCACAGACCTTATCATCACATACCATCATGATTTACCAACCTGGTGAAATATATTTTTTGTATGAATCTTAAAATTTTACATAAGGTCCACACAAGAACTATGGTTCCAATGCTGGGTGTCATAAATACATCATTTTTTTTCTCAACAACTTCCCATACGGTACACCATCCAAAATGTATATAAATGATTTAATGTATACATGTTACTTAAGAACATTGGACATCAAGTGTCATTTTGGCCACTGTGACTCGATAAAAATCTAGCCTATTTTGATCACCACTCCACTATTTAACCTGATCATACCATCTTCATTTCCATACTAGAAACCATCTCATTTCCATGTCTCATGACATCATCTGAATTCTCATCCTATACCAATCACCTCAATATAATGCGCTATCCAATCCCAAGATCATTACCCAAATGAAGTAGGTACTTTCATATATCAACTTCATATCCCACTACAAGATCTCTCTAGTTATAGACCTCCATTATCATCTCTTATCATTCAATAACCTATCCTATAATTGGATTTCAACTACCACTATCTAAGAAAATCATCAATCGTTTATCTTTAAGACCCACTTAATCCCCTGCAGAAATTTAATTGACCTAATACATGAAGGAATATAGCATTATCACCATAATAACTTATCCCCATAGACTCTATGGAGGTCACATTACACCGACCAATCCTCATATTCTCTTCGCAGTTCTAATAACAGTCACTAATTACCATAGACTATGGAGTTGTTTCAAAGCCACTACCAAACAACACAAAATCCAAGGTTGTAAAATAATAGAATCACATCCCCACAGTCTATGAGGAGATCTAAGAACATCGACAAATCCATGAAGACACTAGGGAGATCAAATGCATAGTGACCCATCCCAGAAACTCCAGGGATTTCTATCAAGCACATTCTAGCACATATTTCCCACTTCTCCTTATACATATCATGATCTACTACAATGGAGTTAGTCATTAGAGACATATCAATTTAAAAAAACATATCACATCCTCTATTAAGGAATTCACTTTTCCCTTTATATCCAAAAATAATATTTGGTATTTGGTATCAAATCCCTCTCTTAACCCACTAGTTATATCACATACCAACGAATCCTCTTACACAGACCCATATATAATGTCTCACATCAGTATTAATAGTATTTTTACCCAAGCATAGTACATATTAATTTATCTCAATCCATCTTATCATTCTAATGAATTGGCCAATATAGAACCCAAGACCCATACATTGGACTAGTACACATCACATATGGGGGATTCCAACACACATGACTCAGAGTAGACAACTATATGTCACCTAATGTCTTATCATAGTGGTCTCAAACCATTTAGAATACATTATATGAAATAGAACAACCTCAAAAGGTTTCCAATAACCATAATAGAGATGTACAGTCATCCAACCAATCATTATTATTCATGAACCTCTAAAAATTTCTTAAACAACACTATTAAATAATTATAATGGAATACAATGTCTCATTTAAATCATGAGATATACTATGGTTAGTATTTCCTATAACATTTTATCTCTCCACTTGGTGACAATGTCTATATGTATTTTCATATTTTTAAAATGACATATAACACTCATCCTAACTATAAGAAGAAAAATTCCACCTTATCACCTCTATTGATAAACTATCTATACCTAACTATCTACTCAATTTGATTAAATGATCAAGAATGTGTAAAATCATGTATAAATATATCCATACACACAATAAGATATATATATATATATATAAGTATATATGTAAAAATATTTTGTTGTTATTATATTTAATGAGATCAATCGATCCTCATCCAAGATCACCTATTCCAAGTGAATGATTACAACAACATTTATTCTCTTACCTCACACCATACAATATAAATAATTAATAATAAAGCATTTGAATTAATTAATTCATTAAATGTAATCTATCCAAATTGAAGAAACACTATCTAGGAACAACTATCAAAATAAAAATATAAACAACCACCTATAGAAGGAATACATAAAACCCCTAAAACCTATATGAGAGAAATCCAATTATGTGACACCTGGTTAAATTTAAATTTAATCCAATTTTACTAAAAACCCATAAATAAGGGTACTGTAACACCTCCAAAGAAATTATGATAAATGCTTCAAATAAATTAATTTAGATCCTCCTTTATCCTTTGACCATGAAATCCCATTCAAATAAAACCAATTCCCATTTTATATAGTGGGATAAAAAACAGTTCTTATCAAATGTAAGGATGATGTTATGGAAATCCACAAAAATATAAAGCAATGTCTAGTAGATTTGGAAACACTCCAAGAAATAATGTAGAAAAATGTTCAAGAAAACATAAGGATTATGGGATGAAAAGAGGGGATAACACTAGTTGAATGGTCCTCCATATGTTTCGTAATTGACTAGAAAATTGGGTTTCTATCTAGTATTTTATGTTTTAACAATATATAAAAACACACAATTATGGTGTGAAAAATTAATTCATGTAGTGAATAATTTAAGGAAGAGGGTATTACCCACTATCTTAAACATTCCAAAAGTGAATAAAGCATTCACTTAATGAATGGGTTGTTTTAGTAATACTATAGTATCCTGGTAACATGACCCACTTTCAACATATATATATATATAGTAAGAATACCAAAATCTTTAATACACATCCGAAAATATTATAGTAATACATTAATTCACTTGTAACTCCATTCATAGGTCATTTTTCTCAAAATGAAAGAACCATTAGTTTAAAATTTCAAATTCCATCTTAAAAAATGACGTGAACATTTTTGGGTCATTAAAATATAAAGATACATAATAATTGTCTTCCCTATGAAGATATAATAGTCCATGAAACATGTATCTTGACCCTATGCAATTGCTAATTTACCATCTACCAGTTTCCTCTTACTCATGTCCACTTAATGTGCTTCTTCTTTGAAACAGAAATAAAAAAATATGGATTATCCTTTTTAGGGATGATCCTAGTTCAACACATAGAAAACCACAAATATATACCACACAACAAAACCAGTATGGATATCATATAACCATGACCAATTATACATCAAATTCCAGTTACACATCCTTTACAGATCCTTACCTAAAAATTATTGATCATATCATCAACCAGATCCTCAAAATAATAGTCCTAAAAGAAATTATTTCCACTAGTGATCCTAATTATGATGGGTCACACTCATACCCATGGTCTACAATACAATCATACTATACAGTCCTAGGAATTATCATCCCAAAAGGAACCAAATCTACTTTCCACCATATGACTCTCCCTCTTAAACATATTACCAATCAATTTTAACTCATGATACATGTCCAAAAATATGGACTCCACCAAAAACATGTCACATACCACTTATTACCACCCATAAATGTGTCATGAACTAGGTAAATCCATCTAAAATATTATATAAACAACTATTCACCCCAAAACCGGGATCCAATATAGTGTTCACCCATAAAAACATATGAGGAATATGTGATCACCCAACGAATCATTCATAGGTCAGACTAGAAACTCTTTGAACCCATTTACACTAATATCAATCTATTTAAAATTAAATCTAAACATCAAATATGGTATTTTATAATGAATATGATATTAGTAGATCATACCAAAAAATAATAACTCGTAGTCACCATTACCATTCACCAACCCATCTTAATACAAGAACTACTCATCCATCATGACAGAAATTTCTCATAGTGCCCATATGATTAACTCTAACATGAGAGTATCATTATCTATACTCTTAATATTATAATAAATAACTTTACACTACCAAATCCTAATTATTTTAGGCACACAGAGACATTAAATGATCATCCTACTAATACCAGTGTGAAATATCCAAAGAAAAATCTCCACATGTTCCTATCTCTCTAGGAATGATATCCCCGATGATCAAAAATGCACTCACAACATTGATGAGTTTCCCCAGTACCAAACAGTGCTCACCCTGCCATATGTATTACAATATACTTCTCATCATGTACCATCTCAAATGAATTTATTTATAATGCCTCCAAAAAATACCTATTAGGGGACAACCTAGATCAACTATGATACTATACATAATTTTTATACTATATCAGTTCTCCCTGGAGGGACATCTGTAATTGTTCATATAAAATTATATTCCATCACAGTCTTGGTTGTCTAGCCACAAATATAACACCAGAATAGTATATGGTCTCATTCACAGCATTAACAATTCCCAAGGGACCTGTAGACATCCCTTTCACTGGTCCTAAAATCAAATTGTCATTGAGCAGACATTTCCTGAACATGCCCTCACACACATATAATTTTACCATATTACCCCACTATGTCTTGCTCATATATTCCAAAGGTAGAGTGATCTAGTTGATAACCTCTCTTAGGATCTTACCCAAAATCTTACTTATTATCACTAGAACCCAAGGGCTAAAATCTCACATTTATACCTATCATATAAACACACTCACTCTCCCATGATCCAAATACCATTTTACTCAAGATCACAAACCTATTTTATTGAAAATCATCACAAAAATTATGATGTCAAAACCACCCAAATCATCTAACTATTTTATGGTTAACCTCATAGTAAACCACTACGTGGGTGTTTCTCCAAAACAATTAAAATCTACCAACTATCCCACCTCACTTCTGAAATCACATTATGAAAATAATAGTTCAAGGAGTCAAACAACTTTTGTCACGAACTAAATCTGGTCACCACCATTAACGGCACCAAACCCAGACTGTGGCAAGGAAGGATGGGCGTTCCTTATCCCCAAGGGCTGGAACAAGTTCCCGAGTATCAAAAAATATGGTTTCGGAATGATTTACGTGAGTATGAAAGCATAAAACATTAAAAAACAATCAATAATTAGAATCTGAAATTTTCATGCTAACCAATTATTAACAAATCAATATCTGAATATATATTTTTAAAGATACTAAAAGTGGTTCAAAAACAAATAATTAAAACATAAATACATCCCCATGGACTCCAGATGACATGGGGGTCATCACGCGCAAGCCTTCTCAGCAACTCCACCCCAACGATGGGGACTTACACCCTGAACAGCCATCACCCTTAACATTTCCTTTACATGAGTTAAGCATTAGCAGGTCTAGTTACACCCAAGGGGTGTAAGTATAGTGTCAGCCTAATCCCAATATGATTCCACAAGATGATTCCAAAGGGCATGCAATACAATGTGAACAAAACAAGAAATTTTAATACACAAGGTGAAACAATGTTAAAATTCGAAGATATGCAACTTTCAAATGAAAACAATTTTCAATCTGAGAATTTAAGAATGTTAACACATTAAATAAACATGTGAGATATTGTAAAATACTTCCAAAAACACCACACAACATGGGTAAATACCACAAATCCAATGAGCAACAAAACCGGGAACACCCTTAGGAAACTACATAGTCTCGGGCCCTATATAACTCATACCTCGGTGTAAAGTATCCAAGTCACAATCCTTTCTCGTGCACGAGCCACTAGTAGAGAACATACCCATAACCTAGTGGTCCCCAAATATCATCCTCATAGTTTAGATATAGTTGTATTTATCCATTTTCTCAGTTAAATAGGGGCACAACCCATCCGGTCCACTAGCCGTACTAGTACATATCCGCCCACCTAAGTACCCGGGATTCCCCATTGTGTGCTCAAAAAGTTTCAGCAAACAAAAATCCTCATTTTTCATATAAAATATAACTACTGGTCACAAGCAAACAGTACAGTAGCTACACACATTTTATACCATTTAAAACACACAATAAAATATTTTTATTTTCAATAAAACATCCTCTCAAAACATCACATTGTTTTGCACCCAAAGATCTTTAAAATATGCACTTTTCACACTATGTGAACACTTTTAAGTCATAAAAACAAAATTGAAGTTAAATAGCATTTAATGAAACCATCCATTCAGTTATGGGGCCGCCCAATGTGAACAAACAAGTTATATATTTTAAAAACCACCATTTTCACACAAACATGACACTTAAAGCCCATTTTCTTCCCATACACCATTTATACAAACTTTCACAGCAACAAACAAAAGGAATAAACATTCGAAACATGATTTTAAGTCCTAATATTGTTCAATAAAATAAACTAAGTAATTATAGGTCAGCCCAAATTGAACCAATACAAGATTTGTATGAAAACCCCCAATTTCACCAAATATTGGAACTTAAAATTCATTTGCATTATAAAAGCAACTAAAACAAATTTTTACAGAAACATTGAAATACAATAGAAATTAATGTACCATGAACACAGAAAGTTAATTCATAAAAATTGCACACACAATGGAATCACCTACCAAAGTAACAAAAACCCTTGAATCTCCATGCGAAAATCAAATCGCACCCCCGCCGCACCAAGAGAGACCTAGATCAAACCTAAAACCATAAGAATTGGCCAATAAATGCCATAGTTAAACCCTAGGTTTGAAAACCTAGTTTCTAGAAATTAGAAAACTAAATGATAAGCAAAGAAACCCTAAGAACAATTAATGAAACCCTGAGTAGTATGAAAGAGAAAAGCAAAGGACTCATTTACTTGAAGTATCTTGAAGTAATCACTCCAAAACACCAGTATCTGAAATTTAAAATAGCCAAAATTCAGGGTTCATTCGAAAAATATTTAATAGGTAATTTAGGAGCGGGAATAGAGGAAACATATTTTAAATTGAGAGAGTTATGAAAGAAAGAATTCACATCTTAAAATTTGGGCGATTTGAGGAAGCCTATGAAGTTCGACAACAAATCGCGATTAACCAGAGCTCCAAAGAGGGTGGAGAGAGTTCGTACGCACTTCAAGGTAAATTGGACTTGGGTGAGACTTTGAATCACCGAAAAAGACCAAAAATTGAATAAGTTATAACATAATAAAAATTTATTTTTAAAACAGGAATTGGGTTTTCGGGCATGCCCAACCCCTTAGATAAAAACCAGAATAAACCTTGGTTATGGATTCATAAAATCTCTAAATAACCTTGGTGGTGTTAAAATGTTAGGGGAGGCCAAGTAGAAATTTTAATGGATGAAAAATGTTGAAATATGAAAATGTTATAAAAGATACAAAATTTATTTTTCAATCTGGAATTGGGCTCACTATTTGGCCCAATTCATGAATACTCATCTATTCCTCCCTAAAACCTAGGGAAAACCCAAAAACAAATCAAAGATGTAAATTAAATGAAAAATACCTTTAAAATATGTCATTTATGTGACAATTCTCTCTACCATGATGGACTTTCTACCCCAGAAAGTCAACATGATACTTGGTTGGAAAACAATAATGGGTACTCTTCCTCGACCCATGAATTTCGCTCACATGTCTCATGTGTATCATTCCCATGCTGCCATAGATCCCGGACTAATGGAATAGACTTCCCTCTAAGTATCTTCTCTTCGGATTCCACTCTTTTCACCAGCCTCTCAACAACAGAAAAGTCAGGATCTATCTCCAGTTCTTCCCAACTCAACACATGGGATGGATCTAGGTTGTATTTCATCACTTGAGAGATGTGGAAGACATCATAGATAGACGTCAACTAAGAAGGTAAGGCCAAACTTTATGCCACCTTGACAATACAATTGGTGATCTCAAAGTGCCCGACATACCGTGGCATTATCTTACCTTGCTTACCCAATCGACGATGGCCCAGACGAGGGGCCACTTTTAAGAATACCCAGTAACCCACAGAAAACTCAAGGTCTCAATGCCTCTGGTCACTATAAGATTTAAAAAGACTTTGAGCTGTCAATAAGTGCTGCCTAATCAACTTGACCTTCTCAGAAGTATCCTGCACAAGGCTGGGGCCCAATAGCAAAGTCTCTCATACCTCATCCAAACATAGGGGGGACCAACATGGCCGACCATAGAGCGCCTCAAAAGGTGCCATTCGAATTGAGGATTGATAACTATTATTATAAAAAATCTCAACCAATCCCAAATGGCAATCCCAAGAACTTCCAAAGTCCAGGACACATGAACCAAGAATGTCCTCCAAAATCTGATTCGCCCACTCTGTATGACCATCCGTCTGAGGGTGGTATGGCGTGCTCATCTTAATCTGAGACCCCAAGGACATCTGAAGGCCTTCCCAAAATCGATAAGTGAAGCAGGGGTCTCTATCTGAGACAACTGCTGATGGTATGGCGTGGAGTCTCACCACTTCCTAAAGATACAAATGGCCCAACACATCCACTTTAGTTGTATCTTTTATCGGAATGAAGTGGGCTGATTTGGTCAGACGATCAATCACCACCCAAATGGAATTTTTAACCCAAGGTGTACGAGGTAAGCCTATAATGAAGTCCATGGAAACCTCATCCCACTTCCAGGTTGGAATGGGTAGTGGCTGGAGAAAACTGGAAGGCCTTTGGTGATCTGCTTTCACATGCTGACATGTGTAGCATCTCGAAAAAAAGTTTGTTATGTCCCATCTCATACCAGGCCACCAAAACTACCGACAGACATCATAATACATCTTAGTGGAACCAGGATAGATAGCCCACTGAGACTGGTGGATATCCTACATCACCACCTTCCGTAGAGATAATGGCACTACCGAACGGCCCCTGAAGCACAAGATGCCATCGGGAGACGATGACCAATCAGATGATGTCTCCCCACCATGAAGAAACTTCTTCTACCGCTGACACAACTCATAACTGGTATGTTCCCGCATAATCAACTCCAATAGAGAAGGAGCGAACTGGACGCTCTCCAAGAATGCACCTCCACTGTGTTCCCTGGTCTCTATATGCATCTGAGAAAAGATCCCCATCAATTCCCACTCATCACTGGACTTCCTCAAATCCTGCACCAGAACCCTTCTGCTCAAGGCATCGGCCACTACATTACCCTTACCTGGGGTATACACAATGTCAATGTCAAACCCCTGCAAGTACTCGATCCAGCGATGCTGCCTCAAGTTGAGGTCATTCTGTGAAATGATATAAGCCAAGATTTTGTGACCAGAGTATACCACAAACTTCTCCCCAAAGAGGTAGTGACGCCATGTCTTCAAAGCATGCATCACCACTGCCAACTCCAAGTCATGGGTTGGTTAGTTCTTTTCATGTGGTCGAAATTGGCAAGAGCCATACACGACCACATGATCATCCTGCATATGCACACACCCAAGACCCATACCTGAAGCATCACAATAGACCACATATTCCTTTACTTCCTCTGGTAAAATCAACACGGGGGTGGTAGTCAACCGCCTCTTCATCTCCTCGAATGACGCCCAAAATTATGGACCCCATACAAACTTCACCCCTTTCCGGGTGAGGGCAGTCATCGGTGAAGCAAGCTGAGAGAAATCCCGAATGAATCACCTGTAATAATCATCCAGGCCAAGGAAAGTCTTGATCTCAATCACATTCTTCGGCTGCTCCCATGAAATAACCGCACTAATCTCTTCAGGGTCCACTGAAACCCCCTGCTCAGAGATCACATGCCCCATAAATCTCACTTCCCTGATCCAAAAAATTCACTTTGATAACATTGCATAGAGGCAGTGATCTCGTAATATACTAAAAAAAATCCTCAAGTGATGTTCGTGTTCCTCCTAAGAGCTAGAGTATACCAGAATGTCATTCACGAAAAACAAAACAAAGGAATCAAGATACTGATGGAACACCCTGTTCATGAGTGCATAAAGACCGCTGGAGTATTGTTCAATCCGAAGGGCAATAACAAATACTCAAAGTGGTTGTTCCTGCATCGAAAGGCTGTCTTTTTGATATCTGACACATTCACCTGATGTTGATGATACCCCGAACGCAGATCTATGTTTGAGAACCAATTTTCCCCCTTCAACTGATCTAAAAAATCATCTATTATAGGAAAAGGGTATTTATTCTTATTTGTTACCTTATTCAGCTTCCGGTAGTCAATGCACAACTAGAGGGATCCATTAGCCTTTTTTAAAAACAACATAAGAGTGGCCCAAATAGAGATGCTCAGACGAATGAATCCTTTGTATTCTAATTCATCTAGCTGTATCTTTAATTCCCTCATCTCGATGGGTGACATGCGATAAGTGGGAAGAGATATCAGCTGTGTTCCTGGTGCCAGATCAATCGAAAAATCCACATCCCACTCTAGGGGAAAACCTAAATAATCATCCACGAATACCTCCGGAAACTCGTTAAATACATACGATAATGAACCTTCAGGGGAAAGACCATCCTCTAACACGAGCAAAGATAACTGGAAGATAACACTTCCCAACTCTGGGAGTGGAGGCCCTGTGGGACCTGACCGAGGATACCATTCTCCAAGAAATACCTGACGACTCCCATCAGGTTCCGTGAAACTCACATGCCTTATGTAGGAATCGATGTGTTCCTAGAAGTGTACTAGCCAATCCAACCCAAGTATGAAATAAAAAGAGTCCATGTATATGACCAAGAGGTCCCACTCCATCTTGACCGCTGACATAGAAAGAGCACGTGATGGGCACCAGGGACCCTGCTCCTTCTTCTTTCCCAGTGGTGTCACCAACTCTATCGTGAAAGACATCAACTTAGTTGGAATATTCAGAATGTCCACAAAATGGGCAGAAATGAATGAAACAGAGGAACCAATATCAAAAAGAGCAGTAGCTATAGAAGATGCAATCCGAATGGTACCTCGAATTGTCGATGGTCCCGCCTCTGATCCTGCTGGTGCCTGATCCACTACATGGAGATGTCCAGTATCAACACGAGGATGACCGCTAGTCTGTGGTTGTGCCCTAAACTAGCTCTGCCCAGAAGACTTCCTAGCCCTACCACCACGTACGCCAAATCGAGATCTCCTAGTCCTCGATGTCTCAGACTGTGCTGGCACTCCTCTTGAAGCCACTGACCCAGCCCTACTCGGATGTGGAAGTGCCACACCACAGAAAAATTGCAAATGCCACATACATCCACACTGGTAACAAGGCTTCGTAGGATGTGGACATGATGGTTGGAATGCCCAGGCTTCCCACATTGGTGGCACATGACCGATCTCGCATCAGAAGACACAGAAGAAAACGACCTGGAAGAGTTGCCTGAACTGCCCCCTCCTTTGGTCACATGATCCTCCTGCTTCCTTTTCTTCTCTGAGGTGCTAACACTACCCCCTGCTGATACTGAACCATAGAAACCATCCCTACCTTTTTTATCAATATCCACCACGAACGCCCAATCAATGACCTCAATATAGGTCATCAGCATAATCAAGAACACCTGGGAGTATATTTTTGGTCGCAAGCCTTTCTAAAACCTCTGGGCCTTCACTTGCTCATTAGAGACAATTTCAGGAGCATACCAAACCAACTCAGCGAAGCGGTTGGCATACTCCATCACAGATAGATTCCCCTAAACAAGTTCCATGAACTCTCTAGACTTAGAATAATCCGACACCTCAGGACAACATTGTTCATTGAAGATGGACTTGAAATCTCCCCAGCTTATCTGTTCATTCTTCTCAGCCTGAAGCACTGACTCCCACCACTTACGGAGAGGAACCTCCAATAGGAAGGAGGAACAATTCACCCCGAGATCCTCAGGTGTTTCCAAGAACTCAAACATACTCTAGATCTTCTCGAGCCATTCCTATGCTTTCTGGGGTTCTGAGCAGCCTCAAAAGGTCGGAGGCTTGTTTTTTAGAAACTCTTCATCTTTGTCTTTTATAGGACCTGTCTCTTCTACCCATACAAAAATAGGAGTCGGATCTGGTCCCTATCCCAAATCATGGATAGCCTGAACCGAAGCCTCCACGAGCCTCTGATCAATCGGCATGGGAGAAATCTCTCCAGCTTCCTCCTGTGGGCGCGTGGGAGCTTTTCGGGGAGGCATGTCGCTACAAAATGAAAAAGGCACAATACAATAGTCAATACCAAAATTATGAAAATTTTAATCACATACATAAAATATAAATAAACTAAACACATTCCAGTAATAAAAGAAAAAACTACTCCACATCCACCTGATGTCCACATGTGGTCTGCAGACCACACATCTCACCTAGAAGGGAAGTCAATCTGTAAATTCCATCATCCACTGGTGACACAAGGTATTACTTGAGAGGTGCGGGCCAGGAACTCTACTCACAACCAAAACCCCGAGCCCTGACAGTCCTAGCTCCTGTCTGTCCCGACTCATCCTAAAATAGCAATATAACCAAAAAACTTTTACCTGCTCTGATACCATTTTGTCACGAACCGAATCTGGTCACCACCAATAATAGCACCAATCCCGGACTGTGGCAAGGCCCGAAGGGTGTTCCATATCCCCACGAGCTGGCACAAGTGCTCGGGTATCAAAATATATGGTTTGGGAACGATTTACCCAAGTATGAATGCATAAAATATAAAAAAACAATCAATATTTAGAATCTGAAATTTTCAAGCTAAACCATTCCTAACAAAACCATATCTGAATACATATGTTTAAAGACACTACAAGTGGTCCAAAAAATAATAATAAAAAAATAAATAAATCCGCATGGACTCCACATGACAAGGGGGTAATCACCCTCAAGCCTTTTCCGCAACTCCGCCCCAACAATGGGAACTAACACCCTGAACCGCCATCACCCTTAGCCTTCCCTTTACCTGAGTCAAGCATAAGCAGGTCTACTTACACCCAAGGGGTGTAAGTAGGGTGTGAGCCTATTCCCAATAGGATACCACCAGATGATTCCAAAGGTCATGAAATACAATGTGAATAAAACAATCAATTTTAATATACAAGGAGAAATAGTGTTAAAATTTGAAGAAATGCAACTTTCAAATGAAAATAATTTTCAATCCAAGAATTTCAGAATGTTGACACATTAAATAGAAATGTGAGATACTGTAAAGTACGTCCAAATACACCCCACAACAAGGGTAAATACCACAAATCCAATGGGCACCAAAACTGAGAACACCCATAGGCAACTAGATAGTCTCTGGCCCAATGTACCTCGTACCTCGATGTAAAGTATCCAAGTCAGAATCCTTTCCCATGCACATGCCACTAGTAGGGAACATACCCATAACCTAGTGGCCCCCAAATATCATCCTCATAGTTTAGTTAGAGTTTTTGTTATCAATTTGACCAGTGAAACAGGGACACAACCCATTCGGTCCACTAGCCGTACTAGTACATATCCGCCCACCTAAGTACCCGGGATTCCCCTTTTTGTGTTCAAACAATTTCAGCAAACAACACACATCCTTTTGCATATAAAATATAACTACTGGTCACAAACAAACAGTACAATAGCTACACACAGTTTATACCATTTAAAACACACAATAAAATATTTTGATTTTCAATAAAACAACCTCTCAAAACATCACATTGTTTTTCACCCAAAGCTCTTTAAAATATCCACTTTGAACACTATGTGAACACTTTTAATTCATAAAAAAAATTCAAATCAATACCCTTTAATGAAACCAGCAATTCAGTTATGGGGCAACCCAATGTGAACCAATAAGTTATATCTTTTAAAAACCACCATTTTCACACAAACATGGCACTTAAAGCCCATTTTCTCCCCAAACACCATATAAACAAACTTTAGCAGCAACAACCAAAAGAAATAAACATTCAAAACATGATTTTCAGTCTTAATATAGTTTAATAAAACCAACTAAGGAATTATAGGTCATCCCAAAATGTTCCAATATAAGATTTGTATGAAAACCCCCCAATTTTACCAAATATTGTAACTTAAAATAAATTTTAATTATAAATGAAACTAAAACCAATTTTTACAGAAACATTAAAATACAATAAAAATTAATGTACCATTAACACAACAAGATAATTCAAAAAATTTGTACGCACAGTGGAATCGCCTACCAATGTAACAAAAACCCTTGAATCTCCGTGCGAAAATCAAATCGCACCCCCACCGCACCAAAGAGAGACCTCGATCAAACATAAAACCACAAGAATTTGCCAAGAAAGCCCAAAGTTAAACCCTAGGATAGAAAACATAGTTTCTGTACATTATTAAACTAAATGATAAGCAAAAAAAACCTAATAATAATGAATGAAACCCTAAGTTGTTTGAAAGAGGAAAGAAAAGGACTCATTTACTTGAAGTATCTGGAAGTAATCACTCAAAAACACCTGTAGATGATATTTAAAACATCAAAAATTCAGGGTTTGTTTGAAAAATATTTATTAGGTATTTTAGGAGATGTAATGGAGGAAAAATATTGAGAATTGATAGAGTTATGAATGAAAGAATTCACCTCTTAAAATTTGGGCGATTTGAGGAAGCCTATGAAGTTCGGAAACAAATCGTGATTAACCAGAGCTCCAAAGAGGGTGGAGAGAGTTCAGACGCGCTTTATGGGTTAATTGGTCTTGGGTGAGATTTTGAATCACCAAAAATACCAAAAATTTAATAAGTTATAACATAATCAAAATTTATTTTTAAAACCGGAATTGGGCTTTCGGGCAGGCCCAACCCCTTAGATAAAACCCCAAATAAACCTGGGTTACAGATTTATAAAATCTCCAAACCACCTTGGTGGTGTTAATAGGTTAGGGGAGGCCAAGTAAAAATTTGAATGGATGAAAAATGTTGAAAAATTAAAAATTTATACAAGATACAAATCTTATTTTTGAATCTGGAATTGGGCTCACGGTTTGGCCTAATTCATGAATACTCATCTATTCCTCCCTAAAACCTAGGGAAACCCCCAAAAGAAATCAAGGATGTAAATTAAATGAAAAATAACCTTAAAATATATCATAAATGGGACAACTTTTACACTAGAACCTCAATATAGATATAGAAATCCCTCCAATCACTTTCAAATTATAGAGGCCTAAGTCATCTCATATACCATATCCTAAACTGCTAGGTTTGGCTATGAATAATTCAACAACGATGATATATGATAAAATTACATATAAGTTTTAATTGAATAGTTAAATAATCAAAATGATCCAAATGAACTTGGGGGTATACATTCTTAGGGAAATACATTCCAATCATTGGTCTATACCATTTGAATTTTATGCCAAACTATTCACAATAGTAATATATTACATTAGTAATCAATGTGAGAATTGACACACAAAGACTCTCAATATACCCCTTTCTGAAGAGAATATATTTTCATAAATGAAGAACCTCTCCCATGAGATCAACAAGACCAACCATTAGAGAAAATATCTTGGTTATGTTGACTATAATTCAAATAATACATCATATAGTAAAACACCATATATATTGTTTTCAACAATTTAATGAACAAAACCATGCTAATAAAATCCCAACATGAACAAGAAGGTATATTTCATGGGTTTTCTATGATACTAATATGATTAATTTATGTAATATTGATTCAAATTGTCCAAGAAACAAATTCATAGAAAAATTATTTAATAAAAACATCATATTCAATATCATCTCAATAATAAAAATGAAAAAAACAAAACTCCCATACCCATAAAAACAAGTAAATCCCATTGGAAAAAATTTCATCACTCAACATTCAGAGGTATAACATAAGGTCAAACAAATTTCTTGAAATACAATCTACCATTTTTTAAAATAATAACACTAATAAATTGATATAAACATATATTGTATCACCACGATCCTTTTACAATAATAAAATTTTGACTAGAGTTTTCATAATGCCTAAGGCACAACTCCATGAATGTCAAAGGATACAGAATGCAGGGAAGGTTCTATAAAAGAAACATTATGAGATACCTATCTCAAATAAGAGTAACAGGAAGATTGTAAAATAAACAATATATACATACAATATCAGATCATGCATAATATATATATATATATCTAAATTTATGGTATTTATATTCATATAAGAATAAATAGATTTTTTATCAAATAAGTCATATCTTATGTTAAAAAAAATTTAAAAATTAAAAGGGAAAATTCACCTATTTTCACTCCCAAGTATCAAACAACCTATATTTTATAACTATGATATTCACTAGCTCGGTGCAATAGAAACATTATTGTGAACCATAATTCATTCATATGTCTACCACATTCACCATGCTTCCAATATAAATTTTTATAAATTTAGGCATATAGTGTCTCACTGAATTCCTAATGTATGAACCATACTATATGTGTGTCTCTAATGTAAAATTAACACGTTAAAAATATGAGTTAGATGTAGTGTAAAAACCCTAACATAGAGACCCCCTATACATTTTGTTACTGTTCACAGATCGGGCCACCACATCACTTAGTAATAACTTCTTTAGCTATATGCTATAAATCACCTCTTTACCTATTCTTATTACCTTATTTAAATTTAATACCCATAAAAATATATTCATTTTACGGAGTCTTCCTCATTTTTATGCCCATCCTAACACCATAGACATAATTTTGGGTGACATATAAACCATACCTTTCAACCAAAAGAAATTGGAACTTTCATATGTCCACATAATTATCTTCTACTTGATCACTCAAGGAATTTTAAATCAGTCTAATTTTGCAATATTCCATATCCTATATCCGCATAGTCTATCCACATACAGGATCCATACATTCTGGAAAAGGTCTATCATGGATATGTGCCCAATTGATTCATGTGAATGTCCTTAACCCAATACAAAAATGTATATGACATGATTATCCCACTGAAACATCCCTGTAGACATTGGTGAGGTTGTATCACACCAATAAATTCTCATAGTACCTTGGGAGGCATAATAAAAGGTACAAATCCAAAATAACTAGTGGGATGATCAAGAAATCTAACCTATCCGTACAGACTATATGGTGGTCACCAGCAACCCAAAAAATCCCTAAAGACTGTAAAGAGGTTAAATGATATTAAAATATCCCCAAAGGACCTTGGGGGGGGGGGGTGATCCACACCAATTAGTAACTGATGAATCAAGTGAGGTCACAAGTACAATGAAACATCTCTATAATCTTCTAATAGGTTTCTCAATAATATGAAAGTATGAAGGGATCACATCCTATATCACAACTCTCAAATTGATCTTAGTGGCTTAATTACTTGTGAATATTACAATTCCAAAGATATATCACCCTATATATCAGTGTCTTATTTGGGACCTCTATACCTGGCATAGTCTCTACCCATCAATTCCATCCCTGACTAATTAGACATTGGATACAAAACTTCTTGAATTCCTCACTAATCATGATGAAAAGGTCTTGTCCAACATCATTATTCCAAGTCCCATAACTAAGGGACAATCATAGAAAATAGTTTTATTATCCCTATATATAACTTATTCCATTATTTTAATACAACTAGCGATCCATTATAAGTTCTAATCACACACCTCGAATGGTATATAACTTAAAGAATCATTCATTGTAAACCCAAATCAATCACACAATATATCTTTCTACAAGACTCATATCTCTCAGAGACATCTCAAATACATAGTCCATCCTTAGGATGGTGTCTCTTAATAAGGAATAGTCCTACATGTATCCCTACAATCATTACATGTCACAGGCCCTTCCTAACTACTCGGAATATCCTATAAAAATAGGTAATAGGATAAAAGCATACCATCTCATGTACTGAGATCTCCTATAGACTCTCATCCACAAAAAAAATTACCTATCATTTTTTAAAATATACCTTACTCATTTATAAAATAAAAATTACTATAAAATACTCATCATGAGTGTTGGAGTCCCAACACTACCCAATATCTTCTACATGGGAACTCTCGGTCCCTAGACATCTACCCAGTCTAAATGATCATGCATGAAATCAATGAATCATGGATTACAACATTTATTTCATCATATTAATGTGATTCATTAACTTTTACAATGATTACCCATCCATATTAGGAAATATAGATCCTTTTCTATGCACGACCATGACTATTCTTTGCTCGTACAAACTCTCAAGACCCTTCCCCTTCCCATTTCAATAAAAAATAATTAAATATAAAAAATTATAACTAATTACTTAATTAAATTAACGAAGCATAAAAAAGATAGTGAATTGGGGATTTATGACCTACTATTTTTTAGAGTTGGATTCAATAAAGAAAAATCATATTGGATTTTGATATTTCATATGAATAAAACTAGGTCCAATATAATCATGTGGTGGGGTTTACATTCATAAATTATTTTTCTCATGTTAATTCAGCCAAATTAAAATTGTTCATACATATTAAATATTAAAAATATTATTACCGTATTAAATTATCTATATATTAGGATTATGATTTCATAATTTTCTATTATTAATCATTATTTAATAATATGTTCTCGATGATAAGTTGTTAGACCATTGTACCTAGCACTAAATATTTCCACACATTTTGCTTTATTTTTATTATTCCTCTTATTCCCATTATCCATCAAGTATCTATCCTTATTCATCACTATGATAATTCATTTGAAGATGTTTTTACAAATCGGTTAATGATAGGAATATAGTATTACAATGGATTTATATTATCATTTATTGATTAATGGTATAGAATATAATGAATTGTTTAAAATATTTTTTCTTTATAGTTAATATGATGTGGGTTATGCATTTTAATGGTATCATAGTGCATCATGGATCCATTTCAGATGTCTATGAATGGTTATACCAATATACAATTCCCGATAAAGGCTATAAGAGGTGATAGGTAGTAGATAGAGGTTATCAGTTTCATTTTATTCATAATTGGAGAGATATTTGGGCATAATGTCTGTTTGTAGTGTTTTTTAGATTATATCACTACTGGAAAACTAACCTTTACCAACGGTTTGGAACCGTTGGTATAAGCCTCCAAACCGTTGGTATAGCCTATACCAACGGTTTGGAGAACCGTAGCCAAGTAAGCCGTTGGGATAGGTCTATACCAACGGTTCTCCGAAAACCGTTGGTATAGACCTATACCAACGGTTTTGAAAACCGTTGGTATAGGTAATATGAAATCTATACCAACGGTAATGGAACTGTTGGTATATAAATTCCAAAAATAAAATCACCGCTGGGATTTGATCCCAGGACCCCTCGTTTATAATCGAACGACTTAACCACTAGGCTAACATCACTTTGTAAACATAATTTCATAAATATATATATGTATTATCATAATTATTTAAATTTTTGATTTATATAATGTTCTCCGTTAGTAGACCTGGAAAAAAATCAATGAACATATCCCAACGGTTGTCAAAACCGTTGGGATAGGTTCTGGGTGGGTGTATTTTTTAGTAGTGTGTATGCTGGATTTTTTCCCTCTTTTTCCCAACGGTTCTTGAGAACCGTTGGGAAAGAGTAACCTTTCCCAACGGTTCATCAAAACCGTTGGGAAAGGGCCTAAAAACACACCCTTTCCCAACGGTTTTGGTGAACCATTGGGAAAGGGTACTCTTTCCCAACGGTTTTGATGAACCGTTGGGAAAAAGAGGGAAAAAATCCACCCCTTTCCCAACGGTTTTGGTGAACCGTTGGGAAAGGTCACTCTTTCCCAACGGTTCACCAAAACCGTTGGGAAAGGGTGTGTTTTTAGGCCCTTTCCCAACGGTTTTGATGAACCGTTGGGAAAGAGTAGCTGTACCAACGGTTTTTACAAACCGTTGGTATAGAAGTGTTGGGAAAGATCATGTTTCCAGTAGTGTATGGATGATGAAACAACCATAAATTGTTTACTTATAATATTAAAAAAAATTCCCATTATAAAAAATATATGGTTTGGAACAGGTTAAGTATTAACCAAAGTTCACATAAACTATACATGTTATATAGTCACATGCCAGATGAGCCACCATACAAAACAATACATTAATATGAAGCCATATATACCCACATTATGTGTGGTATAGGGAATCATTTAATGTATATAGGAACAATCATTGCCTAAATTTTCTAGGGTACACTTCTTGGGATTAATTTTGAAATACATTCCTTGTGCCCTTCTAGGGACATTCCAGGCACTAAAATCAATGCATGAATATGGGTTCGACAATGCATCATGATTGCCACATACACTTTGGAGGATATTTGGTAGATATTTTATGAATATTAAAGGATATCCCCTATATGTAATTGGTATTAACGTATTTGAAAATTATTCACCAAAGGGGATACATAACATGAATTCCAAGAGAACCAAATTATTAGTTTTCTTAAATTTCGATAATTTTATAACACCATGCCAGAAAATTATATTTGGTAATTTCATTCTCTCACATTTATTGTTATTTTGTAAATAAATTGATGGTAAATATCTCATCATGATCTTTTTAAAAGTATGAGGGGATATCAGTTTCATGGTTTTACTATATCTATAGGATTGGGGAAATTGATCATTCATGATGATCAAAGTAGAAACAAGTTTAATATCACTCCTAGTGACATATACTTATTTGGACACTCACATTAATGACATAAAGGGATAGTAACTCCCTATATACTAGTTAATGGGTCATTCATTGATGATTTATTTTACTCCATTACTCAATATGATCTACTCGATTATGTGGGGGTTTTATGATGACATTGTTTACTCCCTCCATTGTAAATTACCCCATGGTGAGATGAAGATTTCCACTATACTAGTGGAAGGTAAAATTTGACACCTATTTAGGTAGTTTTGTTTCTTATGTTTAATAGTGTAGTTTTTTCTCTTATATAACTGACTTATTGAGACATGAATTCTTATAGGTTTTATATTATCTAATATTAAGATATTTCTGGGATTTTTATCTTACCATTTTTTTAGTGGACTAGTATTCTTAATTTTCCTTCATTGATTCTTAAGGGACTACCTTGGTATTCAAATATTGACCCCAACATGGGTTAATCGTCTATATGGTTGCATTATTTTTTAGTCAATATATATTTTTAATGATTAACATGGTGGAAATTGTATTTGTGGAGATAGATATTCTATATACTCGTATGTTTAGGTCATTGGTGATATTCATGTATAGATTTATGTATTCCATATCTATCATCACATTCTAATGGCTGGTTTTCTATTTTAGATATTAGGCCATATTTTCTCCGCATATTTTTTTTAATTAGTCATATATATTCATTCAGTATACTATGATTCATTCCTTTTATGTACTAATGATATAAATATTATATAGATTATTTTTGAATAACCACTAAAGGGATTTGATGTTTTTTTGAAACTACATTAATATAAAGCCTCTCATAATTTTTTACATGAATACTCAATTCTCATCATAATCCCCTATCATACACAACGTATACTATGTGTGGTAAACCAGGGATACAAACAGACCCTTCATTGTAATGACATGTTAATAATTATCTGATTAATATTAGAGAGCATCCATCATATGAATGATATACAGAGTTTTGAATGATGTAAAATTGGATTGGGAACTTAGGGAAGATGTTTTAAGGGGTATTTAGTTTGAAATTCTATTTAATGGATATAGTGTTATTGATGAAATAAGTGTGTCCATTAACATGTACTATAATTTGTCAAATTTTGTAGAATCTATAAATATTGTTAACATTATGTTGGTGTTTTTTGTTGATTTATTTTTGTTTCATGAGTTAAATACCTAGGTATTATTACATAGAATGGAATTATAATATAAATTATAAAATGTCACCATATATATAAAATGACATGGTATTGATTTTTTTAATATTCCCATTCCAATGAATAAAAATCCATTCATCATCTTGCAGTGTAATAAGGATTATATTCTAATACCTAGTTTTGTGATGTCCCCATTGTGTAAGTGAGGAGAGATTACTCTACTCATAATGATTCATATACATTCACATTCAATGATTCATAATGTAATTTCTCAATATAATGAAAAGTGTGTCATTTTATCCTAATATGATAAGGATGTGAAAAGGATAAGTGCACTTCCTGGATTTTAGTTCCAGTAAATATCTAGATTCTATAGAGTGTATAACCTTTATGTATCTTAAAAATATATTAAGTATATAACATTTGTGTTCTTAATCATTTACACACATATTAACCTGATGGGGTTTCAAGAATTAATTCTTCCCCACAATGTGATGAGAAACTAGTAGAACATGATCATTTGAACCAATGGTGAGGTGACTCATAGATGAAAAGAGTTAAAATCCTAATCCATGATGATTTTTGTCAAAAATTATTGATTTAGGTTTTCATTAAAGAGTTTTGGGATCTAATAAATGTTATCAAGTTCATCTTAGTGTTCACATTGTAATTCAATGACCACATGAGGTAATTTATTAACGTGATTCATCATATATTACTATTATTTTTAAGAGTTTATGCTTGGATTACATAGAAATATTCAATCCAATTAAAATATCCAATACATGATTTCCAATGAAACATTAATATATAAGGGTATAGAAATTTATTGATTCATGGAAGAGTTGGTCTATATAGCTAAAGGTGGTGATAATTATCCATGGAGAATGTTTTAACTGCTACAAGTTGAAGGTTTGTGCTACAATCCCATTGTTAGGGGATTATTAAATAACCATCATAGTCTAATTGATTTCTAACATAGGAGTAGAACATGAGTGTTGATTATTATGTGACAAGATCTTATATATGAGGTCATATGGTTCATAACTAAATATTCAGAGAAATAGTAGAGGGTAGTCTGGGTATTATGAAAAATTAAACACAATGTTAGAGAGAATGAAAAAACGAAGGAACTTTATATATAAAATAGAGTGGAATAAAGGGAGTATATTGTAGAAGAGGAGTTGGTGGTGTATTATGAAGGGTTGATAGATGTGATAATTACTACTATCATTTCCCCCCACCCTAAGGTATCCCAAATGAGTCTCATGGAACAAGGGGAATGATGGAAAAATAGTTGCATGTGATTATGGGATATGACCACGTAACTCATGATATGGATTATAGAATTATATAAATTCTCACAAAATAGATCATATTCTCATATATATTGTTATTAATTTATTCTGTTACATTCTAATACCAAGTGATAAAAATTTAACTGGCTCCATAATCATTATCTATATGACTAGAAACTACAATAGTTGCTAACCTCACTTTTATTGACACATATAGATAATAAAAGAACATGCATTCTTAAGATATTTTTTTAGACCTCGATGTTTTGTGTTGTCCAAAGGATGGAATAATTATATCTATCTTGGGTGAGTCAGATCATTATTTAAGTTGAGTGGGAATAATTCCTGAGAATCTATAGCAAGTTACACATTAAATTTTGATGGTGTTTCACATGATGGTGGCTACAAATAATAATTTTTATTTATTTTTGAAATAAATTTAACTCTTTATTAATTAATTTAAAATATTTATGGAAATATTTATAGACATCACAAAAATAAAATTGATATTTAAAAACTCCAACACTATAACAATTATGAAAGGTCAATATAAAGGGATGTCGGGTGAATATCAAAAGGATAATTATTTTTTAAAATGTTAAATATAGTTAAATTTCAATGATAAAAATGTTATTATGTGTATATTATAAATATATAAATAATTAGGGTGAGTTTTTATATTTGTAAGAATCAAATTTTTTGCAGTATAATATATGAAAAAAAAAGAATTTAGTGGAAGGTCTGTCTTATGGAGCCTGATTAAAATGTAATATTTAAGAATAATGATTCAAGATAACAAGAAAAATATATCCCTAAAAAATTAATATATGTTATGAATTATACCAGCTACCGTATTTATATTCATTCATTTTTAAAAATATTTATTACAAAATAGTAAATAATTAAGTGATCAAATGTTGGAAAATTAAACATTTATTTATTTATGAATATTAATTCATTCACGTATCTGTTTCATAATATATTCAATTGACATTTTAACCGGAAATATATTGAAATCAAACATGATATTTTTTTCAATCAATACATCATCTGAAAAAAAATACATAATCGAGAGGAAAATTCAATGGATTATTGAATTAAATACATGATGGATATAAGAAATTACATGAAAATTAATTAAAAAATTTAAACAATATTATAAAACTCTTAAATTATATTCATAGTGCATGTAAGTGGAATTTTGAATGATAAATAATAATTTAGATAATAATCAAATGAAAAAACAATAGAGATCTTAATATATCAAATATCAATATTATATATCGAGAGAAATAAATTGAAATTAAAATTTCCAAATTAATAAAATACAGTTATACAATATATATTCAAGATATAAAACATGGAATATATAAAATAATTAATTCTCAGAAATAAATCATTATATCAAATCAATATAAATTTTCCAATAATATATCTATATAATTAAGTGCATAAATTTATAAAATGTAAATTAACTAAAATTTAAATTTCTTTGGAATTAAAAACTACAATTATTTTTTTCAAAAAAATTATAAAGATTTTAAATTTCCATTGTAAAATAATAATGATTATAAATAATATAAATTAACATCATTTTATAATTTTTTTAGTAATTTCATAAAATTGATTTGGTAATAATGTATCAACATTAGGACACATTAAATTCCACCATAGTTAAAAAATTGGTTGTTGTAAGGAATTCAATTCCTTAATATTTTGAGAATGATTTTATTCTAAAAATTAATAATTTATTACACCCAAAGAAAGGTGATTAAAAACATTATTCCCACATGGAATAGTTATTATATGTAATTATAATATATTAATTTAAATATTACATGTTTTATTGAAAATCGTATCAAATATTACTAATATATTTGGATTTGAAATGTTTGAATGGAACTAAAAAAATAAAACATTTAATTAAAATTTTCTTCCAAACATATATTTTTCTCTTTTTTGAAAAAACAAGAATATTTAATATTATACCATTATTATAGAAAATTAATCATTAAAATATAACAATAAACAAGAAATAATATTTTACAAAAAAATCATTTAAAAATGAAAAATTAAATAAGAATTATGATTTCAATTTATACACTATTGGAATAAAATTTCAATAATCCTAAATATATTTAAAATGATTAAATTGAGTATAAATTATTAATTTACTCTTTAATGATAATTTTTTTCTATTTTTGAGGTATTGATAAAAAAGATGTTCCAATATTGAATCTATGGTTTATATAGAAAATATTTAACCCTTGTATGTGGGAGAAAATCTTCACACATTAGTATAATTTTCCACTATTTAATATACTAATTAGTACATGAAAACAATACATTTTAAAGTAATTAGATGTTATTTTCTCATGAGCATGATGAATTTTTGTTTACAATTTTTGATGTCCTCTCCAATACACTTATAAATAATAATTGGAAACAGTTTTGAATTCTATGATGGGGGAGATAGTTACAACAGTTTGGTTAATAGAAATTCTAATCAATAAATATTAGTATCATGTTTTAGGTTTATAATCATATGGAGAAAAAATATTTGTATATATACACATGCATACATTTGTTTTTAAAATTTGAGAAATATATTATTATTATAACAATATAATGTCTATAATACGAAGGAAATATTTTCAAAAAAATTTAAACATAAATTATAAAAGTAAATTTTTTTAAGAACATAATATATATATTGTATAAAAGAATCAATTCCGAAATAAAATTCGAATATCATCATGAAATTCATAGATTATAGTCATTACACAATGATTTTGTATTAAAAAATGATTCCAATAGTGATTCAATAATTATTATATTTTATAAAATAAATTATATTATTTTAATATTAATAATTTACCTATCAACCAGATAAAATCATGTGAACAAGTTATTAAACCCTTTAACATAGTTTTTATAAAGTCAAACAACCAAATATTAACTTTGAAAAACAATTACAACATTTTTGGTAATTTTTCTATCCAAATACAGAACATATTTCATATATTACATCCAAATTTTATTTTGAATTCAACAACTAGTTGAAAATATACTTCACTATACATATGGATTTTTCTATAGAGTTTAATCCATGAAATTTTAAACAATCATCTTGAATGAAAAAATCTATTTTCTAGTATCATGTTCAATGTAATTGAAATATAGTAAGGAATAATTGAATTTAATTAGGGATCCATAATCATGTTTTTAAATTTAACTGAAATAAAATTTTAAAATTATTTTACATTAAAATTAAAAAATATCAGTATTTGAATATTTCATTTTCTTGTAAAACATAAAAAAAGTATTTTTTAAAAGGAGTCACCATGAAATTCCAATTCATTTTTCTAAAAATGTTCTTGGGAATGTTATAGGTAATATCCAACACTCATACACATTACTAAAATAAGAAACTAAGAGTCACCAGAACAAATGCAAGGTCTGATAACCATATTTTTATATAAGGTAAACAATATATGATTTTTTTAGTCATAGAAATAGATTTTTTTAAATAAATAATCCAATAAAGATTGATATTTTAGGTGGGTTATATGATAATTTTTTAGATTAATAATAAATTCATTAACTATAAATTTTTTGGGATGGATTATAGGAGACATTGGTTAGTTTTGGCAGGATTTAGAGTCTTTTTGGTGGTTTATGGGTGAAGCATTGTTTTCCTAAGTAATTTTGATTCTCTTGGAATCATTGTGGTTAGTGTAATAGGGACATAGGGTAAAAAATTATTTAACAAACCGTGTTTCATTACATGAAAAAACATAAGACACCATCATATGGGAAAAATAATATTTGGATCATTTTGTACTAAGAATTTCATCCAATAAAATGTGGGTGTCGATGTGAGGTTAAAAAAACTACACTATTGATATAACGTTTGGAAAATAGTGTGACATCATAATGTGTTGATGGATTAATTATCTAAAAATTAACATTAATGTCCAATAATCTCCTATTTTGACATGCTAATTCTCCAACAGATATCTCTCTAAAACCTAGAGAAAAATTTCATATACCTATACATTAAATCTTCTCATAGAAGGATTATAATGGATCATAGTGTGTTAGTGATTGATGTTTAAGTAAAGTGGTTTTAAAAACATAGTTACTTTTGTTTCATAAATATCATTCATTATTTTGATTAGATGATTCATTTATTTGTAATCCACTTTGAAATATATGATATCTAATTCTTTATAATGATAAATTCATGGATCATTGATCGAACAGTGGGGGATCACGGGTTTTTGTGGCATCTCATTTGATGAAACTAAATTTTATCATCATTAGTTGATCCTAAGAGTT
This sequence comes from Viscum album, assembly GCA_963277665.1. Taxonomy (NCBI): domain Eukaryota; kingdom Viridiplantae; phylum Streptophyta; class Magnoliopsida; order Santalales; family Viscaceae; genus Viscum; species Viscum album. The sequence goes on along the minus strand of OY728126.1, from coordinate 567,873,287 downwards.
ATATTGGAATTAATAATAATATATTTAATTAGTATCTTCTTGAATATCATTATACATTCATGATGTGTTTTAGTTTGGATCTTCTATAGGAATTCATGGAAACCATGCTCAATCTAGTTATAAATTTAGTGTGATTCATGTATCATATATTGATGAGTTTGGATGGTAGTCAAAAGTAATCTTATGGTGTTATGTTCCTCACCATTTTTGGGACCTTGAATAGTCTTTCCCCCTTTTTCTATTCTCTTATCATTATCTACTTTTGTTTACAAAGATTGTTTGTGTGTGAGGGTGAATCCAATGGTGCCCTTATATGATTCACAATTCAATAAGTAATTGTATGTATCTCATTATAATGTTTATTATTGATCAAATTATTTTGGTACATTTTTTATGAATTATATTGATTAAATTATACATTTTACCCTAATATTATCTCCATTGTTATTTGAAGGTATCATTACATTAGAGGAATAATTTTGGGTCCACATAATAATACAACAATAAAGATATGGTTATACTTAGAGGGAGAGTGATGACAACATACAATGATATTCTTTAATAACCCAAGGAATCGACATGATAAAAAAGGATCATGAAGAGTCGTGTTCTCCATCCTTTTGGATATATATTGACCAACTCTAAAACATTTTATAAATAACTTTCTCGCATAGAAAAGATGTAGGTAGTACTGAGACTTACGGTGGAATGGTTATCAAATGATTTTTAAACATATGATTTTTTATAACTATTTTTAAATTTAAAATCATCATGGAATAAAACTATTATAAATTTTAAAAAAAGATAATGTGGAATTTTTTGTGTCCTATGGGGTTTTATTATTCAACCCATATGTAATAATCTTGATGAGAGTTAAAAAATCATGATTTTGGATCCATGTAATGGTATGGGGCCAATGTAATTAGGTCCATTAATAGAGCATGAATATGATACTATATTCGAGATAGTAAATATATGATTCCTTATTGTTTCTTCATTTTTCTTCTTCCACAATTTAGACCCTATCAGGGTTTTCCTCAACGGTATACTTGGTTGTTTGCATGTTTGATATGGAATATATTTTTTACAATATTGTTTTACAATAAATAATTCTATAATACTCTTGTTTATATAATTTATTTATATTTTTGGTGTACGTATATGATTGTTAAGGGAATAGTCCCCCAACAATAACCTTGACCCACACCAAAATTTTCCTACCACTTTTGTATGGGGATTTGTCTATATGGTAATGTGTAACATCAATTTGGAATATGTTATTCCATTTGGGGGATTGTAAAACTTTTTCAACATAATTTATTTTATTTATTGTTATTTTTTCTAGTATATGATTTAAAATAGATAGGCATTATAGAGATCGGGTAAGAGAGTTCTTATGTGAGAATTCATAAAAATGTGTTAAAGTCATTTGTGTTACCAATGATGGGATTATTGTTACATTTCTCTGATGTATGGTTGTTACATGATAATAAGCAACATAGTTTCACATGTCATATATATATATATATATTCATTTTGGGTGATATATAGGATTTATTTAATTATATTCTCTGATTTGTGTTATCTATTATGGAGAGACATGTTTTATTTATTGAGTGATATATCTTTGTTCTTATGGTAATTAACTATCTATACTAGGGTTAATTAGTTGAACATAATTATATTGATATATTATATATATATATTATTATGACTTGTGATATTTTATATAGGAATAAGCTTGAGACATTGGTTGAATGAGGAGTGACAATCCGAATGGTAAAATATTTAATAGGATAAGTATTCTAGTATAATTTTACTAGGTAATATTTTATAACTACTAAATTTAATATTAAAATAAAGTTTTAATAATCATTTTAAATGTTAATTAGGAAATTTTGAAAAAATACACCACACTGAAAACAAAATTATCTCTCTGTGGATGTTGCTATAGATAAACCACAAGATATATAGGACGATGAAACATGTGATACTCTCATACATTCCCCTGTGGAATTGGTTTTCGGGGAAACTCCATGTAAATTTCATTAAAATAATAAATTTTCCTAGTAGAGGATTATAAAGTAACATTATAGAGTGTGCTCATGACTTCAAAATTTAGCATATTTTTGTCATCATAGGAACTGGGGGCAATAGGATTATTGGTAATAAATAGACATCATAGAGGACATATTAGACTTGGTCAATATAATTGAGATCTGATATGTAAGTTAGCGTTTTTTATGTAGTACAGACCCTTATAAAGATGGTGAGGACACACAAGACAAGAAGGTAGATGTGAGGGTCATTATTAGGCATCCATCAATAACATTTTCTTTGATAAGTTCATTCATGGAATAAAAAATTAATCAGGTCAATGAATTCACTGTTATTTAGTTGATAGCGTTGAATGTATGTTCATATACAACTTGTTTTAGTGTGATAATTTAATTTCTTTCCTCAAGGAATGAAATGATGATGAAATTTATTTTGATTATGTGATCTTTCTTCATCATTATATGTTATCATTGTTTTATATTTTGACCAAAATTAACACTTAGAGGTTCTATGAATCTCCCTAACCAATGATAATGAATTTGATGAGGATCACAAATAAATTATTTTCCCATTCTTCAGTACTTTGGTAGTTGGGAATTATACTAATATGGGTATTTTCACCTGTAGTAGCTGGATGCAGAATATCAGAGATATGAATCATGTTGGAAATATGTATGTTCAGAACTGTATGAATTCTTGATCACCATAATGATTTTCAATATATTTCTTCAAGAGTGTAATAGAAAAAATTTACCATAGGTTCTTCAAAACACTTATGATAAAGTGTCTCTAGTGTGGTTTGATGATGCATTTTTGGGAGTTCAACTCAAGATCATTGATGTAGTGTTTCATTAATGGGTACTAGAAAAACATGACTTACTAAAAATTCATAAAAATGAGGTTTTCAATAGTATCATCAAAATAATTTGATGAAATTTACTCAGTAGAGTGGAAAACCATAGGGTATGTGCCATAGTGGTGAGAATGTAGAGTGTTTTTGATGGACCACGTAATAGATGAATTTAGAGAGGGTCCATTTATAATTTAATTTATGGTATTGATAAAATATTCTATTTAGTCTTCTCTTTTTTATAATAGTTCTTCATATTCATGTATATCTTCTCATATTATAGTTGGTCTCAATTTTCTAATTAAGATGACTCCTTTTTTACTTTCTCTCGATATATCCATTGTTAAAAGTTTATCATAACTATAGATTTGTACAATATCATGTTACCTTATTCATTTTCATTGATTTGTATAATTTCATGATAAATTCATGACTATATTTTGTCTGATATTTCTAATTGAATGCAAGGCTTTTTTTCATGTTTACTTAAATAGTTATAAAAATAAGATATCTTAAATTTCATCTATATGAGATATGCTTTTGGGGACTTGTGAGTGAAATGTGCAGGCCAGTATACTAGGATAAGATTATTCTAGATTAAAAGAATCGCGAAATATTTATTGGGATTTTCCATCATATAAAAAATAAGGTTTATCCCCATTAACCATTCTTCTGGAGGTGGATATTTATCAAGATTGTTTATTTAATTACTTCTCATATGATCCCCTTGAAAGATGGATTTTTTATGAGATTGAGATTTTTCTATAGTAAAACAAAATTCATTCCTAATTATCAATTTGAAACAAGTAAGTTGAGTGTCTTGATGTTTAATATAATTTATTAGGAGGTGATGTTATTTATGAATATGATAACATTACCTTGTGGTTCTCTAGTCTTATTTTCCAAGAAATAAGATTGTATTATTAGGATCTACAAAGAAAATATGAATATGAATTATGTGAACATATAGATAATGTATCCTTCACCCAGCATTGATAGCCTATTTGATCATTTACAAGGAGACATGTGGTCCTCCATGATTGTTCAGAATTGAGGGAACAATCTATTGATTGATAGATTGGATATCCTTCCTAATAAAAAATTCATAAGTATTTATAATATCTATAAATATCATGACATTAACTTTAGTTTGATGAAGGCCCCATCTGTTTTCATTGATTTTATAAAAAATATAGTTCACCAATAACATGAATCATTATTCATTATATTTTTTGATTTTATCCCAATATATTCATAGAATCCTGTGTTACATTCAAGATTCCTTGAGAATAAATTATATACACTCCGATCACATCAACATTAGGAAAATATTATCAAGTGTATAATTTTTTATCCGCGAAGTTCATTTTATTGGTCTTGTGATATTTTAGAATATATTTTATATTGACCAATAAGAATTTGAAGTCGTTTTTTATTGGGATATCCCTTAGAATGTTTTTGATATCAACTGTTTCATTATGCTTTCTGGATACTATCTCAATTTAATTTAGGACATATCCAACTTATCAACACCAATGATAATGATTACCATTAAATGTTTGAGGTTTTAGTGGACTACCTATTGTTTGGTGATTTATATTTAGAATAAGAAGATATTTTTTACCACTATATTTTTGATTCATCTATAGGTTCTGTATTGATATGTTGTGTAATATTATTCCACACATTTTAGATTTGGGGATTTCTTTATTTTGGTGAATCAAGTACATTATTATTGACCACATAATCTATAATAAATAAATATATCTTGAGAAAATATTACATTGAATTTTATTTTCTATATTTAAACTTAATATGATTGTGATATTTTCTCTTCAATGTGTTCTTCTTTAGATATACCAAAATCACTATTGTTATATCATCCCTCTTGCTCTAAATTTGAGGTATATGCATCATGTAAACTGTCAAAAGACATTCAAATGTTAGTTGACCTAAAATCTATTCAAAGGTAATGAAATTTAAAATTATCTTAGTAGTAAAACATTGGGATTCATGATCTTATTTAGTGGAAATAATTGGAAGGGTGGCTTCTAATGATCTTGGTAGTGGATTGGTTTATGGATTCATTATATCATCATGGTATTTTGACTTGTGAACCCCGAGTCAACATATTTTCTAAGGTGGACCATGTGAAATCAAAATAAGTGTTAGAATCTGAGTGGTTGGAGTTGAAAGAACACTTTGCAGTTGATGATTCTATTCCAAGATGACCCATAGACAATATTGATATTATTTATAATCATAAAATTGTTATAGAACTAATATCCTTGAAATTAGAGTTTTGGAGATACTATCATTGTTTGTAATTTATATTGAATTCATTGTTGAAAATATAAATCATTATATTAGACATAAACTCATGTTACAAATATGGAATAGGGACATAACATGATTTGATTCGATTATATACATTCCAAAAGGAAAATATTGAGCACAAACTTCTTGGTAGTTTTATTCATCAACATCTAGATATTATTTGGATCTTGGATGATGTGACAATGAACATCGTAACATGGATAACATAGATCTTAATATTTTTTTATGTGGCTTATGTTATAGATGAAAAGATGATATATTTTTACCATTTCTCACTAATCTATAGGCCTCATTAATGTGATGAGTTTGGAAACATATATGTATATAAGATAATATACAAGAATAGAGTTCCCTCAAGAAATTTATTTAACAACGATAACCATTTTATGCTGTAGTTTTATTAGTCATTGGTAGAGGATTTTTGCAGTCACCTCAAATTATGTATAGCATATAATTATATACAATTGGTCAATGGGAGAGTAATATCCAGATATTATGGGATATATTGTGGGAATGTATACTTGAAATTAGTGGAGGAGTTTATGATCACCTAACCTTGAATAAATTTTTATACAAAAAAACAATTGTACTTCAATTAAAATTTTAGCTTTAGAGGATCTATATTATAAGGCAGATCCTTCACCACTATTTTGAAATATGATAAGTGAGATAGATATTTTGAGGATTACTATGGTGTCTAGTATATCAAATAGAGAGTACATGACCCAGAATTAGTGCAACACATATCATATGAGGTATTGATCATATGTAAAATAGCATATATTTCCAAAGGATTTCAAAATTATTGACAGAGTTTCCTATGGGGGAATCCTCAGTTGTGGAATTTAAGTTTTCATATGAAAAGAAAGATAACTGTGATATTCATTAGAATGAATGATACATAATTAAATATATGGAATGTGGGGAACCATATCAACCATCATAGTAATTATTGATGTATGAATAATGTGTTTAATGTGTCTCATATATGGAGGTAAATTCCTAATCCGATGCATGTTATTGACTATGTTGATGTTTTACTTGAGCTAGACTCGTCATTTGGTAAATTCCTGGTGTAGATACTAAATATGACAAGGAATGTGTTATTGTAAAAGATAGTACCACCTGTCTAGATACTAAAGTAGCATATATGTATCCATGAAAATTAAAGTGGATTTGGTTTTTGATATTTTTTCTTAGTGGCCTCATTTGTTCAATAATGGATCCTAAAGAAGCATCTTAGGGATGGGTATTCTTTATAAAAATAATTTTTAATGTTCACTGAATTTTTTGGGGCTATATAATTTTTTTTGATAGTGTAAAAATTATTTTCAATTATGAATTATATTTTATATGATCTATTGGTTTATAGTAGGTTTTAGAGAGTTAAATAGGCTATATAAATAGTGATCATTTGATGCATTTTTTTCCTAAATTATGTGGATTTTAAAGGAAAGAATGTTGTTTGCGGCAGAGTATCACTGGTAAGAGAATAATTATGTTTTATGATTTATAAAAAATTGAGTCATCATCATGAAAACCATGAAACAGATTCCATTATCCAAAATAAAGGATGGTTCAATGTTTTCTAATGAATTTAACAATATCTTATGGGTTCAAAGGAGAGTTAGAAAACATCAAAAAAATTTGGAAGAGATTCATGATCTATGTTACCAAACAATGTTCACCTAGATTATTAATATTGAACTAATATCTAAAATACAAAAAATTTCCATTTATTTCCATTATTATACTTACATTTATCACTCCTAAATCTATTGACTCCATAAAAATTATCTTATTAATTATATCCATTTTTGCTCAATTTTGAAGGTTCACATTGTGCTAATAATTTTGAATTAATATATATCATCCAATATAATCAAATCATAATATTTATTCTAGATATTCTATTCACCCCTTTAGGTTAGTCATTGATATGGATGTTGGGGATATGATCTATGTATTATGAACATGTTTGGTGAAAAATTCGTAGGTCATACCTAGAATGATAGAGGATATTCTTTTTGAATTATCCTCCATTGATTTACCTAATTCTATTATCACTAAAAGATCATGACAATGTTTTTTTGTAAAACCATGTCAATTTTGCTATAGTATTCTTGAATATCATTATAATATTTTCATGTTGGGAGGTGTTACTTAGGTTTATTGGTATACGAGATTGATCTGGTTAGTGATCACATATGAACTATTTATAATTTCATCATGAAATTCATTTTTGTTGACATAAATATTGAGGTTGGACGATTCATACCATTTGGGTCACTCTTAAACGTTTGGATCCCTAATTTTATTCTTGTATTGGCATATCTTGATTGACCATTCTTGATAGTGATCGCCTATGTGTCCATGTGTAGCCTATAGATCCATATATGATTCTTGATTCCAAATGTAATATTATAAATTATGTTAACACATTTGATATTTATTGCATGTTTTTTATACTATTCTACTCAATTTTTATGATAGATTGTTATGTAAATCCATAATATATTTTTCCATACTGTTTTTACCATTTCTTTTGTGAACATGAGATTTTTTTGTAAATAGAATAAGAAGAACATCACCATAAGGTTATCCATTTATGGGAAGGATGCATGACATGTGGTGGTGGTGGTGATGATGATGGACATAAACTATTAGTATGGGCATGGTATTAATGATGAAAGACTTAATGAAGAATTGGTAGGGGTACTATGGCCATGTTACCTAACATAATTCATAGAAGTGATATGATATCCTTGTGGCCTGATCTTTTATAGATAATGGGGTTAGATAGTCTTGAAGGATATCCTATGGTGGAGGTTGGATGAGATGAACTAATGGTTGGATTAAACTCGATGCCTTTTGACTATTGAGAGAATTTTTCACCATTATTAGGGCTAGTTCATGGTCAGTTCTAGAAACCTTTTAAACTATCTTTTTAGAGTAGAGTTAAAGTAGGTATGTCCTAGATGTGTCATGTCTTGGATTGAACAAAAGTTTTTGATATATAATTTCGTATTCTTTATTGATAATTGAAATTTAACTTTAGATAAATCTTTTTAATTTTCTATTCATGTTACATATGAATTTTTGGTTTCCAAAAAAGTTTTATTTCAAACACAATCCATGAACATCTCAATCTTTATGTAGACATCATTATTAACACTCTATGTAATGATAAAGGAGACATGGTAGATGGATGAGTTGTAGATCATGGATTCTATAGAAGATCCATGAAATACATTTGAGGATTCCATGATGTTTCATATATTTTTCTATCACATTTTATTATCATATTACAAATACATCATTTGGATCGCAATCTATTTTTAATGTTTCTTGTCTGAGAAATATGTTACTTAATAATGTTTAAATTATCATCCTCCATCGTAATCTATGTAGTATATTTGATGTATATATTTTTTTTATTTTTTTGATTAAGGAGTGTATTATAATCCCCCATACATCCTTTCAATCTCTCATAAAATTGGAAGCTTCTTATATGTGGGGAGTTTTCATGAGGACATGTGTCACATTGGCTCAGACCTACTAATTTGATTGAGGTTGTTATAAATTAAATCAAAGGTTTCCTCAATATTAAAATTTATTTTTATGTCCTCATACAAATTTTCATAAGAATTTTCCACATTTCCTTAGGTGGTGTGTTTTCCATGTTCTGAACAACAAACTATTGATATCCCCTTTACCTTTAAATGAGAAATATAAATTATTGGAACATAGATCCAAAATGTAATATTTATTTTTTTGAAATAGTTAAACAACCATAAAAAATATTCTAGAAAGTTATGGATGGATTATTATCAACTACTAGTGTTTTTATGTTATTTAATGAATTAAATCTATAATGATGGGATAATATTAGATATGATGTTTCATGAATCCAAAATAATTATTCATTATTTATGAGAATAAAATAATAAATAATAAATGTGAAAATTATATATTCTGAGAAGAAAATATTTTTGAATAGAATTTCATCTCTAAATTTTTGATATTTTTATTAATTTGAAAATTTTAATTAAAAATTCATTTTATTTGATGATTTTATATAATGTTCATCATATAAATAATTTTTTAATTATAGTGAAAAATGATGAATTGGTATTTTTTTTCTCAAATTTGTTTCCTTTAAATATATGAATTTATTACAAATTATCATCATCTAAAAGTAAAAAACTATAAATTAATAATTTTAATATAGTATTTATACTAGAATATAATAGTGTTTCATCAATGTTTTCACCATGATGAAATTATATAATTTAATTCATTCATGAAAAAGTGTAAATTTCCAAGTTTTATTATTTATATATTATTGAGAAAATGAAATTAAAAATTTAAGAGGATCAGAATAATGAAATTTAAAAAGAGTCGTATATTCCTCAAATAAATAAATATAACTTTTATTTTAAATTAGTAACATAATGGAGAAATAATAAATTAATTGAGTTCAAGGAAATTATTAAGAAATATAATTTTATCAATTGGAATTCACTAAATACATTTATAAATATCTAAAATAACATTTTTGTGTTAAAACTATAAAAAATGGAAGTATCAATTCTCAAAACTGGTTTAAAAATTTTATAATTTACACCTTCTAATTTGATGTTTTCTTCAATAATTTCCAAAAATTATAAATGCGACTCATTACATCTTTTTAAATTAAAAATATAAAAATCAGATTATGAAAATTAAAAACCCATTTCTATGATTTCAATCCACACAAGTTATGTTCCCATCAAAGACTAAATTTAAATATGTTATTTTAGGTTACGTAAGATTGAAAAAAATTAATAAATAACTCTTCTATTGCTTATTTAGTCACCAAAAATTTCAATACATTTTACTTTATAGACTCCATTAATTTATGTGAATACTTATTATTATTTATTGATTGGATCAACATGTAAAACTATTCATAATTATATCCATATTCCATCAAATCAATGGTGTATTCATTAATTTCCAATCCATACACTACTATATATTAATCCAAATTCTCCTCCAAATCATTTTCTCCACGAATGATATAAATTTTTCACTTATTATTTTTAATTATTTTACCTCACATGATTAAGATAGTGAGTTATGAATTATATTTTATTTTCTTACAATTTGTGAATATAATTTTACAATCAAATTTAACTTCAGTTCTATAATTTATAATTGATATTCTGATTTTCTCTAATAAAATTTGCGCTTTCTATAGCTTTAAGAATACCTTAGATGATTATAATTACAAGTATAAGAATTTTTTCCACAATCTCTAAATGAAATGAAATATATTTATTATATAAATAAAAATCAATTCTTTTCCCAAATTTAATTTCAAATTTTTTTTGAATTTATTTTATTAAAGGGTAAGAATAATAATAATAACAAACTAAAATATCCAATGAGTTTTAGTGATAATAAGAATATTAATAATCCCCAAAAAATAAATATCATATTAATTTTTTAAAAATATAAATATTATTCTTTAGACCAAATTAATGAAGGGTATTTTAATTTTTCATCATATAATATAACAATATTGAAATTTTTAAAATTTATTTCATTATTATTTTTTTCTCATTCCCTAGAAATTCATGGTCAATCCTATGTCAACAAAATTTCCAAATTCAAAAAATTCCATGGGCTTTTACAAACCAAAAAAATGTAATTTTAAACACTGATAATTCTATAGAACAAAATGGATGAAGCCAATGTTATGAGAGAGAATTTTTATGGATTAATTATTTCTAATCAATTAAATGCAAAAAAATAGTGTTTTTATAGAATATGAATGTTTGTATAATTGAAAATACAAAAGGTATGATTTTTTGAATTTTATGCGTAAAAAATTAATTTTATATAGGATGAGGAATTATTGATATTTTCTGGGAAGATTTTACTAAAAAAACATATTGAAAATTTAATTTTAGAAAAAATTATTGAACATAGCTAGAAATATATATCACATAATATAATTTTAATATATATAATGTGTTATAAATAATACTATAAAAAACTCAATTTTTTCAAGAACATCAATTATACTATATTGGAGAATGAAGATATTTAATTAATTCTCAAATAATGATATTTTTTATTTATAATTTTTTATTCTAATGTGTGAATCTACATTAGTTTTTGGATATATTACAACAGGAAATTAATTTAAAAAGTACATGATATATATCTTTTACCATGGATACAACAACAAAAAACAGAGACTAAATATCATTAAAAATTATATAGATATATGAATTTTTGTCAAATAATAATATATTACGAACCCATAGAATATTTTAAACTAAAAATATAAAATTCCCTGATCATGTTTTATAATTTTTTATTCCCATGAATCTCGCATGAAAGATAAATTAGGATAAAAAACCAAAATGAAAAATTAAAGTGGATGTTCTTCTCAATCGATGTTGTGTTTATAATTGATTATATATATTTATCAGCACCCTCATGATTCTCCAAATCAATCTCACAAATATGTTTTCAATATGTGTTCTATTAACCATACTTATACAATTCTTCAATAACATGTATGTATAATGTTTTTGAAATTTTGTTTCCCCAATACCTCACCTTCATCACTACGTTATATTAAATTCCATTTTCTATTTTATCTCTATCATTAACATATCATGTAAAAAAATATTCCACGTGGAAAATTTCACACAATTAGTCAATATATACCCCGATTCAATATGACATCTTTAGCTTCACTATTTCCAAAAAACACTTCTATCATGTTCAAGTTTTTCATATTAAATCAACATTCATCACGAAAAGATATAAATTATTTCATTATCAATTGATACAACTTTATTTACAACTACATCCAAATATCATAACTAAATAAAAGTATATTGGAAAAAAATTGTACACTACACAATTACACAAAATAATATTTTCTTCTGAGTTTTCACATTGATATAATCTTCTCCACCTTCGTGACTCCATCTCTTCATTAAAAAACTACATCCCACTGTCATTATAATAGATATTATTGAAGGATAATCACACATAATTGATTACTAACTCTTTATTTAGAAGTATTTAATTATTTGAGGTGAATTTTTTCAATATCTAGGTGTGTGAATATTCCATTAAATATGAATATTATTTTGAAGAAAAGGGGACCCATTGTCATCATCAGTCACTCAAACCATCAAACATAATCTTAAGGATCCATAGAATTATCATGAAAAAAAAGAATTTTCACCAACATTGAAATCCAACTACCAATATTCCTTTTTAACAGTAATTAAACATCCATATCTATAAAAACCACTCAGATGAATGTTACCATAAAAACCATTTCCTAAACTTGGTCATATTCTGTATTTAATAATAATATAACCATGAGGATCTACAATGTGTGACCAAATTATAACGTATTATATAGTATAATCTATATATCAAAATGAATGGTGTCATTAATAATTATTATCATATCATTAAATCGTAACTATGATCCGGTTAGATTGAAATATTATCACTTAATGATTAGATATAGATTGTTTTGTGGGGGGTCTCATTATCTATTTTTTTGTACAAATCATTTTTCATAATTTTTTTCAAATAATAAAACAAGGTTACTAATTTCTTATCTCAGTTGGTTCAAGGAAAAATTATTTCCTAAAATATTTCATGCTTCATTTATTCATTAATTAGTAAATTTAATATTTTATAATCATAATGAGATAGAAAGATGGTATTAAACATTAATGAAAATAAATTCTACCAAACATACATAGATTCCAGTTCACATATAAACAACAATAGTAGGAACATGTATACTCTTGTTTGGAGTCATACATAGTTATGTTCACTTATATGTAGCTCTGACACTCTATAAATATGTATCTGAATATATTCCCACATTATTCTGCAACAAAATTAATAATAGTTGTGAAAATTCAACTATAAAGGGTGGAAGGATTTATTTTTTATACACATGAACAAATCCCCTTATTGAAAATCTGATAATATATTCTATGAATTAATATTTACGATAAAAAATATATATTTAATTAAATTAATTAATAATAAAATTATATATATATATATACATATATATTAATAAAAATTCAATTAAATGACTCAAAATAATGGCAATGGCCTTATGCAAAAGTGGTAAAGGCTCCTTCTTTGCATCCAAAAGACCCCGGATTAGATCTGGGTTGGGAAGAATTTTCAGGTGCTGTAGCAGTAAGTTTTCAAGTCACTATATCATTACTATAGCAGTGGTGGAATTATAGCAGTGGAGGCACTATAGTAGCAGGGGCACTATAGAAGAAACTGTATTGGGGGTGTTATTGTAGCAGGTACTATTACATCCTATGTAATGTAGATGTACTATTTTCTTATAGGCCTTGTGGGTCAAAAAAAATGGGATTTTGGACCTTATCTTTAGACAACTTTTTATTGGCACTTCTGGCTATGTAATGGGTCTTTCTCTAACCATTTAAAATAAGGTCTTCTCATTAAATAAAAAATGAGGCTTTGACCAAAACCTTTTAAAAAAGACGCAAAATAAATTATATTAAAAATTTGTGGTAATTAAATAGTAAAAATTTAAAAATTCTTCACTAAAAATAGTATTCTTATTTCAAAAAATAATAATAATGATAATAATAATAATTATTATTATTTGAAAATTATTTGATATTTTTTCATGAAAGATTCAATACTTTCATAAAATAGATATAGAAACCTTGTAATGGTAAATAGACATAAATAAGATCCCTATATCAGAAAAAATTCTACATTAATATATACCACATGACTAATTTCCTATTTCTCTTAACATATTCATCACCCAATGACATATATAAGAGCTGATTATATAAATAGTGGACTATATCAAGGAGGGTATCATGAGGCATAATATGTCCCACTAGATCGCCATGTCATACATCAACTATAAGGTAGACTATATCTTTTGTATTTTTATTGACAATTACAACCTAAATTAGTTTTAAATAAAAAATACCTACAGTTGAGAATACACAGTCTCTTAATATCAAAATAATTATACGATGTCGTCCGCAGTGACCAATATTATCTATTTCTGCCACCACCATTAGGGTTTACTGAGGATATTCCAATAAAGGTGTTCCAAGATCTTAATAGAAATTATAAGTATGTACTCATTACCTTTAATATAAAAATTTCCATGTATATGTTCATTTTTTATATGAATTGCATCATTCAACCATTCATGGATAAATTTATAGATTTCTTCATTAATGAAATAAATAAATATATATATATATAAATGTTGAATGAAAACATTGAGAATCATACGATTATTTCAGCCATATAACACTAGATAAAGAGTTATTTATGATGTCTTAGTCCCAGAATCAATATGTCCACATTATGAGGAATGTATAATTATATAGGGAAAAAGGTTAAAAACATATTTAATATTGAGTTAGTTAGTTATTGTAATCCAACTAATAGTTTGTTACTAGCAAAATTATTCCTTCATTTTTGTGGATATCTCAAAATATTCATGATGGAATTCTATATGGTGAAAACTCCCATACATCCCCATTTAGGAAATGGGAATCCATTAATTGGTTTGAGAATTACTAGATGGATTACTAAGGATTGTATGATATGATTAATGATTGTTCAAAATCTACAGTCTACATATATGAGATGCTAATATGATGTGTTCTATAATCTTAATGGTACTAGTTTTGGATTTGTGCTATTATAGAAGAAATTAAAGATTTATTATGGGCCTCAAAAGATCATAACTAATGTTATGAAATATTAGAACTACAATTTAGAAACCATTGAGATATTTTCCACATTGATGATATTGAAATTGTATATTTATATGGTTTGTATATAGTGGACACTTACCATAAGTGTTTTAGGTATTCCTTCACCCAGAGTGATATATACACAAGGAAATAACGTTGGCTTCAATTTTTATATGACGATTCCATTGAAATTTTATATACTCATTGGATGTTTAATGTGGTGGAAAATGATGTATGTAGGAAACCCCATGTGGTGTTTATTTTGAGGTATTTAAGAATATATTGTTGATAAAATTTTGTTAGTGGATAATAGATAAACTTATAATAATTAACTATAAGTGGGCTCATCTCCTCCTTGTTATTTCATTAGGGAATCATAATCTAGAAGAAACCAGTGTGAGTTACTCCATAGTCATATATCCAAATGTGACATAGTAGCTATGTTAATCAATGGTGGGGTAGACCTCATCTTATTTCATTGAAGGAAAATAGTTCCATCCATTCCATATTATGTGGTTTTAGTTGGGTTCCATAAATATACATTAATGGTTAATCCTAATGTAATTAAAATATACCAAAAACACATGAGTTTTTTAGAGGATATTTATGATTAAATGTTTTTATGAGTTTATTGGATTGATATTTTGCGTATCAACATGTGAATATGAAACATCACATCTCAGTAGTTTTGTTTGAGCCTCTTGAGGGTATCAAATGAATTTTGAGAAAATTTAAAAATAGTTTTTGTGATAGTTCATAAAAAAATTGAAATTTCATGATTCGATTAAAGGGTTATCATGTGAATAGCCCTGTAATTTCACGTCATTCATATTTGTGTGAAGAGTTAAGAGGATATATTTATATTATTCTACAAATCTATGGTCTTTTTTTATCTATTGATACATTCTATAATAAATTATAATTATGAAATTTGTTCCTAACCGGGTTATGGTTGATCTTGAAACACGATATGTTGACCAGTTTTTGTGCTATATTTGAGTACAATCATGGAAAATCACAAATATTTAGATTATTTCGAAGTACAATATTAGCCCAAAATACACTATCGAATGTGACATGACCTACTCATAACCAATGTATTTTATATGGGTTGGAGAGAAATAACTATTGGTGTAAGAGTTTTTAATGGAATTGGGGAAGGTATATGTGATATTGGAGTTGAAGAGGATAACCTAGAATCACCAAAAATTTCATCTAGAACTGATTATAGATTCTTTTAGAGTTAATAATGGTCTATATTCTATAACATATGGTCTATAAAGTATAAATATACAGAATATTTATATAGATATAGAAATAAATGATGATTAATAGGCATTTATAGGTCATGCATCGGGTGGGTGACGTTTTATTCCACCTAACACCCCACAATTACACAAGGTTAACAACATCTTTCACATAAAGAAAATGAGAAATTATTTTCATTACTTATATCACATTATTAGTCCTGAAACATTTCAATTATAAAATGATTCACGAATGTTATATTAGTCATTTATGATCATTTATCAACTTGATTATCCCCTTCAAGAAATTGCACTAGTGTATGTATTTTGTTTAAATGGGAACACGATATATCGAAAAGATTTTTTGGTGGAATATCATTATAATTACTATGTAAATAGTTATATATTATTGTTTTGGATGATTGAGTGGGAGTCCATAAAAACAATAAAATTAATATGTTTCCTGACCATTTATGTGATAGAAAATAAGGACATTGTTTCCCAGTTGTAGTCCCCTATATGTAATAATTGGGGGAATGGTTTGTAAAAATATAAGATATGTTATTAAAGAGGAAAAAATAAAAAATTACAAATTTTGTAAAGGAGTAACTATTTATTGTAAATAAAACCAATATATGTTATCAATGTGGAGAAAATAGGGACCAATTAGTGGAGTATCAGATATTGGATTCTTCTCATAAAGGCATACAAATATAGTAAATCATATAACAAAGATGAATATTTTTATATTATCATATAAAACAAATATTATGTGTCACAAATATATTTTATAAAATATAAATTTATTATTAATCATATTTTAGAACAAATTTAATAGACAGAATGAGGATAGGTCACAACTAAAAAATATCCAATGTATTTTCAGTTTCATCAAAGAATTGGATTATTCTAGAATTGGTAGTGATTTTCAGTGTATTTGACATAATAAAGATATTCAAAGATCAATCATCCAATGATTTTGATCATACATTCGATATTTTTTCATATGTGATATAATGTGAATATATGTGTTCAAAAATGAAAATGTGAAGTACTATATATTACATTATATCATCCAAAACATATTATGTTATGAATCCATTTTAAATTTTAAAACGGCATTGATATGTTATACATTTTGTAAGAAAATTATTTTAGACAAAATAATTTTCATAATTACTTTATGTGTACCATATTTTCTAATATGAGAACCTAGTTATTTAAGAAATGCATATCAATATTTATATAAAACGAATATTGTTGTAATATAATTTTAAATAAGGGCCTATAACATTTTTATAAAATTTAGTTTCTGATTAATATTATATGAAACATATTTTATAGTTTGTTAAAATGATAAATGTTAAAGATAAATATTCACAACATCATTCTTGCATAACATAAATTTTAAACATGTAATTTTTATGATGAATGTGTAATATATTTTTCCAGATGATTATAATATATATGATTATTTTCTCATATACATTGTAGAATTTATCAAACCCATGGGTAATATATAATATATGTTTTATCACTCAGTGATACATCATTATTTATTATATCAAAAGATATTCAATTTTTCGAGAAATGTGATAATTCTATAATATGAAAATTTTTTATAATTTTTTTGAAGAATGAAAAAAGTTATAATGATAATAATATTTTTACTTTATTATAACATAAACAAAAAAATTAATTAAATTTGATTTAATGATGAATATGATCTATATTTATGGAAAATTTCTTGATATCAAGATGATATTTCTTGAGAATTAAGTAATCTAAAATGATAAAATTTCAAAATAAAGGATTCTTAAAACTAAAATTTTATGAAACAAGAAATGATCTATTGGGATTTATATTTTATAATATGGTTTATTATTATTTTAGAATATTTATATCATTTTGTAGGGATTTTATCTTGGAAGAAGTGATAGAATTTAAATTATATACATTAATTTTAGATTCACTCAAACAATGATGAAATATAAATGAAACAACATAAGTATGTTTTTATGATTTTCAAATAGTTATGGTGATAATATTAATGTAATTTTTAAATATAATTTTAGAAGAGGAAAATAATGTTTCACTATTAAAATAAACTAATTTATAAATTGTTTTATCAAATAATGAGAAGAAATAAGAAATTTTATTTTCCGAAATAAATCAAAGACAATTTCATGAGGAAAATGGAATATATGAGATCATCAGAACATAAAAATTTGAAAATTTAATGTAATATAAAGGAAGTAAAAATTATAACTTCATTATTTATTTATATAATATTTTCAATATTAAATATATTGAATAATATTAGTTATATGATAATATAAATGATGAGGAAGAATAAATAGTAATCTCAAAAAAAAAACATAATGAGATCCCTCTTTGATAATATGTATAGAAAATATTAGAATTTTTATATAGAGGATCATATATTATATCAATTTTATAAGGGAAATTATAATATCATATTTATTAATGGTATCATATTTGTTTAATATTTCATTTTTAGATAATGAAGTAGGGGGAGAAGAAGACATTTGATACCACAAGATGCATAAATAGCGGGGAAGAATAATTCACTATAATTTCGAGAGATAGAGAGAGGGAGGTCAATTTATTATATTGTTTTTATGTTGGTGTTGAATAATTTATAATAATGATTCAATAGATTATTATGTTTGCAAGGATAGCATATATGAGATATTCTGTACATGTTATTCAAATGCAGTATGTTTGGAAGAAAAAAATATCTTGTCAATTTAATGAAATAAGTACATGTTAAAAAATATACATCATAATTGTTTAATACATTTTTTCATATATTTCATGATTATAAATGAATATATGTTGAATTATAAATCTAGTATGTTTTTTGGAATCCCATTTTATTATTTTGAATGTGTGTGACAAATTTTTGGATTGGGATTATAACTTTAAAAAATACATGAAATTGATAATTATATTATTATAAGTAAATATAATACTCTATGTTAATAAGAGATCGCAGTATGGGGTAGTATAACTTTTAAAGGGTAAAACATCATAAAAACACTATGTGATGATCATTAAATTATATTATTTTTTTCATGTGGTTGTTGAGCTGTTAGTAGAAAATAAGATGATCAAATTTCCATAACTAAAAATATATATGATTAATAATGGGTAAATGGAATATAATATAATCAAAAATTCAAACAATACATGGGTACATTGATTCACCCCACCTCTATGTGTAGATATAACAATCTAAATAGAATCTCAACGTTAATTATAGCTTATAGTTTCTTCTAGTTTTATCTAATGATTTTCCTATCATTGTTATATTACTTAAATAACATGAAAAACATATTTTAATTGAGAATAGATGTTTCTAATATAAATAATTCATAATCTAAAACTATTAAATTAAAAGGTGATGTTTGGGAAGAACAATTGAGAAAATGAAATAAATCTTGTTTTAAAAAAGAATTTAATGTTTAGAATGAAAATTAATCAATAATTAAATGAAATTAGCATGTGACATTTTTATTAGGAAAATAAAATTCATAATATTCTTATGAAATATGTTATTTCTCTTTCTAGGTTTGTTTAATAAATTTTTTTGAGAACCTCTAATATAATGACATAGATTACATGAAAAAATTTCATGTTAATGTATGAAAAAAATAATTATGTTCATCGAAAATAAATATAATGAAAGATAATACATGGTGGGTGATATTGAGGATATATATATAATTAACAAAACAATAAAAAAATTCCACTCTATACTTAGATAAATTCTTTCCATGGAGATATCCTTAAATAGTAGTATTGTTCAAATGGTTGATGATATATTATAATAAATTATAAATGAAAATTTAATTGTTTAAAAAGACAATATAAAAAATATCATTGCGTTAGAAGAATATGATAAATATATTATTTGTTTAAATTACTTATAATTTGATGTTGAAGCTAAAAAATCATGATTTGTGAAAAATATCAATTTTTATATAGGAAACAACAATATGTTCAAATTTATAATTCAATGAAAGGATATTGAGATTGTTTCTCATCAATTGAGGATGATAAATTATCCCTCAATAAGTGCTATCCTTGACATGTGGTGAAATTTAAAAATATATAATCACTATTGTCTAGAACATCCCAAATTACTGGGAAGAGAAATAATGTCACACATGTATCAATATATATTTGGTTTAACCATTTTCTTCCCAATTTGTTCAATTTTTTAATGTTTATTTACATTCATCCTTCAATAATTCCATTAATCTAATGGTACTACATTTAATAAGTAAATAAAAATAAGATCATCCTATAAAAGATGAATCTGATCATTTTTATGAGAATGTGGTATCGTTGGATGATTAATTTGTGGGGGTGAGTCATAAATGTCAATTGTGTGTCTATTAATTGAGTGTATTTATATTTTAGGGAATCTGGTTATCATTCAGAAAATATATTATTTATTTTTCTAGTAAGTAATTATATTTTTGATCCATATATATGTCCAACATTATCTCTGTAGGATGGGAAATTTTTTTTATCTGAGATCAAAGTTTTAATCTATGAAAATGATAAGTTGTATAGTGAGATGATCAACTTAAGTACAATAGTGAAAAAATTACACTAAATTATGATTTATATACATTTATCTCACAAGTGTTTCTTATAATGGTAAATTTAATATTGGTTTTACTACAACCCAACACTGAGTGTAGTTCCATGTGAAAAAAGTAACCATGTATATCAGTGTCTTACCATGAAATCATTTTTATACACATGACATCAGTTTTATTTTAAATTATATATATATATATATATATTGTTCTCTAGGTGACATTATATGTTGATAATACATGTTAGGAGAGCCAATAGATATAAAAAATATTTACTCTCTTAGAGACACAAAGTGTATTCCCACTCATTTATGATTTTCGGAGGCGTTTAATAGTATGAACACCCCCATAAGTCTCACATGATGTGTACACAATCAAATATAATCTGTATTCCATCCACCAAATTATATGGGTATTAAGGTACTTGATTGTTCTTCTACCAATGAATTACATTCTATAAATTCCCAATTTATTTGATGTATATTTTTCAAAAAGTGATGATTTTTTTTCTTTTTAACAAAGGCATTAATTTTGGAACATGAGTTTTTCATCTTACTTTTTACATATATAATATAATTTTAAAACCCTCTTAAGAATAATTTGTGTAATGTGAATAAATTAATCCACCTTAAAATAATATGCGTAAATGTGTATATTTTCCACAAATTAACTCACTATCGCAATCAACATGCCCTACTCGACATGGTGATGGTCCTTTAATATAGTAGGATTCCACACAGATAAAGACATATTTGTTGGGAAATAATGTGTCCTCAATAATAGTTTCTATGATGTTATTTGGGTTATATAATTGGGTTGTTTTGATTTAAAAGTTTTAATATGTGGGTTTCTCCTTCATCTGTGATATAAAGATTGGTGATTTATTTTATGTCATGTTTCATTTTCATTTATAAAATATTTATGATTTTTTATTTCATCTTTTTTTATATGATTGATTTTTCATTTATATTTTGTGGTTTTTTTGGAATATTTTTGGGAGTAAGTATAATTATAATTAAATTAAAATTTCATAAGAATAATTAATGTATTATTAGGTATCACATGGTTTTTAAATGATTTTAGTGGAAACGATATCAGTTGGTAACAAATTTAGTGGACCCTTTAGGTGATAACTGTTGAAAAAGTTTATATTATAACTATTTTTTTAAAAATGAACAATAATCCATTTATTCAATCTATATTTGTTGTAATAATATACAGGAAATGAGTACATGTAATCTATTTAGTATTTGGTACTATCATTCCGATATATATTATTATTCCAACCTATAATCTTCTCTTCTATAATATTAAATGATTTTTTTCATGTTATGGTAAGTCCAGATTCATGTATCCCTTTTAATAAAACATATATTCATCTCGAATTTGATGTGTATTCAAATATGAATAGTTTATTACATACTCATGGGGTTTTGTATCATTCTCAAAACATAATGATTTGTTAAAAATCACACACATCATGTTCATTGTTTGGTGGATATTCATATGTGCACACAAATACAAACCAGGTCATGTTGTTTGAAATATATTTCTTTGGTTGCATAAATTCTCCAAATGTGTTTTTTAATTACATTCATACACAATATCCTCCAAAAAAATAATTTTCGTGGTGTGTACTGAGGTGTCTCAATCCATGAGATATTTTCCTTGAACGAAAGAATAAAGTTAATTATTTAAATGATTCACTGAATGCATGTGGGGAACTATAATAAATCTTATAGTTAATTCTAGATTTATAACCATTACATCTAAATAAATGCAATGATTCATTTTATATTATCAACATTGATCAAAATCAACAAGAATTCACTAAAACCTAACACTACCTCCTTGCCTTTAGAAACCCTCCAAATTGACAATCAATGCTACAAAATAATTCGATAAAATTAACGAAAATTTTGCATATATTCCAAAAAAACATTCCAAGCAGTTTGAGTTAATGTTTTATCCATGGAATTATTTTAATATAATATTTTAATGATTACCTTCATAACTATAATTTAAAATTCAACATTAATCTCATTGTCATATGTAATATTTATTGGAACCATTTGTTTCAAAATTTGATTATTATTAATTTTTATGTCAATAATGATTTTATAATCTTAGTTTTATATTTTTTATGTTGGTTGGTCATATTTGTTTGGATGAAGAAACAATTTTTTAATTCTGAGAGATGTTTAATATCATAGTGTTAGACTATGTGTCGTGTAATGAATAAGGTTTCATCTAAAATAATAGAGAATTCCCTTTGTAGATATGACTATTATTTACATACATATTCTTTTTGAAATGATTTATAGTTATTTGTTCAGTTTTTTACTATTTTATAAATCTTATTTGTTGAATCAAATAGGTCGTACTGCCTAGATAATTTTTTTGTCATGTTATGGGGAGGTAGATATGGAATGGTTGTTTTACTTTATATTTTTTGGTTACGTGGATTTGAAGGGTTATCATTCCATACCATATAAATTTAAAAGGTTAAACACACCATGAAATGATGGTTAAATAATGTGAAGAATATACTAGAAAAATGATGGTATGATATATTTTCTAATGGGCATGTATCCATAGAGAAACTCAGATGGTCATGCCATTGAAAATTGGATTTAATTATAATTTAAAATATTGTTTATGGGGACACAACATTTCATCAATCTATGAAAAATTCACAATGTATATGGATTTTTATCACTGTAGTGAAATATATAGGATCAATGAATCATTTTCGGATATAGAGCCTCACATTATGTTTTCTTTTGAATCAATATGGTTTTGGAGGATCATGCAATGGAATTTTCATCACTTAAATATGTTTTTATCTCTTAAGTGTTGATTTGGATGATTTAATTGGAACAAAAAGTAGTGAATTTTTGAAAAATATGACAAAATAATTTTTTTATAGGATTGAAGATATGATATAGAATGGAATTTCATAGTTGAGTAAAATAAAACAAATACCATGAAATCATTTTTATCTATTAATTTATTTGAGATTCCAATTTAATGTGAGGTTAATTGATATTTTTTATTATTTATTAAATGGATATGAGTTTCAAATTATTTATAATAGTTATAGGAGATAATGTTATATATTTTAGAGAAAGATCATTGAAAACATAATTAGAGAATTTCATAGAAAAAAAATAATATAGTAGAGGTTGTTATTATTTTGTTTAGAATAGTTGAAAATCTAGAAGATAAGGATTTTAATGTAAAATTTGAGTGCCCTCATTGGAAAAATTATTTAGTTTTTTATTTATTCTTTTTAACTATTAATCATACCACATTATCATGTAATATTTTTTCTCAAAGGAGTGTAAAATGATTCATGAAAAAGAATTTACCCTAAGATGGATAAAATGTCATTCAGAAACAACTGTAACACAGATATTGTGTACATTAAATTTCTACTACATCAGAAAACCATCAAAATAATATTATATGAAAATAAATTTGAGTTTAACCATTTTAAATAAAAAGGAAATTGTATTTATATATTTCAAATGGATACATGAATGTACTTAATTTATTAAGTAATCACCAAAAATTTCTTCTAGGTACATAGCCTTTGAATGTATATATGATTCATTTTTTGTCCTCAAATGAATACCTAGTAAGGATATAGAGGAAATTATGAGTCTTTGGTATTTTTATAAATTGAAGCCCCTTCATTTGGAGGATATAGCTTAGTGTCACTATTAGTTGGAATTGTGCAGCTCATGCGACATGGTTTTATTAAACATTTTTGGGTGTTTTAGATAATAGAAGAATACCACAATTTTTACCTAATCATGTGACCTATAACACATGGAATGTATAATTTTAAAAGGCATGTTATGGTAGGATTTCAGACATTTTTTTCATGGTTAGTTAAACTAGGAACATAACCCATGTGAGGGGTGTCTTGAGACATAGATGGGGGCATGATTGACAGACCATTTGGCCTACTGTGTACACAACCCATGTGGCTCATTAATAATGGGACATAATGAACATTTTACACTTATATATTTAATGGATATCCACTATATTTGTTTTCTTTATCTATTAGAAATCACCACTAATCTTTCTCCTCTTGAAGCATCTTGAATACTCCTCACCTTGACTTTTCTCCTATTTCTTCATCTAATCCCTGAATAATAATCCTTCAATATTTTTGGATATACGCTGGTATGATATTCACTCCCTAGGATATTGTAATTATTTTTATTTATATCAATATATATATTTTAGTGTGATATAATATTCTCTATTTTTATGACACTCATTTATTCAACAGTTTTTTTGATCCCACTAATACTAAGGGACAATACTAGATGTGGAATATACGATATTATAAGGTAGGTGGTATATGAATTTTCCAAAAATGTATCTAATTTTTATAAACTTTTGTCATTGTATGAATTTCAATGTCACCAAACATTTCCTCATTCATTTTTTATTCTTTATTATATGTTTTATATATTGAATTTAAGAGAATAGTGACACCACTAGACACAATTGTTGCTTGAGACCTCAATGTTAAAAAAAACATGTAGGGTAAATTATTTGTTGTTAATTTAGTGACTCATATTGGATGTACCTGAGGCACCGTTCCAGTGAGATTTAACTGAACATTTTTAAGTCATTCGTTCCTTTATAATAAAATGAAACACAAAATTGATTAATGGAAATACTATATATATTTTTCATATATAATTATACATTATAATATGTTTAATAAATAGTTTCATATACTTTTCACCTGTTCCTATATAATGATTGTTAATGGATTGGTCAAATTGAAAATATAGTTTGTTGATATTACATGAAAAATGATTATATGTGTATATAAATTTAATGAGAATCATATGACCATTTCTTTTAAAAACATTATTCTTTATAAAAATGATTGGACATCACCCACCTTGGAATCCTAATGGAATGTCATGATAAATCAAAGGATTCCATTCTAATTCATTGATCTTATTTCCATAAAATATTCCAACCACAAAATCGGGTGCAATTATAAATATATATATTTCATAATTTTGTACTGATGATTCACTTGACTATATTATCGATATTAGAATTCATTGGATATAATCCTTAGATTCAAGTATATATATTGGGACATGCAGTTCCCTAGATTCTACACATTGGGCATTGAAATTCTTAGAAATATATTATAATGGATGATTTTTATAAGATCCGTTAGAATCTTTTGTAGTGGAATACCTTGGTTATAACACTTGCATTACACACAATCCCCTTATTGCTAGACTTCTTGAATTACAACTATTATTTGGATTAACTTGTTAGGTCAAATATTACTTAGTTTGACCTTGGATATGTTTTTATTATTATTTATTATTATAGAACTATTTACACCTTTAAATATGGTCTCCTTATTTTAAATTAAAAATAATTAATTAATTAAAAGAAAGAATCACCATACCCAATATGAGGTTGATAAAGGTAGGAGATATTAATTTTTTATCTTCTTTAGGTTTGATATATCTCCAGACTATATAAGTAATATTAAAATAATATAATTTTATAGACATCGTTTGTGTTATAATATAATGAATTATCTCACACACTATCTAGACCATGGTTGGTACCTGAGAATATTAAATGATCACATGTGTGTAAAAAGGGAAACATTGCTATTTGGAATTGAGACAAGCATGATTTTGTATAAGATCATGGTAGTAGATGAATGTTAATGTGATCAGGATGGATGTATTGTTTTTTCTCTTTTTGAATAGTTTTTATATCATGTATTTCACTATCATCATGCTATCATGTTTTCCTTCTTTTTTTAGAGACATTACATTATATATTGTATATAACATAGTTTACATATTTTGATATTTATTCATTACATATTTTTTATTATGATTTTTTCCATTTGTCATTTTATTATCTATTTTGTGCTCCCCTCTAAATAGAGGGACTAGTCTCCCCATAGACACACCCAAGGCCCTCATTGTTAGCAGGAATCCTATGTAATATGGGGAGACATGATTAAGGCTACACAACCAACTACCTATTGTTACTAGGGAGTGAACTAGGTTTGAGACATCACAAATTTATAATAGGGGTTTATTGTCCACTATTGTTGTTTGGTAAATTTATATAGGAGAATAAGAACCTAATATAACTTCCTTACAGTATATTCTTGTTAGTAGAAAACCATTGTTTTGGGTAAACTGCATGTTACCTTAGAATAATAAATTATTTTTTTATATTTTTCATTTTTCATTTGATATATTTCCACCATTAGGTGATACACATGAATTGTGGTAATTTATATGATTTATGAATATTCTACCTTCGACTGGTATGGTAAGAATAATTATTATATGAATTACAATAAGGACCTAGGGATTTACAGGACACACATATTCCATTACATGTAAGAGAATTTTAATTATTACATTGCCTATATTTCATTAATTGTTTAGTGTGCCAATGATCTTTTATATTATTATTCTACTAACGTCCTTTCTAATTAATGGATATTGGTTTTCTATATGTTAGAATCAATATAAATGTTGTTCTAAAATAGATATTGATGGTTTCATATTTAAAAAAATTATTCATTTATTTTATATATCTCTGGTTATAGAGTTGTGTTTAGATATAATTATATGAGTAAAAATTTTAATTTTTAAAGAATATTAATTGTTATATACTGGAATTGTAATTCCTCGAATCGAGACATCTTAATTTACCCATTACATTCTAAAATAAAATATAATGGGAGTTATTTGTAGTTATATGGTTATCAATTTTAGTATATAAATTATATGAGACATTATGAATGGGGGATGTTAATCCATTTAATTCAGAAACATGTTACGTATATATAAACACAAGGAAATAAAATGTAAATTTTAAACTATAAATGATGTGGTTTTGTATACATGAGAAGGCTAATTGTAATTTAAATACGTCTTTCCTATATAAATTTCAATTGAAAATCCCACATACCAAAACCCATATAGATAAATCTTGTGAATTATTACCATCACCATTACCAAATACTTGGGTATATGGGAAAGTACAAATTGGGTAGTGATAAAATCTAATATATTTCTCAAATAAGTGAAAATTTTCATTGGTCCGTCAATTTCGTTTATATTTTTTTGTGGATTATTTTCATTCAAATATTGAGTATTGTTCTTGGGCATGTTCTTTGGAATTGAATAGATATTCCACCCTGATGTACCTGAGTTATGCGCTTATAGGGTGGTGAAAACTATGCTCTATAGGTGGTGGTCCATAATCCACCAATGTAACATTGTGCAGTTTAATCAATGGGAATTCCTGCTATTATAGATATAGAAAATGATGCACAAATTTGACAGAGTTTACTATACAGTATGTTGCCTATGTAGGGTGATCCATGACCTAAACCTATGATATGAAATATTAATAATTATTTATCGTATCATCATCCTTCTATAATCTCTACGGATAGAGTTACATAGCTAAAGTGTCCCAGATTGAATACATTTTTTCATCCATTGAGCATTTTAATATACCTCTAAATTATAGGGTCAAACTCTCCACATACATATTTTGTGCTTCTTTCAAGTGAAAGTGAGATATGATTACCCATGCATTCCAACATCAACTGATGGTCTGGAATATTAACAAATAAATATATAGGATTAATTTACCCCTCATTTACTTAGATATAAACAAGTGAGAGAGATCATAATCATGGAGAATAGTCTTGTGAACATTATTTAAAATTAATTTAATTTAAACAAGCTTCAACCCTTATCACTTGTTTATGCATTTGATGATATATCATGACTAAGATTATTTTTAGATAGGATCATGTATGAAATCCAATATTACGTGCATGTTTGTTAGATATTTATATTTTATGAGACCATGAACAAAGATATTATTATATAGAGAAACTTGAGGGAAGATGATTATATTGGGAATATAGGTTTAGTGTCGTGAATGTGATTTCATTCTTCCAATAGTAAGAATTGTAGCATGTAAATTTATTTTCAGAGTAGTGGAGAATAATTTAACCAAACTTGTAGCTCTGTTGTATTTAATATGATTGTGAATTTGGGAAATTTTAATTCACACTATGATAGATATCCTCTGGATTTTCATTCTTACAGATGGATGGGTAGTTTTCAGTGGATTTTATAGACCTTTATTCCATATTATAGAATAATAAGACCCATTCTAGTTAAACCTTCAAAACATTATTAATTACTCCATGTATCAACGTATGCTAGAGAAGTAATAGCTGAATAGGATGGGGGAGGGAATTGTTGTGGTAGTTAGTCTTCTGAATTTTACTACCTGCATGGTAGACCTGCTCAGTGTAGTCAAATAGTATATTCATGATATGAATCATTCCATTTTTTTGTATTATATAAAATAACCATGGAGAAGTGTTCATTAAAATTTTTGTATGATTAACTATCCATGTATCCTCTACTATTGTATATTCTTTGTTTGATGCAGTTTCTTCTCACTCCTCTTTCTCTCTATGAAGCATTGATATTATAAAGAATTTTTTTTGATAATTATGTCATGATATTTCATTAGACACACCATTAGGTGTAATAACCAAGGGATTATTCCAATGAATGGATTTTACCATTCATACAGGTAGACATCACTTATTTTGAGACCTCTTTATCTTTGATATGATGGTATTCAGTTTCATTCTCATGATGGATTGGTTGGTCCCTTATCATACCTATGTGGAATTATATCACCCAAATTTTTTCTTTTATATCAATATAGGCCGATAGTTGTCTTATCATGCTTGATTGCGATTTCCAGACCAATTGAGATGGAATAGAGTATCGTGGGGTGAGTGGAATGAAAGCCAATATTTCCATCTTTTTCTTATATGATCAACCATTTTGTATAATTGTGTTTCCACACATGAGGAATAGTTTTAGGGATGTTTTACTAGAGGATTTTATGTAATACCTTATAATATAGAGAGAGAGTTTTCAATAATACTAATTCTAGGCCTACCATCAATATTTTATCCTTTATATAGGATAGATCCAATAGAGCTCCAGGAGATTAGGAGAAAATTATTGGATTTAGAATCTTATGGTTTTGTCAAACCAGATAAATCTCTTTAGGTTACCCTATCCATTTCACAAAGAAGTTGGATGGAACCCTGCATTTGTGCATCGATCATCAATGGTTGAACCATCTTTTTATTAATAATAGGTATCCATTTTCTAAAATAGATGACCACTTTAACAAGCTATGAGTAGATATATTTTTCTTAATGAAAAACCTTTGATAGGGCTATTATCATGTGTGAGTCATTCTATCAAAAATAAAAAATAGGGATTTCCATGGTTGTTGTGGTTTATAAGATTATCTAGTTATCTCATTTGGCATTCTAAACATAGACACACACACTATTTTAATGGCCTTAATGAGTTTGGTTTTCCACCCATATTGAGATTCATTAATCATGGTTTTTTTTCGAAAACATCTTGGCATATTCTAATACTCGAAATGACTATTATAAACATATTGATATAAAATTTATTAGACAATGAGAAAAATGTTATATAAAAATATCAAAAAAATTATTATCTAAATTGAAAATGTTCAGTTATCTTAGAGATATGAGTATTAGCTGATGTAGTGAAGGTGGGTGCAATGACGTCCTAGGAAAAGCACAAGAATTTGTTTGATATAGGATGTTTTGTGGGGATGGATGGATATTATCAGTGTTTCTTACAAGACTCTTCATTCCTCTATTATCCTATTATAGGCCCAAGTAATAATTTTATGTTGTATTTATAGTCTGAATCATACTTGAAACCTTTCAAGAGCTAAAATGTATTCCTACATCAGCACTGATCATGATCTCTCCGGGTCCTAGAAAATGTTATATAGTGTTCTATAACGCATCAATCATTAGTTGAATCTTGGTATTGAGGTTCTAGGGTTGATTCATAGTGTATGGATATATCTAGTTAAGACCTCACCTTCATAGTCACTAAAATCACAACTTCGAGTTTTCAACATTAATTCATCCCTTGCTTTTTTTGAGGCATAATTTTATGGGAGAGAACAATGTGGTTTTTTAAACTCGAAGATCCTCAAATATATCATTAAATAGTGTGAGTTGAATCATATATTTTAATAATGTTCAAATACCTTTTTTAATTTAAATTTTATATTTCTTATACTCAGGGAAAGGGAAATGTGGTAGATCATGTGATGAGCCATAAAAATCAGGCACAAGACATTTAGTAAGCTAGTGAAGAAAGGATGTTCATGGAAGATTTTTAATTGATTCATCCTATGTTTTAATTGATTTTTGAGTATCCATTCCTTATAGTTTTAGTTGTTTCTTATTCACTTATAGATTGGGTAATGAGAAGGAATCATTTATATTATAAAGGATTGTTCCTATAGGAAGGTATTTCATGTGAGGAAATGCCTCCATATTGTCTAATTAATGGAGATAGCATTCAGTGTGTGCATGGGTGTATCTATAATTTTATAGATTCATGGGAGTATCTAATGATAGAATCACATGTTTCTAAATGGATATTGCATCAATGTATCAACAAGATGTATCCATATATGTCAAGCCAGTATTGGTGTTCGGGGATGAAATGTGAGATTGTAGGATTTATCACTATTTCCTTTACCATTCAATGTGTAAAGGTGGAAATCTAGAAACCTTCTATCATGTTACTAACATTACTATTACCATAATGTAAATTGGATAACAACAAGTTATATTATGTGACTGGTTTAGCAAGGTCACCTAATGGAAGTGACTCAATTTGGGTGGCTCTCAAATGATTGTTAATGGTATCCCACTTACTTCTTACTATAGAGACATTCTAAATAGATGATATGTGAAAAAATTATGTATGTATGATTAAATTCCTCTACAGTGGCTCTAGTTGTATTACTTAATTTTGGGAATCCTACATCACATCGATGGTTTTTCATGTGGTAAACAAATATTTTTGGTACAATGATACTTCTATGAAAATATTTTCACCCACATATTGATTTCATATATCAACATACTATCTGAGTTCAAGAGGAAATGATTCAATATTTATATATTGAATTTAGGGTATATTGAGATAATATTATACCACTCGTTTTTTCCTATAATAGAATCACTGAAGAAAACACTGTGATGGAAATTTTTTAGACCTTTTATTATAGTCCATGATGTTCACCATTAAGGGGGATAGTGGTAAGAGATGTAATGTTATTGTGGTCTCATATCATATAGTAGACATTGGAGTAGAGTGGTTCATTAAAAAAATGTATGGATGCAGATCGTTATATAAATAAATTGTATGCTGATAGCCATTTATGACCACTATAGTTTTAGGATAGTAATCATGTTTTCTTAAAGGTATCACTAAAGATTAATAATATGTTGATATAGAGTAAAGGGTAGTTTTTTCCATGATTTGATGTAATTTTTAGATCTTGGATAGTGTATAATGATGTCATATCTTTTATTGTTACCTCAATAATATTGTTTCATGTAAGATCCCATCCATGATTCATTGATTTTTCATTACCATACTAACCCATAAAAACATATTATCCCAAATATATGGAATTAGTTGTTTAAGATTATTTTAATGGTTATCCCATATGAATTGTTAATGTGAGCATTAAATAATTCTTAGGTATGTCTTTCCATATAGTAAGGGTTCTATGGATGTATATTCGTGTATGGGATGAGACATGCCACTATTATGTCGATGTACATGATTAGTGGATAAACATTTTCATAGATGAAGTCCCACCAATCATGGAAGGGAAACTCATGAATGAGTTTATTTAATGGGAAATAATGTAATATCCATATTTTATTTTTTTCATGAACCCATTTTATACTCTATTTAATTCCATGGTTTTTTTAATAAAATGAATTTCTCGAATGGTTATTAAGAAAATAAGGGTTTTGGGGATTGTTCAAATTTGATAACCCCATATTATTGAGAAAGTAGCTAGGCCACATAGTTAGTAGAACCAAGAATCCCAAGATGAACAGTTTGATAAAAAAATGTTGGGTATTTCATTGAATAGTGGATGATGACAATGTTTGACCAAACCACACAACCTAGGTAGCATTGTTATCAATATTGTCTCAAAAATCTGACAGTGGGGTTTCATATGGGTTTTTAATAATAACCAGACTATGAACCTATCCTATGTAAGGTATGTGTGCACTTTTTTCATGTAATGTGGCCATTATTGGGGCCAAAAATTATGTCTCTTTAAGAATTGGGTGTAATTATCATTTTCCCTTACCTTCTTTCATGGATCTCACCCCACTTTCTTGTCTTTCAATAATGAATATCACCTTTCCTATTTCTCCCATTGAAGCTTACTTGAGCCTCATCACATGGGATTTTCTCAAATTTCATTATTTGACATATGAATCAATATCTTTCAATCCTATTGGATATGTACCAGTAAGCACTCTACTCCTTTAGATCCTTATATCATTGGTCTCTATCTATGATGTAATTTTGGAGTTAGTTTAAGGACCACATTTTAAAGGGGTTTATATATAATTCCATTATCCTTTGATCCAGAAAGAATATGGGTTTCTACTCTATGTGGAATAGACTAATGTTGTAATATAAATGCTCTATGACTTTTTGTATAGCATATTTCCATTTTATACACTGTTTCTATTGTTCACAAATTAGTTTCACCAATACTTTTACCTATAATATTATATATGTTATTTTATATATTCTAGGTTTTATTATAGAACCTAATGATAACTCTTGAAAACATTATAGGTTGTTACCTCAACATTAACCACCCCATGTTAGGATAATTCCCTGATATTTATTTTGCGATCTATGTTGGGTTTACCTGAGACACCCTTCAGGTGTGATGGCCATGATTACTGTCAATGTATGTGTTCCAAAAAAATTAATTGAAACCCTTAATTTTTTAGAATGTGTTTGTATAGATAATAATTGTCTTTGTCCCTTATAATTAATATGATTAATGGATTCATGTCCTTAATTATTTTTATTACATATCATGAAAGTTGGTTGAATGAACTCAATGAAAATGTAATTAATATGTGTATTACAGGGCCTCTAATTTCATAAATATATGAATAAAAATAGTATAAGGTTCCTAATTATTTTGAATCATTTATGTCTTTATAGGAATGATCAGACCCGATCCAGAAATGGATTCTTAAAGTAATTCCTTGAGAACCCATAGGATTCCATTCTGAATCATTGAGACTATTTATATAGGATATTCCCACCACAAAATCGATTCCCAGTACTATTATGTGAATTTCTTGGTGTTGTACTAGTAAGTCACTAAACGTTTTCTCATATATTAGAATGCATGGGATACAATCATTGAATTCATCGTGATGACTTTAGACATGATCTACCTTTTATTCAACAAATTCATTTGAGTCATGCATATCCGTATACTACTATAGACAAGAACCATGGAGTATGATAGAATATTTTCTAGATAATATACTTAATTTTACCACATTGATTAAATCGAAACCCCTTATATCAAAATATAATGAGTTACAACTATGAGTTGTATCAACCACTAAAGTCCTAGATCCCTTGGTTTCACTTTGGATCTATTATTGTTATCATTTCCAATTATTTTATTATAAAAAATTTATATATGATATCATTATTATAACTAAAACGCAATTAACTATTTTACTAAATTAATGTTCAAACACCAATTAAGGTTAAAGTAGGTTTGGTTAATTTTTTTCAAACAGATTTACATTTGATATAGTTGCACACAAAATTGTAGATATTTTCATACTAGATTTATAGATACATTATTTTTAGCAGCCTATTGAGATTTTTTCACACAATATCATGGCCATCATTGGTACCCAATCATATTATATAATCACAATTGTTGATAAAATAAAGTATCCTACCTTGGATATCTGAGATGAATTATTTAGGATGTGATCTGGGTAGCAGATTTCTTGTGTAGTTCTCAGGATGTGTGGATAGTTTTTCTATTTTTGATTCTTTGGGATATTATGTATTGTAATAACTACGAGGATCCATAATTTTTAAATTTTGATTTTATAGAGATATTACATCGTATCTTTTATGGCATACAACTTACATATATTGATAATTAGTCATTACATTATTTGTATGCTTATTACATATTTTTTCCATTAATTATCATAATTTTATCCACATTAAATTAAAGGAATTGTATCCCCATGAACACACTTTAGTCCCTCATTACTACTCATCAGACTCTAGCGTATGGGGAGGTACTCTTGTAGCCATGTCGAAACCCAA
Source organism: Viscum album (assembly GCA_963277665.1). Taxonomy (NCBI): domain Eukaryota; kingdom Viridiplantae; phylum Streptophyta; class Magnoliopsida; order Santalales; family Viscaceae; genus Viscum; species Viscum album. Next base: position 567,837,989 of record OY728126.1, on the reverse strand, counting down.
TTTTAGATTCAAAGTCGTTGACCATTTCTATGATGTCATATTTGGAATGGAATGACATGTTCATACAAATAGAAAAACATGATCTAATGAATGAAAAATTATTTGAATAATTCAGTTCAACCTCCAAAATTATTGTTATATTTCTATGTAGGAATACAATTTTTATTAGGACCCCTTGTTATCATATAACGAATGTATATCTGGAAGGTTTTTGTTATGAAAAATATAGTAAATTCCAAAGTTATTCCCCTATTTGATGTATATAATTTCATGATATGGATGACAATAATGAGATTTCACATATGAAATAATGGTATTCGTATTCTTCCTCTAATTTCTAGTATGGATGTCAAATATTATTTAAGAACATCAATGAAATAAGTTTATGGGATGAATCTCAATATTTATTTAAATATATTGAATATCCTATTATGATTATTTCATAATCAAATATATATGAAATTGTTGGACTGAACACCATCAAAAACTATTTTATAAATATTTATCCACATCAATGAATGATATATAGCGTTAAATGTTGAAAAATTAAATATGATATATATTATGTTTAAATGTATAATGATTTGTCAGAATATAATGATTGATAGTTTCTTTAAAAATATCATCATATATGTGGGACACAATAATGGAATTTTGGTCCAAATGAAAAATATTAAATATATGATGAAAATAATCATATGAAATCATCCTTTATACAATATAAATGTGTTTATTATTGAAGAATATTATAAAATATTAATAACTCCAAATGATCCTAATAGTATAGTAGTGTCTTACAAAATGAGGGTTAAACCATAATTCATATACTAACTACTCTAAAAATAAATTTTTATTAATTTCATGGAGAATAAATAGATACATAACATAGTAGATAATGATGAAAATTTTGTGGAAAATTAATGTATATTGTTCAAATATTGTTCAAGAGAAGAAGTGGTAGGAATATAGAAATTTTATCATAAGTTTTGTTTCATTGTGTAATGGATGAACGTATAGTACAAATATGTTCATGGAAAGTAGAAAATATATAGAAATATGACTTGTGTTGATATATTGGAATCTATTTGAATAGAGGGGAAACAATAAACTAGGCTACTCTGAAGGTAAGATGTTGTAGTTTGAAAACATGTTATGAAGAGAGAAATAAGTTGATGAAAGGTGATTTTATGTTGATGAGGACTAATTTTTTTCAGATTTGAAATCATTGTTGATGGAAAATTTTGATGAATATGGAATTGATTTTTTTAATAAGACTATATTATAAGGGTTTTTTATTTATTGAATAACTCAATAGGGGTCTTGATGAATTTGATATTAAATAAATGAAAAACTAAATGATAATGGGTTTTATAAAGAAATATATTGTATATTTCGAAAAATTAATGATGGAGTTAAATTTATTGAAAAGATGGTGGAGGGAATCAGTGGTTCTCTATGAATATATGATGAAGTGTTTTATTTGACGACATATATTAATGAATGTTAATAAATATTTTAAAATAAAAATATTGAAATTGAATAAAAAATTAACAATGTAAAATCCATATTATAATTCAAATTTTATTTATGATTAATGATTGGTGATGGGTTAAAATTTAATGGAGATATGAAGAATGTAAAATTTAAATACATTTTGATAAATAGTTGATAACAATTTCAAATGTTTAAAAAACATGTAAAATTATTTGAAACGATACTCTAAAGTAAGAAATATGTAGAGAGGGAGAAATTGTGTGATATTTCCTATAATGAAACGAAATGTTTGTGGATATCTGATTCATACAATGATATGGTTTCCAAATTCATTGACTGATTTGAATGGTGATTCTCAGATGAGTATACCACAATATATTGGAACATATCATACATCATGACGTTAACTATTCATTTTAAACTAATATGTATAATTTATCTATATATTGTCCCATGGATATTAATTATTGGAAATAGAGAAGTCTCATGTCCTCAAATAGAAGAATAAAAGTCATAAAATTATAGGTGAACCCTAATAGAAATTTTTCTATATCATAGAGGATTAGGAGAATAATATATAGCCTATAATTGATAAAATGAGGTGATACAACCTTTTGTCTCAATGCAACTATCCATATCATAATAATTGAAGAGAAATAGTTGAATTGATATTTTGGATGGAATTTCTCTTTAATCCACTAAAAAAGCCTATGTATTATTTAGACATGGTTTCCACCACATATAAATATAATAATAATTCTCTAATAGAATGCTTGGTATAATGTTGATTGTTCATTATTATTTGGAAATGTTGGAGAATTAAAAGTCAACTAATGCTGATAGAGTCTACTTAATAGAGATAAACTAATTAATATAAATGTTACTTATACTAATAATCATCATCATACCTTGTTATGCAGTAGAAAACTATGTGAAACTATCATTGATGTCACATTAAATTAGATTCTCATTATTATCTAGGGATAACTAGATAATCTCTTATGAAGTTTTAGAGAATCAACAACAATATATACATGGTTAATAACACAAAATTAAGGTACATAATATTGATTGAATAATGAAATATATATTAGTTTAAAAGGATCGGGCATATTAATAAAAAATATATATAATCCTTCATAGATATACTCTATGATAAATTATTTTAATATAATATTTATTCATGAAAATATATATTGTTCTTGTTCAATATGGAAAATTATAATAAATCATTATCGTCCAATAAGGAAAACTAAATCAAATCATCTAATAATTATCTACATTGATGTATATCTAGCCATGATACTTCCAATGACCTGTTGTGGGAATAACATCATTATAATTATTTATTATTATATTATAATGGATAAAATTTTGTTTTTCTACGAATACAAAAATATGATTTAGTGCATTATACAGTTTCATAAAATATCTTGGAATGAAATGGGAGAACAATCAACGTCTTCCTGACTAACTATAGAATATAAGACATATCTCATATGTCATAATATATCATATAGAATCCTAGTATTAAAAAAAGTTTACATTGGTTGGAACACTTCAACCAATTAGCATGGTGGGACATTAGAATTTAATGGTGAATAACATAGAGAAAATATTCAATATTGAATGTTGTTTCTATCGTTTTTATTATATGGAATATTTTTAAATGAGTCCACATAAGGAGTATAAGGCTTCTATTATCCCCATGGATGAGAAAACTTTATATGATTTGTGGAATGGAATAAATCCAAAATGTATTAGTATTAGAGTCTTCCCTGGTAAATTAAACATCCAAACCAATTAATGAAATCAATAAAAAATATTGATACAACAGATTAAGGGATGTTTTTAGTCTAATATTTAATTACATAATTTATTAGAGATTTGAATTTATGGGAAATTTTCTTTATTGTTTTGAATGATTTATAGTGGGAAATAGTCATTTTACCTTTCCTTATAATCTATGGATTTTAATGAAAACTCTATTGTCCTATAACAAAATTTTTAATAAATTATTATAGTCTCGTGGAAATCAAAGTCATAAAAAGTTACATAAAATATCTTTTTTTCTAGTCAGTAAATATTAATTTTTTTCATATGTTTATTTAGTGATATATATATAATGGAGAAAATTATTGAGATTCAAAATTTTTCATTGAATATGGAATAAGGGATCCTTCAGAGGCATGTTATAACCCCATCACAGACATCATGATCGTATATAGGCCTCTATTTTCTATTGTTTTATTTTTCGTATATTTTTTTTTATTTTTACTTAATTATCTTCTTTGGTCATCATTATGGATTATTGTGTACACGCAATTTCCCTCTCCTTAAGTGTTTTTTGTATATGAAAAATAATTGTGGATAGCGAGAGTAGATAATGTTGAGGAGCCTCTATGAAGCTAAATTGGGTATTGGGAGGACGTCTTGTAGAATAGAGTGAATTTTGAGAATTGTTTCCCCAAAGGTAAAATATTTTAATTATATTTCATCCAAAAACCATTAAATATTTTTTTCATCTTTTATATTTTTTAATAGACTATTGGGGACACCATGTGAGGCAAATATTTTCTATAAGTTTAAAAATTGTGTTTTAGGATTATCATAAGTGGATTTCATTTTGGAAGCCCGACTACATAGTTTATGGTTTCATAAAATATTTCAGCATTTTCATCTTAATTAGATATGGTGCTGATGTGGGATTCTTGGATTTTTCATTTTGGAGATGTAATAGAGGGGAGATATAGGGTGTGGTCAGGTGCTTGTTTGGACACCACATGGCTGGGAAACATGGTTCTATAGGAATAACGGATGGACCCCATGCGAGGTAGACAACCAGATCACATGTAAAATATTTAGATAAACCCATTTCAGGGTATATTTATATGTTCATAGTTGAAAAAAAATCTTGGTACATGTATTTTTGGGTTAGTACAATCTATGTACTAATGATATGTTCATGTCAAGTGAGATATTTCACATTTCCATGGTGCCTTATTTGAGGTACATATAATGTATATGTGGTACATTCTATGTCATTATTCCTTGTAACTGATTTAACGTTTTATTACTATGGAATCACAATTGGACATTTGATTGTTCCATTATGATAGTTTCCCCATGTTAAACATGATATTAGAACATATAGAGTGATGTGAGACCATAAAAGAAGATATTCATGGTGTGTGTGTTTTGAGGGAGAGGTTCATCTTTTAGTAATTGAAAACATTTATCAACTGAGATATATATGTGTGATTAAACCTATATATGTATAGTGATAATTATTTTAGGACTTTTGAAATATATTCCAAGGGATGTGGGTATATAAAATATAATACTATACATGGTTTTTAGGAAATTTTTATTATTAAAAAAGTTTGACAGGTTAGGTGTTCAGGGAAATAAATATTGACTTTTAATTTGAATGAGGTTGGGGACATATCATTTTTGACATGTGTTTGAGAAACTAGTTAGCACTTGCGCATGTGGAATGGGTTGGATGAGTGGGATGATCTATAAAACCATGCCCATTAGATGATCCATTAGCCTATTTTTAAAAAGTATCCTTTGATACATTCCCATGTGCTCAATGATTTTTTTCAATATTATTTCAAAGTAGAGGAGAAGAATCTCCTATTTCAAATTGGTTATGACCTGTGACATTATTTAGATTAGAATTTCCCATGTTGTATTCTAATGAAATTTGTTTATAATGTGGAACCACTATTGAGTTTTTCTACAATACTAAGGCCCATGTAAACCTGTTTGGGTTCCCCATTGATTGTTCGTATCTAAAAATTTGTATATGGTTTGTTAGTAATTGTGGTACATGTCTTAGTAATTACCTTTTAAATTCTTAGTCTAGTTTGTCTAATATAATTGCCATGACCACATGAAATTGTCCAGTACATGATATGATTTTATTTTATTTCATGTTTGGATATGTGATTTCTTAAAGCTATAGAGAATTGTTCTCTTGGAATAGTAATACTATGATTTCATAGGATTTCAATGAATTAACAATTTATATGTATGAGAAAATAGTATTCCAGATATTTCTAAGTTCAAATGTCATATTATATGGTGGAACAATTCCTTAATTAGATAGTATCTATTATAGTTGTTTGAACATTAGATGGTTAGTGGTGATTTTTATGATCTAGAATTATATTAAATGATTGTGTGTTTATAATAATGAATTGGATGATAGTTACTCCCATGATATATTGATTTAATTATAAATTCATAAGTTGTTGTAATTTAAATGGATATAATAGTTTATCAATGAATGTTACGATGATGATTAGTCTTTAAATTGTTGAATGTCATAATTGGTGGGAAGATGTCCTTGAGAATAGATGTTTTACATGTCACGGGAAACTACCAGATCCAATTGATATATATATATATATTGATATTGCTAAAAAAATTGGTTGACACATAATATAGGTAACAAATGAAGATATATATGATAGTGGAATCTCGTGTTATTTGCTTATGGGATCTAGGATGGGTATTCTAGTGATTTCCTTGGGCACTTAGTGATAATACATGTATGCATGAATATGTCTACATAGTACCACCACATCCATGGCGTTAGACATCATCTTGACTTTTAAGAAACCTATATACTAGCATCAAGAAAAAAATTAGGGTTTTGGATGAGGGAAACCTAGGGATTTCCTAGGGTCCACTACTCATCATGGTGGATGCAAGAGTGTGGGATCCTTACATTAGGTATAGACCCCCCAATGACGTGAATCTTATGCTCAGAGACACTCTTACACTGGTCATAATAGTTATGGTCAATTGAGTTCATGAACATGATGATTGAAATTTTTTATTCGGATAAGTAAACTTTAATGGTATACTCCCTTAGGTATGCTCTGTTATTATGGTTGTTAGAGTCCCTATTACATGCTCAAGTAAATTATGTAAATTTTTAAAGTATGTACTATTGTTTATTTTGTTACTTATTTTTATTCAAGATGTTTTTGGATAATATGGGTACATTACATCAACATGAACTTATGATAGAGTGATGTAGGTTCACTATTTTGGGTGTCCTATAATAGTTATATTCTCACCCTCTAGAGACAGACCAATGTGTTAATGAACACATGGAATCTACTTCATGTGGAACATATGAAATAAGGGATTTAGAAGATTTCAATGATTGAATGATCGGTTATCGCTACTCATAGGGATCTATAATGTCAAAATGGTACAACATAAGAGACATGGAGGCAATATATGTATTACCATGAAAAGACACTAGGGGATAATTATATAAAAAAAATTCAGTTTTTATAAGTGGCCAAACCAGTGGGTGACCAATAAATCTTTATATAATTACTATTAGAGTTTATTTGTTATACATAACTTATTATAGAATGATTTTATTGATTATTTTACTATTTGTACATTGAGGTAATATTATTTTTTATCTTGTTATTACTTGTTAATACCCACTATGATATGCAGGTATAATCTCCATGAAATCTTACATCAGATCAAGCTATTAGTAATCAACCTAAGACGTATGACGAGACATACATGAGGTCATGTGGCACTCATGGTTGGGGTAACAGTCGAGTTATCTATACACCACTTTATTACAACTATATATTGAATAATTCCTAAAAATTTCTAAACAATAGTATAAACATAGTTACGAGGTCAGTGTTGTATCCACTCATAATAAATGATATCAAAAAATATATTAAGCATTATAGTAGATTTAGGTAATGATAAATAATATGATTTTTATACGAATCATTAGGGTGTTCATAAATCTACATTTAATGAATTTTATTTTGAAAAATAATTGGTTGAAGAATAGTCTATTTAAGAGTGTAATTTAGTGAAATCATAGATTAGCGCATAAATATTGGATAACGATTCATATATAATAAGTGATAAATTTTCTCTAACATAAAATTAATGGAGGATGACTACGAAGAACACTGCACTAAATTATAAAATTGATTCAATCATATTTGAAGGATTTCTTAAGGATGCATTTTTTATTAAGGAAATGAATGTGGAATTATAAGAATATGAGAAAATTTAGCCTAGGGATATCCTAAATAATCTAAAAGAACATGATTTGATTAAAAACATGGATGCTTAGAAATAAAAATTAATAGCATTGAAATAAAATGTAAACAAGAAAATATTTATGTTTGATGAAAATACACACATGGAATTAATAAATGTGGAAGAAACCATTTCACTACTTGAAATATATGATCAATAAGATTCAGTAGTGTAGTGTCTATCCAAAGGAAATTATAAAAAATAAAAATGGATGTCCAAAATTGTATTTTTAAAATATTTATAAAACTAGAGCCTTATATTAAGTAACATATGGCTTCTTAATATGTGGAAATGATTGAATATTTTATTGGTTTATGAATTTATTTTATAATTTGAATTAAAAACATTAGTGATCATAAGAAAATTTTAGACTATCATGAATAAGATATAATTAAAAAGAGTAGGAGTCTACAACAAAATATTTATGATTTCCCCATAAATGACTATTTATTATCAATTTCCTTGGTAGAAAAAATCATATTTATATTTAGTAATTACAAATTAAAAGAGTAATTTTAATTATTTAGGATATTAAATATTAAATTTTCATTTTTGGAGATATCAAAAATTTTCCCAGATTAAAAGATAATAAAAAATAGGTAAAATGTGATTATTTCTAAGGAAATATATAACAACGAGTTTCCAAAAAATATTATTAAGAAATATTAAAACATTGTTTCATCATTGATTATGTTTATAACCAATAAAAACATTAGGAAATAAGATATGATGAACAACAATTTACGATTTGATGAATAAAATATTTCTTTATATCAAACCCATAAGACCATAAATTTTTTCTAGTACATGCATGGTTTCCAAAATTTAAATATTTCCATGAATGAGAATTATTTTTTTTTGATATTTTTTTTGTAAATGATTATGGATCTAAAACATAGTATTATTCAGATTGTTACAGATCTATTGGGGGTATAACTTTCAAGTGTCAATAAGCCTCTTTTATTGAGAATTTACATTAGATTCAATAGAATCTATAAAGAAAAAATTTATCATAGTAAAATTGATGAAGAATACATTTCAAAAAATCAAACTGTAATGAAATTGGCATTGATATAATGAAATTTAACTTATCATATATAGTAATTGAATTTCCCTATATTTATACATTACAATAAACAATTTGTGAATGAGTGGGAAAATAATATAGTATATCATTCACAATTGAATCAAATTTTGTAATGGTACCATTTCATTATGGATAACGTATAACATGAATTTTTTTTGGAACTTATGGGATCTAGTCAAAAACAGATAGGAATCTTCATAGAAACCAATCCCATCAGAGTTTTTTAAAATCAACATTTTAACATCTTTGTTCAAAACAATGAAATTACCTTTAGAATGTTAAAAAACTCCCCTATATTTTATATATAAAAAATTTCATGTATAATAAGTTTTTATTTTAAATAAATTATCTTCAATTGTGTTTCGGAATATTGGGTGAGACCCAATGCTTTTGGAATATCATCAAATAAATTATTGGTAAATGAAACTAAATGGGGTAAATTACATAAATTTTCACATTCCTCATATACCATACATAAAAAATGTCTAAAATGTGTATTCAAATATATTATATTTTATTATTTCATAGTCACATTGTGTATCAATACATTGATCAGATCTATAACTATGGTTCAACCGCTGATTTTTATTATCAAAGGGGATATGTTTAGGGAATATAGAATCATAAAATTTCCCCGAGAAAGAGATATTTGAATCAAATTGTTTAATATAAGGAAAAATAAATATATATTAGATTATTGTTTCAATAATATTTTTTCATAATTATGTTTTTTCTCTTTTGAAATTAAATTGTTAGCTATTTTTTCAGGGTTAAAATGTTATAATATTCATGGAGTTGAGTTGTGGTGTGTTTAGATATGTATAGTTTCATTTTATAATAAGAATAAATAGGATACAATGTGTCCTTATTAGTGCCACCGTGAGGGGATTAATAGGTCAGAAAAATTGTAAACTACAATCAAATTTTATATTCTTAGATACTAATAAAATATTTTGGAAAGGATTCATAAGGTCTAGTTTTGGGTTTCTAATGATTTGTCCATACCATTGTGGATGGAAATGGACATTAATGAAAATGTAGTTTTATCTATGATGTAAATAAGTAGAGTTATATGTATTTGGTATTATCTATATTGATATAGACACTAAATAAAGTATTTTCAGGAAACAAACTATCCAGAAAAGATGATATTTATTTTTCACAAGGTTATGATGTCATGTTAATAGAATACCATGTTAATTTTTCAGATGATGATTTTTAATGTGTAGTTATTCACTCTCCTAAAATTATATTAATTCTACAAAAAGTATTATTTAATTAATTTATTAGATATAATTTTTACCATACCTTTTGGTTTTTAAATATAAGATGGATCCATGAATGTTTAACAATATGTTTTTTAGTATTGGTTATATGAATCAACGTCATGATGAAATTTTGATATTATGGATGGTTTTGTTATAGATTTGGTTTTCAATAATAATGGTGACAAAATTCTCTATAATAATATGGGTTTTTAGTAATAAAATTATTATTTTTATTAATGATGGGAATATCCGATAATGAAGAATTTCATTATATGATTAGCGTCAAAATTATTAGATTCCTTCTATAATGAAGATGGTTATAGAGGGAGTATGCAAAATCCTTCAAATCCAAAATGACTGAATTTAACTCCAAATTCATGGGTGTCTACCTACTTGATGACATTACAATTGGTTCTTTGGTTACTGTTTAAGATGATACATGTATAAAAATTATTGTATTTTATTAGATATATGAATCTTTTTAGGGAATTATTATTTAATATAATGGAAGAAGTGAATATCCCTAAAACATCAAAAAAATTGGTATATAGGTTGATTTAAATGGAATAGACTTTGAATATCTGGTGTTAATAACATAAATAAGTCACAATGATAATCAAATCTAATGGATGTGTTTTTTTAATTTTTTGAAAATTTATTTTAATAAATAATTATATAACATCATATTTTATTAATTATCTCAAAAATGTGTATAATGGGAAATGAAAAGTGGTTCCCTAAGGGTTTATAATTACTCTTTTCCATATTATTGTAACATAAATATTTTATTGTAATAATCAATGGAAAATTAAAACACAATCGATGTATACATCACTAACTTTCCATTTTTTATCTAATTAAATACATTATGTTCATTTATTTAAAATAACTTCAAAGATAATTTTTTTATAATCGTTTTGATAGGTTTTAGAATTTTATTAATTGAATTGTATACATTTATAGTGAATGAATTAATATCTGAATCAACTAATTCACTCTCTGACATAGGGTGCCTGGAATCAAATCTAAATCACAAAATTTTAATTCCTATACTATAGATAAGATGATTTTCTATGACATTTATCATCAATGGAATATGGAAAGATATATAAAAATTTGAAAAATTATGTTTTCTACATTATGTTTAGTCATTCATGTCTTTTTTCTCAAAAGATTAATTTTTATATAATATGATATTTTTAATTGTAAATTTTAATCAAAAATATGTTCGTGGTATCAAAAAAAAATAGAAATAAATCCAATATGAATTCATAATTTTAAAAATGTTGAAGTAAATAATAGAATTTCCATTAATGATATATATATATATAAACTATAAATAAACTAATAAAATAAAATAACATGTAGCTATATTTAATTAATTTAAAAAATAGTATCTTTAAAATAAATGAATTATAAAATTAATAATGATAAAAAACATTATGCCTCTTAAACTCCAGTAACCCAAAGCTAAGGGTCAAATTATTACATTGGTATAAAAAATATATGGGATCAAATAAAAAAGTATAACATAATTTAGTAGCCTAATGAGATTAGTTACATCTATTATAATCAAATTCCAACTGAGCACATGAAATAAAACATTTATGTGAGTGTGGAAATAATAATATCAACTATTACATTCAAAAAAATTATGTAGGACTAAATATATGCACCCATTGGATGAGAAAAAAATAATGGTTTGATCTTAGATGGTTTATCATTAAAATTCTATAGTGGAAGCCATCAACAAATAAACAATTCATAAATATTTTTTAAATAATAAGTAATAATAAACCAATGTTATATAATTAATTATAAGAGCTTGAAATATATACGAATAAAAAAGTATTAATAAAATTTATAATAATTACTACATTTTTTATGAATGAATTCGTTATTTCGGAAATTATAATTTATATCATGAAGGTCTTATGATGAGAGATTATAAAAATACATTCTTTGACATCTTTCAATACATCATAAATAATTGGAAAAGATGAAATAAAAAACCTAATTGTGATTGTCTTGTAAGACCAACCATTTCTTTGAGGGGATATTGTAAATTGTTTCCATCATGTATATAATAAAATTCATTATCCATGTTGGTGAAATGAAAAACAATTAATTATATAATAATCATTACATTTTTATCAATCAAGATTCATTTTTGAATAATAACTTATGGGACTTCAAAACAACTTTACTCGATAAATGGATTGAAATGATCATAATTCAATTACAAATTGAATGTATATGGTTAAATAATACTTAATAAATTTGATTTAGTAAAAAATAAATATATATACTGAAATAATTACATAAGAGATATTATTATCTTCCCCAATCAATATAAAATACTGAATGATCATAAGACATGCAGATAAATAAAGTTGATGGTTAAATAATACATAGGTAGCATTCATAATTAATCAATAATCATTCATATAAGAGTAATAAACATATGGGATGAAAAAAATTCGATAATAAAAAATTGTATTTACAAGACTATAATCCATAAATAGAACAATATTTAATTATATTAACATAATGTAGCCTTAAAAAAATTTAATAACATTGAATCATGATGATATAGATGAAAAACATCTTCATAAGAAGAAATCCATGAATAATATAAAAAAGGATGTGATTTGGAATTAAATATTTTGATATTGTGAGTATAATTCCAAAATATATATATGACAATAACTATAATTAATTTGACTAATATTGACTATTAAGTTTGAAAAATCATTTTATCATAATGTGTAAAATGGAAGACAAATCAAACAAATATTATCATAAAACATTTTTAACAATTCTTTAAAATTAGATATTTCAAGCGGCATTCAAAAGATGATTTAACAAAACAATGATAGAAAAAATTGTTAAAATATTTATTTTAATAAAATTATTCAATAATTGATCCTTGAAATATATATATATGTTCACCCATGAAATGTACAGTGGAAGATAAAATATTAATAAATAAATAAAATGAATTGTAATATTGAAAAATAAATTTTCTGAATCCTAAATAATAATGGGTGATCATAAATAATTTATTTTAAATAAAAAATAGGGAATATACATATAAAATGAGAAAAATAAAAATAACATCTCAATGAAATGAGAACATTGGTGGGGAATAAGACATGGATTTGGAAGTTTGAGTTGAAACAATTTTTTATGAATATCATAGTCATTAATTAATAATCCTCAAAAATGTTTTTTTGGGAACATATTTTATATGTAGAGTTAATGATGTTTATTTAAAAATATATATATCCATATTATAAAATAATTCATCTATGAATAATGGGAATCAATAATAACAATTATTACTTGAGAATGAATATTTATGTATGAATAATATATACACATTAATAACATTTGAAATAAAATATAATAAAATAAAATAAATCGTAGTTTTCTAAATCCAATGACTTTTTTTAATTTATAATTAAATAAAACATGTTTTATTATAAATACCACCCAAATAAATTCATATGTTGTATGTGGCATATGACTCAAAGTACACAAAAATGAGATAAAAAATCCATTGAAAATTTTATAATATTATAATAAAAAGATTTATAAGGAATAATTCCTTAATATATATGTAAATCTAATAATTGAAGTATTAATAATTATAATATAATCCAATGTTGTATTTGGTAAACTATATAAAATAATAATATGTTCTTAACATTGAATAATTCCAAAATGATTGGAAATTAAGAATAAATCTATATCCTAATTCTCGATATCCATGAATGATCATTAATATCCTATATAATAAACATATCTACCATAATAACCTATTTATGAGACTTATTTATATCTATTATAATTAATAGACCTATATTATAATCATTTAATCCTTGTTAATTTTCTCATTAATAAATGTTTTCATCATCAAATGTAATTATTTTGGATTAAATTCAGTGTGTTTTATAGTGATGATGCTGATTATTATTCTCCTCTATAGTAGATAATATTTAACCTATAATTAATTGGTCTTGTAATAAATGTTAAATAGTTATTTATAATCATATAATCCTAGTCCATGAATTATAAACAATTAATGATGATTGAATCAAAGATAATCATATTCATGTGAATTTTAACGAGGCCTCAATTTTTAATAAATAACATGTAACATATTAATATAACACCTATAAAACCAAAATATTATCCTGGAATTTTTTTATACATTTAATACATTACTACTTTCAAATATTATGTGTTGTTATGAAAAAAAGATAAATCACTTCAGGGATGTGTTTGTCCAAATGTACAAATGGAAGACATTTTCATTTTAAAAATAAAAATGGCATCTATGAAATAGATTATATTTTCAACATCATAATATTATTTTAAATATCATATTTATACATACATAACCATATTAAAGCTTCCATATTTATATGGTATGAAAGATAAATCTCGTTTCTTAAATAGGTAGTTGTTTACATGCAAAATAAGTGGATTTTCTATTTATTGAGTTGTTAAGAGTATGGTTGAAAATGGTTATCCCATAAAAAATGTCATATCATTATTATTTTGATAATAAAGTAGTTAGTTAAACATTAGGGTATTATATTATCATAAGGTATATGAGTAAAAATTATAAAATAATTTTAAAATTTAGTTATTTTGAATTTTACATTAATCATTGGAAGATCAACATTGAAAATTGGATGAAGGCTTTTAGCGATGACAATTTGAGAATGCCAAAACCTTATTGAAATTTCTACGATTTTTAGGGAGTTACTGGCCTAGAGTCTTGTAAAATTTATGTGTTCTTATATGTAATGATAATAGAAATGTTGATGGATTATTTAATAAGAGATATGACTACAATTTTTATTGTACAATAAAATTTAATGTAATTATTCTAATCCATATCGATTATATAATAGAAAATAATGTAGTGTTGATGTTTTTTGGCCATTCATTCCTCAACCATACATTTTTACAGAAATTATTAACATTTATTTATGTAGTTGAATTTTATATTTTTTAAATTTTAAATGTTTTGGTATTTACTATTGTAACTAATGTTTACATAAGTATTATAAATTTAATTCCTAAAAATAATATTTCCCTTATTAATTAATTTTTAAATACATATTTCTAATATTAAATTAAATTTATTAACAAAATTAAATGTGTGATAAAATATTCAACATATATAACATAACATAATGTATATAAATGATTTTTCAAAAGGAAAATTATGATGAATAATAATTATAATTAAGAGAAAATTATTGATGGTGTTAATTTATATGAATGTAATTGGTAAAGTTTTAAACATGTAAGATTAACATGGAATAAAAAATAATGTATAACTGAATTTCATATTTTGGATTCTTTGTTGAACTAAACCCACCAAAGACAACGTTTATAAAAATATAAAATTTCATAGTGTCAAAATGTTAAACATACATTTTATAAATTCAAAACTATATTTTCATATGATTTTATTAAATTATAAATATATATTTATTATAATTATATGGTATTATAAACATTATAATCATTCTAATTTTATTAAAATGTCATCAGTGTGACTGTATTTTCTCTGTCTATATTTTTGCACTTATACCGAAAAAAATTATTCTCTAAGAAAAAATATATATAATTATTCATTAGATAATTTCTAAATGAATAAATTAAAAGTGTGTATTATTTAGTCATCTTAAATTCTTATTTTTTAGTAATTTAAATATTAAATAGAAACATAATGTTTATTGATAAACTCATTTTTTTACAACTATAATGTTAAGGGTTCTTATTCGCATTTCTTATTAATTAGAAATCAAATTACTTATATTATAAATTGAAAACATTTTTTTCATCACTCAAAAATATTATATTAATTTTCATTAAATAAAAAAATACAAGACCTAATTTGTAAATTTTCTAGAAAATACATTTTAATCATGAAAATACTATATTAGTAATTTATAAATAGTAATTAAAATTATCAATAAAGTTTTTAAAAAAATGTAATTTTTTTAAATTGACATAAAAATGTGGTTATTTATATTTAATTACTTGAATTCAATTAATATATTTTAATATCATCATTTAATAATTATAATGTTATTTTCATATTTTTTATCACCATGTTTTTAGTTTAGTAGTTAATTTTAAAAAATATGTTCAAAATTATATTTATTTTTAATACACATATATATTTTAATATATAAGTTAAACACTCTTGGATATTTTAATAAATTTTAACAACACAATTTTAATTATTATATACCATCATTCAAAAAGAATATGTTACATATATGACAAATAAGACACAATATATAATTTCTGAAAATATATCCACCTCACTACCATGGGTAAGATTGAGAAACTGAATTATTACATAATAATAGGAAAATAGCTAATATTCTGATATTTTCAATCCATTTGAGACCTGAGACCCCAATAATAATGTTTTTGGACCCATATTATTGAATTTTGTTCTATAATGTTTTCATATACACCCATACGTTAATATATTTTCATAGGTCGATATGAAATTTGATATCCTTATACCAAAATTTAATTATTCCATTGTTTTGAATGAAATAATAAAAATCATATTACATTCATCTGTTAGGATTTATAAAATTCACATTTTCACAAATGTTAATTTTTGATACAAAGATCATACAAGAAGATGAATTCACAAAGAATTCAACAAAATATAATTAGGGTGGTTATTTAATGATCTTATTAAATAAACTAGATATACCATAGTCTATAGATTCAAAATCGTATATTTCATTCACAATACTATAGAGTCTGATATGTGTATATCAATTATCATTTTCAGGTTTGTGGTAGTAATTGCACATGTTGTACATTTTTCCCTTAGTGTAGAATGATTATGGTTTATACCATCTATTTTAGGCCTTATATTAGGGTATAAATATAGACTATATGTATGTTACCAACTTTTAAGACATTGAAATACTTTTTTTGTCTTACGATTAAAATTATTTACCTTTATCATGTTTATTGAAGTCTTTTTTTCCTTGATAATTTATAAGCCTATGTAACCCTTTACCCAGAAAAAATTATTCAAGTCACATGATGGAATTTACCTAACTGCTTCATGTGATATTTATTACACATAATAAGTTGAATATTCATTCCTTCATCATAATTTCACCCATACAACAATAAGACTATATATTAAAATTCATTTGTGGGTTGGAAATTTATATTATATTCACATTATTAGTAACAAATCAAGAAAGAGTGTTTGAAATAATAACATGATTCCTCACCCTATCTCAAATATCATTTGGTTACTGAAGGTGATAATCATTTGATTTCCCATGTACTCTATTTTTAACATGCTTTATCCTTTTCAAAAACATACATAGAAAAAATATTGTTGAGAAAATAAAAAATTAATAATTTAATAAATAATAAACAATAAAAATATAAGAAGCAATTGATAAAATTTCTAAATAACTAAACATATAAATATCTATGTATCAATATAAGTTATAGTGGGAACTCCCTATTTGGATCTATACAATTAATATTTTAAAATACCATGTAATGGTTCCTTAATTGATTTTTTATTAAACAAATGAAACCCTATGGGTTTGTCAACCCATGTGTCCAGTTTGGATACATTTTTCTTCATATTGTGAATACTGATTTATTAGTCAATATACTTTTTCAAGATTATTATCCCATGGTACATCTACTGTAGATAATATATCATCTAATAGTATGTAAACATTGATTCCATTTATATTTAATCAAAAAGACAATACTGTAATAAAATTTTATGACGGTATAAAATACATTGCCTTATCCACCATGTATGGTTTAGGGTTATGATATTTATTGAATTTTTTAAAAGTTGAGTTCCCAAGGTTTCTGCTAAATATAAAATAATACAAAATATATGCCCCTAACTAATGTCAAATGGATATAGTGGAAAATTAATAATATATTAAACAGTTTCCAAAATTGGATTTTTATTGAGCAGTAGAATCTCAATACTCTTATATCCTTGAAAAGGATTATCATTATAGTCCATCATTCCAATAGTTGGAGATCACAGGGGTAGTTGGCTGGTGACACATCAGAATGTGTGTTTGTCATATGGATGGGAGTTTGAGATCATCATACACTATTATAGGTAATTAGTTCATACATTAGAAAATTCTTCTAAATTCTATAAATATTTTTGAATCATTATTAAATTCTTAAGATGGGACTGGTCACCCCTTTGAAAATGGCTAATAGTAGACATACATTCAGATTAATATTCTTATGTTTTACAAATTATCCATTTTTATGTTACTTATACATGATAACTTAATTTTAGATGTAATGGTTGGATGCCATAGGGAAAGAAACTTTGTATATTTTTTCTATCATAATAGTCAATGAGATATTATAGGGAAGGGAATATTTTCTATTAATGTCTACCTACTAGACCCTATAAAAGGAATCAGATGCCAGGAAGTTTCATGCCTCTAAATTAGACATTGCATAAATTTTAAGGTAATGTTACTCAGACTAATTCTATGTATTTTAAAGACATATTACATAGAATTTATAGTGAATGGTTACTAGATATGGTTTATGTGTGACTTATTTAGTGGTTTTGTGATATGGGTTTTCATTCTAGGTGAGGTTTCCATCAAATCTCCTTGAAATTTTATTCGAATAACAAATTTTTAGAATGGTCGATCAAATTCAACCATCCCAAATTTAATATATGGAATTGAATGGTTGGATGACATGGTATTGTAACTTGCATTTTGTGACTATAAGACCAGAGCAGATATTACAACATAAAGGGGAGATCTCAACGGGTCAGAATATATTATTGTAAAATCACGTGGTGATGGGGAAATCAAGGATCCAAGGACCTCACAATAACATGGCTCAACGTATCATCATCTAAAAAATATTCAAAAATATGAATAAGACATTTTCCATTTTATTTGGACTTAAATTATTTGTTTTTTTGAAAATTTTGGAGGTCAAAAAATTCCCACATTAGAATTGGGTCTATTTATAGTAATAATGAATTGAGTTAGAGTATGTAGGAACATCGACGCTATCTTTATGCAGTCTACTTTATAGTAGAACCCTATAAATAGATATCATATGAAACATAATTTTAAAATTTTATTCATGAAGCTATGATGAAGTAGTCCCTGTTTAAAAATTCTACAAAATGAACTTAATCCCCTATCTTTGTAATAAATAGACCTTATATGGTTTTTACACCAATTTTTCTATATCACATATCCCCTAGAGACCTCACAGTCCTTATGGTTCTTCACATGACTTGATTAAGTCAATTTTCTCACATAGTGACCTTATGGGATTTGAATATTGTTATCATTTGGAATATTTTAGTACATAACATAATAATATGATTACATTTAACCATATTTACATTGATAATTTATAGATAAGTGACTCCAAAATATGTTCCACATATTTCAATTTCAAAAGAGAAGAAATTGGTTGATAATATTAACAGCCCATTGAGTAATCATATCATACAACATCATACCTCTCTCTTAGATATGTTGATGAAGACATTATAAGATTATGCATTGATATTCAATATTTCCAAGTATTGCATCAACATAATATATTATATCCCCATTCTAGCACTCTGATATACATACATTCAATTAATATGGATCCTATATCACTAGTAGGTTCATTACGAGAAGCATTTCACATATGTTTTTTTATCATAGATGATTGATATGATTGATAAAATCTATAGTATTATATCTTATGATTGGATATAGAAAGTCATGCTTTATATACATATTAAAATAACCATGTTTTGGTCATAAATTTTTTAATTTGTAATCACATGTTTGTATTGGAATCCAATTGAGGCATTAAATTCAGTGGATCAATTTGAAAAAAAATTAGTGGTATCCCTTCTACGTGTCATTGATATATGCTAAATTTGGGGAGGCTCATAGATATTTTTCAATTTATAAGAGGGTATTTATTTTATAATATATCATACCCCATTATTGGCAAATCGTTATGGAATTATTCAGCTATGAGTGTTTGGATAAAAATATGTATTATAAGATTGGTTTAGCATCCCATTTGGAAATTATATACTAATGATCATTTGGAAGGAACGAAGGATAATAATAATATGTTCTATTGTTCCATACCACATTCTAAAATAATTGTAAATATATTGGAATGAAAATATGAAACTATATTTCACAATATGTTCCCCTTCAATGTCTATATCATGCTAGACATACTCAGACATAGGAGTCTTAATATGAATATGTTTTAATTATGGGATGAATTGGTTGTGATTTTACACTATGATATGAATATATCTAGTTAATATCTGATCATAATAGATTATTGAGATGAGATAATCCCTCCCACTATTATTCATGATGAATAAAAATGTACTCCTCCACTTATGAATGAAATTTTCAGAATAGTATATGTATTGTTGATGAAAGGGAAATGTCGGATGTCTGTTGACTCCTTTTGTTTTTTGATAGGACCATATATGAATAATTATTGAATGGATGCTGATGACAATAATACAATTAATTTCTCATATAGTAAATATTGGTTTCCCTAAGTTTATATTTCCCAACACTATATAATGTGATATTTATTAAATTATGTTTGTAATTTATCCTAGGAGCCAGTAAGATCACATATATGGAAGGCTTCCTTATGATTTTCATTCAAATATATCACATTTGGGATAAGTATGGAATGGTTAGAGTCAAAAAAATTTGTTTCATATAGTATCTTAGGTGTCCATAGAAAAATGAACAAACATGTTCTTTATAATACTATATATTTTATACCACCATTTAGGACATATTCTATAAGGTATAACAGATATGCGCCTCAGACTAGTTGGTGAGGACTCCTTAATTACATCCATGAGACCCAGGTTCGAAACTAGGAGGAGGGATAATTCTGGGTGCTATAGCAAGTCTGTAATAGGCACTATAGTAGCTACTATATTAAGTATTGTAGCATGCAATGTAGTAGTGATGTGTGGTTATTGTAGCAGTTTCTGCAGCAGGTACTGTTCGGTACTATAGCATCCAGATCCATTCCCCTTGGGCCATAGGTTTGGGCTTATTTTACTTAAGGCCTTCGGGCCACCTAGGAATTCAGTTTAGTAAGGCTTTTGAGAAACCATTAAGGCATTCGGGCCACCTCATGTCCTTCAGGCCTCATGATCAGTACAGTTTCCCCATACAGACTCTACAAGAAATGAGCACCCCAGAGGAGGATTCAGAGAATGTGCACTCACCGGAGCTGAACCAAATGAATTTTTCATAATGATATGGTATTACTATTCCATCGGGACTATCCTATGCTAGCATGGAAAGCTTAGGTAGATGGCCATTTGAAGGGGAAAAGCTACTATCATGATGCAGATACTGGGGAGGGGGAGTTCCTTGTAGATAGTCATTGAATTCCCTAAGACCTCTGGGTTATGTAATCTCTTAAGCATACAAGCCATGTAATCTTTAAGACTATGGGCCTTTTAAGGGTACCCCCTCACCCCATGAAAGGGGGGTTGTCATAAATCAATAAAAATGAATTCCTTTTGGCCATTCAGGAAAACTATATGGTATAACCCCTTTTAGAGTATTAGTTCTCATAAAATATCTTTATGGATGGTTTGCTACACATATAGTTTCTTGATAACTCTTTACCAACAAGATGATCCTAAATGCACAATTTGATCATTAGATTTAATATTTTTGTGGGGTGTGGCATTCTAATTTAATGATCTAAACTATTAATTTCTACTATAATTTTTTGAGATGTTTTTTTAAATATACACCCTATCAACAAAAAAATTATTATATATTGGTCCATAATAATTGATGAGAAGACAACATAATTGATAATTCTACATAGTTTCAGGGTAGATATAATAATTTATGAGGATATGATATATAATATATATAATACTTGCTGATTTTGTAAACAATTTTATTGTGCTCAAAAATTGTTTTTTACACCATCCTATTGTGCATGATAATAGATTCAAATTGTGGTCACTCTAAAATTCTAGATGAAGTTCACATGGAGGATAGATGAATTCAATTATTTTGGACACCAATTGATTATCACATTATTCTTTTTCCCAATTATGAGTGAACATGGAAATAATAGTACCCATATAGGGAATTATCTAGAGACATTCGTTAACAAATGATAAATTAATGGATAAAATGATGAAGAATGATAAGAGTTGTTTGTAGAATAAAATATTTTAAAATGAGGCCAATAGAACCATAGAGTCCAATGATGGAGAGTCTGAAAGTAGTAGAGTGGTATTTTATAGTGAGTTCAGTCGTATCAATGAATCATTGAGAATAATATAAGAATAATATAGATTCTATTTATGGAAGATTCTTTCAAATTAAATTCATAGATAGTGGGCCATTATTGTTATGTGGAATAAGGTGACACATATAAATTCTACCATCATAGCATGAGAGGTGCTACATATTACATGGGTGATTCCTCATACCCTACTTATTTCTAATATAACATGTAGAAGGCCTTTGAAGGAATGTGATTCCTAGAGATGATATTTATCCCTAACGAGACGTGGGAATCTCTTCAAAATAAGAGTAAAACAATATTTGGATCAGTTTTATATCCACTCCAAAAAAAGATATCTTTTGAAAATAATCCAAATTAATTAAATATGTGACTTCATGAAATTAAGAAAATAATCCACTAAATTAAAGATAATGAAAAGTGTTATCCTTAATATGTGTGACGATGATACCATTAGTCGGTTCTACTCAAAGGTAGGATGCAATAAAAAGTTCCAAATATAATGATATACATATCATCGTCATCACATGCTATGCAATATATCAATTTTTTATTGACATGTATGATTATTCATCTAGAAAAATTCTGGTAAGCATTAATCATACATTTCTCTAAAGTTATAAGTTGTAGTCACATTCATTATTGGTGATGTTTATTAAATAATTAGAGTCAGGGTTAAAGTACCTCCCAATATATCATAGAAAATAAAATTATTACCATAAAATTATTCTAGAGATTTTACACCACTACCAGTAATCCCTCCAAAAGATTTATCCCATAAGGGAATTAGAAACTGGGAGTGAACACAATATTATGTTACTCATATTATCCCTAGAAATTCAAGAATGATCCGCTGATCAATTATATCCAATGTTGAGTTCATATATCAAAGTAAATTTATCAATTTTTTATGATCTTTTTCTAGGTTATATGATCAAAAAAATCATGTACTTATAAATTTATTTCATTTATTCAATTGTTGAAATATTATATTGGAAAATTTCTATCGAGTCATGCGGAAATCAGATTCAAACTCTCATGTTGACATATTAATCATTCCTACTACACTATTAATGAAAATATATGACCATAAAAGACATTATGTAGTTATTCCAAAAAATAATAATATTATCTAAGGATATAACATGGTGTTTTAGACCTTATAGAACCCTTTATTAAATGATATATGATCCCCAATTCTCTGTTAGGGGATGATTTGGATATAATTCAAATAGAAGTGATGGTATTTCATGCTATGTATGGTCTTGAGATGGTTACCAACCAATATTTATTATATATTATACTTGTTAGACGAAACCTAATTGATAAATAAATGAAGGTAAAAATTCATAACATGAATTCTATTTCATATATATCTGAGCTGGTCTTGTTTTGGGTTGATGAACTAGTACAATGAAATTTTCAATATTTTATTAGATCAAGACAAATGATATTTTTATTTGGAATATATAATTGGGGATATACTATATTCCATTATGAATGGCGTACCTTTGGTATTGATCACTCTACAAGTGGCCATGAAACTAATTTAAGACACCCATTCTATCATTCATTGTAAATAAATAGTTATAGATTATAACAACCTACCATTATTGGGATTGAGAGGATTCATATCTTTACAATAATACATATCCTTCTTAGTTACAAATTTTTCATTATTTTTTAATGTAATAAGTTTCAAAGTATAATAAATTAATAAATGACTCAATTCAAGCTAACATGATTCTGGATAAACTCAGGAGTTCTTTGGATATAGTTTACTAGGTTTATTTTGTTATAGAGTACATATCTCTAATATAAAATGATATCGAGTCATACAAGGAGGGATTTTATATTTGATTATTCATTCACAAATCCATGTAGATATTAATTTTGAATCTTATTAATCTTAATCCTATAGAATAACATATGACGAAGCAAACCGAACATAGATTCATGATTATCAGCTGACCGCATTGGGGGTTATATTATCTTATATTATATCATCCATTAAAATATAACATTCATAACAAGTAGTGTGAATTATAATTTACATTGATATATTATATGGTTGACTTATCATCAAACACAATAATTCTTAATAATATTGTGAAATAAGATTCATATTGACATGATGTGATAACTATGGAATTTCATTATAATATTAAAGAACAATATACTATAATGGTGTAATTACATGATTTTTTTGGAAATTTAATGTGAATCATGATTTTATTAACAGTTTCATTGAGTATCATTGAGTGTTAATTGCGGGAGAAAAGAAGAATATGAATATTTTCGTTTAAAATATTGAGATTCTAGAACCTCAATTAGAGTTGAGAAGTTAACGTTGATTAGGAATAGGTAACATGTCATCAGATCCTAGCAATATGTCACGAATTAATTTGATTAAGTGTAAAATATTTTACAAATTTCTTATTCCCATCTATAATATATTATGTATTCGATAGAAATATTAAAGCATCATTATTTGGATTAATTCATGACAAAAATGTTTTCTCCCAATTATATATATATTCTATTTCTTTACTTCCATTTGTATTTCATACTATCTTATTAAACATTTATAAGTTTGTATCAAAATTTCATGAACCAATTAAAACACTAAAATGAAATAAAAAATGTTAATCAGGATTTATACACACCTGAGTGAATGAGTTTTCAAATAGGGTGTGGCTCATGGATATATATATATATATATGATGAAAAAAATACTCAACACTAGAGAGGGTAATTTGATATTATATCTTAATATTCATTTCTTAAACAATGTGGATAAAGAATACCATCATTTTACAATAATGTTATTCAGTATAGGTCGTTTTTTAACTTAACATAATGATGTTCAAGAATGATAAATTTATAGTGAGTATTCTAATATAAATGTATATTATTGTGTGTTGACAATGAATCAAATTTCTCATAGTCCAGTACACCCATATATGATAACATGATGCCTCCTAGGGATATATTTTTTTCTCCAAACACAAAGATAATTTTATCATGTCACCCTAAATTTTTTCATTCATTCCTTTAGGGGTTAAATAGATAGAAGTGGATATGTGTTTTTATTGTCCTCCCATTGTGGGGTTTCAATCTATTATGTTTTCTTTATATTTCTACATCATGTGATCAATTTTTCTGATTCCACATGATGTGTGTGTATAATAAAAGTGTAATCATCGATTACCTATGTTTACATATTTTTAACCAGGATAGATCTATCCATGTTTCCTTGTAAATTATATAGTTATTCACGTTTTTACTCATTATATGATTTTTAATATTATACAGGATTTGAAAATGATCATTGATATTTCGGGATGAATGGATTTATACAAGGAAATATGAAATATTATATACAACAATATGAATCCGAGAATTCTATCTAAATTGGTTGATCATAGATATATTGATAGAATATCTAGACAACTCAAAGAAATAATTATATGGTTATAAATAATGGAAAATTATATAATATGGTATTATGTTAATTAAATGATGACTTTAATGATGATCAAGAATGTATTGTTGGGTCCCATTGATGGAAATGGGAACAATGATCATAGGCATTGGAATGATGGAATAAAATTTAAATGATTGGTTTGGTTAGGAATTGGGTAAGTCATAACACAATGAGTTAAAATAATGGTTGATAATATTATATTGGAATGGAAGGAATGACCATTTACAATATTCAAATTACGATTTCCACTTCAGCAGTGTAAAGTCATTGATATAGTAGACAACATTCTCTACATAACAAAAAATCCTTTTGTTTGGAATGATATGGTTGGACAGAATATACATGATCCAAACTGGGTAATGTATGTATGTATAAACCTATGGATTTATATGATTTGAATACACTAATTAATGATATCATTTAGATATATATACTTATTAAATAAAATATAAAATACTATATATTTATAGAGGATTGGTCATTTTAATGATGGTTTTAGTTCCACAAATATCACTTCTTCATGTGTTTTGTATATTATTTAAAATAAGAATATTTAAAATACAATTTCTCATTATTTTTCAAATAACAAGGGGTTTATAGACTATCGATCAACCTTTTATAGGGAAATTTGTTTGGAACTATAAGATTTTTGTCTTTTATGGATTCTATGTTTCAACTAATATTTGAATGTATAAATGTCAATGATAATTCACATGAATCATTCACATGCCTCTCATTGTGTGATTTCATCCAAATAGGTTTCATGTTACATTCATAATATGTTTATGGATTTTTGATGTTGAAAATAATTGGAAAATGGTTTTGTTCATACATCTCTAACAAGATATCACATTACATTAATACAAGATGTTTTTATAAAATTATGAATTAAAATAATATACAATAACCTAATTTCAATTCAATTGATATAAAAAACTAAACATTCAAGATAGTTGATGATGATCATATAATTTTTTTATCAATTATCTTTAATCAGGTGTGATCATATAAAATGGAGAATTATGGGATGTCTACTAAACATTTTTTAATGACATGTTCTATTGTGATTATTTTAGGGAGTGTGGTGATTATATTACTATCTCTAATGGATGAAAACTATCCACTTTACTAGTAAGAAATTTGTTTCCATGTAAATATGATCTTAATTGGGTAAAATATGTAGAATAAAGAATAAGTACTCATAGCAGTCTGATACACACATTACCAATATCCATTTTATATTTAATGGAATCCATGACATATGAGGCATATTGTGTGAAGTATGGAATGGTATGTTCATAACATATGATAATAGAATTCCAGAAATCTGAAAAAAAATTTGTTGAGTTATTTTTCACATGTGAATAGGAGTAGATTAGGATAATTATATTTACTATTTAACCACATATGAATTTAACTGCAGTGTCACGTAATCTTTTGTTATATGATAAGGACTGATGTATCATTTATTTTAATGTCATGTTATAAGGACTATATTTTTACACAACTTTAATATCAGGCATTAATTTCATAGGTGTTGTGATTTTTGACTCTAGTAGACAAGGAATCACATGTTGTTTAGTTATATTTCACATAACATAGAATGATTTTTCATGTATCATAATTGTTTTCACTAGGGAATATATTTTCATGAATCTTAGTGACATGTGACATAAGATCAGGTGTCATTATAATTAACATCATGTAATAAGAACTTGTGTATGGTTTAGTTTAAAATAATTTGACTAGGACTCATGTGATGTGTAGCATAACATCATGTGGTAACAACTCATGTTTGACTTAGTTTAAATTCATAAAACATTTACTAAATCCACATAGTTTAATTTCATGTGGCCTGAAAACAAATTAAAATTTATTTTGATCAGACTCATGCATAAGATAGAACATCCTGATCATATCTTTTGGTTATATAGGGTTTGGTGTTTGATGTAAATGTATTAAAATGGTGAATGTTTGATCCTAGCCTAGTTTTTAATACTAATACTATATGCATGCAGGATTTTAATTGGGTTTTAGGTAAAAATTTTAACAATTTAGATCAAATACCATATAGGGAATGTGATCTCCTCAGATAATTCTATGTGATGTTGGGGTTTTAGTGGAAATCACAATGAGAATTATTTTGGACTATATTTTGGGGGGGGGGAAATATATATGAGATTGAATATTTAAAAAACACCAGTGGTACTCCTTGTTATGTTTTTAGGGAATATATTGAAAAAATATATAGAGGATCCCAAACTCGAAGTACATGTGTGGATAAAATAGGCTATATTTACTCAGTATAGGATCCAAATATCGCATTATCCTATAAGGAGATAACTCATATATACATAAAATTGGTTATGTGACATGAGTTTTCCAATAGAGATTAATTCCATATTGCATGGATCATATTTCATTCATTTTCCCATCATATGGTTAGTACATAGTTTTTATGGAATTTAAGATCATATGATAAGGAAATTTTTTATAATTTATTTCATAAATATTATTCTTATATGAAATTATATGGATTTGTCTCAATACAATACCAATTGGATGAATACCCTCAGGGAATAATGGTTCCAAAAAAAAGCGATCATGTGGTCATTTATGGGAATCTATGGTTGGGCCTAGGATTTGAGATCCCATTATCACTTCATATCTTATAATGATATTAATGAATAATTATGAAGTCCTTATAAAATGGTTCCTATGTAGATTATACAATTAAATTGGGATGAGGACTCGCTTAATAATTTGATAGGAGAACAATTATTCTTGGTTAACTATCGTAAACAACACTATTGGACCCCCAAATGATATAGTACAAAACCATATTCCGATCAATTTAATACACATATAGTCCTTATGTGAATATGTTTTATATAATGTAAATGATATTTATTGATCCCATAATGGTCATGGAAGAACTCTTTATATAAAGACCAGATTCAAGTTTAGGAGAAGATTTTGGAATTATTCTCAGTGTAGTTCAACCAAATATATTTAAAGGTTAGTTTTTTCATTTTTTATTATCATTGATGGTAATGGAATATGTGATATATAAATCACATAATGCCTTCATTTATAGGAAACAAGCCACATGTCATTCTTGAAATATCTCTAAATAGATCAAAATAATATGTATGGGAATACAAAATATATTAATAACTCAATGCAATAAACAAGGGAAGATAAGACATTGTAATAGATTCCTAATGTACAATTGGGAATATAGGTTATTTTTTAGAGTTTCTAAATGGGATTGTGATATGAAATCATGGCATCATTGTGCATAAAAATACTTTAGGATTTTTTCCATATATATATATACATATCATTATAGGTGTTGTCCTTAAATCTATCAAGCTCAAATACTTGGAAAATTATATAGGTTTGAATTTTTTTTATTTCTAGGATTGGGGATTTGGCAATCACTCCGTATCTTGTAGATCTACAATTTATAAAACTCATATTTAATGATAAATATTTACCCCCAAAGAAAAACATTATATATGGGGAATGGGTCATTTTATTATCCATATTTCAAAAAAACCACGACTTTAAAGCCATCCAATATAGCTAAAATGATTATGTCATCCATATATAAATCAGGACCTTACATTTTGAAATGGGCTATTTTTTCCTTATTATTGGGGCTAGGCCTCGAAATAACAGATCGAGGAATCACAATATATACATTGTGGATAACAATTAGGCCTCCTATAGTTCTGGAAACAACCCTACCCAGACCAAGGTCTTGTGTAGGGGAAGGGGAATAATGTTTTTGCAGATGGTAATGTGATGAACAAGACATGCCTAATAAATTTCGATGTGGATCCATC
Organism: Viscum album; assembly: GCA_963277665.1. NCBI lineage: Eukaryota > Viridiplantae > Streptophyta > Magnoliopsida > Santalales > Viscaceae > Viscum > Viscum album. The sequence continues at coordinate 567,808,319 of OY728126.1, read as the reverse complement.
TCACATAGAGGTGAGTAAGGCCATAGATTATAGTCTACCCTAAATAATTTTTTCACCCATTATAGACTCTTGGATTAATTTTTTTAGGTTCAAAATGACTGGAATATTGTGTACTAATGTATTAGGACAACTGATGATAACCCCAACCATGAAATTTAATATCATATGTTGTGGACAATGTGACCTGAAACTAAAATACATGTGATTATTTCCTTGTACAAATATATTTTATGGGCATGATACATAGAACAATAATATGAATTTTAAAATCATGTAGTCATGATGCATTAAATTTGTGTAACATTGTAATATATATTTCTTGAGAAACCATTCATTATTAAGATTTGTGATGCGATACACATAAAATATTTATATGTTAGGATTTATTTTATAGTAGATTATTTGTGTTATGAATGGTCTATAAAACATTTGATCAATATTTGGAATCTTATTCCAATGTACCATCAGAGTTATCTGAGCTACTACCAGCTCTCTCTAAAGGATTCAAAAGAGGAGGACATTTTCATTAAATTTATATGGAACCTAATTTTGGTAGACTTCTGTGATATTAACAATATAAAAATGTATTTTATTATGCTTTTTTTAACTCATCAAGACACTTAAGGTTCTATCGTCTTACTGAGATAAGGATGCATATAGAAATGTTGAATAATGAAAATTGAACTTCATTGAGAATAAAAACCCCTATTATATAGATATATTAATATGAGGTTACTTTCATTGTAATATAAGTCCTAATAAGATAGTAAAACTAGGAATAATGATTTATTAAAAGAAATTATTTATTATCCATATACATATTCATTAGGATTATATCGAAAGAAATTATTTATAATGGCCTCTATCTTCCCATTATCATCAGTATGATATCATTTCAGTTGACTGGACTCAATCTTGTGTTCATCATAAATGATGATGATAAATTAATAAGCATGATGTGGGAGAATAGATTACAACTAAAAATTTAGGACAATTTTAATTGTCCCTATTAGAATAATGATATCCATTACATATAATGGAAATTAATTAATATGAATAAAAATTTATTACAATGTATAATGGTTTGAGTCATAGATATCTCCTAGTCCACGACACTGATATCTGATCTATAAGTTTTGTGGTTTTCAATTAAAATGATCATTTATATGAAGACCATAAGAATATAGGGAATGCAGTAAACACCATAAACAAGATAAGATATTTTATAAGGAACATTGATAGATTCATCTATGAAGATATCACTCCACAATGACTCAGTACATGCAGTCGAAACATCAAAATGATGAGTTGATATATAGAATTTTTTAAAATTGTTATCTCATTGTTTCCCTTATATATGATTAATAGTTTTAAATTAAATGAATCACAAATAACATCTTGATATTTAATAAATCTATGATACAATGAATGAGTAAAGAAACAAAGACTGAATAATAAAAAAATGTACTAGTTCTATGTAGGAATTTATATAACATCATTTGTATCTTTATTCTAAATTTAAAAAATAAAATTTGATGCAATATCATAATATGTATTTTTATTCAATAATTTGAAACAAATAAAGTCCAATGTCTTGCATTATTTTCTCCATTACTATAGATAAGATGTTATAAAATTCCTAATTTTTAGATAATGATAAAACCTGAAACTGTTAATAGTTATATTTCATAAATTAAATATTGCAATGGAATTTCATATTTTTTATAATATAATCTCAATTTTAATAAACTCATATCTACTAAAAATTATTTTTTTTGTAAATTTAAATAAAAACATCCTCGATCAAATTTCATATAGTTCTGTAAATGATCCTACACAAATCATGAGGACATTTAAATATAAAATTTGAATATATTTTCAAAAAAATGTATTTGTATGTTTCTAATAAAATTCTACACATTTGAATTGTTCATAAAATAACCACCTAAAAATATTAATCTAATAAAGAAAAAAAATAATCATATAAATTTGTAATTTTTGTTTAAAACATTATCATCTCAAATATATATCAAATGTTGGTTTAATAGAAATAATCTAGAATGTATCAAAAAATTGATATCTTCAAAATTAAAAAATTTAATTTTTAATCTTTTATCTAAAAGAATAACACTAGAAATTACAAGATATTTTTAGTTCATAGATGTCATAGGAATAAATATATTTTAAGAAAATAAAAACATATGATTCAATATTCTGTCAATAATACTAATATTTGGATAATTTAATGATCATTTGGATTGATTTAAAAAATAATTCAGAATAATTTTTCTTTAGATATCATAAAAATTAGTATCCAACACAAATTAAATGATGCAGATATATAGAAACATTTTTGTGGTTTCAATCATTGTTTCATTTTTTCAAATGTTATTTGGGGAAATCCTTACAATTTAATTAAATTTATATAATCATCACAATTATCAATCGAAGAAATATCTGATTTATAATGGATAAAAATAATGTTTTTTTAAACCATCAGGATCAAATAAAATTTTATATTCTTAAGTTATAGAGATAAAAACATGAAGCCTAAATCTGTTAAAATTGAGAATGATGATATTGAATTCCATAGCATTATTTTTTTCTATTGATAATAAAATAATGTTGTCAAAATAATATTCATTCAACTATATTCATGATTTTAGTGATTCATGATAATATCCCGATTCTAAAAATTTTATACTAGGTTCATTAATGATGTTTTTTGTAACATTAATGTGATTATCATAAATGTTAGGTATATTCCAAATGTGAGGATCAAAATGTAATGTTTATTTCAAACACGGTGTTCTATATGTTAGGATTATTCTATATGTGAGTTTCCAAACTTCTGATTCATTCCAAATATGTGGTTGCAAAAGATTATTGTAATTACAAACATGAGGATGGAACCCAATGTGTCGTCCCAAATGTGGATTTTATGACAACGAAAATTAAGGTTCAATCCTAATATATGATTCATTTCAATTACAGAGTAAATAATATTCATTTGATTGTATTCATAAGATTCTATCTATACGTAGATAATTTCTCAAATTAAAAAATCATTTAAAATCATAATAAAATTTGTTTAGAATAACTAATAAATATTTATAAAAATTAATATAAAATTACAATTCATCAAAATATTGATAGTGAATAGTTAGTTATCTAAATAAAAATTAATTATTCTGGACCAACATAATAATCTCCCCTGATTTGATAATTTAATAACCAAATAATATTATAAAAATTCACAAAATTTTAAATAATAAATAAGTAATGATAATTTCATATTCTAAGAACACTTGATATAATATGAAAATAAAATATTTTTAAATAAATTATTTATGCGATACAAAAATTTCCAATATTAGATAAGTGTCCTTATATCCATAATTAACGTGAAGGATATATGAATCATATCAAATAACATTCAATGAATAATAATTTATTTTAAATTAATTAAAAAACATGTAATAAAAATAAATCATTTATTCAAATGAGAAATATTTAAAATAATGCCACCATTACAATGAATCATCATTAATGATATTGAAGAAAATATAATAAAATATATCCCACTAACTAAATAAATAGTTTTAATGAATTTTAATATTTATTTTCATTTCAATTACGTAAAAATATAAAATATTATCTCATGATAAAATATCTCATACTATTAAAGAAAATAATGTTTCATTAATTTTATACATAATATGAAAAATGAAAATTTAATTTATTAAAGGAATAAATATTTAAAATATAATTTTATATAATTTTTATTATTAAAAAAATATAAATATATATAACATATTTATTTCATAAATTCAAACATTTTATTTGACATGTAATCAAGAAAATAATTCCCAATGAACAACAATTCTAAAAAAATGGAAAAAATTCAAAAATGTGAGTTACTTTTCCAATTAAAAATTCATTAACAATTTTAAAACATATTGAATTCCTAAATAAATAAATTTTCAAAATATTTTAACTCAATGTGAGTAAAATAAAAAAAATTGGGGCTATGGAAACTTATAAAACTATATTAAAATAATAGTAAAATGATTTGTAATAATTAATTAAAATATTAATCTATTCCAATAGTTATGACATTTATAAACATGATCTATAATTGAAAAATAGATGATGTCTACATAGTAGTATATAATATTTTAAAATGCATGCATTTTATCCTTAAATAATTAAATAATTAATATTTAAAAACAATTTTGGAACATTATATATTTTAATAGTTTCTTCTCCATGGATATTTTCTTTCAAATTATTTTCACATCATAAACCAATAAAAAGTAAATAAAAGAAGTGTATCAATATTTTAAAATCCAATAAAATTCTATAAAAATTAGTTACATGGGGATAACGTAAATCAATATTAAATTCATGTTATGTTTGAACCCATATTCATTTTGTTCTGGATTTGTGAGTAATTAAAGTCATTATTTATCAAATATGTGTATTACAAACAAAATTCTAAGATTGTAATTCTGCTAAATATTACTAATGATTATGACTCTTGAAAACAAAAAATTGATGATTTTTTAAAATGGATTCATCACCATAATGTCAACAAAATTTTCTAATTAAAACATCTAATAAAGGGAATGATTTTTTTATCTTTGAAAAATAATTATGATATAATTTAGGAATTTATCTATTACTATAAATACCAAGTATACCATTATTAATTTATTTATCACTGGAAATTATAGTTAAATTATAATCAATCATTATAAACAAAATATTATCTTTTTTAAAGAATCACATTATGAAAATAATTCCTTTATTTAATTATCAGGAAAATATTTTTTGTGAAAATATATATGAATTAATAAAAAATCCAAGAAAAAGTTTAATTTAAAATAAAATCATTATATTTTCAGGGATTTCAATGTTCATTGATTATGTATTGTTTTGTTACTGGAAGAAAATAAAAAATTTCATTATGGACTTTAAAAGAAATATTTTTTTAACAAATACTAATAGTTTATGATAATATACATCATTTTATGGATCTGTAAGTCAAATATTTACATTTCTCAATTAAGTATCTACTAAAGAGTTATAAGTAGAATCATGATTTTATTCTACAAATCTATTTTATGTAGTCCTCCAATATTACTTATATATTAATTTTATAATTTTATTTCAAATTATTAAAAATATGAGGGTTGTTGGGTATCAAATTTACATTATTTTTTACATTTGTAACATCTAATATCAAAATATTTATCCATATTTAATTTATAATTTATAATTTTATATTAAATTTATATTATTCTAGAAATATCATATAAAAATTCACTAGATCTCAAATCACTAGAATCAAAATCATATTATTCATCCTTTGAAACATTGTGTCTTGTATTTTAATTTTTAATAAAAACATGATCTTTAAACATAGATTTCAACTCTACATCAGACTTAAAAAAAGTTTTAATCAATTCCTTTCTCTATAAATATTTAACTCATGTGGATTATTTAATAGAAGTAGACATTCTATTCTCCTGGAAGGTAAAAATCAAAGTACAATAATTCATAACTCCTAATACTTTTCCCCTTGACCCCATCCCAAAAAACAATTAATATATAAACCTAGAATATGATGGAAAAAATATGGGTTTGGATTAATAAGTAGATAAAAAATTCTACCAATCCTATTACAAAAATTATAAGTCAGTTGGAGTCAAATAATTACACGTAGATTAAATTTTCATGCAATGAAACACAAAAGGCCTAATAAAAAATGGATAAGCATCCTTATAGGAGGGATGATCTCCTAGTTCATCACCCTTGTTGAATGGGTCAAATTAAGGGATATTTTGTGATAACAGAAACAATATTAAATTGGAAAATGGATGATTTCAACATTTAATATAGTATAATTTTTTCCACATGGTTCTCCAAAACACGTGCCAAGTATGTGGTTACCAATGTCCAATAGGAAACCGAGTAGCATATGATTCCCCACTAACCATACCATTTGAAAAAAATATGATTTTACCTTGACATATCCATAGTCCCAGCGATCATGGACTTTTAGTCCCATGGGATACCCCACAGAATTTACCTAACTGAGATCCCCCTTCTGCAAGCCACATAGGTATGGCATACAAGTACTACAAACCATGTTACGACTATTTTATCATCATATATTGGAATATAATTCATTTTTATCATTTACCTATACCCAAAGACACCTCATGAGTCCTATATTTCATCAGGAAAGCATTTCATAAAATCTATTATTAACTAAGACATTATTTTTCTAAATTTCAAGATCATACTATATCCCCACCATATAACACCTCATCCTCATGATGTATTCCCAAGGATCACCAAAAATACCAGACAACATGATTATCCATGGGGTCCAGCTATGAACTTATCTCTCCCAAGATTCATCCCAAACACGACCATGTAGTTACATTGTTCAAGTCAAAATCATGGTCCTACCAATTAAAACATTTCACTCTGATTCACTACACAACATGGATTCTCTTCAGGGAAACCTCGGTCTCAATATCCTCATTACTAACCTCCACACATAAAATGAAGAATAAGGGTAATAAAACTACAAAAATCATGTGAATAGGTAATCAAACAACCATAGCACCGCCCAAGATCAGCCAATTGGTACACCCCAATATGTTTCTCCCGACAAACTCAAATACCCTAACACACCTAGTGATAACTTACCCAAGAGACGATCTAATAAAACCATCTCTAATTACATTATAATGAGACCAACAATTATATCCTCTTTTAAAATTTAAACCAAAAGTGTGGAAATAAATTATCTAACTACATACATCAACCTGATTCAATCAACAACTCAAGTAACAAAACATAAATTCCATATCTGCACATCTAAAACACAATAAAATCACAACCCTTGACTTAAAAATTTAACCAGTCAATATCATAGAAAATTATTGTTTCCAAAATAGAACACCAATATGGATTTTACCTAAGCCCATAGAACATGAAAAATTGATCACATAATTAACTAACAAATTTTTCATAGTGGTTCTCCCCACCAAATAAATTAGTTTACACCAAATCCTCTAGTGTTTAGAACCTAAATCCTCTAAAAGGACCACTAAAACCCCAAACTCAAAGTCTCACAATCTACCGAACACATTTCACAAATCATCACTCCAAAACACACATGATAACACTAATCATGTTTCAGATATATCCTTCCCATTGAAATTTCTAGAATTGATGTGCACCAACTATCTATAGATTATCTATGGAAAACATGGATTTTAAAAAACATTGTGTTCCTTACCAAAACACACTTCCATAAAAAAATATTAAACTAGAGGTGTTTTACCACTGACCACATCATTTTATTTTACATAGACGACCCAAGACCACCCTTGAAGAATCATCATAGAGATTCACAAATTTCCTTTTCTATAGTGACCCAAGGCGTTTACACATTTCATTATATGATTTTAAGCATAATAAAACATCATATTACAAGCCAAATATAGTAAATTATAGTTTTTTGGAGTACTAGGTAAATAAAACATGGGACCAAATATAAAATTTCATTATTTAGTCTTCATAATGATCCCCTAACATTTATTGTGCTCATATATCATCATATGATAACTCGAGGATAACATGACCAAAGGATTTATATAAAAATCCCAATAAGAGAATAAACATTAAAATAAAGCTTCAACACATTGGTTAGAAGGCCTGACATAATGATATAAAAAAGGCATGGAAATTAAGGAATCATAATAATTAAACATTGGAACATATAAACAAGGATTCATAGTGATATTGAAACAATATAAAAAATGGATTTACCATGATTCAATGCTCGTTTCCCATAGATGATCACATGTTATGGTTAACCACCATGACATTTTCACATTATATAATGAGTCAAGGCTAACTGCCAAAACTTTTGCACAATAACGTCTCATGTGAACCAATATTACACAATTCGTTAGATCGATATCTGTATGTACCCATAATAACATGTTCATTAATATTCTTTCAATAAATAAATTCATATATAATAAATACTACATATATATAAGGGTTACCCATTGTAAGAATTTGGTATCATATTTATGTCATATGGGATTAAAATGGGAGTATCACAAAAATCTCATTGAAAGGAAGCAATTGATCATACAAGGATAATCATAGGGTAAAAAATGAATCTATCATGAAAATTGGTTTTACCTTTAGTAATAACATGTAAAAAAAGTACACATGGATCTTTTTAGATAAACTATTATGGTTCAGATACAAGAAAATTTAAAACATAGAAGTGGATATTATTTTATATAAAACCATAAGTGAACCAAAAATGTTTTACCAATAAAAATTTAATCATTATAAAAATAATAGTGGCTTAAAATAATATTATATAATGCACATGAAAATTGTGTTTGATTTCAGAATGTTCACATAAATTGGTAAGGTTTATTGGGAATAATTGAGGAGTGAATTAATTTGAAACATGCATATACCTGAAAAATGATATTGAATTGATATTGAAACAAGAGTTTGGATAATTTAAACATAATTTATAATATGATACTAAAATAATATATTTAATTATTTAATTAAAAACAATGATATAGAAAACTGAATGAATAATGGAGGTTCAGGTAGAATCCCTTATCTTAGGTACGTTGGTGTCTTTCACATGATCTTAATGTCTAGGATTACTAAATTAAATAAATTAATTAATATTTCAAAAACCTATTAATTATGAAATTGATTTAGTATGACCGTTTTAATATCATTCATGAATATTGCAATGTGTTAAGGGGTTCAATATCATTGTTTGTTTTATTGTTTATCATGATTGGATTATTTATATACATGCAAGGATAAACATGTTAGATGAAAATGGATGTATAGAGTTGGAGTTTTATTGTATTACTTATAATACATTATATTACTTGGTTATAAAATTAATTCTGATATTTTTTCTGAAGATGAATCATTACATAAATCATTAAGTACAATTATTTTGGTTAATTGGTGGGTTTTTTATCACAGAAAATAGAATTTTCATTATTTATTAATATAATGTGTAAAAAATATTCTAGAAAATTAAATTTGATATAATACATATATAATAGTCTATTTCAACCATGAAAATGGTTTCATGACCATAATTTAACACAATAATAGTAATTGAAAACCCATCATCCTTGAATGTATGAAAGTATCACATCTCAGAAGCTATTTTATTTTCTAGTGTAAAATGAGGGGAAAGGATAAATGATGTTGAATTATTCAATTATTATAACAATATTACATTTTTATGAAACTAGATATGGAAATAAAAAGAAAGAATTGATTATAGAAAAAAATGAATAGTGATAATTCCCTCTTGAATATATCTTCCTTGAGAACCACTTTAAGGAAAAGGATTTGTACTTTTGAAGAGACGATGTTCTTAATGACATAGGAAAGGTGATTTATAGAAATATTTGAGTAAAATTTTGACTAGGAAGAAGGCTTGAGATTATTGAATATAACAGTGGGATAGGGTGGATTTTATATTGGAGGAAAGGATGGTATTCTCAATATTTTATACATTATTTTATAGTTTTTCTCAAGAAAATAAATAGTAGTTGTTATTGTAAAAAAATAGTAATATTTGAATTTGAGTTTGATTCCATGGTTCTTAAATCATCCATTACACAATAAATAATGTATTTAACATATAATGTATAAATAAAATAAATTTCTGAATTTTAATATTCACCGAAAAATCAAGTATTTTCAAAAAATACAAAAAATTTACCCCAACCATTTATCACTATTTAAAATTAAAAAATCAACTCCATTTTATAAAAAAAATTTATATACATGATGATATTAATATATTATTTAAAATTATAATTTACATGAAGAATACAAATTTTAAAATTAAACATTATTTCCTAGTACTTTGAAATGTTTTAAGGTCTCTTTAAATTATAATATATTAATATTTCATCAAAAAAACTTTAATGAATTCATTTTATGTAAAATAATTATCTTTTAAATAATTAAATTAATCAAAAAAGTATAATAAAATACACATGAATATCAAAAATACAAACACAATAATTATATCATATTTTCACTTTTAAGAGAGAAAATTTTATTTATTCTTGCATTGATAAAGATAATTATTCACTTGGATGATTAAATATTCATAAGGTGTGTATTACTATTCAAAAATATATTATTACTATTCATAAGGGCCATTTACTATTCACCAAAAATTATGATTGTCTCATAAGAATCCAAATATATGATTGATCGCAACCCTGGATGTCGTTTTTTGAAATTCAAATCACAGAAGTAAAAATATTTTGTTTAATGGTCACATAGTACTTAGTAGTTCATTATGTTGTGATTTTAGGTTATTATAATATATGACAATATTATAAGAATGGAATTTTTGTTGATTGAACTTTGGGGTGTCACATTCTTCCCCCCTTATGAAATTTCACAGTTGAAATTGTATTTCACATTCTATGTTTTAAATAGGTGTGTGTACATTTCCTTCATTGCCTCTTCCATTTCCGATGTGTCCTCTTTGTAATTATAGTTCCACCATAGTAACATGAGAAGGTTAGTAGTCTTGTTTCACCGAAAATTATCTCTACAATCCAAGATCTTCGTCACAGGTCCTCAAAAGAAATATAATTCTCCAACTATACCACCATTAAAGACAGTAAATTTGGAAGAATTGTTATCTCCTTCTTTAAGAGGGATACATTGTAGATATCATTTACTTTAGACATGCTAGGTGGAATCACTATTCTATATCCCACATCTCAAAAATGATAAAAAATTTCGAATTCGCTGATGTAACTGGTACATAGTTTTCCTTTTTTCCGAAATTTCATGAACATCTTCCCTTGGGATATTCCTAGGAATACAATTTATCTAACATTGAACTCAAGGCCCTATGGATGACGATCATCATTACTCTTCTACCAACATTGGGATGCCTTGAAGTGTTTCTAAATGGTTTTCCCTTTCTCTACAATTTCTTCGACCATTTCACACCTTAGTAGATTATTCTCACCGAATTCATCCCAATATCTCAGCGTTTATTACCTTTTCCCATAAAAGGATTCATATGGTTCCATTCAGATTCTCGAGTGGAAACTGTTGTTGTAGAAGAATTAAACCCGTGAAAGATGTTGGAACCATCCTCCCTTCAAGTCCAAAAAACAATATCTCAACATATCTTCTAATTTCATAATTTCTCACTCAGATTATCCATCATCTTGTGGATGATATGTTATACTAAATATTATTTTATTTTATAGAGAAAACTGTAGACTTTTCTTGATCTTCAATGTGAATCTCAAATCTCTATCAAATAAAATAGATAGTAGTACTCCATGCATCCTTATATCCTTATTGATATATATCAATGAATGTTGATCAATTATAAGTCCTCATTGATTTCAATAAAGGGATATGTGTTGGAAAATGATCCATAATGACCCATATAGCATTAATTATTTTGTATGTCCTTGAATGTTTAGCAATAATTTCAATGGTGACGTTCTCCAACTTCCATTATAGTGTGGTTTGATGTTGAATCATCCCATTAGATGTCAGTCTTTCAGCCTTAACATATTGATATACAATGCATTTTGATGTATATTAAAAAACATCAATCTTCATTTTATCCAACCAAAAGGTCTCTTGTATATCATGATACATCATTGTTTTCCCTAGGTTAATATATAAGTATGAGATATGTGCGTCATTTAAATTTTCCTCATTTATCTCAGGATCATATGGTACACACAATCATGATCCAAATATTATAACTCTTTCCTCATCAACCATAAACTCAAAGGATTTCCCATTTCTAATAGCTTCTACACTTTTTAGAATTTCAAAATCATTTAATTGTGTTGTCCTTATTTTCTCCATAGGGGGTAGTTGACTAGAAAATTGAGAATGGATTTATGATATTCCTCGCATAATGACTCCAATCACTATCCTATTAAAATCTAACAAGATTGGATCCTTTTAAATTTTCATTATTTATATTGATTCACGATCCTTTCTACATAGAGAATATTGCACCTTATTTTTATTACTAGGATGGTAGTGGAACGAGTAGTCATAATCCTTCATGAGATCTAAACATCTTTTCATGAACATATTAAGCTCCTTCTATGTAAATATATATTTGAGAATCATGTGATCAGAATATATCCCACTCTTCTCCCTATATAGACAATGCTATCAATGGAAAGATCACAGCACCCAACTCCATATCCTATGTGGTACAGTTTCTATCATGGGTTTCTAGCTTCCATGAGGTTAAGGCAATACATTTACCATTTTTCATTTGAAAATATCCTAATACATTCTTTTTAGCATCACTGTACACCATAAAAAATTATCCACTTCTTGGGTGTGTGGGTAATGGCACAATGATAATCCTCTTATAGAACTCTTTAAATCATTCCTTACATTCTTGAGTCCATACCTACTTCACCCCATTCCATGTCATAATTTTCATTGTGATTGAAAATAATGAATGTTTCTTTACAAATTTTCAATAATACACAGCTTGAGCAAGGATGATGTGGATGTATATTATAGATATATTCGTGGTCCACTCATCAATTTCCTTTAACTAGGGAGGGTCAATATATATACTTATTCCAGTGGTACCATAACCCTATAATGATACTTTATCCATCTTGAACTCACATTTACTATACCATTCATAATTCTACTCCGTTCGTAGCATCTTTAGCGTAATATTCAAATGCTCATTCTGTTCCTGCTTGCTCTGGGTGTATATTAGAATATCATCGATGAATACTAAAAAATATTTTTTGAGTTAATATCTAAAGACTCTATTAATTAAATTAATGATTTTTTGTATTATAAGAATTATTATTTTAATCACTATGTAATCATAGTGTACATAACTCATTCGGAAGGCATTCTTGGTAATATCATCCTTCCTCGCCATTAATTGGTGATATCCTAGAAAAAGGTTCACTGTATAGAAATCATTGGCCTCATGAAGCTAATCGAACAAGTAATATAACCATGGGGATACATATCCGTTAATGTGATTTTATTTAACTCATGATATTCAATATAGAGGCACATTAATTTTTCCTTCTTCATAAAGAAGAGTACAAGCGCACCCCATGGTGAAGCACCTAGGCTTATAAAAACCTTATCCAGATTATCCTACAACTGATTATTTTGCTCTTATATATCTATGGTGGCCATTCTATACGTTTTCATTGATAAAGTATAATATACATGAATATGATAAATTGAGAACTCAAATTCATGATCGAGAGGAATTTCAGAAAATTCTTCAGGGAATACATTAGTATAATCCATCTTGATGGTTATATATTCAATACGTATCAACTTTATTATCTCAATCATTTGAGCTAGACATGTTTTATCATAAGGGAGTAATATCCCAACATGATAAAATGATTCTAAAAGAGTTTCATCTTTCACATTAAATATATGAAGAACTGGATGATGCTTTAGGATGTGAATAGTGATATCCTTTTCTTGATAGTTAATGTTGGATTTGTATAAAGATAGCCAATCCATGCTGAAGATAACATCTAACTCTTCTAAAGAATGTATGATGATATTTTCTTAGATGTTCAGTCCAAAAATGTTCACTAAGTAGGTGTTATATACATGGGTTATAGTAATTTCCACATTTATTATTCTCATAGATTACTCAACCTCCAAATGTTGAGGTGGTGATTTTATAGTAATAATAAACATAAAATAACAAAATGAATGCATAGAACCATAATATAATTTTATGTTCATCATTCATGGATGAATAACTAGAATATATGTCAGCACATCAGTGTCTATCTCCACCTCAGTAGTAGTGATAGCATATACCCTTCTTTCAAGCCTTGGAGGATGTTGTTGATTTCCTTCTACAACACTTGGCATAGGGAAATTGTTCACATAATTCACATTCTCTATATAGTTGTGAAACATCACTATAGTCTGATAATTAATATAAACCTTCTTTTCTTATTTCGTATTAGAGTGACTCTTCATATCCCTTTAGTTGTTCTTTGAATGATGCCTCATTCTTCCATATTTGATGCAATTCTTGGTTCCCATTAGACAGTTCCCATGATTCTTCTTCCCACAATTTTTTTACATGGGATGTTCAATCTTCTTTCCCTTGGGGGTTTTACATTCTAATCCACCCATATTGGACTCTATTTTCTACTATTTCTTAATAGGCCCTTGAGGTCATTGAGAGTATTTGATCCCCATTTCAACTATAAGGGGAAATAATATGATCTCTTCATAACCATTGAAGTCACAATTCACCATCTCTTTCATATACTCAGCCTTAGTCCACTAAAGAATCGATGAACCTTTCTTTTGGTTTTCATGAAACTGATGAAGGTGTATCATGCAAGCCTTGTGAGTTTTATTTGATATGCCTCCTTGGACTCATCATCCCTCAGATTGTGTATGTGGAACTATAATTCCAACTTGAGATTGAGAGTTCAGGAAAAAAATTATTTACAATTTTATCATGAATTCCTCCCAATCCACGAAATCAATTTCCTCTTGGGACTTCATATTCATGATCTGTTTCCACCACTGATCATATTGACCATCTTAATAATAAAATTCCAGCACGACATTCTCTTCCTCTGATTAATGGAGGACATATAATATCTTTTCATTTGAGTTAATCCTCTATTCTATGAAGAGGGTATTGAACGATCCACTAAATATAGTAGTCCTTTTCCACATGAAGGATTTGACAAGAACAATCAATTTTATTAGGGGAGGAGAGAGTTTTATAGGATTCATGTTATTATTCATAACTTGTGTCAGCTGAGAATGCTCTGTCATTAAATTTTGAGCACTTGTTCCAATATTATTTGGAATATCATTATGTAAATCATCATAATCCCTATCTGAATGATTTTTGGTACTTTTTCTTCTATTTCTCGCCATTAACTAATAAAAATAAAGTACAATTAGATCTCTTGAAGATTTAGCTATTATATAGAAGAAGGAAACATTACTCTTAATAGGATAAACTATTAATGTAAAACTACATCCTAACATGTTATTCCATAGGATTCAATGTTGGTTCTCCTTGTAATGTTAATTAAAATATATTCCTATGGGATATTTTTTTCATTTATTAATAATGGTTCATACTAAAATCATTAATTTATCAATTCATATCCCGTTGGAGTGTCAATCCAAGAGTGCAGCATGGCCTGTTTTCATATGCCAGTTCATATTCGACTGTAGTTCAATTTTGTGTTTTCGTGTTTTAGACCTATATACAAATGTGTGAGATCTTAATCCAATTGTTCATATCTAGAAAATGATATATATTTTTTTGTAAACCACTTACTCCATACTTACCAAAATACAGGGATTCTTTCTTATTCATTGTCACAACCGGAAGGTTATTAATAAAGTGCTCTAATCCTAAGCTCAATAAATAACTAGACCATCTAATGATACCCTCTATTTTGTCTGTTTCATTTTACACATATGATTATATGATTTTAACCATAGTAAATCATCACATTACATGTCTTGGACTGAAAATTCTAGTGTCATCTAAGACAAGGTACATAAAATATAAATCATGGAACTAAATATTACATTTATTTATTTAGTATTAATAAATATCCCCTTACTTATATTATTCTCATACATCATCATAGGAAATCCTGGTGATAATATGAACAATGGGATGAGCTAAAAATCCCAGTAAGGGAATGAAAATAAGAAAAAAAAAATTAGCATATGGGTTACAAGGTATAACATAATGATACAAAAAGGAATGAAACATGTGGACTAATAACATATAAACATGGGATCATATAAACATGGATATAAATTAATTTGGAAGAAACATAGAAAATGAATTTAGCTTGAGTCAAGACTCATTGCATATAAAGGATCCCAAGTCAAGGTTAACCACAAAGACTATTTCACATGGTAAAACGAGTAATGGCTAACTAGCAAGACCATTGTACATAACATCTTACCAGAATCAACCTTACCCAAAGCATTGGAGTTATATTTCGGCGTACTGATGATAACATGTTCATGAATACGATTTCAACATATAGAATTAGACAAAATCAATATTAAATAAAAATAAGGTTTACCAATTGAATTAATATGGTGTCATAGTCATGTGATAAAGAATTACAAATGACATTATCATAAAAATGTCCATGAAGGAATGAAGGTAAACATACATGGAAAATAATTGGGTAAAATTGGAATATATAATGAAAAGTGATATCCATTTATTTAATAAAATATAAAATGATTACTTAAGAAATAATAAAATTAAAACATTTTACTGTGGTTAATGGAAAATATTAGAGTTCATTTAAAACATAAATGTAATAATTTTTTATATAAAATCAGAAGATAAAAAGAATTCATTCATAATAAAAAGATAGGTTTCATAATAATATCGATGGATTAAAATAAATTATATAGTGAACCTTAAATTGGCTAAGAATTCAAAAATATACCTTATAATAGACTAATTTATCAAGAGTAATTGAGAAGGATTCCATTTTAAAATAGGTACATCCCTAAAATATAATTTCTGAATGGATATTGATACAAGTGTTTTTATCATATGAAAAGTATTTATAATAGGCACATAAAAGAAAATATTACTTTATTTGTGCATATATAATGATAGAGAATCCCGAAGGAATAATGAAGGTTTAGGTACAATGCCTTACCTGAAGTCCAATGGTTTTCATTACATGATCTTAATATCCTTGATAACCAAATTTAATTCATTAATTAATCTATCCAGAACCACTTAAATAATTAATATATTTATTATAACCTTATTATGTTCATTAATGTCCTTTTTGATGGGTTATGTGGTTCAATTTCATTGTTGGTTTCATTGGTTTTCATGATTGGTTTACTTATATACAAGTTAGGGTTAACAGGTAAGATGAGATTTATTATCTAGAATTGGAGTAAGATGTTATTAATGACCATCCAGTATATTACATGGTTATAAAATTCATTTTTTTTATTTAGTGGCAAGTGGAATCATTATATAAAACTTTAATGATAACTGTTTTGGTTAATTAGCCATTTTTTATCACATCAAAGAGATTTTACATTATAAGTTATAATCATGTTTAAAAAAGATTCCAGAAACATAAATTAGACATAATACATATATTATTGTCTAGTTAAATGATAAAAATGGTTTTATTACTAGAATTTCTTTTGATAATTAATGTTTAAAACTCATCATTCTTGAATGTTTGAAATTAACCCAACCTAGATGGTGTTTTAATTTCATGAATAAAAGGAGGCGAAAGAAGATATTATAACGAATTATTAAATTATTATATCAATATTCTAGTACTGGTAAGGTGCATGGGTTGTAATAACATTTGGATTATAGGAGGTTAAGAAAGAAAAAAATAATGGAACATGAATGAAAATAATATAAATGAAAAGAGGATTTTATCTCCTGAATATATCTTCCTTGAGAACCTCATGAAGGGATAAGATTTTGTATATTGAGGTTACCAAGGGATTATGGACGTGGGAGAGGGGTTTAGGGAGTAATTTGTGTATAATTTGGACTAGTAACAAGGCTTAATGTGATTTAATAGAAGAGGGGTGATGGTGGTTTTTATAGTTGGGGAGAGGAGGTTTTCCCGTTATTTTATTCATTATTTTAATATTTCATACATGAAAAGAAATAGTAGTGGTTTATGTTATAAAAAATAGTAATATGTTCTTCTGAGTTCTAACCCATGGTTCTTACACCATCCACGACTCCAAAGAAATTGTGTATTTAACATATAATATATATACAACAAATTATCTGGTTTTACTATTCACAATAAATTCATGTATTTCAATAAAATATCAAAAATTCACCCAATAATTTTTAAATGTGAATAATTAAAAAATGAACTACATTTTATAAAAATAATTTTTTAAATATATAAAATTTAGTTTTTAATTAATATTATAATAAAATTTATAAATACAAATTTTAAAATTAAAATTTATTTTCTAACACTTTGAAAAATTAAATAACGTCACTTAAAATTATCATATAATCATAAATTATCAAAATAATTATTTAGGAAAAACTTTTATAAAAATTATCTTTATTTTAAATTATTAAATTAATCATAAAATTGAAATTAATTATACATGACTCACAAAAATATCAAGACTATAATTATATCTTGTTGTCACTTATAATATGGAAGAATTTTTTTAGACTTTCATTAGTATTTTTATTTATTCCCTTGGTTGATTTACTATTCATAAGGGTAATATTACTATTATTAAGAGTGAGATTACTAGTCATAATGTTAAATTACTATTCACCAAAATTTAAGTGTATCTTATTAGACTCCACACATCCTATCGATCAAAACTGTGTATGTCATATTTTTGAAATTCAAATCACAGATGTTAAAATATTTTGATAAATGGTCATATAGTACTTATTAGTTCATAGTTTTATTATTTCATGTGATAATAATATATAAAATAACTATAAGAATGGAATTTTCATTGATTAATATTTTGGTCGTTACATTGTTGGCACATAACTAATTTACATGGAAAAAATTCATTGGCACATAATAAATTCCATGATAATTCAAAAACACTTACCTGTGGCCATTCCCAAATCACGACGAGATTGATGAACCAAACCTTTATTTACCATGAACCATTTTCATGAAATAATTTTTAATTAATTAATATAATATAGGTACCATAGATTTCTTTTATAATCACCCCATTCTGAACATAATGCTTTCCTTGATAACCAACCACAACCAACCCCCACTTGACTTTCCCTAAGGAACACAAAAATGTAGCTCATATGTTTTCCATTGTAATCTCAAATCCTATAAATCAAATATATTCTATTATACAAATAATTGTGACTAATAAATCACTCCCCACATTATGAATGATGTTTCTGTCTCACACAACCAATTACAACTAATTAATCTAATGCTACTCTCATTTTAGAGCCAAAAATTTTGACATGGAAATGTAACCCCTACTTTAGAAAAAGAACTAAACATAAACCATTTACAATCCATTTATTCGAAAAAAAATTAACATTCACAGACAAGAAATCCACCACAAAAATATCAATAAGAGGTGACCCACGGTGCACCTCCCACCACACACAATCTTAATGAATACTCTTTTATTGAATCCTCCAAGAGTTTCTCAATCTAAAAAATTAATAAACATTATTTATCTAGGAAAATATATAATGATTGATCGATTATCATTAAATGATATCAAGATGAAGGGATAAATTCTCTCGATTCTATAAGTACACAAAGATTTCATTGATGGAAAACACCACAATCAACCCATCAATGATGTCACCTGTATATATGTGGTCACATTAAACTATCAAATGTATCATGGTTCCCATATCATAGGAATCTCACCATCACTCTACCACCAAAACCATTAACAAGGATCATTACAACCTATACACACAACATTTATGACTCTTGACTAGGCAGACATGACCCGAAAATCCCTTTGGCACAACTACAACCACACCACGTGTCTTCCTCTATCATGTCTCGAGTGATTCACAATGGAAACACAATGAGCCACCAAACCATTCCAAAACTAAATGGTCTCCCACATAACAAGATCTTAACACATTAATTTCATGGAAAAATTACATATTATCACCCCTGGAACACATTATTACATATCCAAAATGGAATCATGCATCTCTAGGACCTTCCCAACACTTGGTCCTTATAAGAATGCTTGAGGTCAACTAATTTTTGGTAATCATTATCTGGGCTAAAATCAACATCCCATGTGAAGTACATCCCTAGTGCTTACTCACACAAATATCCATACCACCTGGTTAGTTATCCCCATCAGACATAGGGAATTATCAATGTTTCTCTTTCAGCAACCCAATTTTTCACACAAAAAATTCTAACCACTTGACCACTCTTCACATAAAGTGTCACTTCCATATTTAAAAAATCTATTCAAACTATGGATACCCTTGTGTTGTCTACCCAAATTCAAAACCTAAATTCATAATTAAACATTATAAACATTGTCGTGTCGGGCTCCAGAGCAATTGTCACATTCAAAACTAACCACACATCCAATCATAAGCACTGATGTGATTATCATACAATAAACCCCGTAATAACCATGTACTTTTCAAAATAAAATGGAATATACAATGATTAAATTCCACCATAAAATAATTCACCTAGATTCATAGTCTAAATCACTCACATGACTGGGATATCCTCCATTGAGGTTACTGTAAATTTTCAAAAAAACACCAGTGCATGACCACAACTCCATACATACAGCACAAACCATTGAATTTTCCACTTTTCCCACTAGTCAAAACCCGCAAAAAACACTCTCTATCCTACACTATCAAAATAAAAATCATCCATTTGTTCCTTAATCACCCAAAACAACCAATGACATATCCAAACTATCTCATGTTCCACCATCAAAGATCAAATTATATCAATCCCCTAACTATATTCTCACCTAGAAACAACCACTCTATATTGCATTAAGCTATAAAAATTGTTCCACTAACAAGACATTGCACACAAGAAGCACCACTACCCCTATTCTAAAACATAGTATACCTAACACCCCAATACTAAATTCACACATGGTCCCACATAAATGGTACTCACACAAATACCGAAGTAATATGATCTAAAAAACCATATAAATGTCTTAAACTGAATTCAAACAGTCCCAAACCATATGGTTCATAACATCCACAATTCTAGAAAACACCATATTACACGAAGGTAACACGCCTACAAATTGTACACCATGAACAACCCTTTAATATCTTGTCAAAACCCAAAAATTACACATGACCCATGTCCATGGTCTTAAACTAGGTAAATATCAATCCCAAGCCAACAATACAAGGTGAAGATTAACAAATAAAATGTTACTCATTACGTACATCATTTAATGTTATGATTATTAATTAAATATGATCTGTTTAAAAACATTGTATCGCATTTAAAAATAATTTTATATCTGCAGACATTAAAAAAATCAACCAAATTCATTTTTTAAAATTTATTAATGATTATTTGAGGAAAATTATAAAATTATAAAACCCAATTAGAAAAATACACTTCTATCATATGAATCACATAAAACTATAAACCACAGGTAAATTATATATAACCTATCAATCCTATGTGTCTAGAATGATTCAAGTCAAGAACATGAACTGAGTTGCCTATAAATGGTTCTATACATTATTACATTTCTATAATAAAAAAGAAATTCACATCCTCAATTGTGTAATAGTTTAAAAGATTTGGAAATATTTTTAAAAAATATGATAATTAATTTATAAAATAAAAGAAAAAAAACTAATAACCTCTATTAGAATAATTCATTACTTCTAGATTATCCCACCATGTCATTCATAATTTACATCTTCACATCCTAGGGGAAATAAAACATAATAAATAGGTGAGATCAGATGATAAGTAAGTGTATCCAACATATTAAAAGCTAATATAATCAATAAATATTAGTTAATGTCTAAAAGAATATGACATTTGTACATAATCTTGTGCATAATATGGAAATAACAGAATTTTAATAAATAATATCATATAAATAATCACATGATAATCAAGCTTAACTATGGATAATTTACTAGTCGATTAATTTTAAGTATTATCAAGTAAAAATATAATAAAAATTAAATACATAATTTTAGACATCTTAAACATATTACTGAGACCTCTACCAATACATCTGAAAATAAATGGATATGTCCTCACCCAAATTTATTTTTATTTTTTCTAATGATACCAGCTAATTAATAGAGAGGATATATTGGTCCCAAAACCTCAATTTCTATGTATAATTCATTATAAATGTGAATTATTTGAACATAAACAACATATACATATGAAATATAAATAAAAATCCCTAATCTATAAACATAATTACTAACCATTTTGTGTAGTATAGTGAATCGTATCAATATTTCACATCCATAGTCAGACAGATACTAAACCATTTAATAAAATATGTTATATTAGAATAATTAGAGTTCAATATCAATAAATAATAATATTCAAAAATGGTTTTGAAATAGAAGAAAATACTCTAATAAAATCATCAATAAACTATTGAGAGAAACACTTTTATCATTGCAATGAAGAGTTATTTTGAAAAAATATTTTTTATTTTTCAAAATTGTATTTATCCAACCAGAAATGGAAAAATATTGTTTCTATGAATAAATTTTTTATTTTACAAAAATAATTTTTTATAATATAGATTATGTATGGTATCGGAAAATGGGTATGAAAATGAGAGGTTACCTTAAATCAAGGATTCTTTCAGGAATGAATAAAGAAGGGAACATTATAAAACACATATTTCAACATAAAGGGAAGATAAACTAATTAAGATATTTTTTTTTGAAAATTTCAAATTTACTTATTAGAAAAATATCATAATCATAAATAATTAAATATATGTAAATATGTATAATTAAAAACTCGAATGAAAAAAGTGGTTTAGAATGAAACCATTATCTTTTGTCTGAAAGTGTTTTGCACTTCTATTTAATATCCTAGATATTGAAATAATATTAATTTATAAAATAAATCATAAAATATTCACTATTTATTTGTTATATTATAATTTTATTATTTTCATTTATGAAATTTCTTATGGGTTATGAATTTCAATTTCGTTATTCGGGGGGTGTTATTTTCTGTTGTTTTAATGATCAGTTTACATTGACAGGTATATGAAACATCAGGTAAAATGGAATCAAATTTCCAAGAATGAAATTATATGTTAGTAATTAAAATTGAAAATATTTAACGGTTTATATAATTTTCAAAAAAATCAGGATGATTCATTATATATAACATTAAAGATAATTGTTTAGATCATTTTGTTAGTTTTTTCAATTTCCATGAACTTGTTTTACATTATTAATTAATATCATGTATATATACTAGTACTAGAAAATTAGATAACATATAATATGTATAATAAAATAAAGATTAATAATAATTATGGTTTTATAACCATCCATTATGGATTTAATGGAAAATGATGTTGCATCATCAATGATGGTAGTAAATCAATGTATCATGGATGACATTATTATTTTTAGAACAAAAGCTGGTTGGAGAAGGTTATTGAGGATGTACATTCAATTAAAAAATTAAATTATTTTATATAAAAAATAAAAGAGTTATCAAGAATTTTTGGACAGAGTAGTCGTGGACTTAATAAGAAGAAAATAACTTAATAGAAATTGAAAGAGAACTAATAAGGATTTTCCACTTGAATTATTCTCCTTGATAACTTCCTTAAGGATCTTTGAAATGGTGTTTTGGTGAAATAAGAAAGTCTAGAATGTGGGGTAGAGGGATGGGAATGTAAATCGGTAGAATATATTCATGTTTCAAAGATTTGGATGTTTGAGGAGAAGAGTTGGTTGGTGTGGTATTTATAGTGATAGGAGAGGAGTGTTTTTGAAATTTTATTGATTTGATTATTACTTTAGATTATGAATAAGAATAGTTTGATAAATATCACTAAATATTTAAAAATAATTAATTTTTTTTATATTATGGTTTTACATAATTCATAAATCAACTATGACTCAATAATCCATGTATTCATTAAATATTGTAAATTACCATATTTCACTATTCTCTAAAAATCCAAGTATTTTAGAAAAATCCAAAAAAAAAATCAACATAACCATTTCTAAAAAATATAATTCAAAAATAAAAACCATTTTATAAAAATAATTTTTTAAATATGAGAAATTTAATTTATAACTAAAATGAACATTTACTCTAAATATACATATTTATATATTATAATAAATTTTCTAACACAATGAAAGAATAATTAAGGTCTTATAAATTTATATTATAACAATAAGAAAATAAAATATTAACTTATGTGTTTATTTTATGAAAATGTTATTTCTATTAAATTATTATATTAAATATAAAATTATAAATAAACATCTATGTTTTACAATAAAACTAATACTTAATTTATCATTTTTTAAAATAGTCAATTTCTTTTTCTATGGTATAATTATATCTAATTTTTTATAAGATGCCCAAATTTTTATTTAGACATTTATAGGTGAAGTTACTATTTTATTTTGTTATTAAAATTTTTAATGGTTATATTATAAATCCAATTTCCTTGTTTATTAGTATTTACATATTTAAACTTAGTGTTACATGAAGCATAAACTATCGAAGATGATAAATTTTAAAATTGACATACCATACGATCATAGGGTGTTACCTTATCCACTCCAACACAAAATTTATCCTTCAAATTTCTATAATTTTATATAATAAAAAATTTTGCGAAATTCTTCACAATAAATTCATGTCGTCCAAAATCCCCTTTTACAATTTTATGATTTTCAATGTACATTTACTCGTTGGGAATTATAATTCTTCAAAACCTTCTCCCTAGTGTCTTGAATCTGGATAGGCTCATCACAATATGATATATATGTTTTAAATTATATTCCTTTATAAGTGAGGACATGTGTTGGGTCTGGCATATACTTAAAAAGGATATGTGAAACACATTTTTTTCATTAGAGTGGTTAGGTGTAATTACAAATTGATAATGCACATTACTAATTGTGTACATTATTTAAAAAGTTCAAATATACCTCATTCTTACATTCACTTTATTTATGAATATTATAACACCATTAAAT
This sequence comes from Viscum album, assembly GCA_963277665.1. Classification (NCBI taxonomy): domain Eukaryota; kingdom Viridiplantae; phylum Streptophyta; class Magnoliopsida; order Santalales; family Viscaceae; genus Viscum; species Viscum album. The sequence goes on along the minus strand of OY728126.1, from coordinate 567,783,451 downwards.
TGAGATACTTTTAGAAAATCATGATTGCCCTCTTCAAATTCCAAATATTTTTTTCAATTATAATCATAGATTTATTATCCACATTGAGCCAGTTTTATATGGTTTTGAATAGTTTTTACCTTTATTATTGTTTTTAGAATATGTAATGGGCCTATAATATCTCTTTCAACAAAATAATCCTAATAAGATAGTGTATGAAATCACCTTCCATACAATGCAACATTTTGTTCAATTTGAACCATCGAATGATAAATACTATTGTATAAAAACCCCATAAAAGGTAAATAATGATCCCATATGAATTAAAAGTCAAGTGATCATAATCATAACACATATATTAATGTTTATATCATCAATTATGACTAGCCATGAGTTTCAGGGTGATACGAATTACTAAAATGAATATATATTTGTATCAAAATATTTCTATAGACTTCTACAGAAGTTTTAGGTAAATTTTTTAAAACAGTTATAAAAATAGAAACAGGTGCTCTATAAATATTTAAATCTTCATTAATATATATTATTTCAGGGTTCCCTAGTAGAAAATATACAGTTATAATAATGAAATAGTAATATTTGGTAATTCAAACTATCATTATCCATATTGCATCATTATTTCTTGGAGTTTGGGAAATCTAGTGAACAAATTCATAGAAATTGTATCCTATTTCCATGTAAGAAAAGGAAGAGGTTTCATGATTAATTTAGGATGTTGTTATTCATACATCACCTACAGACATAGTAAACTTCTTGATACATAATTATAAATTACCCAGACTATATTATCCAACCAGAAATTTTACATCAAATCTATATATATATATATATTAGTGCTACCATTGTGTATATAGAAAATCAAGCTAGGAGCATCATCCAATAATTCACCTCTTATCTATATTAACGAGGGATCATAATTTTCATTCCAAAATATCATAATTCCATACTCATACACAAATTATATAAACATTCCATCATTCATTGGTTTAATTTTTCATTAAAATTCTCATCATCTGTATGAGAACTTTTAATCGTTTCCAATAAAGATAGACAATAACACAATTGAAAAATGTAATGATGTTTCACCTTACATGATAATTCCGATGTCTATAACTTCTAGATCCTTGTAATTATGTTCTTATTAAATCCTTTTATTTTTCATAACTCTAGGATCATTCTAAGTAAATTCATCCACAATACTTTTAGCCATCCCTAGGTCATATTGTATTGAACAATCATATTTCTATAGTTGTTTAAGCCATTTAATTTTACTCATTTTGAGTGTTATATATGAAATGATATAATTAAAATTATATTAATTTAAATATATTTCTTATCATTACAATATTAATTGTTTATCAATTTTTCTAGAAATAAATATTGTTCATACTAATTCTAGATCTTTACTTGGATAGTTCTGTTTATGTGTTTTAATTACCATGATGAAAGGGAAATAAATCTACCAATTTTCACAAGACACAACCGTGTTATATCATTTATATGTAACTATAAATAAAAAATCCATAATTTCAAGAAGGTAGACTCATGATCAAATAATTCTCTAATCACCTCTTCAATTCTTCAAAACATTCTTCACAATTCCTTATCTATATAAATTTAATCCCTTTTTGAGGAAGTTGGGTTAACATGTTAGATAATCATGTAAAATTATTAAAGTAATGATCATAGTAACCTAATAATCCAATGAAACTATATTCCGTATTTATACTTGTGGGTGTAGGCCATTCCTGGATTGCCTTCTCTTCTATATGATCATCTGATATTCCATTCGTAAAGAAAATATTTCCAAGAAAATGAAAAGTTTGAATATTTAATTCACACATTCTAAAAATACTATATCTTTGTTATAAGAGTCTTCATACCATCCCGCAAGTGGTTGTCATGGTTTTCATAGAGTTTTTAATATAAAATTATTTCATCAATAAATACCACTAAAATTCATCAAGAAACTTCTTGAACACTCTATTCATTAGACCCATAAAACTAGAGGGCTCATTTGGTAGTCTAAATGGAATTATTATAACTCTAAATGTTGATACATAGTTATAATTGATGTATTTGGAATATATTTGTTCCCCACATCCAATTTATGATATCTACATTGATGTACCATCTGCAAAAAATCATGAGTATTGTGAAGTATATCAAATAAATAATCAACGCGAAGTAGAGGATACATGTTATTTATTGTAATCGCATTTATTTATCTATTATCAATGTACATACTCATAGATCCATCATTCTTCTTAAAAATGGGAACATGATCTCCCCATGGATAAACACTATGTATAATAACTCATTTATCACTCAATTCCACTAGTTTTTTATTCTGGTCTACTAATTCTACAGTAGTCATTCTATAAGGAGTCTTTGATATAGGTCTTGTATTAAAGATTTACTCATTAGAGAACTAAAATTCTTAATCTTGAGGATGTATAGGTAAATACTATGGACATACAGTAATGTATTCATGCATAATAAGTAAATATTTATTTTGATTATGTTATTAATATTGAATAGATGATGTTTTCCTTATCCCCGATGAATTTCATTTAGAAGAAATAATGGAGGCTGATATTTGTAATAACTATATGATGAATTTTCTACCCTAAGGACATGAGATTATACATATTCCTCATAGATTTGAAATTCCTTCTTCTTGAAATATAGTTATTTGAATTATATTTTGACAGCTAGATCGTACCGATGATTATATAAAAATAACCATATGAATGATGATATGGCTTTCAGCCAAATCATAACTATGTTTAATAAACATGAATGACTAACATATCTTTGTTTCAATGATACTTCACTTTGGTGTTTTGACTACCTAATCCAATTTAAAAAAAATGGAAATATCTAATTTTCATGGAAAATAAAAAGATATAATAGAATTTCATAATCGAGAATAAAATAAATCTTGGGATTATTTTGAGAAAATAATTAAAGTTCCCACCAACACATCATTTGTAACTTCATCCTTATAGTTGTAATCATATAAACACGACCTTTCTCCCTTTTCTATTTCTAGGGGACTTTTCCTTAACCCTTAGGAAAATCCATAGAATAGCGTCTCATCTACCTATAATTTTATCATTGAACATATGTATCTTCTTTATGTCCCTCCGAATCATGAGATTGGTGGGATTTTAATCTATAATTTTTATAGAATATTCTTTCTTATAAGCTAGCATCAGAGTATTTCCTTCCATAATTACAAAATAAAATAAAATAAATTTATTTATACATCCCATTATCCATTATTTCCTCTTCCACATTATTCTTCTATTGTTTTCCATTAATTTCATAATATTTATAGAATTATTTATTTATCTTGACAACACATGAGATTATGTCATCATATGATGAAAATTTTTGGGAGACTAGTGCCCATCATATGAATGGTTTTAACTCATTAATTAAATAATCAATCTTTCTCAATGTTTTATGTATGTATTCCTTAGAATTCAAATCTAACATTGTAATATTTTCATCATACATGGAAATTTTTTCATATTCTCTGTATCTCAGGCTCATGAATTGTTTCTCCATATCTACTCATTATTCATGAGAGAAATGTTATGCTGGGAATATTTCTCTACAAATATTTTCATTCCATGTATAAATTTATTCCAAATACATTGTGTTTTTACTTAATGTCCCCAAAGGATAATAATATCCTAGGATAATATAAACTACTATGAAAACCTTCTCCCTATCATTAAATCCCTAATCGATAAATATCATTTATAGGAAACTTGTCCACAGCTCTACCATAAATTGATTTGTAGTGCTGTTGAATTTTGGAGGTTATTTTCACATAAGTATGTCTAAAATTACTCCTCTATATTATCGATCATAATGCTATATATGGGTAAGATTGATGTTTATAACATGAGCCAGTTTTCCCAATATTGTTATCAGTTTCTCATCATTAGTCACAGCTCCATAAATTAGATCATTATATTTTATATGAGGTAATTTCCTACACAGGATACATGAATTTATATGGTTTACACTCCATCCACTATGAACCATTTCAAAATAATGGAATAATCTAAATTAGGTTATGAATCACAATGCACAAATATGATCTAAAAAATACATAAAAATAGAGATTTATACATAGCTAATCTCATTATCATAAACATGGATTCATTAAGGACATATTTAATTTTAAAACCAGTAAAATGTATTGTAATGAAAATGTGTATTATCCTAAGAAAATTGATATTTGAGTCGAACTAAATGTGAATTAAGGCCCATTATCATGTACCAGGTTATGCTGAGTTAGTCCCAACACACTATGATTGAATTATTATCCATAGGTAAATATGATATAGAACTACTCACACTTTTAGTATCCATACATGGATGTATTTCTAATAATATCAACATAATCTATACTATTCCAAAATCATAGGAAACTATAATATTATTATCCTTAAAATATTTCCCAGGGTTATGTTTTTTGATCATTGTTTTCTAAATCTTGTTTCAAAGGTTTCTATTAAACATCCTTTTATAGAAGTTGTATAGACCCCAACCATAGTTTCCCAGATTCAGTTCCTTATTTTTTTTAAATTGAACAACAAACCAAGAAGTATCATCCATTAGGATTGGATAGTTTAGTAGTTTTAGAAAACCAAACATAGACCCTAGTATTACATTACAAGAGGAAAAGAACAAGTCAACAAAGCAACTCCATCAGAAACATCAATTACTCATAGATTATACAAAAAAATCATCCATAATATACAATTTCATATCCTGTGGTAGAATAAAACAAAAATAATGGGTTGATATCATATTCTTCGTATGGGTATGTATACTGCAGAAGATAATATAAACAAGAATTCATGGTTAATAACTAGAAATAGAATCAACTACAATATACACTTTTTTATAATATGTAATGAAAAAAAAGTAAATAAAAAATCTATATAAATAATCACATTAGAATTAAGATTAAACATGAATATAATAATTGTATAATAATTTCATAAATTTTCAATTAATAATATCTTAAATATGGAATTCATAAAGTGGGATATCATAAACATACATTCAAGGACTTTTCCTAAACATCTAAAAAAATGGTTAATGCCTCAGCTAAATCCATTTCTATTTTGTCATATGATATCTTCCAATGGAGGGCATGGATATAGCAGGACCCACCCATAACATAATAAGGACAATAAATTCTTCATATTAATGGCGTTAAAAATAAAAAATAGAAACATATAAAAATTAAATAGCATTCCCCAATCAATTAACATAATCACTAATCATTCTGAGCATAATAGTGAAAGGTATATAGATATCACATCTATAGTCAAATTGATCATAAACCATTTAATAAAATATGGTAGATGATAAAAACAAGTGTTAAATATCAAAGTAAAATAATATTCAATATAGTTGTCGAAATAGATAACAATACCCTGATAATATGAATGAGTAATTTTTGTAAGAAATTTTTTTTATACAAAGCAATGAAGAGTTATTTAGGAAATATAAATTTTAGTTTACTTAATTGTTTGTATAAAATAGGAAATGTAAAATATATTGTAATTTAGGAAAAAAATTTGTGATATTAGAAAATTAATGGAATATTAAAAAAAATATTGATGGTAATTGAAATGGGTAATAAATCAAGAAGTTCACTTTAATTTTTCTTAGGTATCTGGAATAATTGAGAAGGAAACATTCTAAAACATATATATCCCCATTAAGAAGAGATGAAATAATATGGATACATGATATTGGTAAATTTAAATAATATTTATAATAAATATATAAAAATAATAAAGAATTAAATTAGTGTAAATATGGAGAAATCATAACTAGAATGAAAATGAATGTTTGGGATGAAACCATTACATTATGTCTAGAAGTGTTATGAACATGTACATAATTTCTTGGATGATGAAATTAGATTCATTAAAAAATTAATTAATATCCAATTCATCATTTATTTTAATTATTATAATTCAATTATGTGAATTTTTTTCTTTTTTTGATGAGTTATGAGATTCAATTTTGTAGTTTGGGGGTGTTGTTTTCCATTGATTTCGAGAGCAATTTACTTTTACACGTTTATGGGAGATCATATAAAATGGAAATAATTCACCCAAATTGATATTATATATTATTAATAAACATAAATAATATTTAATGTTCTTATTTTTTCATATATGTAGAATATTCATTACATATAACTTTGATAATAATCATTTGGATCATTTTTGTGAGTTTTCGATCGTCCCAGACTTGTTTTGTATTACTAATTAATATCATCTATATATATAGATTCTAGAATAATAAATAACATATAATATTTATTATAATATATTATTTAACCATAATTTTGTTTTTATATTCTAACTTTAAGGTTGTAATGGAAAATGATTTCGCATCATCCATGATGGTGGAAAATAAGCACATCAGGGACGATGTTTTCATTTTCAGAATAAAAAGGGGGATGCGAAGGAGTTTGATTATGGGTATTACATTAACATAATTTTATTATAGTATATATAATATTAATTATTAATTAGTCAAGTTTTTATAGAATAGATGAGTATTTAATAAGAAGAAAAGTAGTTAAGAGAAATTTAAAGAGAAAGAAAGAGGATTTATCTCTTGAATTCTTCTCATTGAGAACATCCTTAATGAACACGAAAATAGTCTATTGGGGAGATCAGAAAGTCCATAAAGTGGTTGAGAGGTTTGGGATTGTAAATAGGAATAATATAATAAATCTTCATTGATTTGGAATTGATAGAATAAGTAGTGGTGAGGGAAGGTATTTATAGTGGGGGAGAGGGGTGATTTTGAATATTTTAATAATTTTTTTGAATTAAGATGATGAATATTTTTAGAATTATAAATAAATATATTAAAATAATTAATAATAATTCAATATTATGGGATTACATCATCCCTTCATCAAATTTGACTTAATAATTCAAATATTTATTAAATACAGTAAAAAGGCTATTTCACTATTCACACAAAAAATCGTGTATTTTTTTAAAATACCAAATATTTACCTTACTAATTTTCTCAAATGTATAATTAATTAATAAATTCCATTTTAGGATAATAAAAATCTAAATATGATAATATTATTTTTAAAATAAAATCATCTTTTACTTGAAAAATACAAATTTAAATATTATAATTAATTTTTTTGACAGTTCTAATAAATAATTAAGATCTGATAAAATTTTCTTAAAAGCATAAGACAAAAAGTAACAATTTTTTTTTATATTTTAGTAAAATATATATCCTTTTAAAACATTATATAAAATATATATGATTAAATTGACATTAATGTGATAGAAAAATACAAACACTTGATTTGTCATTTTCAAAATATTCAACCTTATATATTATGATAAAATTATATCATATTACTATTTATTAGATCCCAAAATTGTATTTATACAATAATATATGATTTTAATATTATATTAGATCATATTAAAAATTTTATTGGTCACATTATGATTTAATGATCATATTTTATAGTATTTAACGATTTTCAACTCGGTGTTTCATGAAGCCCAAAATATCGAATATGGAATGTTTTAAAATAGAAATAACATAATATCATGGTGTTTTAAAATTCATGAATATGAACACCATCAATTTTAATACCAATATAACATATAAATCATTATAAATAAATAATAACTCATATAAGTGCACCACTCGAGGTGGGAATACCAATCAATCATAAAAGAAAAAAAATAAATTAACATCACTTCCTACCCTTGGAAAAATGGGGTTTCTATTTTAAATAGAATTATAGAAACCCAAGAAAATGTTAATTACCAACCTATGATAAGAACAAATTATTCAGTATACCATGAACTAATAGTAATGCAAAATAATATATCACTAATACCATTATTTGACTAAAAAACTCGGTATCCACTTAATGTAGTGCCCATGGACAGAAAATAACATAACCTTAGACACTCATCCCCATACACCACAGGCTTCTCAATATAAATAAAGGTACAAAGGGAGACATGGGGAGAATATACAAAATTATCATACTAAATCAACAATACATTAAATAATATCAATAGATAAAACAACCGGTGAAAACAGTTAAGGTAATAATAATTGGATAATGCTTTCAATAACCATGGTAAACATGATAAAACAATGGTGCTCATACTCTAAACTCTAGAATTTCATACAAATAAAAATGAGAAATCCAAAGTAATAAAAGATCCCATACATGGTCTAATTCAAATCCTAATCTTAATATCTCATGCTCCAACTTATTAGCCCATGCCAAACCATCCTACATGTTCTAGATATAAACATGTACATAAAAACGTTTAGTGTCTAATTGGGTTCCCAAGTTACATAGAATCCCAAGAAGGGTGAGAGTATAAATACGTAGGCCACCACCAACATCTTCTATGGAAATATCCATCCTAAAATAGTTTAAATAGGTAATCAATGTGAAATTATTAATTGGGGAAATGAGAAGAATCATTTTTCACATTTAATCAATTATTAATTAAACATTTTATATTCTTAAAATCCATAATGAAATCCAACCATCCTAATTGGCTCATGTAATTCTTAGTACTTAAACCATACCCTAAAGGGTCACATAATCTTAGTCAAAATGGGATTTTCTAATCAATTTAATTTAAATATGTATGTTGGTTCATCACTACAGGTCAAAATTTTCACACCATACATTAAGAGAATAGTCCCAAATTCTCACATGTCAACCCATATCAACTTTTGTAGAAAACGTACTGTAATATACATTCTATACTAGACAATGATCAATGAGGATGAGAGCACCTGTCTAGCTCGACCAAAATATTAGGAAATATGCCCAATGATCTAATCATATAATGCATCATTGAAACATATATACTTAGTTAATCCCAACCCATGGGTGTAAAGACTCAGTCAAATACCCCATGTATAAAAGTTAACACATGATATTTCTTCTGTAATTGTTTATCACATTTTCCCATACATCATTTCCATTACCGAGGTCTTAATGGACCATTAAAAACAAATCATGGATTAAATAAAACCCATTATTTCTTCTAGGGAATAATAAAACAAAACAAACTACCCATTGAAAAATCATTTTTATGTCACCATTTAAAAAATCGGTATTTGACTTTTAAAAAAACTCAACCATGTCCCAATGATCTCATAAAAAATTCATACCGTTTAAAAGGGTTGTAAAATTATTTACAGAAATGCTGAAACCCCACCACATTTCAAATCATCAAATCAATATAATAGGAAAACATGAATTTAGATTAATTTCAGTTCAAAACTACTTTGATTACATTACCAACCTACAAGACAACAATTTCATTAATTAAAAATAATAACTAGATCTTAATTCAAAACACATTATTTACACAATTTCAAAATAATTCTTATATTTTCACAAATTTGAGAAAATAAATACTTAAATAATCATATTTTTCTATTACAAATCACTAAATAACTAATCATACACAATGACACTCAAGGAGGCATTATAGAAATGTGTACTTATTTCATTTTACCCATTCCAAATGTTTGGAATTTTAGATAGATAACCCAATGTATGATCTAAAATCATCATAGAATGCAATGTGATTTGTGATTGGTCTCCCAACATAATTTAAGGAAATAAATTAGATTACATAGATTAAAATATAAAATTATATAAATTTAGAAACATGGAACAACATAAACATATCATGATAATGGGAAAAGGCTAATATAACACCTACCTCATACTAATTGATAACCACTCATCCATATTTATCCCTTGACCATTTCCAAAACAACCATTAAAATACAAACATAAAATATCCTAATAAATAGGGTTTTTACAAATTTTGTAAGGAGATAAATCATTTAAAAAATCATTATCTAGAAAATGGAGGTAAACTGAGTTGTGAAATTCTAAAATCATAAATTCCACAAAAAAATTCCTATAAATTAATGAATAATCAAACAAGAATTAAGTATGAGACCTTTTTTGACACACTTGTTGTAGGAGGTTAAATGTAGGAGAAAATCAAGGGTGAAATGAAATAAAATTGGGAGGTAGAAATTGTAAAATTTTACTTTTAATGTGGTTCTTAGTTTGGTTTTACTGTTTAACATTCATCCTATATGCATTTGACACTCCATTTTGTGGTCGTGGACATACCACATTCCAAGGGAATTAGGTGATACATACTCATAGACCAACCTGCATGGTTTATCTAAATATTTACAACCTTTTTTTGGATACATAGTTATGGTGTGTGTTTACTAATAACGAGGATAAAATAATTCTGTCATCATAGATTGGACTATTTTCTTTCATTTTTGATTCTCAGAGCCTCAGAACACCCACAAAACCTATACTACTCTTGAAAAACATTTCATAAATAAATTTTAAATTGGACATACATTCTATCAAGTTCAAAATATTAAAATAATTTTCTACCTAAGAGATTCAAAATTAGATATTGTTCGGAGTAATATTTTTATGCCTATTTTCTAATCATGAAATGTGATTACAAACCTATACCATAACCAAATATCAGACTCACCATTGGAGTGGAAGATAGTGTTCACTAATAGATTGAGTGGTGGAAATTATGGAGGATGTAAATATTAATTTCCTATCATGTTATAAATTTGGAAAACAAATCCCATGAATGTGTCTCAAAATAATGTAATTTTTTTGTGAAAAATAATATCATAATGTAATGATTTTCTAATGAAAAATTAAGAGTACAATGGAATGGAATAAATTTCATTGTTCTGGTCAATTTATAATTCGTTTCCATAGATGTCGGGAATATGGGTAATAACAGAGTTAATACCCTCTTCTGATGTTTATCCCCAAGAACATGGAAGGACTTTTGTTTAAATGAAATTGTTAAAGTACATTATCATTGGGGTTCATGAATTAAATAGAGGAATTTTGATCCCAATGGTACATTGTTTATAAGAATAATGAATCGACTAATTATTTTGTAAAATTTTATATGAATATATGTCTTCATTAACTTATTATTTATGGATACCTTCATGGGTCTATTATTTTATGATTGATTATATGTTCAATGTCTCAATCACAACTTTTTTGGATTTATGGGATGGAAGTCTAGAGAGACTAAGGATATTTTGAGATATGTTTATAGAAATACAAACAATTTTTTTGGTATATGTTTTATTGAAAATATTATTGATAGAAGGATAAACTTATTTTTATAGGCATATGTTTAAAGGTATTGGTATCTTTTAATGTTTATCCTATATTTTATTTTGCAGCAATTGTAGGGAATATCAATTTGGGAATTTTAATGAATTTTATTAATATGTTTTTTAAAATAGGAAATGTCATTACATAATTTGAAATTCACAGGGCTTAAAGCCATAATTATTTAAGATAATGGTTTTTCACCTACCATTTTAAAAATAGATGTTCTAGTTACAATTCATTAGCTTTACATGAATAAATTAATGAAAAATTATTAACTATGAACGAGTTTTTTTGTTAATGTTTGGATATTTATTCATAATATTAGATAGGACATGTTAACAATATTATAAATGGAAAACTGTTATTAGTTGGAGGAATGTATTGTCACTATTTTATAGAACATATAATCTATTAGATGAAAATTTAAGTGTTTAAAACATAAAAAAATTGGATATTCAATTCATGTAGTAATAGATGAAGTTAAAATTTATTGAAGTAATACTGAATGATTAAATTATGATTATTAAATATAAATATTTCAGGTAATAATATGTTCTTATATTTGTAGATAGTAAAATGATTCCTCAAATTTAGAAAAATGAACTTGAAATAAAAAATCAATATTATTGCATTCATTAGAGATACATGAAATGGTCATTGAAATCATTATTTATTTTGGGTATTAGGGTCTTAAACATTCTAATGATCATTAAATTTTTTGTGATCAATTGTGTATACCACTATCTATAAATATTTGTACTTTTATTCCATATTTATATATTCAATTTGATGTTATGTTCTCCAATATGGAATCCTAGTAATTTGTTATTCAATATGAATATTGCTACTAGATATTGTAGCCTTTGCAAAGGACCACTTACAATGGATTCATATCTCAAAATTTCATTAGCGAAGGGGTCCTGTCTCAAATAACCCATTTCAATGAAAAGAGGTGAAAATATTTTTTTGACAGATCATCACAAAAAAAAAACATTTTACGATGGGAGTGTATCCAGTAACAATTTTTTTTGTGTTTTTTAAATCCCCTTCTATGATGAGCCCATCCGAAATATGTATTTGTGATGGGATTAATTAGACATCACAACTAACATAAAATATATTAAAATAATAAAAAAATTAAAAAATAACAATAATAATAAAATAATAATAATAAAATAACAATCAATGTAATAAAAAAATTAAAATTTTGAAAATTAAAAATTAAAAATAAAAAAAAATTGAGAAAAATAATAATTAAAAATTCAATATTTCTTAAAATCTAGTTAATAATAATAATAATACAATAATAATAAAAACAAAATATTAAATAAATTATAATATAAAAAAATAATAAAAATATTATAAAAAATATATAATAAAATATATAATAAAATTATAATATCTAGAATAATTTGAAAGAAACAATATTTCCAAATGTAAATCTATGTCTAATATTAATTTTAAAAAGAAATATAACATTCAAATGTTTATAAAAAAATGTATATAAATCACTAAGGGGACAATCATCTAGAGGAGGTAGATGAGTTAGTGGAGGGAACTCCATCTATAAACCCATTTTTAGATGTTACATGTACTACATTGTTGGATCATGATGCTTCTTCACTCATCGACGCATATCCTCTTACTATTGTTATTGTTGTTAATGGTGCTCTTCGTGTTCCCTATACATGGTCCCTATAAGCTCACCCAGAGCACACAACTGCTGCTCACACTCTTTAGCATATGAATATGACTCTCCATGAGCTCATCTCGAGCTATATAATGGCATCATGGTGTTACCATTATAAATATGAGGCATCAATAAGAGCTGACACCTATAACTCAGCATTTCTTAAAGTCATGCTAAGTTTCCAACGTCTATCCAACATCATCAAATCCTACTACTCTAAAGGTTTGATCCTCAATCTCAGCCTGTCTCTTAGACATCACGACATAATATGAATCCTTCAATTGAAATTTAAAATTCAAATAGATAAGGTATTATTTTAAGCTAATTTTAAAAATTAAATAATATTATACAGACCACAATATGATGATGGTTATCACTTTTAATAACACCAATTATATGATTGTTATACATCCTTTTATAAAATTCCAAAAAAGTAATATATGGTTTTTCCAGAACATATATGAGTATAAAATTAATATTTTACAATTAATGATATATACGTTGTAAAAAGATTCTTACCATATGTCTTCGATGCATACTAGATGTATGACTACCAGCACGATGTGTCACTCATGCCTCCCCAGATTTGGTCAACCTAATGATACTATCTTATGGATGTTATCTCTCATCTAATAAAAATGTAATCCCTCCCAAACCTAAAATGAGATGAAATCTCATTGGTAGGTGCAGAAAGACTGATAAAATTATGTGACTCCCACATTGTTCAAGTATTTCCTCCTCAGATTTTGAAAAAACTGATGGAGACAATCACAGATACAGATCTCCCATGCCTATAGAATATATTTACATGATCTATCATCGATGGTAAACCATAAACCATAAAAACAGCTTAAATTATAATGTTATTATATTAATAAATTTCAAAATAACTTTCATTTATTTATATATCATTCAATGATCAATCATACACCACTGAACATTAATGGGGATCTGATCACATTTCACCCATGCTCCAGAAATATACTTCCGCAGTATTGCACACACATGTCCTATAACAATATTCCAAAATCTGTGAAAAAACAAAAAAAAATTAAATAAATATAGTATATAAATAAATTAATGTTAATTAATGAAGACTAACAAAAAATAGACAAGTAAACATAACTCCTCATGTGAGTATTGACGTCAATATGTGGACGTCACATAGGGATAGGGTTAGGAATCATGAATCTCAAAAGACCACACCCCTCAGAGTCATCTCTAAACCTCAAGCAGTCTGACGATCAAATGATGAAACATTATTCTTGTCACCAGCTAGATCGGCCTCCCCCAATAGAATAAATAAATATCATTAAATCTAAACCAATTTTTTTTTTGTAATAAAATATTTTCAATCTAACTATTATATATGGATATATATTATATATGACTATAACCAGCCTTCAACTATGTCAATATTCATCAATATCCTCATGTTTTCATTTGATGGTGTCAATATTGTTAGTTTCCTCCTCAGTATAATCAAATTATTTTGGAGTTTCTGTTTAATCATATCACGAATTTTCAAATTCATTTGATACATCATAATCATCATCATAATCATTTCCCATTATCTTTGGGATTTCATCATCGATATTCATTTCTCTTCACGGAAAATATAGAGCTGGGGTAGTCTCTTAAAAAATTAAAATTCATTATAATTAAGTAGAACCAAATTCACATTAAATAAATTTATTTTCTAGTGAATTCATTTTTATTATGAACCACCAGTCACTTAACTCTCTTTAAGTACCATAATAATTTTAATAATAACTTTTATGTTCCTGGAGAGATAATAAAAATCATTCATATACATCAAGTTGAATTTTATATTTTAATTTAATAATTCTATAGAATGGATTAAGATGCAAGAATTTATTAGTATCCAACCACTGACATTAAAATATATTCATGTAATAAGTAATTAGAAAACATAGTTCAATTATTTTATCTAATATGTGGTAAAATTCAACTTCACATTCTCTAGGATGAGATACTTCCAAAAAAACACCACTTTTCCTTATTTTTTCCCAATATGCATGTGTATGAAATCAAAAACCATTCACCAAATATGCATGATAATGTTTAACAATTTTCGATGGTGGGTTACTAAATACACACAATCTATTATCAATTATATCAGCATGTTGAGATACCAAAAAAATTTCTTTAACATTTATTAATATAAAAAGTAATAAATTGATTTTATATGTTATTACATAAATATTTTTTTTCTATTTTCTCAAACAAGTAAGAAAAATAATTTTCCCAACATCATTCCATATCAGATGATGTTATCATTAGAATCACATTCTTGATTTGATTATCATATTATCTATAAATAAAATAATAATAATTTTCTATTAAAAATATTATAGAATATTTGATAGGAGCACTCACAATACAAATGGCATCATTTCTTCATTATTGTGAAGAACCTATGTATGTGCCGAATAATGATAATTATCTAAAATCCATCATTCATGAACTCCACAAAAACCATGTTTTTTTCTATCTTTACAGTCAATGTGGTTATTTCTTTAGGGTAATTAATTTTGAAAATAATGGCAGAAAAAAAAGAAAAATCTTCCAACAAATAGGCTTCTGTAATTGATCCTTCTACCAATTCTTTGTTTCATGTATTTTAAATTAATTTCGTTATGCATCTCTTGAATGTGTACATCCATGAGAATTGAACAAGAGAACTGTATTTTCTTTCATGAGACAAATGTAATATCAAATACTCCATTTAATAAAAGAAAACTTGATGGGATTATTTTTTATACATTACATAAAATTATAACATCTTCTTATAACATATATAGTACATGATAGTCTTTTGTCTCCACACAAATGTCTTAGAAAAAATATGGTTTTTCTATTATCAAATCTCACATCATTTAACTAAACAAATCACTTAGGAGTATCTATATAAGTATTTCCATTATTACATGTCATTCATGAATTTTTAATCTAATAATTTGACTATTTTTTATACATATAGAAAAACTGAAAAAAATAACCATATTTAAGCCTTCAATCTATAATCCAAGTAAAAAAATAAATGATTTTATATGTATACTATATAAGATAATTTTATATTCATTAACTTCTTTGATCTCACATTTTCAAATAGGTCATGGTTTGGTCACTTGTAAATTTGGGAAAGATCAAATCAGGCCTTTAAATTATCTTTTGTATTATTAGGTATGTCAAAATATATATATAATATTTCATCAAAATAGTTATTCCCAATATGCAAGACATCTAACATGTAATTGTCTAAAAAATCTATCCAATATGGTAGATTCCAAAAAAATGATCTCTTTAATCCAATTATGTTCCTTCCAAAAGAAATATATATATATATATATATATCAGGTTTATAGTCATTATAATATGAATTATATTCAATTATGAGATAATGTATTTTAACTCAATCCATGAGATCATTATTGGAGTTCCATCCCATTCAATTGTAACTTTTTTAAAGTGATATATGTTCTTCCGAAAAGCACAATCAATGTGATTAAATATTCGATGACAGTTGAACAAAAATGGTTTTCATCCATTGACGTGCATAATGGATTTTCAGCCTCTCACACTATATGGACATGATTTTAGACAATCTATAATTTATCTATATAACACACCATATGATGGGATTTCACTAATAATCTATATAAATGACTCTTTCATGAGGAACATTTTTTTCATTAACTTCATATGTACTAACATCATTACTCAAGAATAATTTTAACACATAAATAAATTTATTCAAATAAAAATATATATTATTTTTCAGATGTAATGTAATTAATAATGTTAAAAATATATATGGATCATTCTTCAGCATTCAATGAGGTATTTTTTATGGGGTTATAAAGATGATACGATAAGAATATTGACTATTGTAACGACAAAATGGATAGAAACCTTTAGTAGATGGACACAATCACTCATTTTTAGATTTAAAAAAAGAAAACAGTTGTAATTGTTACAATGGATTCCATTAATCTATATTAGTAGGATTGTTTAAGGCTTTACATGTTTAAATATTATTTTTGATCCATGATATCAATAACTTTATGTTCTAAGGCAAAAATAAACACTAAAATATGGGTGTAATTAAGAAATACCTCAATATATTTATTGGAATCAACTGACACTTCTTTAATTGAGCCACTTTGCAGAACAATTTTTCACTTATAGGAAATCTAAATAACAAATCATTAACATCATAATCTATTATTCAATAATTTGAACATTCGTGAATCCTCAAATAATGTTGATCCAAATTGCAAACAAGCCACTTTAACTATTATAATTTTTCATGAATCACATTTCATTTAAGGTATTAGTTGTTTGATTATATATAATATATGATGAAGATATCTATATTACATTTTTTATTCAATTTCTTACCCATAACATATTCAACCACATAAAATCTTCTTATATTGAAACTTCGATATAATCCCTCCACCGTAAACATCATCAACTCATAAAATTCTTATAGTTACAACTATTTAGTGAAATCTATATCATCCTCAATTTTATTTGAATGAAAATATGGACCAACAACATCCTATTCAAAATTTTGAAATAGTGATGGATCTAAAAACAAATTTTTTATAAATTTTCTTTAACTATGTTCACCAATTAGATTCAAGAAAATACAATCATTTCAAATCTCAAATCTCATTAAATGTCCCCAACATTGTCGAATGTGTCAAAACACTTTAGATAACATTTCTTAAATGGACCCCTAATTCCCCATTTTGAAACAACTTCTAATTTTTATGATTAAACTGATAAAAACACTTCAACACCCTTAATAAATGATGGATTTACAATTGAACTATTTGGATTCTTTAGATGATTTTTCAACTATTGATCATTTATTAAACAATGTTTTCGAATTCTTTTCTCAGTATTAATCTAAATAATACAAAATAATCAATTTCATATGATAATTTTTATATAATAAAAATACGCTTCAAAAAGAGTAAAAATTAAAAAAATCGTAGTTTACATTTAAATATTATGAACATTATCTATTTCAATGAATTTTAACGAATGTCCATAAATTTTTACTAATTATGGTGATTTATTGTTCATATATAGTAATAATTAATAATTACTATTAAATATTTACTAAATTTTTCTAATTAGCATTGATTTTTATTAATTAAAGATATTAGTCCTTGATGTTTAGTAAATTTTAGTAAATTTTTTATAATTTATGCAAACAATGTCCATGTTTTTCATTGCACTAATTTCTTCAACCATGTCATATCATCGATGGTTCTCCTCCTCCTCCCCATATTGTTTCTGATGACTCACAACATCATTTTTTCATGGTTCTAATGTCCTCAATACAAATTTGGACATAGATGGTATAGATTTTTCTTTTCTAACCACCTGAAGATTACAAATTCAATGATTTACTAAAACGTATATATAATAGAATTTATAATCACCAGATGATGAAACCAATCAATGTTATCAGTGTACAAATTTTTTATTTCTTAAATTAATATCAATTATTTCATGTCATTGACATATGTTCTACTACTATTGTTGCTGCTATGATCAATGTGTCATATCATATATTTCATGGCTCTGGTGATCTAATGAAAGATTTGGACATATTTGGTTTAAATTAGTATATTTTAATTTTTCTTAACCATTTATGTAAAAATTTTCATATAGCATAATGATTTCATTAAGAATTTGAATCAACCATGAATGTAGAAAATAATTTTTATTGGATGAAGATTATTAATAATTATACATAATTATTTATTTTTCTTTCTATATATTAGTATTTATTAGTATTTATTTCTATTTATTCTTATTTAATAATTTTTACTATTTATTCATATTTATTCCTAATTTTTTAATTTATCTCTAATTTTCCCTAATTATTACTAATTATCCATATTTATTATTAATTATCCATATTTATTCTATTTATTCTGTTCACACTAGTTTCTACCTATTTATTATTAATCACATCAAATTACTGGTAATTACTACTAGTTAATACTAGTTAGTCCTAGTCACTAATAATTACTAATAATTACTGCTAATTACTACTTATTACTAGTAATTACGGGTCATTACTGTTAGTTACTGCAATTTAGAACTATTTACAACAATTTATTACTATTTATTACAATTTTTACTATTTATTACTATTTACACTTTATTACTCTTAATGATTCTTAATTATTCCTATATTTCCCTATTTATACCCATATTTCTTTTTATTTATAATTATTCAAAATTATTCTTATTTATTCTAATTTTTCCTACTGATTTCTTTTTATTTCTATTTATTGCTATTTATTTCAAAATATTCCCAATTATTCATAATTATAGCTAATTATTTCCAATGGTTACTAATTATTTCTGGTTACAAATAATAATTGTTAATTATTCATATTTATTACTAATTATGGATAATTATTAGTTTTTATTGAAAATTATTACAAATTATTAATTTTTTTATTATTTATTACAAATTATTACTATTTATTACTTATTATTAATTATTAGAACTAATTATTACTAATTTTACCTAATTAATACTGATTATTCCTAATTATTACTAATTATTAATAATTATTCATAATAAAAAATAATTATTTATAAATATTCAAAATTATAAATTTTTTCTAATTATTTGAAATTATTCTTATTAATTCTTAATTACTCTCATTAATTCCTAATTATTCATATTTACTTGTAATTATTACAAATTATTTCAAATTTTTAGCAATTATTTCTAACTATTACTTATTTTTCAAATTTATTCCAATTTATTACTATTTATATCTATTTTTTAAATATTATAACTAATTATACTAATTATTAATTATCTTTACTAATTAATACTAATTTTTACAGATTTCTTCTAATTATTTACTATTTATTACTATTTATTACTTATTGTTCCAATTTATTCCTATATATCCCTATTTATTACTGATTATTAATAATCATAACTAATTAATAATAATTATTACTAATTATTACTTTCTATTAATAATTATTACTAATAATTATAATCTAATGATATTTATTATTATTTGTTTATATCTATTACTATTTAAAGAAATTTATTGATATATTATACTCTTCATTTTTATTTATTACTATTTATTACAATTCATTAATATTTACTACAATATATTAATAATTATTACTATTTATTACTTATTGTTACTATATATTCATAATTTTTCTAATAATTACAAATTATTCCTAATTATTCATAATTGTTCATAATTATTCCTGTTAGTTATAAATTATTTCAAATTATTGCTAATTATTACAAATTATTACGAATTATTCCCACTTATTCCATGTTATTCCTATTTATTACTAATTATTACTAATAATTAATAATTATTACTAATTATTACTAATTAATAATAAATATTACTAAATATTCCTAATTATTCTTAATTATTTCTTGTTATTCCAAATCATTGAAAATTATTACTAATTATTCTAATTATTACTAATTATTACTAATTAATCCAAATTGTAACTACATATTCCTAATCAAATTTTATTTTTCATTGTTCCTAATTTTTTTAATTATTTTTAATTATTCATATTTATTTTAATTATTCCTAATTATTCAAAATAATTACTAATTATTCATAATTATTTCTCATTAACACTAATTATTACTAATTATAAATATTTTTATTTAATTGGTTTATAATATGTTTCAATTATTACTAATTTTATGAATTAATATTAATTAGCACTAATTATTACTAATTACAATTAATTATTACCAAGTACAGTTAATTTTTACAAATTAATTATAATTTGTAATTATTTTTTCTAATTATTAATATTTAGTAGTAATTATTACTAGTAATCAATAATTAACATTAATTTTCATTAATGAAGAATAATTTATTAGTAATATATATAATTTATTACCAATTATTACTAGTTATCCCCAATTATGACTGATAGCCACTAATTATGATTAATTAACACAATTATTACTAATTATCACTAATTAATAAATCCATTTTTTAATTATGATTAATTATTAAAAACTAAAACTAATTATTACACAATATAGATAATTAAAATAAATTATTGAAAATTAAAACTATTTAATTTTAATTAAAAACATTAATGGAAATATAAAAAATATATATCTAAAAAATTAATGCACAGAAAAATGAATTTATTTTAATAAAATCTAGTTTCTACGAATCAATTATATTTATTACTAACACAAAAAAATTATAAAATTAAAAACAGAATAAAATATCTCAAAACATAGTCATTCAGCAGATGTAAAACATTAATGTTGATCAGTTGAAACGTTTGAAACACTGAAAAATCTTAACTAATATAATTTAGCTCAAAGAGGATTAGAGAAATTAAGAGAAATAATTAGTGGAAATGATTCAGGGGGTATATCTAGGTTAGATCTTTTGCGAAAATATTTCTTGCAAAGGTTGTCGTCGCAAATAGTAAGTCAAATATTTATTAAGGTGGCGATAAAAAAATATTCTCCATGTGACCCGTCAAAAACACTATCCTACTAAAATGTTATTTGGCATGTGCGTGGATCTCCATCCCATCTAAACGAAAACCGAGAAGATTATTTCCTATAAAGATTTGGCACCATCGCAAATACTCTTCATGCCCTTTGGCAAGCTTCAATTTGCAAAGCTATTTGCGACGATCTATTACCGATATATATTTTTTGTAGAAAAATTGTGATGGTTCAAAATTCCATTCCAAAATAGCCTCTATCACCAAACTATATTCCACATGTCATATTATCATCGCAAATAGGCCGTTATAAAAAGATAAAATTCATGTAGTGATAGTATTTCTCTTTCTCACTGATGAAGAGAACTTTTTATTAACCCTTTTATTATGTGCAATTTTCAACAACGATATTTCCAAATATCATAACATTGAATACAAAGGTCGTGATTAAATTAAAAAGATTCAGTTTAAAGAATGTCATGTCAGATTAATAATCCAAAATTGTAAAATAAGAAACTTGGGGATTATATGATATAGGAAATGAATCCCTACTCTTAGAAAGGTAAGTTACACCTCAAGACTTTATGATATATTTGTTTTTTAATTTAATGAGATATCTTTTATTTCTTCCAGAACATGCAACCCCAAGCCTAAATTAATCGTAAAATAGTATGTTGTCATAACATATCCATTAAATTTATGTATATGAATAGAACTAATTAAATAATTCATAATATGGTTATCTATAGATCAAAAATTAAATTAGAATCATTTGAATGAAAATAAAATTTTCTATGAAAAATTATGTTTTTCTAAACAACTAATTATTTTCACTTTTTCCATAAAATATAAAAATATTATCTACCCCATATAAAAACATAAAAAATCAAATTCATTTATGAAATTATCAAATTAATTTTATAATATGTTGTATTTTTTTGGATATTTTCAAAAAGCTTCATTTTTCAATGAATAAAAAAACTACTTTATCTTTTTAATAACATCATTTTAATTTAAAAAATTCATAATCACCATTTTATTTTAATGTGGTTTAAAAAGATAAATAAGTTTAATAATATATTTATTAATTCAAATAATTTCATTATAATCAATTTCATATTGAATTTGGATATTTCAACATTCTACACTGAAAAGAATTTTCTCTTCGGATGCCATCATTTTTGTTACGTCGGCTACTATAATTTAAAATTGGATTCTTCCACTTATAAGATTGAATTTTAAAATAAATATATCATATTTGGATTAATATTAATTTATATTTTCTAAATAATAATACATAATATTTTTCCACTGTGAATAGTTAAATCTGGAAATTTTGATTAATATGGTTAAGGTAAAGACTAATTTTTCGGGGGTAGAAATAAAATGACAAGGTTTCACATGATGTAAAAAATCATTAAAAGTTTATTTTATGGAAATATTTCAATGTTATAAACTATAAGGGTCAATAATTAATCTTATATGTGGCTTTTAGAATGATATAAATGTGGGTGTAATTTCTTTTTTTCAAAAATTCCATGTGTCCCCTCTCCCACAATTATGAAATTACACTCTCTACCTTAACTATTTCACACCTATCGATCCATTTTTTTAACTAAACCCTTCCTAAAATTTACCCAAACTTCTTTATCAAAAATTTAAAACTTCTTCTCATCCAAAAAATCCAACCCTTGGGTCCTTAAAAGGATATCCAAAAGAGTGTTCTCTAAGAAAAAGTAATTTTCTTAGCCAAGATCATACATTTTAATTATTATTTTCCATTATATATAAAGTTTTAACAATTTTAAAATAATTTTTTCATCTTCAATAGAATAAAAATTTATTATTATGATTTTTTAATAAATAACATATATCCTCCTTTATCGAATAGGATACTAAATTATTGATCATGTGTACAGAAGAGGACCATCTATGGAACAAATTTAACACATTATCAATTAACACATATCATGGTATATATATATATATATAATTAATGATACTTTTAATGTGTATATATATATACGTATATGTAATATATATTATATTCTTTTTTTTCATTAATTATAACATCATATATAAATATTTACATTCTAAGCAGATTAATATTTGGTAACGTCGTTCATGTATACGACAGACTACCGCCTCGTAAAGAGTTGAAATTTTTTTGACGTAAAATTTACATGGAATGTAATAAGGATAAATTTAAATAATATATGTTACATATATTAAATGAAATTGATTGTTTAAAATTAATATACAATCAAAATTCACACCCCTTCACTTGTTAGGGGATTGATATCGTCACTCTTGCAAATATACAACGTATCGTCTCTCCAATGTAATGTTATTCATTTTCCACATACAACCAACTATAATGATTGTAAAAATGTTTCTTTTGATTAATATTTATATTAATAAAATTATTTTAATTATGTTTATTATGGATCTACATCTTATACTCATGTAAAATAGCTTTCATGAAAAAACACTCATGAGAAATCATGGCAAAGAAAACCCAAATCCATGAAAATAGTGAATATTATTAAGAAATAGGTGAAAAAAAGATATAAGAGGATAATATATGATATTAAAAATATTAATATTTATTTCATAAATTATTAATATTATTAAAACTATTATACATGATATTAAATCGTGTTCAACCAAAATAAGGCATGGGGTAAGGGACTTCATCTCAATTTCCATCATTGTGAAATATTTTATTGTTATGACCATAATTAATTTTATTGGCTTTATATACTTCCCCATTGACATGAAGTATTATTATTACTTAAAAAATCATATTATTTTATTTTTTAAATAGATTTATTTCATCCAATAGAATTTGAATTAAAATTACCATGTTTTATAAAATTTCATAACTTAGTTTATTTTCATTAGTTTATATTCGTTCCTTGTTTAATTTGACATTCTACGATTAAGTGTCTAATTACTGTTGAATAGATTACTTACTATTTAATTTTTTTGTATTTAAATTTTTTAAACCAAATATATTCATTGTATAATTTTCACATTATTTTCATAATCATTTTATGCATTTATTTCATAATCAAAATTTAATTGGGGTTGTCTATGCTTTAATTTCTGTTGAAGGAAATTATTTTCAAATAAGATAGTAATCCCCATTCATTTTCATCTTCTCTGGTTATTCAATAATTTTTCCTGTAATATAAAAAATTTATACTCCTTAGTAATTAAAAATAATGATATTTGTTTTTAATAAACTCTATATTTTTTCTCTCTATGGTCGAAAAATATATTTCTTCCAAACTTATGATTTATAAAAACGTTTTGAAAAAAAAAATTAACTTTTTCAATATGGATTAATAAATAAATTTTTACTAAGGTTTTAAATTTATCAATTTTTTTAAAAGATTCCTCATTTTTGTCTAAACCAAGAGAGTTTCGATATTTACTAAAAACATGAATAAAATATTTGTTTTAACATGTACACCATGCACATAATTTTCCACCATCTTGATCACTGATATTTTTAAAACATAATTTATATTTAAAAATAGTTATTTTGAATGGAATTTATTTTCAAACTATTTTATGAAATTTAAGTTAGACAATTTTTTTCCAAGATTAAAGATTATTGTCCACATTATTGTTTTTAAATATCATTTTATGTTTTTTCTATCAATAAAAAACAACACCCTTTTATTTTAAATATTATATAATTTGGATGTGATGTATTGGTTTTATAATTATTCTTTAAATAGCTGTTTATGATAATTTTAACCATGGAATGTGTTGGAGTTCATTTTCTTTATTCATTTTGTAGTTAATAACATTCCATTGAAATATCCACAATCTTATGATTATTAGAAATTATATTACCCGTAAATTTCCATATTATTTTTCATTTGTATACTTATTTCATTAAATTTATGCCATTTATAAATGTGTTGTTTTAGATTGAATGATATTTGATAAAATGTGGAAATATAGATGAATTAATTTTCTTTACTAAATAGACTTATTTGATTATATAAAAAATTATTCGTTAACTAAATAAATTTTTTGATATGCAAGCAATGTGTTAGAGATGAAATACGGATGGGGCCTGGTTAATGATTACCCCTCAATGAATCTTTATTCTAATGAGAAAAATCAGTTTTTTATTCTTAGTTAAAAGGGTTTATGGTGTATACCAACCAATAATTTATAAACTATAATTTCAATAGAATATATAATAAGGAAATCATGATTACAGAGAACACAACACCCAATAAATAAGGATTTCATTCATTAATAATTATGGTATAGATAACAATGATAATTTCCCAATGATTTTATCTTTAGATCCATTTCATTCATTGTGTATTGATATTATGAAATGTTTTTAGTTATAAATATTTCTATAAAAAATATTCCTTATATAATCATGATTGTTGAATTATATAAATGATATGTATATCCAGTTATTTATCATCCCATGCTGATTATTGATATTGATTGATTATATATTTCACTGTATATATTAGTAACTAATAATTTGAGATAAAAAATATTTTTATTCCCTTCCCTGGAATCCAAGAAGTGTACCATGAATGACATGTAATGATATTATAGAGATAAAGGTTATTTTACTAATATATATATATATATATATATTGTAATTTCTGTATTCAAATATAAGACGTGAATTGTGTATATATATATATCATTTACAAATTATTCTAAACAATTGTGTCCTCTAGTATGTAATACCTTGTATCTTATGCCAATAAAATATTGTAGGAATTAACTTGGGGTTATTGATTTCCGGGTTATTAGAAATCTAATAACAAGGCATTCTATTAAGGGAATTTATTTACTATAAAAAACTGGGTACATAAATTTTATCTCCAAAAAAAAATTTCATATTCAAATAAAATTACCTAGATGTAAAATTATATAATATTACTTTTCTATCGATACATCATCATGTTCATATATCACTTCCTGAAACTTATGATTCATTCTTAGAGCATTGAAAAAATAAGTTGTCTTCTGCTACATTAACTAATCTCTTCAATCTAGAATTTCAACTTATAATTTATAGTATAGGTCACATTCTTGTTTCACGATATCTATGTTTAGGTCATTCGATCGGCCTAGTATGTACTTCCTTAGATGTGACACAAAAAAATTTCCTAGACGTGAGAGTGGTAAGAAGGGTTCTCTATGAGAAAAGCAACGAACTGACATGGTCATGGTTCTTGAAGGGACCAATATATATTGGCATTAGATTTCCCTTCACCCCACATCTCATAACCCATTTCTATAGATATAACAAAACTAAAACATTTTACACTATATCAATGCCATGGTATCATCTATTATTTTTTAAATTTCACATTTATATGAATTTTTAACTTTGTTTTTCCACTAAATGGGTTGATCTATTTCCATTATTTCATTTCATATTATCCAAATATTTCTTCTTTCACTCTCCAAATTCATCCACACATGTTCCCATCATAACTCTCTCTCTCTCTCCAGATATACTGTCATATGGTTCCATTTGAATTCTTGAATGGAAACTATTGTTATATGAGAACCCTAACACATATAGCTATTCACCCCAACATAAATGGAAATCCATCAAACATGATCATCTCATATCCCCAATAGTTTTAATGGTATTTTTGATGTATCCCATTTTACGAGGATGATTAGTAGTGAAAAAATATTATTATACCTCCAATTCATTCTAAATAATTCTCTATATTCTCAAGGTAAAACTCAGATTCATATTATATTTTGTAGATAGTGGTACCTCATAAAGAACCCCTACTCACATTATATATAGCTTACTGAACTGGTCAAGGGAGAAATAATAATTTATTTTAATAGAATGTGCTAAATTCATATGTGGACCAACTACAATATAAATATAATTATAGACATTATACATTTTATAGAGTCCAACAACTAAATCTATTGTGATTTCATCCAATTTAATAATGGTATGGGTAATGATAGAAACATAACCTTATAATATTTAATCTGTCCTCATCATGATAGCATATCAAGCATCGAGATATTACTTTTCAATTTATCCATTGTTATTATCCCACCATATGTTATGATTTAAGTTTATATGACTCATAATACTCCATGTATGGAGATATGTGGATGAGCTATGTGGGTTATAAAAAATGGTCCATCTTCAATTTCAGTTATTTGGGGAAAAAATATGCATTATAAACCTTATAACAATATCATTTTCAGTGTTAAAATCTTTAATATTTACTAAATATTTTATTATATCTTGGCATAATTATAGGCTTCATTTATTTTTAAATAATTTATGGTTGATGATAAATTTGGGAAAGATTATATTTATCACCTTAACTTATTAAATCAAGATTAATAATTAATAATCTATTAGTACTAGGTTTTTTCAATCCTCATCAAAGACATGGTTTCATGATCTTTTATACTAGGACCCTAAAACAGTTAATTTCTTTTACTCGGGTGTTAATGTATTCAGTATTCTTAATCATTTATTGATTTTCACCAACAACTTTGATGAATTTTCAAATTCTACATTCTGGATATATATTTAAAGATCTTATTATTAATATATATATATATATATATATATCATACATATCTGTATGAAGATAATTTCAGCAAATAAATAATGAATATATTGATACCACTAGCTTTAAATCATGCATTGGGTAAATTTCCTTATTAGTATTTAACTTCCTTATTGTATAATAAATTACCTCTTCAAATTTTTTTTATCTGTGAACCCAAACCATTTTTAATCGTCAATATATATTACAAACCCTTAACTGGTATAAGGTAATAAAACTACACAACTAGTGGCCAATTAAACTTTATGATCCTTTAATCTTTCCTCATAAATATCTTTCTAAATGAACTTAACTACCATCATTGTTCACATATTATGTGGATTTTAAATCCATGATAAATTTCATTGAAATCATTTTTAACAAAATTTAATTCCAATACAATTATGGATCTCAATTACAATGGTTTATCTTTTTCATTGCTCAATTACTTTTTTCGCTGATTTGTCTCTAAGTACACACTAACACATAATTACATAACTGAATAATGATAATTTATATATCCATAAATCACACATTATATATTCGGAATATATTTTATCTTTTATCAGGTTCATTATTCGAATTTCAAAATGATCTCCATGATCTTCCAGAATCTTATTGTATATAAGAATATCATCTTTAAGGATACCAATATTTTTATTAAGGTAGTCTCTAGAGAAACTATTCTATAGATCTATAAAGTTAGAAGCAGAATTAGTCTTACCAAATGAATTTATTAATAATTATTGGTTTTCATATCCCATTAGAAAAAATATTTTTTAAAAATCCTCCATTATGACTCATAAATGATGATATCTGGATTGACGTTTTATCATTGATAAATATTTTTCTCCCTTGAGTTGATTGAATGTGTCATTGTTATATGGAAAATAAAAGTTATTATTAATTATTTTTCTATGAATACTAATATTCTCTATTTAAAAACAATATTTATTTATCATCATTCTATAAAAAATGGACTATTTATACTCATAGTGATGCACTATGGAAAAACCTATATCCCATATTTACCTTATGATTCTTTTTAATACAACTAATTATATTGAATCCATAATATAGGAACGATTAATTATAATAATAGATTCATGTGTATGTTCAATGAAGAACTCTACCACATTATATTAGGGAATACCATGTTTTTCATCATGAAATACATTATAATATTCTCCACCAATAAGAATTGCATCAGCAATGCCTTCCTCTAAGATAATTTGAATAACAAATATATACAATTAACTATAAAATCTAAATATCATAGTGATTTGAGAAGATAATATGATAAATAAAATAAT
Source organism: Viscum album (assembly GCA_963277665.1). Lineage (NCBI taxonomy): Eukaryota > Viridiplantae > Streptophyta > Magnoliopsida > Santalales > Viscaceae > Viscum > Viscum album. The sequence continues at coordinate 567,754,030 of OY728126.1, read as the reverse complement.
ATTCCATAAGAATTTTTAGTTATTTTTGCAGTTGGGGGCCAAATAATCATGGAATAGAGTAGATAACATGTCAAATCTCAAAATTCACTGTTCATTGTGATTTCTACTAGGTTAATCCATATCACAATCCCAATCACTTTCCAGTATCTATACGAGGATATATTTCTAAGGAAACCACATACTCATGAAATTAATAATATTTATGCATGTCATGATATACCTAAACTCATATCTACGGGTTTATAAATGATTTTTCAAACCTAACCCAAGAATATTACAAGACTACTCTCATTGAAACAAGTAAAACTTCTCTATGATACAATGTGCATTGACTCAAAATAAAAAACTTTTAATCAACAGAATTTGTAGAAATAAAAATATTACATAACATAAAAAATAATCATCAATGGATCAAAGATTATTATTGTATTTAAATAGTAGCAGCATTAGAAAATTATATTTGAATTATTGTGAAAATTTCCCCATAATTTAAATTCACTATATATTAATAGAAATTCCTCTTAATTTAATCTTATACCTAACACCTAGGAAATAGAAACATAAAGAAGTGATGAACATAAATGATCCATAATGTAAAAAATAAACCATTAAAACTTTTATATTGGGTGAGATCATACGTTTATGAGAAGACATATGTATGAGTTAAATATCACATTATAATAATATAGAATCCTAAAAGTGGTGAATATGTAAGGATATAACACCAAATAATACAAAATATCCAAATATAAAACATAGTGTAAAAATTGGGAAAATATGAGTCTTATACCACGAGCATGGGAGAATATCATAGTTAGATATCAAATGATTATGGAACCAACATATCTATATAAACAATAAAATTGTTGAAAACAAATGGACACCTATTTATTAAATTTGATCAAACACTAGAAGATGTTTCTCATTTTTGGAAATTTAACACAAAATATTTTCCATAGAAGATCAAACATCATTATTATATCCCCATTTTATTATAAGAACAAACAATTAATTAACCATTATATCAGGTTATAAATTTAACAGTATGATATTTTTTTAAAATTTTCTTTAAATAAATTTTATTTCATTGATCGTATCTATAACATGTAACACCAAATTTATATGAAATCTGATATAATATTAAAATATTTATTAATGTGACCATTTTATATTATCCATTAGAGTAGAGTATATGAATATTATTTTCCGTATTTTGTCAAATAAATTTAAATTTTTTACAACATAAAAATTTAATTATTAATTTTTAGGAAATAGATATTCAATATTCAAAAATTTTATTTTATTCATTATAAATTACACTTCTACAATATTTTTTTATTTAATATCATTTGGGGATATTATAAAAAATTAGAAAAAAAGAAATTAATTTTTATAAAATTATTATTGTTTTTAAATCGTTATTTGAATATTTTTTGGATAATTTTTTTGAAATTTTATGAAAAATTTGAATTTTAGGTGAATAGATTAAATCCCAGTTTTTAATGTAAACTATCATTTCATTTCAATTATTATAAAATACCCATTATTATATTGATTTTTCTATAATTTAATAATTTTATTTTAAAAAATAAACCAATTTATAATTTTTTTTATCAATATTATTCGTAATCATAGTCTACAAATACCTTTAGACTTAAAAAGGGAATTTTTAGAACACAATTTTCCTCTAGTTTTAGGGCTTTATTTTAAAATGTGTCTCAACAAATTATAGAAATATAATATTTTTAATTTGATTCTATATTATGAATAATTATAGTTAATATTATTTCATTTTTTTGAAAATTTCGTAAGTCAAAATAAATTGTAAAACTAGTAAAAAATTCACCTTAGTAAAATGGCCACAACTAAATATTTTTTATTAAAAGATACATTTTTTTAAAAAAGTGTTAAAACTCCATGTTTATCCAAACCATAAAACAAAATATAAAGTAAAAAATTTATGACAAAAGATGCTTAAAATTATTATACAAATCCCCATTTATAATTTTCTAGAAAAATATGATGCCTTTTTTACTTAATCTTCAGTGATAACAGATTCAAATTGAGAATCTAGATTGTCCCACGCTTCCAATAACTCCTACAATGATATATTCTTATTATTAAGCCTCTACTCTTGGATAAATTTTTTATGTCAGTCCAGTCACCTTTATCCTTGTTTATGTATAATTTAATTGGTCTCCCATTTATTGTTTTTGTATCCTGTATAGAATAATTAATTATTAATATGTTCTCCAGTATCTTATCCTCATGTTTAATGAGAAGTTCTCATGATGTTTCCATGACCTCAGACTCTCCATCCCACTACGGGTCGATTGAGATTTCTATAGATTAATTACCAATTACATCATCCATACCAAAAATCTCCTATATATCTTCCAGGGAATGAATATTTGGTTCCAAGTATTCATAGCTACACTCTCCCATGATCTCTTCCTCTTTATTGGGGTCTGAAGCCATCATTCCACTATCATGCAACTCAACTCCATCCATAGTAAATTTTTTCAGCGTAGAGGTTGAATGTTCAAACATCTTTTTAGAAGATTGATTTAACACCCTTAGGCAATGAATACACCCCTGGTTTAACCATTTTGTCAAACTTAATGGAATCTGATGGCCCTGTCTCCTTCTCAGTGTTTTTAGTTTTTCCAACTGATCTTATTGTCATAGTTTTTTTAATGTTAGTGTAGTAATTGTGAGGTTTCTATTTGTTTAACTTATTATATGGGAAATTTTTAGAATGAAGGACCTATTTATTTCATTCTCTTGTTCTAGAACCACCAGTCATTGACCTAAGGGTATCCTAGACGAAGTCTAACCTAGGATGTGAGTCTGAATCCTTGTCACTCAGTTCAGATTCAAAGCGAGATCATGAACCATCCTGCTTCATATTCCATTTAGGAATAAGTATTTTTCATTCTATAGGATCTACATTATCCTTTTATTCTATATTAAAATAATTGAAATCATTTTTTATCTATAAATAACATTGTGGAATAGGCCAACCAGGAGACCTTCAACATAGGGGATGCAGATTTTTTTTAAAAAGAGCATACAACAGAGAATACCGGTTGGACACAGATCCTATAACAACATACCCAAAGATTACCACTTATAAAAAAAATATTATAGAACATGGAGGGTACTATCCAAGATATCCCAGGACCAGAGATGATGAACGTGGTAATCCTATATCAAGATTCAGTCTTACAATGATGACTATAACATTCAGAGATGCAGACACCGAGATCAATCTCATTTGGGGGGATCAACATTAGAGGAAAATTTGATAACGGGGGTATGGAAAAAATGATTATAGACATTTATCTTTCCCCCTGATCCTAATTATTTTTTCACCAGTATAATGAAGACAAATTCCCCAAATACTTGCAAGAGATACAGAAATTCGTCCATGGTCTGAATGCAACCACCTATTGAAATTTAAATTCTTCCCCAACCAAAATCAACACCCATTAAACTAGGGGTTTAGAGTTTTGAAATTTAAAAAAATTAGGTTATATCACGTAAAATACAATTGTTTTTCTTGATTCAATATATAGATATCAATCAAAAAAATTTTCTAGCATTCACCCTATTGAACTAATTTGAAAAGTGAGTGGCGGTTCAGGAAACCTTGCCCAAAATATATACTTAATAAATATATATATATATATAATATATCATTATTAAAATTATATAGAAAATTTATTATAAAACATAATGAATGGATATAAATAATATAACAAAAACATACTTGAAAAAATGAATTATTTAATAATCATAAATTATGATTTTTTAAAATATTTTTTAATCAAATCGTGTTAGAATGTTACAATTAGAACATATATGATATTATATGTCCAAGAACACAACCTAGTTACCCAAATATAGTTTATTATTACATAACATTGGCATGATCATAAGAGATCATGTCTCAAAACACCAATTAGATTAGTACCCTTGGAATTACTACATACATTCATACACATTACATTACATCATGAAATAAAGAAAAACACCATTATGTTACCCTTGAAAACACTAATATCCTTTGTCCCATCCATGTAGGTTAATCATAATATACTTCATCACATCCAGGAAAAAAAACAAAAGATAGGTTGATCTCATATGCTCAGTAGGGATAACAATATAGCATAAGTTGTCATAAAAATTATAAACAATTAAGTAAATATATAAGACTAAGACAAAAGCCTTTTAAATGTTTACTTCATAATAATATAGAAAAGTTAAATCAAATAATTCCATTTACGTATTCACATATATATTCAACTATTCAAATAATCACATGTAATATCAATAGATAATTTCATAATGACTTTTTGCATAATACTGGACATCATAACCACATATTCAAGGCATCATTCCAAGACTACAAATAATATTTTTTCAAGGCCTTGTGCGAAGTCAATAGATTGTATTATGAGGCCTACCAATGCATCTAGGATTTATAGTAGGATATACCCATCACATACTAAGTCTAATTAATTCATCATATAAAAAGGTTGGAACATAATCTAAACATTCGTATTAAAACAAGCATAATAAATGTCAATATTTCAACCACAAACCATGAATGGTATAAAAATAGAACATCTATAGTCAAACATAACTCATTAAATACAATATAAATGATTGTATTATAATAAATCACCCTCAATATAGAATAATGAAGTATTTTGACATAGATGAAAATAATTAGTAAAACTATTTGAGAGAAATATATCTTTTTCTTGAAAACTTTTAAAGTCTCACTATTTTTCAAGAAGTTGTCAAAACAAATTTCAGAATCTATGTGTCCCATACCAAATTGAAACTTTTAAAATAAATTTTAATTTCAAAACCTTCATGTACATATAAATAATTTTTTAAAACCACTTTTAAAAAATGGACATTAATTATAAATATTTAGAATAATAAATCTTTAAAACATTTAAAATGATATTTTTGTTAGAGTTCCAAATCAAATGAGAGATGCTTCAATACAAATAATTGAGGTAATAAAATCTTATAATATCATTAGAATAAATTAATTCATGATATACTATGTCAAAGTATAATATATATTCCATATAGAAGTTAATTGGTACATAAAAACAATTAAGTCTCAATGAAATGTCAATTTAGAGGAAATACCTTATAAAGACCATATTCTTAGGATAACGATAAAGAAATGACATAATTAGGTGATAAAAATTTAAATACACTCAATATGATTTTATATTCAGTGAATATAAATCCAAGTGTAGTCAAATATATTCATATAAAAACAACACCAATGGCTTGAATGTTTAACCCAATGAATGGAAAATTGAATTAAGTTTACTATTATCAAGTTCATATCTATGACATGAAATTTTATCAATGTATTGATTATGTGAATAAAAAGAATATACTGACAAAGTGGAGTATAAATTTGTACATAAATAAATTGTGATTTCACACATAATCTTAGAGTAAAATAATGAATGAAGTTTGCGTAAAACCAAATGAGTTGAAATTAAATTAGAAAATTCCTTACAAATTTTGTAATAGAAGAATCATACACCCCATAAAAGAAGTATCATATTATGTAGTTGTAAATACCAATAAATTAATGTATATTACACAAATAATACAGACCTGGGGAGAACATACACCACACAAAAGGAAATAGTGGCAAATACAATATGAATCTCACGAGAATCAAAAGTGAGAGGATAGCCCATTAAATTGTACATATCTTTAGTATAGGGTAGTTTAACATCATTTATAATGGTAAAATTATTGTTATTATATTATAAAATAATCACATACATAAATATGATTTCATATATGATATTCTAATATTTCTCTCTTAATGATATTTCAGTAGTATTATGGTTTTGGGTGTTAACTGATTCGTATTCCTTTATATTTTTTGTTACATAGGTCATGTTTTTTATTGATAGGGTTGATATGATTCATATAAAAATTATATAATGTTCTTAAACAATATTTTTAATCTTCAAATGAAAATTATTCTTCAATGGTTGTGATGACGAACGAAATCTCATTGTGTTGTGGAGACGGTAAGGCATACATATGAATGAGCAACAATATAATTCTATTTGTGGTGAAATAATATGTAATTTGATGGTAACTTATATATAATGAATCATTAAAATTTTATATTTATTATCTACATCAGTTATACTTACTGTTATTTCCATCCAAATAATGAACCGTTGAATAACAAACGACACCACGCTGTGGAGACGGTAAGCCGTACATACAAATGTATGGTGAATTTTTCATTCATTGGATGGATAAAATAATTAATATGGTTGTACCATATTTATAATAAAATCAAATATTATATAAGGTACTAGATTAATTATTTTTTATTGAAAAAAATAAAATAAGAAGTTGAAAAAGAAAAAAACATCGAAAGAGGTGATGCAATTATTACCTCTTGTTGAGGTGCATTCTTTTGATTTGAAAAAAAATGGATTCTTATGTATGATTTTTGATCAATCTAAGGCCAATAAATTCAAATGAGGGTAGTTGAGAGGATATTTGAGAAGTTTTTGACCTAGCCACGTGGCTTTGGAAGTGTGATTTTGAGACAAGGAGAAATACCTTTCTATAAGATATGTGTGGGTGACTTTAGGAACGGACTGAAATATTATTTTGTTATAAAATAATTTTCAGTTTATAATTAAAACATATATATTTATTTCAAGTAAAATGTATGTATGGGAAGAAATACTATCCCTAAATAGTTTTTAGACATGTTTAGGTCACCATATTAACTTTATCTTTTAGGTTTAATGTGTAGTTAAATAGTTTAAAGTTTACCACGTCTTCTTGTATTTTTATATTAAATGCTTAATTAATATACTATAAAAGTACAAAAGGACTTGATGTGGTTCATTAATGACATATATATCATTAAATATGTCCTTTGTAAGATCCTCATATTATTAGGAATATTATATCATTTAATAATATAGTATTATTCTTAAATACTCATTTATGTCAATTTTGACACTATTTATTATTTCGTTTTTGTGAAAGTAAACAAAACATGATTAATTATAAAAAATGACATAAAATAAAATCTAAAATGTAATATGAATCTATAAAATTATTTTAATGCATCAAAATACTCAAATTACATTTATTTCAATATTTATAATATCAATTAATTTAATCTTTAAATAATACTGTAATTACGTCATCACCATTGTGACATTAATACATTTAATTATTTAATCTCTAAAAACAATAAATAAAAGTACACGATGTTGGAAATCTTTTAAAATTTCTAATTTATATTTATAGATGAATTTATCTTATTTATAACTGTGTATTAAAAATGTTTTAGTTATTCAACATTGAATGTAACACTTTTAAGTCTTCTTTAAATAAAATAATAATAGATGTCCTAATCTAATACAAGTGGAAAAATGATCATATATTATTCCTAAGATTGATTTTTGTAAAAATACACTTATCCAATAGAATTAGAACATGTTTTTGGGTAATTATAATATCATTTTTAAATGTAATTACCCTTTTTACATTAAACCGTGGTAAAAAAATTCAAAAGGTACAACTCACAAAAAATTCTTTTCATCATATTTAATGATATTTTACTTACTGATGTCAACTATTCTTATCATATTTTTGAATTTAAATTCACATAAGCGGTAAAATTATGTTTTATTATCATTTGCAAATGTGCCTAAAAGTTGAGTAAAAGGTGGTAATAAGTTCAATAAAATTTTATATATATAATCTTATTATACAATGAAATTAATTGATTAAATTTGACTGATATAGTTTTTATGTATATATTTTGACTCTACATTAAATTAAAATTGAAAATAATTATTAAATTAAAAGTCAGTTGTAAACAATAACACATAATTTTTCACTTTTCTTAAAAAATGAATGTATTTACATAAATACTAATAAATCACCCAATGATAATTATTATATTCAAAATTCAAAAATGGTTTCTATTTTATCAAATTCAAAACATATAAGTAGTATTAATTTATTTTTAAAAAATATTCCCATTTTCAAAACCAGAATCTTGTTTTTTACAAGTTAAAACTATCAAATATTGATATGTATTTGTGTCCAATATAAATGTAAAATTACATAAAATTACCAAAATTGTATTAAATGATAAAAATATAACTAATTAAACTTTAAAACCATTCAGATTTACAATTTAACACACAAAATTATTTTTATTATAATTTTTTTTTCAAATAAAATTTAGTATTTATCAATATTCATCAAATTAAGAAAGTTATAAGAAAAGTAATAATAATTAATCAAAAAAAATTTTTATCTCCAACTTTTAAAGAAAACGTTTTTTTGTCATATTCAATATATAAATGTTCCAAATAATTTATTTAAAAATGGTTTTCTGTTAAAATGCGATTATATAAAATTTTTTTAATCACACTTCTTATATCTGAAAATATAAATTTGTTCTTATATTATGTATTATAAACAAATAATATGGATGTTGAAATTATTTATAATATATAAAATTTAAAAATCATATAATACTATTCATACCTATTTTTTTAATGGCTATTTTCATATGTCATGGTAGGCTCAAACTCGGTATTGCGTGTCGCACAACCTATTGAATTTATTTAAAGAAAATAACTTACTATAAAATCTTAGGATATTATAATAAGCATGTATATGGTTATAGTATATAAGTTTAATAAAGATAAATTATCTATAAAGGAGGATAAAATCACTTGTGTGGAATGTCAGACATGAGTTTAGGCTAATTTTATTTCATTACTACTTCAATGATACCTATGTTATACTATGCAAGTAATTTCATTATATGATGTATATCCACCCATTTGGAAGTTCGTATATTTCATTACAATATACTAATTTTACAAAAATAAATTATTCATGTTTTCATGATAAGGTGGTATGATTGAAAAGGTGTCAAATAATTAAGAAATTTTTTTCAATCTCATTTCATTCTCGTATTTTTTACATTTATGTTTTCTTTTGGAAAATTATATTATCATATTATCGTAAAATCAATATATTTTCATCTCCAATAAATATGTTTGGATTTAATAGTTTTATTTTCAATTTATTTTCTATGTATACTCGGAACCAATTTTTATATGACAGTTAAGGTACTTTCATTTAAAAATCATATATTGAAGATTTCTTTCCGACCATCATTCATCCATGTCCATATTTTTCTATAATAATATTAATGATTGTTTTTAATATTATATAATGATATTTAAATTTTTTATCCAGTTTTAATTTATATTTGATGTATTAAAATTTATATTCTATTCATTTTATTAAGCGGAATTTATTCAAAAAGTGTGAATCCAATATTTTTTTTAAACATACACCGTACATACTTTTTTTCTATAGTAATTATAATATTTTATTTAAAAAATCTTTATATAGTTATTTTAAAATAAAAAATTTTCTCCCTACTATTTTGGAAGAGTTTAAATTTTAAATATATCATTTGAAAAGGATAACAATATATTTCTCATGAAATCTTACAATGGAATTTTTAAGGAATTTTATCATATGATGCCACTCAATGAATTCATTAGGGATGTGATAAAATTGAACAATATTACAATTTCAAAAGAGGTTTTTTATGATAAAATATTTATTCTTTATATTATTTACTCAATATAATGAATTAATTAATTATAACCCTTATTGAGATTGAGTTTCATTTATAATTCAAAATAAAAAGAACTCATTCGACATGAATGTGATATTTGGGGCTGGGTTATAGATATCCACTCAATGCATCGATATAAATCATTATAATATATAGTATACATATAATATTATAAATGAGTTTTTTACACCTCCCCATTTATTATGAATGATATCTTGTTAAAGAGGAAATATAGGAATGATTTATGATATCATAATGACGATTTAATGATAATTATTGTCTAAAGTCACAAATTTACATTATTAGGATTTATTTTGATTATATATGTGTTTTATAATTTTATATTATACATTTAGTTGTATTTAATTTAATTTGATTTAATGGGTTGTGGTTTTATTTTCAACTTTGTGATGCTAATTATACAATATTTACTAATGATAATAGTAATTGTATGTATCCCTTCTTAAGAATATGAACACATTAATTATTTATTTTCCATTCCAAATAATAAAAATAAAATTTTTATAAATGATATCAAGGATGAAATAATGTTTCTGATTACATGTTTTAATATTTCTATGGTAATATATGAATAATTTATGTATCTGTCTTCCTAGGATTCTAAATTGATCGATCATGTGAGGTGAGCTCCCCTTTATCGTTTTCCAATGTAATTAATTAAACACTATATCTACGAATCAAGATTTGGGTTGTTACCATTTGTATCATTGGATATTTTATAGGATCCATGGGATTTATATTTTTAACAAACATAACTAACATGATATATATAGTAATCCCATATAGTTTTGTAGAAAATTCAACATTATAATGATTTTAAATTTTTTCTCACGTTTTCATGGTGGTTCTTAGATAACATATTGTGCGAAATTATTTAGAGATGCCCCCTATTGTACGAATCTAAATCAACACCGATATTAAAAATAAGGACTTCCATATTTATTACACCAATAAATTTAGAGTTTTAATTGAGTAGATCATGGCCATTTTATGGAAGCAAGATTGGGTAAAAAAGAATAAATTATTTCATAAGTAGAAACCATTTTCCACAAAATAATTCACCATTGATGTTTTGCTTCAAAAAATATAACACTTCAAATTTTAATGTATCATCAAATATATTTTTAGAAAAAAATGGTTTATATCCATTGAAAATATTTTCATAACTTTGTGATGTAATTAAAGTGAAACGTTTATTTTGGAATTTTATTATTTAAATGAATATATTGTTAAATAGTGGGTACCAATCAATATGAATAAATATGTTATTGAAATAGAATGAATGTAATTAAGAACATTCTTGTGATATTATTAAAGAAATATTTCCCTCAAAAATAGAGAGATGAAATATAGTGGATTTTCATCACTTTAATGATAAAGGAAGTAGAAGGTTTGGTCGAGGGAAAGGATAACGTTACAAAATTATATTTTAATGATGATGAGTACATAAATAATCAATTATATAAGATTGAATGTTTCATTAATTGGAAAAATAATAGTCAAAAAATGGAACTGAATTTTCAAACACCTTAATAGTCTGATAATATAATATTATGTTCAATCAAAGCATAAAAATGATTTTATAGGTTTTATATTATGAAGAAAAATTATTAAAAGAATATGGAGGATCAGGGAAAAAAATTAAATTCTACAAAAAAGATAAATGGAATGATATTATTTCACAAATGTAATAATTATACAAAAACTCAAGCCCATTCTAATGGGAACATGAGATTATATTTAATATGGAAAAGAGGTCAAAAATATTTCCAATGAAATAATAAAACACTAATATATTAATCTGAAAATGTAAAGATATGGTGCATTATTCCAACCACTATCTTAAGAATCAAGGTAACATACCACTGAGTATGACATGGAGGAAAGGAAAAAACTAGGAAATTCCTACAACATAACAGGATGTTCCACGTGATGATAGAAATATAAATTTTTCATTCAATCTTGAAGTTAATTTTTTTTATATTTTCTATGATGAATCCAACCTTTTATATCTAAATAATTTATAATGGAATCACATCACCATCCCAATGAATTAATTTATAGTTGGAAATGAAAACATATAAGGATATGTGTCACATTGCATGTCTTTATCATCTCTCTCATAAAATATTGAATTAAATTTCATCTGAAAAATATTATTATTCATTCTAATTATCAAATTGTATTAATTTTTGGAATTAATTAGATATCTTGATGTGGATATCATATCAATTTTTGTGGAATAGAGGTTACAGAATATATTAAGAATAATTATATGATTATATATTAATGAAATTGTAATACTAATAATCCAATTGAAATTACTTCCATCACCTGGGTCATACTACTTATTCATGAGTGAAGTTTATCTCAAATGGTTATGGAAAAACTGAACATTGAAATATTCCTATTTCCCTAAAAATATTCTGATTTATTTACTATGGAAATTCCTAGTCTTCCCCTAAATCATAGTGTTGGTTTTTTGTTATAAGTTATACCTCATGCTATACCTATTTCAAAGACTCTCTATAGAATTTCCCCAATTGAGTTATTGGAAACGAACATAAAACATTATGTTAATGTAGATAAATGATCCATTTCCCCTCTTGATTCTTTATAGGATGAAATTATTTATTTTTTAATATGAATGACCGGCCATTATGTATTTGCATCGATTATTGGGAACTTACCAGAATCACTATTAAGATAAAGTATCATATACTATGAATTGATGATTTTTTTAACCAAATATAAGGATATAATATTTTTATAGTATTCATATTTGATTTGGATATAATCAATTAATGTTCATTATGGCAGATACTCCCAATAAATCCTTTCATATGAGGTATAGTAACTATAAATTTATAGTAATTAAATTTGGAATTTTCAATTCCCCTGTTAGGTTTATGGATTTAATGAATTTATTCATTAGATACTTCCTTGATTACTTTGTCGTAATCTTTATAGAATATGTTCATATATATATATATATTTATTTATTTATTATCATGAATTAATATAATAAATAAAATTTTGTAATTGTGATAAACACTGTATTGAAGGACATGTTATTCAAAAAATTCAAAAATTAGAATTTTCTTTATAAAAACACCCATTTTGGTATATATAATATCATGTGAGGGTATATCAGTGGATATAACCATGATTGAAATTGATCATCTTTGGACCAAAGAACATCGTAAATTATATCCATATTTTTTTAGGTATGGATATATATTATTGATGGTTTTTATATAATTTTAGATGGTTATATTTTCCACATAAACATAATATTAGGTGGGATTCAATTTTATTTGGAGGGATTAATTTGAGGAAATTTTCAAGGTGATGAACAAAAAGTTAGTAAACATGCCCATTATTATACTATTCTATATAGGGGAAGGGTTTGGGATATATATTGATGCCTAAATGAAGGTATTTGGATGAGTCACTATGTAGAATTATTTGGAGATATCTTATTTCTATTACCCACTAAAAATTCATTAGAAATTTTACCTGAATCATGATTGGGAGTTAGAGAAAAAATGTTTAAATTTATAAATTGATTGAATTTTATAAGTGTTTTATTTCTTATATATATAATGATCATATAGAGATGAATTATATATACAAAAACAATGATTTGGAAATGTTGTAGATATTTTTTTTTATTTTTTATTTTGGGTAAGGCTTGTCAATGTATTACAACAATGGGAAGCTGAACTAGGTGGATGATGCTCTAAATTAGAAACACAATGAATGTTTTTATATTATGGGTATTGAATGGGATAAAATAGTTATATTTATACCAAATACTGATTTTGAAATATTTGGTAATGTATAAATATATTATCTTTCTTAGAAATGTTTTCAACCAACAATCCAAAATAGGATTAAAAATATTTAGAAGGAAGGTGTTAATTATACAAGATAGTGTAGAATGTTACTAAGATCAACCTTAATAATTATGGGGTGATTTTATTTAGGAACTAATTATGTTTTCAATTAATATAACACTATAATAAGGATATATTGGATGGAACTCTTAATTCCACTTTCTCTATTCATCCTAAAAGTTTGAGGATGTATAAATATCTAAAATATTAAATCTATTGTGATAACCTAAAAAAGGATATTGTATATTATATGTATCAATTCCTAGTATATTACCATTATATTCTTTAGAGATATAATTCTTATAGAATATTAAAACAATCCCTTCAACCATAATGGAAATTGGAAAAAATTACCATGAATTTTTTCATCCGAATCCCAAAACAATTAAAAGGGGGCTATTTAATTATTGACCGTTTCTATCGCCATATAAAATATGTTAGTTCTATTTTTATTATCAATGAATTATCTCTCGATCATCATACTCATATATAAATTAAACTTGTTGTGATATTTTATATAGTACCACTCTCAATCATATCTCATTGGCATCTAAGGATTACCAAGATGATTTTTGAGATTTCACCAGTAGTCTCTAGGCATATAATTGAATTTTAGTACTTATTATAATACTCATATAGTTATATGAAATAGGTTAATTATAACTCTGTTATACATGTTGAGAACATTTTCAATGTGTTTCAAAGGTTTTTTAAATAAAAACTTTACCATGGAGAAATATTCATACAATAATATCCTTCACTCAGACATTTAGATAGGTCTTTATGAATCACTCTATGGATGGAACTAAAGAAATACAATGTTATAGGATGAATATGGGGTAATAAACCTATTATTTATTGATGTGAATGAGTAAATGGAATAGTAGAATAAATTCATTCAACATAACATTATGGTATCATTGAGACATCGACAATGTTATGGTGAATATCATCACTGATATCTAAATATTAAAATTTGCGATAGGGTATTCTGATGAATAACTCCAATAAATAATTTTAGGAGGTTTTAGGTCCAAGGGATAATGTTCTAAAAAACTTGATACGTCATTTTTTACATGATTTATGGAAAACCCATTAATGTGAAAAAGCTTCATTGGAACCCAAGGATAAAATTTGGCTGATGTATTCTCAGTTATTTGTCATTGAGTGATGTAATTAAAATAGAAAAATTACTACGAATGGAATAATTTTAAACTCTAATATTTTTGGGTATATTTTATTTTAAATACATTTTTCCGCTTTGATATTTTTCTTTGCATGCTACACTGGGTTTAAAATAAATACAATATACTATAAAAAATTTAGTATCTAAAGTTATACATATCACCTATATATTGGATTAGTGGGTATGAATATGATTTTAAACATAACAATATATATATATACATATATAATTTTATAAAAAAATAATGAATTTTTATTGATTAATTCATAGGGAATATGAAATAATTTTCAGTATTATGATTTTATGTATTGAAAATATATTTTCATAAAAATGTTTTATATTGAACTTATTTCATATATATTATACTTAAATTCCACCACTTATAATAAATTAATATTAAAAATAATTATATCACTATTGATATAACTATATTTATATTAGCATAGTCTGAGTTTTTAAGAATTTTATGATAAATTTGATTTTTCAGTGAATAATGTAATATATTTTTTTAATAAAAACCATCTTATTAATTTAGGTATTTTAAATGCCCCATTTATATTTTGATTGGTTTTACAATTTAATTATATGATTTTTTAAGAAAAATTATACATTTTTACCCTCTATGTCAATATTTATCTTGAACTGGATATAATTATAATTAGATTTTAAATGTAATTTTCCTAAAATAGGTTTTCATTCCATTTTGATGGTTTTTCTATAAGTAAATTTCAAAAAAAAAAATGAAAAATTGAATCATTTATATGAAATTAAAATTTCATAATAATCATAATTAATAATATATAATATGATAAAAATAATTTTTCCTCATAGTGTATAATGAAAATTGTAAAAATTAATTATTACAGTAAAATTTTAAATTAGATAACCGTACTTAAAACTATGTTATAAGAAAAATAATTTTCATATAAATTTATTTTATATGAATTAATATATATCAATAAAAGCATATTCTTGAGAATTAACTTTTTATGGAACACATTTCCTAGAAAATGATTGAATACTATTTTTATCCTTTAAACTATTCTAGGTGTGTCCCTCCCCAAACATATAGAAGGGCACTCCACCTCTCAATTATGTAAAAAACGGATCCAACTATCCAATCAAAACACTACCTAATTGAATTATACACATCCCTAGCCACAAATTATATATTATATTCTCCCTATAATACCATTCAAGAGACATTAATAATGGATCTAAAGGTCATTTAATGAAGATGAGGTAATCAATTTTATCGACTATTTCAAATAATTTACATATTTGTCTTCTTATACATATTTTATAACCACACAAAAAATTAATCCATTAATGTAAAAATAAATATTCTTTATTATGATTATTGGATTTCCATTTTCCAACACTTTTCCATCATTCATTAAGATAAACATTTCTAATGTGTACTTATGACTTACCATCTCTATGTAATAGTGTAATTTTTTATATTCAATATTTAATATATATATTTATAAATTTTTATGTAATAAATATATATATATAGTTAATTATGTTCTTATTTATTTGTATTAAAATGATATCATTTACCCTTATCCCATTTAACTTGTCAAAAATTTTAAATGTCACTCGTGTGTATGTGTGTAATACCACCTCCAAAAAGCGATGACACATTTTTTTCCATATCCACCATTTATGGGTTCTTATAATTATGTATATAACTAATATATAATATATTCATATCAATGAAAACATTTTTTGAGATGATGGGATAGTAATAATGATGCATTTTTTGAAACAAACTAACAAAAAAATTCATAAAAGATGAAACTGCAAAGACTCAAAAATAAATATTTTTATAAATAATTAATAATTTAATGTTTTGGAAATGTCATATGAAGATCACATATAATATTATAAATATGTATAACATTATATTACTTAATTATGGTAAATATAAATTTATTTTAATGGAATTTATAATCACGTACGATAAAGGCTTGAATAAAGGTGATGGAAATTACATCCCATTTACTTTTCAATTAGATAAGATTTCAATTATGAATATAATATCATTTACATGTTATATGTAATTATTATTAGAAAAAACATATCTTGAATACCACTATATTCATGGTATTGCGTGTTTTTATTTGTGTTTTCTCTTTAAGTGGTTATTTTCTAATGTTATCTATGAAATAGAATATTTATTTTATAAAATCATTTTATATCAGAAATGTACAAGTTCTTATTTTTTTTGAAGCTTATATGATCCCAAAATGTTACCACCATTATATTTTATTCTACATTTTTCTCATTTAGATTTCTCCTTTTTTTTTGTAATTTTATCTCTTATTGGATCAGCAATCAATTAGTAACTTATAGGTAAGGTACATTATTTAAAAATAATAATTGAAGATTTTGTTAGTATTATTTATTTTCAAAGTCAATATTTTCCTTAAAATTATTATGATATTTTTAAATATTTTCTAATAAATTAATAAAGTATCTCTAATAAAATATTTCCTTTGTAATAATTTTTTAAAATATACATGGTTCTTTTTAATAATAATGTAGATTTATTTTCTTTTAGAATACAATAAAAAAATAGATTTTCCAACATTCATGAATACTCTTCTATTCATGTAATCCATAATAAATTTTATTGTATATTTTCAAATATTTTTTTAACTGTATATAATTGAAATTTACTTATTTCAATTGATAGAGATCAGAATGAAAAGGTAATTTTTCCCCAATAACATTTCTATTGTTATTTTAATTAAATATTCTTCCATGATAAAACACATTGATGTAATTGGGGATATTATCAACCAATAAAATAAATATTATTTAGCTTGATCATTTATCATAATGAAATATTTATACCCAAAATTTTTTATTCAATATGGATAACTATTCAATTATAAGAAATTTTTGGAATGAATTTTATTAGGAATCCAATTTCGATTATCAAGGATTTTTTCTATTTTGATATCATTTATAGGTTCTTATTGAACTCATGTTATTGATTGATTTTAATGTTCTTTGACTTTTTACTTTTCTATATCGACTATTCCTTATTTACCCATTATATCTTCTAATTTACGTAACCATTATTGTGAATTTAAGAACACTTTTTAGTTTTATTCCATACCCAAGGTTATAAAGAAGAATATTTTGGGATATATTAATTGTTAATTAATTTTTCATATTATATATTTTTATATTTCCATTATAATAGTACAATCATGATTTCATATAGTTTTCCAATATTGTAAAACCAATTAATCTCACATTGAGATATACCTTATATAGTGTCCCATTATAATAATGTAGATACTATCTATAGGTTACTAGATTCAGTTATTTATAATGAATACATTTACCAAATTCATTTGATTGCTAAATAGGTCATACCAATCACTTAAATGTTAAATATTAACAAGATTTGTATAAGAAAACACCAAAGCATCACATTATATAAACAATAGTATAAGAATGGATTCCCCAATAAATTTAAAATAGTATAAAGAAATTCAATAGGTTAATTCATAATTACTTATTTCCCACAAAATTATAACATCAAAAATTCATTTCTAGGGTCATTTATAAAACATAAAAAATGGATAGTAGTCCTCTTTTGATATAATGAGGATATTTGAATCTATATCATAAATAAGATTACTAAAAAATATCATTAAAAGAAAAATATGTAGATCAAATGAATTGATAAATATTTGGATTAAAAAAAATAAAGGATGGAATTTGAATTATGTTAAATTCTATACTATATGGAAAAATTAATTTGAAAAACAATTAATACATAAATGGATGGTAATTATTCAAAACATATTATAATTTTACAAGAAAAAAATAATTCATGAATGGTGATTTAAATTAAGAACTCAATTTTAAAAGAAAGATGAGTTTGGGAATCATATATAAATGGATATAATTGAATATAAGAAAATATTTAATGTCAAACTATATAACTTAATGAAATATATTTGAGTTACAATAGACTTGTATGGATAAAGGAATGATTGAATCAAAATAATATTATTGGAAGTTCTAGAAATTATACTTAAAATCTCATGAAATTTATGATTATCAGCCCATATAAAAAAATTTAGTCAGTTAATAGATAATTATAATTAAAATAATGTTTATAATAAGATTCATTCTTCAATGGATTTCAAATTAAGAAATATAACACTTAAAATATAAATAATGTAAAAATAAAATAAAATAAGGCGACTATAATAAATATGGAATTCAAATATATTAAATTTTGGGGGTATCAGGATTAAAAATATTAAAGGTATAGCTGACATTCCATTCTAATAAAAACAATGTCTACAATAAGTAATATGTCTACATGATTGAATATTTTAGACAAGAAACACACACCAATACCCTAGATTTTTAGAGAAGTGATTTTACCTAATCAACAAAAACAATTAATAATATAATATAAAATTTAATAAAATTATTCATATAAATGACCTTTTATATACATAAATTATAATAATTCTGTACAATTATATTAGTTAGATATTATATATTTTTAATTTCTGGTGTCACTAATCTTGATCATTATCAAATAGTTTCATATTTTTGTTTTTTTATTCAGTCCTCTAGAAATGATCATAATACCATCTATTATATAAGGTAATATACATTATTATTTAATTATTGTATAAAAAAATTATATTACAAATTTTTTTAGTATTCTTATGGTTATATATGAAAAAATGAGTGAATGCCATTTATGAGAGATTTTTAAAAGATGAAAATTAGTGAATTAAATAATTAAATTAATGTTTGAATAATGATTCCTGAAAATGTTATTATTAGGTTACTAATTTACAAAATTATATTTTCAATTCCTTACCTGATAGTAGTTTTTTGTGTATGTGGATAACATCATCCAATAAAAGTATTCTAAAATCTATGTGTGAGTATAGTTATGTAAGATATCCTTTTCTCATAATATCATTATCAAAAAAATAAATTTACATTATATAGATGAGATTTAGGTTATGAAATACAATTTTAATATTCTATA
The DNA here is from genome assembly GCA_963277665.1 of Viscum album. NCBI lineage: Eukaryota > Viridiplantae > Streptophyta > Magnoliopsida > Santalales > Viscaceae > Viscum > Viscum album. Next base: position 567,734,171 of record OY728126.1, on the reverse strand, counting down.
AAAAGAAGGAAAATGAAATTATGTTTTCAAATATAAGTAAATATAATTATATATGGTTATAAGGGTTTCAGAAGTGGATGGAATATAATAATAAATAACATAAGTTAAATGATGATTAGAACAAATCATGGGAATTTGGATCTTTTATTAATGTATACTTTTGAAATGAAGGACATCATAAAAAAATTTATTACAGTGGCGTAAAAAAATGTATACGGGTTATATAATAAAACAATTGGTCATATTATCAAGAAAATTTATAATTATGTTTTTATATTTGATCATGGTGGATGTGAGATCATTTTGTATGTGAAAAATAGGGTGAAATGTCTAGAATAGAATACTAAGTAATTGGTAATAATTAAAATGCATGAATGTTAGTTAGGTTTGGTGGGTAAATATTTGTGGGAAATTTATTTATGTATTTTAGACTGAAAATTATATTCTTGATTGAATAATTTCATCTGTTATTTATTAACATTCTAGGTATATTAGATGACACATTCTAATACCTTTTAATCCAAATTCTAATTTAACCATGGTAATTATTTTATCAAAAAATAAATAAATGACCCTTAAATAAAAATTTAGTATTACAAAATATGAAATTATACTCAATGTAATCTAATTATATATATAAATATGATCATATTATCTTTTAAATAACATAATGTGTTGATAAACATTTATCTGTAAAAAATGTCATTTTTAACATTAAGATTATTTTATATTATTTAACATTGATTTTAAATTAAACGAGGAATAATTAATTAATATATAATCATAAACATCTTATAAGTGTATTATTTTGCAATAAGTACAATTAATTTAACATTAAGTTAATATAATATTTATAAAAGCATCATTTAATGAGAAATAATTTTTTCCATTATTGTAACTATTATTTTTATTTGCAATTTTATTTTAGTAATACAATATTAAATTGACCCCGTTTCATAATATGAACATTATGATTAAAAATGTTCTAATAAATCTACATTATTTATTTACTAAATTATACAAAAAATTATTTTTTTATAATCCTGGTAACACATAAAAATATTTTTAAGAAACACACACCTTATATAGAATAAAATGTCCTTTTTTAATACATTTTTTATAGTTAATATAATGTGATTTAATCTATTTATAAAAACAGATTATATAATTATAATATAAAATAAATTTTCTACCCTGACATGAATCACTGGGTTGATGTTGGATTGCCACATAACCTCTATCATTCCTCCACCAAAACCTGAGGATGCTGAAAAAAAATCATGGGTCAAAAGTTGATTATAAATAGACTATACACTCAATCTATATGTTCAAAAACTTATAAATAAGATGAAATGTAACAATATAAAATAAGGGTATGTGGAAAATATAAAAAATCATTTATAGTGAATAACTATTGAAAAAATACAAGCAAACAATAAAAATTAAAAATACATCAATCACCCACAATGTGGATCACAAAAATATGATATAAAAAGATGAAATGTAAAAAGAGGCTTGATGCCTAACTCCATGCTCAGCATCCTCCTAAATTCTAGATCATTGGTGATAATATATTCTCAATGATAAATATTTTTCCTCATTTCATATTGAACATGTAACAAGTGGTGGTTTCATAGGTACCCAAGTGTTATGGCTCCCCAAACAGGGTGACAGTAGACTATATAGTCCACCAATCAATGTTTTCCAGTACCTAACTAAAAAATATGGTGTACGTTCATGTGAATAAAACAAAATAACATAATAGGAAATATATAAGATCACAAAAATTACATAGAATCCCCAATTCACAAGTAAGGAAAAAATTCCATATCTTGAGATGTTTTGTGCTTAGAAAGACTCCATAAACCTTCATTTATACCTATATTTGTTCTATAATGGAAATTTATTCATAAAATATTTGGGATCCAGAGTTCACCAATATTTCACCAAATGTAATAAATATTTTCCATATGTCTAATGAATATTATGTATTTCCAAAGTTCGTCATTCCCCGTATCTCAAAGGATTAGTGCAAAAGGATAGTTAAAACATATCATGATAGCCATAAATCAATGAGTCAGATCATGAAACATGGTCTATATATCCTAGATCCATCATGAACAATGTTTTAATACATTATAATCTAGTGAATTCACAGGTCAAGTTTCAAGACCATCATATCTTATATATTCCATAGGTTGGGACAATATTTTTTCATGCCCCAACTATATATTGATGTTCATTATTGTCATCATCATCTCAATCCATGAACATTATCTAAAGGATATTCATATCATGATGGTCGATCATTCATCAAATATAAGAACAATACCTCTAATAGTGTTATGATTATCATAAAATAGAACCACACATATATCTAAAGAAAACATATAATATTATCAAATACACCACGTAGAAATATATTATTTCTACATATTGTAACAAGCAAAGACTATTAATCCAGAGTATAGGTTACCGCAACCATACTAGTGATCATACTTCAAACATGGTCTTCCTGGTTATACACACATACATGTGTGATCATGCTTCAAATGTTTTATCATGGGATACATGAAAATATACACATAAATCTTATCATTACACAAACATTTTCTCACATGATAAACACACACACATGTTGTGATGAACCAAACATTTTCCCATAGGAAACAGACAAACACACATAGTTGTTCACGTATAAAACATAGTCTCTTGTGCTATAATTGAACAAAAATGTGATCAAGAATCAAATATTTTCTCATGGTATAAAAAATGAAATCCCCTAATAGGGTATATAAAATCAATTAAACTCATTATATTTTAGAATCAACCATCATCATATGGATTTCATCCATTGAAAAAGGGTCTATAATTTCCATTGTAACTTCTATTAGTTATATTAGGATTATTTCCATTAAAATATTAATATTATAGGTTAATTAACAAAATAATCATTAAATTTTTTTTATAAAACAAATATAATAATTTAGTTTCATTCCCTAGGTGGGAAAACAAGTATTACATGATAAATAATAATTCATAATACTATAAGTAAATGTACGTAGTATAACCAACATCAACATGGAGAAAGCACAACCCAATAAAATCTCATATTCATTGTATGAGTTATCAATGTCCACTCATCCTTCATTGAAAAAAAATGAGGTTATACATCATTCCAATGAATTAAAATGTAATAAATTGTAAATAAAATATAATTACATAAATAATAACCATACATCATTTAATCACTAGGGAAGTGAATATTTTTTGAAAGACAGACTAGGTAAAACCACCTATCTTGGACCACAACCAATCTATCATTGACGGTACATAAGTCCCTTCAAACATAATCATAGAAAAAATACATAACTCTTGGTAATAAAAAATGTTAAATTTAATATAAATATATTATAACAACTGGAATAATTCAATCAAGTGATATCAAATAGATGAAATATCATCAAAAGTAATTTGGCCACTCATGAATAACTCTTTATTCTAACCTATGTATACTCAACAATTGTATTCCATGATGTAATAGTATATTGAAATAAAATATACAAAAAAAAACGTTAAATGAAAACACAAGGAAAATACCTAAAAAAATTCCCCAAAAGGCCCAAATTCCATTTCAAGGGATATCTTTTAGTTATAAATATCCAAATCCCCATTGCTCTTGGAAAATTACACAAATAACCAGTTGAATTATAATCCAATTAAATAAATATAAATAAATAAAAATGAAAAATATGATCAATGAGAAAATGATTCAATGGTAATTGGTACATCAAGGTGTCATAATGGTTAAAAATACCCTGACGAATCATCAATGATGAACGACAAAATAATCTTCTAGTGTAGAAGGAAGAAGGATCGATGAAGAATGAGTGTTCTTCCATGAGTTTGTCAAAAACAAATATCTTCAATATCCACAACAGAATAATATTAACTCATCATGGAAGGATATGTTAGGTGAATGGCCATATCTCACTAAAACAATTTATCAACGCGGATAAATTTTGAGGAGTCCTTAGTGGATAATATAAAAAAACACCCTTACTATTATTGTACCCATCATACTCACAATATAGTTGTTGGGAAATCAACCTCCTAGTTTAGGATCACCAGATAGCCAGTGGATCTTTATGAGTAGTGGGGATACATTACCCATTAATTCTATCACGTGGTTATTATATTACCCCATGATGTTACAAGATTACCTAACTGATCTTCTAAGCCTTGAGACTCCCACATAGCTTCTTCTACTGAATAAACACTCTGTTTCATGATGGTAAAATATGAAGAATCATTGTTAATTTTTGGGTCACTATAATAATCCATCCATTAGATATTTTTTTTAACATCTCCTAAAATTAATTATACACAAATATTTAGTTCATTAAAATATACATTCCCCAATACTTATCATTCTAAAAAAGATGTGCTAGCACATTAACCACTCATACTATTATTCCATTATATTTATCATCCAAGAGTCCTATAAATTTTATAACCAAATACAAAAACATCACCCCAATTTTATGGTCATTTCATAATTCCCATTACAATTTTCCAATGCAACACCAAGAACAAACACCATATGGAAATCCAAAATCTCTTTGTCAACCAACTTCTAAACTATGATCACATCAACCATTGAACATGTCAAACTATAGTGTATTTAAAATATTATTCCCAAAGGATCATTTTTCTCTCCCCAAATATTTCTCAATACAGTAAATAGTTATAAAAATTAAAGGAAATAAATTTTTAGTTAATTACATTCACACTCAATCGGATTCAAAACCCAATATAGAAGTCCATATGAGAACATCATTCCAATTTATGGGATGAACTAATGAGTCTTCATAGAATAATTCAACCAAAACATATCTAACTTTACAAATATTACTTGGATATTCCCAAATTACACATTCATAAAAAATATTATGATATTGATGTTTTTATAAAACTCTTCATTAAGAAATGATGCCCTATCTATTAAAAATTTGACCACCAACCCATCACATTCTCATATTTCACCAACCATGCTCTTAGTCTGGTGCCCATATATAGTCTCCATCAAGAGGCATATCTGAATCAAAACCTAAAAATTTATGGAAGAACTATGTTGTATCACATATATGAAACATCTATCTTTATAGTCACAATTATCTTCAAATTTTATGTTTTACATAAGGACATGACATTTTTCACAATAGTTCCATTGAAATCCTGACTAGGTCAGTGCTCTCCTCCATATGAATATCCTTTTAATCATCCCTTTATACTTAAATCAGAATACCTATCCCCAATTAGTATATTCATGATTATAATGAATATGTTTTATTTTCCATTTATATCCTATTTTTTGAATCCACAAGCACTGATCGCACTTGGATTTCCTATAACACAGTCCACTACACTCAAATATTAATTGATGATGTAAGACACATAAATTAATATTTTATATATGGGATAAAAATTCCAAATAGGATACTTTATATCCATAAATACAAGAATATTATTCACACTACATCACCTCTATAATGGTTAAACTCGTGTTAACCATAGATGAATATCATATCCATCACATAAGTCGTCTTTTTGAGGAGATAAATTTATACAAAAAAACATGGTCTACCAATAAGTGATATTCTAAAAAAATGATACATTCTATCTCAAATGTTCCCCAGAAATAATTTCACTACTTATCAACTACCACTATATATTTTCGGTTCATCAATACTACATAAAATATTGTCAACTATTAACTCTCCATCCTATTTCTACCAATTCAATATACTAAATGTGTTCTAATGTACATGAATGCTCATGTATATAGTTTTAAAAAAGGTAATGGATAAACTAATATTTTATCAATATATATTTATTTCATTTCATACACTGAACTCCAAGCAATACTGACATGCCATATTAGTGGCACGCACTTTAAAAAGTGAATCTCCACCAAACCGAAGCACCAATGATGCTATTTTATAAGAGAAAGATTCTTCTTCATGCCTAGATCCAAAAAAAATTAACAAATAACACTATAGAATAACTATATAACGACATGAAAAAATTATGTTCTCAGTGTTCAGTAACAAGAACACATACAATGGGAAGGTATAATTAACACCAAGATCAGACCATTCTAACAAAACCTCCTGTCAAGATTGCTAGAATTCAAGTATTTTTATAATATAATAAATAATGAAAAGGAAAAAAATCATTCATTGATATATATCAAGGATATTCACATGAAAATGGTATTTTATCCACATATTCAAACCATCATGTACTAACCACTACTATCCTATGAATCAAATATTTTTATACTTTGGTTACATGGGAATTGTATGAGGTGCTGACCCACTAGTAAAAAAAGCTGAATATCCATGTGAATAAGGGAATTTCAAATACCCCAAATCATGGTCACTAAATGGTTCAAAACTCATTGAACATAGCCTCTTCACATCTCCATAGGCATTCACTGATTTATTAAGTTTATACTATCAACATTGAGGAGAAATATTATAGGATCGGTTAAATAGAATGATACAAGGTAAAATATTGATAAATCCCTATAGAAAATAATGGTAATATTATTTAGCTATAATTTCCTAATACCCACTAACACATTATTTTTTCATATAGTCCATTAATGACAGAAAAAAATAACATACTATAATGGACAGTTTGGGTAGAGAGGTACGCCATCACCATCCTCATTGTTACCACAATTCTGATTATCACCTTGGTTCACTACACTATGGTATCAGATGCATTGTCATTATAAGTTTTAATAAATAGGGTATTATATAAATAAAATATTATAATGAAATATTATGTGTAGACACACTATTATTTTTTAATACTTATTCTATTTAGTAATATTTCTTAGTATAATTTTAGACAAGCATCATATATCTCTTGTGACTCTATTTTTAGATAATTATGCATGTGGTTCATATTTCTGGTACATCCAAGAGGAAAATAAATAAGAAATAACAGGACATATAATCCACATGTGTAACATAAAGTGAAATCATATAAAAATATTATTATAAAACATGAATGTCAATCACATGATTGGGTAACTTGGACATCCATCACAAAATCTATTTTTGACACAATAAATCATGGTACATAAAAAATACTAACACATTCCAATGTCCCTGGTCAACCAGCAACAAAATTAAGAAAATAATAACAATATAATACCATTATATAACACCACCACCAGAGTATCATACTCCAAGCCAATGATAAACATTAAATTATGTGTTCCTTCCAATATACCATAGTCCATTAAGTATAATAGATTGTTGAAATTATATTATGGGGAGACTACATAATCAATGAGAGTTAATAATAAATGATAAATCTCTAATAAATTAATAATATACAATAAATATATGTGGAAAACTATAACATGTCATCTTTAATGAATAAATGTGAACTCAAAAGACTCAAATAGTAATAAATAATGGACATTGATCCCACAATTTGCTGATCACATACACAAGAATGAAAAATTAATAAAGAGGATCCTTACTCAAATCAATGATTTAAATTCTCCCATTCAATATTCTTGAAGATAATTAATCCACTCAGTGATAAAATCATAGGACAAAAACCAAAATATACCCACAGAAAGTGAGGAAATATTTTCAACCCAATTTCCCTGGATGTCTGAGAAGAGTGTGAGAACAAGTCAGTTATACCCCACTATAGTGGTCTAATACATATCTGATAAATTTAGTCCAAACTCATATAATAATCTCAGATATAGTATATATTTTTTATAAAAAATTGATAACATATAATTTAATCACTAATGAAAAACCAACAATAATCTATATTTCATGTTTTTTTCATTACTAAGACACAATGTAACCTCTTTTGTACCTTCTTCATCCCCATGCATGAAATATAGTTATATTAGAGTCATAATTAGGATATGACCTCAAGGAAACCAAATGTACTCCATATATTCTGTGAGGATGATGAGCCTCATTTAAAGACACAAGGCCATCATGGACCATATATTTCATTGATTATACCACATGTTTGGTGAATATAACTCTTAGGGGTCACATGAAATTGATTTAGATCAGGACACAAGGTCTTTGTATATCAATTCAATAACTGAACAGTCTATAATCTATCATAATATTTGGAATTAAATAATAATACATCAGGTTTTTTATATAACTATTTTTCCCTTGGGTCACCAACAAGGCAATCATGCACCTATGTTGTGTCTATTTCAATCATCATCATCATCATAAGTCTTACACACTCTCCCACCATGGGCAAATCATATCATTTTTTTCCACATATATGTAAATAGTCGAAAAATTACACCAAAAACATGATTATATATCAGTAAAAAAACAAAATAATACTTACAAATAGGGAAAACATATCGTTAGATAAACCACATGGAAACATTTTCATTACAAATATTGGCATAAAAATGGCATTCCGAGAAAGGCTGTCGGCACCCACATACATGCTAATGTGTCCAAACAATAAATATGGACACATGGGTTACGTTATTAAACACCTGTGATCATGCATAAAAAAATTCATAGTATACTCACACATGTGATCAATAATTAAACATTGTCACATAAGCTACACAAAATTTTGTGGAGTATTGGTTATAATATCAGGGCATATACATGAACACACAAGAGATCAAAAAATGGTCCCATTGGCCACACGTGCTCATAGTTGAGTTCAAACAACAAAAATAGTTTTACATAATACATAAACTAACACACTCACCCAATGAGATCTATGTCATATATTGTACCAATTTTTTATGAATCCTTGAACAACAACATTTGGATTTAATCTTGTGAAAAATGGTGCATCGTGGACTATTTACCATTTTTGGTTTACAATAGGTGTGGTAACATTAATACGGTTGGGTTTGATGATAGTTAACAAATAATGAATTACATGTTTTTAACATAACATTTATTTATTAGTGGTTGTTTTCACAAGGTTGAAAACCTCATGTCACATCCCAATGAACAATTCATAATTCATATGGTATATTTTATGTGGCCTCCAACATTAAAATAGATCCAACTCCATCAATGAATATTTCAATTTTTTTTCCAAGTTTTCAATATCCATTTGACCTCAATAATTATCTACGAGGTTCAAACTCATTCGTGAATATTCCATGTTAATTAGTTATTTATAAATTCATATTAATTGAATTATTTTGGTAAAATGTATAAATAATTTAGTAATACATACATACCATAGACTTATTAGGTATCATTGCCTTACCAGAATCTTGACTAAACACAAAATGAGGGTCTGTAATACTATTTCAAAATCATTTAAGGAAAAAATAAATATTAGATAGAAAAAAATAATACAATACAATAGTAAAAAAAAATTGTTTGCACTAAGATAATTAAACCATGTGACATAAAATAGCTCCATTTTTAACTAACCGTGTTCAAACACTACCGATATAAATTATATTTTATGCAATGAAGGAGCCCCAAGAAAAATCCATAAAAAAGTTGATTTAAATTAATTGGAATTTAATATATAGATAGAGACACCACGAGACACAAAATGAATGAAATTCCTAACCGAAAAATGGTTTCATCATCATGTTACATCATCTTGCTGTAACTATCTAAAACACCATTTATCTTAGAAAATTATACCATGAATAGGGGGAATTGTCATACCATTCCATAATTTGAGTCTATCCAAATGAATAAAAATGAAAAATATGATTTTATTGAATATTATTAATGATAATTGGTACATAAAATGATCAAAACTATTAAGGACTACCAAAAAAAATTTCGACATTGAATGGAATAAGAATTTACCCAGACAAAATGAAGAAGGGGTCTTACATCAATGAATAATAGAGAATGATTCATGTATTTTCCAATGAATATAATAATGATCTACCCCCAAATCATTTAATACTCATATATGTTGGAAAAGGGAGGTCCATGGATGAATATACAATATTACATAGATCATGGGGGAATAAATCCTCATGGGACTCTTTGCAAATAGATCCCTGAACACCCATATTAATGAAATTTCCACCACACCATAAGGGCCATGAAGTGAGTCCAACTAAAAAATGGCCATTTCCCACACCTCTAGGTATTTGGTGGCATTTTTATCTACCACAACTACTTTAGGTTTCCCACATTGTTCACTCGATCCTCGAAAGACCCTCCAAGCGTCCTCTTATTTCTAAAAACACATCTTTAAGATATTCAAACATGAAGCATGTCAATTCATCACATATTGTTTGAATGACCAATAAATTAAATAAAAATTTCAAATACCCACTTAAACTGATGAAATTTAATGATTCAATACCTTATATTTATGATATAGTAATATATTAAAAAAAACCTGGTTTCATTTTAGTATACTTTTTGATGGAAGACAAACGTATCATGTAATATATAAATATATTAATTTATTTAATAAAAAATATATTTCAGATTAGTATCCCTATAAAATCTTTGTATAATGATAAATAGTTTAAAATATTAGTTTCACAAAAAAATATCCTCAGTAATATCTAAAGAAATTATTTTTGGTCATGACGGAATAATAAAATTTGACTACATATATTGTTTTTGTTTTCACAAGGTATATGAATGGGGGATTTAGAGAAATAATTAGATGTAGTCATGTAGAGACCAATCATATTGATAACTCATCTCTATGAAATAAATTACTCATTTTCATTTAAAACCAGTACTTAAGATATATTTACTATCATCTGGGTTTTTGAAACTCAAAAATAGAATATATAGAATAACATGGGAAATAAAAAACTAACAATCCCCAAAAACATATATACTTTAGAAAATAACAGTTGGATGAGTATAAATTTATTATATATAATTAAAGTGTATTATAATATAGTAATAATAGATGATTTTTTACTATTCTAGTGAAATTTTATGGATATTTATTGTGTCATTCTAGTGGTGTTGGATACATATAATCATTCTCATTGGTTTTAAGTAAAATAAATATTTCTGATATTATCTATTTTTATTAACTACAATACACACAAATGATGTAATAAATTTTCATTTTTCTAAATTATTTTATAAATTTAATAAATAATTAGGTTAATGAGTTTTGATATTTGATTTTTAATCTCATGGGTTGTTCAATTTCAATCTGTCTTTGATAATGATAATTCAATATTTTTCTTCTTATATAAATTTGAGAAGGTAGAGTATAATGGATTAAATTTCATGGTTATGTTGTTATTAAATTAAATAAATAGAAATGGATAAACCATTATAAAGTGTATACATTCCAACATCACTAATTTTTTCTTCCATGGTTGCATTAGTTTATAAATGATTTAATTTTCTATTTTATAATATATCAATATTTATTATCACATATATATTCATCAAAATATAATTTATGTATTTATATAAAAGTGAAATTCACATTAATATATTGGTATTATTAGATTAAATTTAATGAATGTAAAACAATAATGTTTTTGTTCTTATAAAAACTATTTATTATGGTTCATATTTCATTTAATTTTATATATTCCCCACAATATGGTGCCATATTTTTAATTATTTGCATTGATAGAACTGGCAGAGAAGAAAAATGAAATAAAATCGTATGAAATTAAAAGATTTATGTCCGTTTTCATTACATTATCGTGTTATGTGGAGAGAGATATAAACATGTATAGGGTATTAGATTCCCACATTATGTTATTAGGGGGACAAAATTCCATAATTGGGACCAAATGAACATAATTAATTTAAATTGAATTTGTTCATGGGTGGTATGAAAGTAGAGCATGATAGGTTTTATTATATTTTAATATGATCATAGGGTTTGATATATTTTTTCAAGATAAGGTTTCATATAAAAATTTGTCACATAGTTGGCATGCAGACAGAACATATTATATATCAATAATTAATAATGAAACATAATTTATTGAAAATTTTATATTTTTATGTTATACTAATTTATATTATATTAATAAAATATTATATGAAATTGTTTTATAATATTGGTTTATCAAGCATAGAATCTTTGTTATAGGGGAGGATGTGAAAATATTCTTGTAAATAATTATAGCAGATATGGGTTGTATAACAAAGGTTAAATTATGTCGTTTCACTATAAAAAATTGAAGATGAATTATTAATGGATAAAATTAATAAAATATATTTTGAATATGGAAAAATTATTTTATATCCTTACCTATTCATTTATGGCTAAATGGATTAAATAGTTCAAGAAATAGTTACTGCGGGGGGTTTAGATGTAATAAAAATTTGATTTCATTATTTTTCATTATAGGAACCAAATATACAATACCCACACAAAAAATTGATGTCTATGAAAATATAAAACTAAATTAGAAGAAGTTTTTATAACATAATAAATAATGATTGAGAATAAATTTATTCCAAGTCCATCATTATCAGAGGAAAAGTAATTTCTTTTTATAAATTATGTCCATAATACTCATCATTAATTTTCAAGAAACATAAATCACATATATAATTCAAAATATTATATGATAACCTTCCTTTAAAGTTCTATTACATATATGATCAAATGATATTAAAAAATATCTTTTGTATTTTAAATTTCAAATTATATTATATTCTTCCATTATAATTTATATCATCCAAAAAATTTATACAACATCTCATATGATCTTTAATTTTTTTATAATTTAATAAAATAAAAAATTGAATATTATTTCAGTTTTTTATGATAATTGAATAATATTAATCTATTTTCTGGTTATTTAATAATGAAAATAAGTTTATCATCATATCATATGACTAAAACATTCCACATGAGTGGTCTGATGTAATTAAAAATTATTCAAATCCATTTTAGTTTGGTAATAAAATAATTCATTAATTTGTGACATAAATAAAGAATATTGATATTAAATTTACACCAATATAGTCTTCATTTGAAAAAACATTATTGATTTATTGTTAATAACATGTTTATAATGTTCAATTTTCATAAAAATTGAACATGATTATTGTTTAAAATTAATCATAGTTTCTAATACAATCTTTATTTTCATTGGAAACTATTTCAAGTTCCCATATCTTACAACAAAACAATAGTATCATTTGAAGAGATACACAACATAATTTGATATATATATATATATATATATATATGAATTGAGGGGGAAAAATTCATATAGATAAAGATCATGAAATGTGTTATCAATGAATATGTTGTTTCACTACAAAACTATCAACGTACATATATGTTATGGTCGATAATAATCAAATGTGTTTTAAATACAGTAAAATTCTCAAAAAAATTGATAATTTATGACATGTAATATCAAATAACACATAAAATTAATAGATTGGAGACTGTAAATTATAAAAAACCAATAAAATTTCATTATTTCAAAATAAAAAACAACCAAAATAGACATGGATATCTATAGAATATAATAAAAAAATATTTTTTTGAATGGGATTGAAAGATGCCCGATGCTTGAGATTAATTTTTTAACCATGTATTATTTGAAAAAATGGAGTTTAAATATATAAAATAAAACAAAAACTACTCACTTTGATTGTAAATATTATATAGATAAATCACACACGCTATTTAAATTAGTGAAAATATTATTTAGAATATTCTTGACATTTAGGATTGACTGGTTTAAAATGTTTATATTTGATGGTATATATATTTTATAAAATATATATTAAATCACTATTTTTAATAACCATGGATTTATATTCCAAATTACAGAAATAAAAACTAATATATTCTGAGTTCCATTAAAATATAAAAAGGGGTATTTTAGTCATATAATAAGTTTGTTTATGTAAAACATATTACTTTGAAATGAAATAGACAGATTTATTACATTAAATAACTTTTAACTAAATGTTTCTATTTTATGGTGAATATTTTTCAATAATGCCCCAATTTCTAGGTAATTATACAAATAAAATCCTTAGGTCCCACAGAAATTGTAGGAATAATAATCACATTAAATTAAAAAAATAAGTTTCAAAAATATAGATATAAAATATAATTTTTCTACATTATTAAAAATATATACAAATCTCTAACATCTTCTAGATAAAATTTGATATTAAATTAAATCGAAATATATTGAATCACAAGAAATATGTAACCACATGGGTTCATTTTCACGTGAAACCAACACCAAATTCTTATATAATATAAGAAAAAATAGTTTCATTTTATAACTATTGGCAAAAACTATTACCTTTGGTGGTCAAAAACCTTCAATTATTCTTTGAATGTTCCCAACATTTTCATTATATTATTTAAATATTTTCTTCCCTATTGTATCTAAAAAAGCATGAATCAAACCTCAAGTAGTCATAAATTTTAAAAAATATATTTTCTAATTTTTTTTGATGACATAAATATTAAATATTTCTTAACTAGTATTTTTTATCCATCACATTATAGAACAATAATAAATAGTTCATATTTTTGCTTCCTATATGAGAGGTTCATTGAACCGAAAACTATATTTTTAATTAACTATGATTCATTATTTTCAATATATAATATTTAGTTAAAATTATCTATATTGATTTTAAAAAAACACAAAACATTTATTTAATCAAATAAACATTATAGACAATATTATTTTGGTAATTTGTTATATGTATGACTAAGAGATTCATGAAATTAATATATGAGTGGTCATAAATAATAAAATACTATTACCATATTTCATTGATTATAAATATCGTTTCAAATTATCAATTAAATTTTAGTAGTTTTAAATTATATATTGTTTTTAAATATTATAATATTTTTAATTTCTGTATAATTAAATAATTATCAATGATTATATTTTTATTTTTTGTTCATGATATTTATTTTCCATGTCTATATTTTAAGAGGTATAATATATATATATATATATGTATATTACATTTTAATATTTTCATACAGGAAATTTATTTTAAATTTTTATTATAAATTGGGGATTCGGATATTTGTAAATACCTTAATAGCTCTACATTAATGATACATATTTGATGGTATGTATCATCTATATAGTGTCACTGCCAAATTGATGTCTAACTAAATTTTTATGACTTGCTTTATTTTTTTATTTTTTTTAATAATGTACTATATAATTGTTTAAATTATTATATTAAAATATAACTCAGTTCATTTATCAATAAATAATCTATTAAATAATTTTAATAACACGTATATTTTTTATAATTCATTTGATAATGAATTTAAGTTATTATTTTCTTATGGTAGACGCTAGTGAGTATTTATGACAACCATTATCAATTAAAACTACGTGTTAGCATCCTCCAAATGTGATTAAGAAATGTTATAGAATTTTTTGAAAAAAAATTGCACTAGTAATAAGGGAATTATAATTCCTTATTTAACCATCATATATTAAATTCAAAAATACATTATCCAAACGATTAGTCATGTAATGTGAAGGGTGTTAGTTATCTCTTTTGGTGTTTGATAATACATTTTCAATTACTTATGATTCCCTTTCTATTTTTTATAATATAAGGAAAAACAATCCACACTAAACATATTTCAAACTACTATATATGCCTAACCAAAATAATATCATTATCCCTCTAAATTGAATTCATCACTTCAGAGATCTAACCAAAGAAAAAAAATCACTACTTATAATCAATGGGATAACACAATAATGGGGAACCATATGTGTTTATTATAACATCAATTAAAAACAATGTCATAAATTTTGAAATTTATTAATTTAATAATAAATCAATTCATTCCCATCATTTCATTTTCTAATATTCGAAATTTTATGAAAAATATACGTACAACTTAAAAATCAACAGGAGATACCTTAAATTATTCATAAAAACCCAATGATCATAGTTCTTCAAATAATGTTTCTATAATTTTTTAGGAAAATATCGATATTTTAGTTTAAAAAGAAATATTTAATTCAACCATATTTCCCACATAATAATATGTTGAATAATATATTTACCTTTTATTCTTATATATAGGGAAATAACATATGTATCACATGTCAATCATAATTTAAATTAGACCATTGGTGCCTCCCCATAATAAAATGATATCAAAATAAATTCAAAAGTGATATAAATGGTATATTTGTGTTATTATTTTCACATAAATAATAAAATCTCCCAATGTCTGGATTTTTTTAAAATATTTGAAATTTTTTGTAATAACATCAAAAAACTATAACATGATGTTTCTAAAAAATTAGTTTGTAGTGGAAATATCTCATTATATAATAATTTGATAAAAATTATATTATATAATATATATAACCCAATTATAAATAATAAAATTAAACATTAATCATTACATGTAGAATAAATCCTAAAAGAATGTATGGTGTGGGAAAAAATTCCAATATAATTACAAAATCATTAAAATAACTCCTTTTGTTCCAAAAACAACAGGTGATCCCACAAATCATTATTATTCCCTAAGGCCACTAAATATCACCCCAAGAACATAAATATTGTAATTTGTGTAAAATTTTGTCTCCAAATTGTCTATATAATGGAACACATAGTATATACATACTAACATAGTCATATATCAGGGTGATAAATTAATGAAACTATGATATCTAAATGGATTCCAATCCAAAAAGTTCCTGTGAATCTTTTTTTATGATTATATTCTTTTTTAATAAATGAAAAACCCATTAAATTTTATTTTAATACATATTTTTTTTATTAATAATCAATATAATATTGTCCAATGAAAAATTCATCCAAAAATTGTATAATTTTTTTGTATCCTAAATCTCATGGATTCATTATTTTCCTATTATTTATTTTCATTACATCAATTATTTGTAATCAATTTTTATTTTTTGAAAAGATAACATTCATAAGGTATACTTTATTAATATATTTTTTCATGACCCCCTCCTAAAAAAGATAACATCATGCGGCGATAGATACGCTGATAACCCATGTCCCACCAATATTAGGCTCCATGTTGGAGACTAGCATTGGGTTTATATAAAAAATGAATATGGGATGCATTAAACTCAATGAGAATCATGTGGATGAGAACGATAAGAAAGACACATCAATTGAAAAATTCTCAAACATGAATATATTAATGTAAAGAAAAACCCATGTGAAAACATGAATTGTAATACATTACTAATCAAATGAATGTAAAGTTACATGTTAAAAAAACATAAAACCAATTGCTACCATGATGCCAAAGAATCTCCAAATAAAGCCTAATCTAGTAATACCAAGCCTGATGACCAACCTACTAAAAAAACTGAAAAATAGTTTTTATGTACATTGGGTCATCATAATAGTATACACAATATGATTATCCAAGGAGCATCTCATGATAAAAATAAAGAGAGAATGATAAGTCAAAGTGAATAAAAATGAAACTTACTCGTCACTTAAATAGGTATAATAAGTTATGAATATCACCATGGATATTTCTGACCAAGTATCGCATATAAGAGAAAATATAATACAATAATAAAACATAAAGGATACCCCATTCCACCTTCCTTGTAGGTTTTCCACTCTACTTGGACATCACACATCCTGATATTGTCTCCAAAAAATTAATGTGTCCTAAATGATCCCAGGAAATGCACCAAATCATAGTCTTTGTGCACCACATTACCTCACCATCCCATAACCCAAAAAAAATATTGACCAAGTAGTTTGTGGGAGCCATCATAGACTGTATTATGTATGTTAAACATCTTTTATTATATCACAAACCATTAAAATTGTTACACCATGTATGTACCAGAAGCCATCACGACCTATACACATTGTACCTATACCAATACATTGGATAATTATCTAGTAATACATTTGTTCCAAATAACTACAATACATCAAATACCACATCAAATATATATGGGGAACTAAGCATCATGCATACCAGGACATGTAACTACCAAGAGATGAGAGTGGGGAAACTGTGGGTAGTCATTTAGCCATCTTTCAATTGGGTTGTTTCGGAAAACACCCACCCAGAGTCCACTGGGTGTTAATTCTCCAAATAGAAATGGATGTGGAAGTGTGTTAAATCAAATGAATGTATATGAAACAATATTTCATACAACCACACAAAGGGAATAATCTAGTCTCTGACTAAATAACTTTTACGGTCTATTGGACTTTAGACTACCATTTCTGAGACTAGAATCATCTAAACATACAATAATATATAAGGATTAATTAATTAATTATTTTATTTTATGAAAATAATATTATGATAATTAATTATTTATCCATTAATTTACTAAGAACATTATTCTAAATAACATTATATTTTATCATAATACACACCATTGTAACATCTATTCCATACAAAAAAATGAATTGTATTATCAATATTAACATCATTTAATCATTTTCATTTTATAGTCAACCGAATACATAGGTAAAATATTTATATAATGCATTATTACTATCATTCTTATATAGGTAATCAATGAATATAATCAGAAGCTACCTCCAAAATAAAACATTCAACAAAGATCTTCTAGATGCATAAAAATAGTGGGGAAAATAATGCATATAATAAAAAACCTATATATCGTCTACTAAATAGATTCATTAGAGCATAAAATATCTCCGCATCTAATCTATGAGTAAGCCTAGCATTAACATTATCAATTACCTTTGAATCCATCATTGACACCCACATGCATATTCTGATGCATCTTATCATCATAAGAGTCATCTAAGTCCACATCATCTAGGCCTCCCCACCAAATATCACAACTACCATCCCAGTATCGTCCGTACAAGGCTGACATCACATATGGAATCCCAACACCATTTAACATATCAGTCCTCTCGGCTAAGCCATTCCAAGATCATGTAACAAGGCAGTATCCATATCACATCACAAAGTAGTAGAAAATTAAAAACCATGAAACATGGATAATGGGCCATAAAAACAAGGCATTCAAAAATCTAATAAAGAACGTTCTCATGAATCCAAAATACGAAATGCAGGCCTCTCAATGAAACACGCACATCATGCACTGGAAAATTTTATTTATCAAACAACCAATTCATATTCCATATTAAATTAAATGATTAAGTTATTATAAGTTTCCAACTATGAAAAAACAAGAGGAATAATAAATACAAGTTATTCAATGGAAAAACATTCTCATGTTATATAATCTAGTTAAAAAATTATAGAGAAGTGCCATTTTATAATTATCTTTAAATTTATTAATTATTTAAAAAAATTATGTTTTATCAATTCTACTAAGAATTTTTTTTAATTTAATTCAACATTATAATTGCATCAATTTTATTGAAATAAAATTACATTAACAACAAAATTTCAAATTTCCCTCTTTTATAATTAATCAAAATATAATTAATTATAATTTAATTTATGCTTTATATTATGTAACAGATTATATAAAGAACAAAATTCTTGTCATAAATACATATATATATCTTAATATCAAGAAAATCATGAGGCAAACTACTATCTAAAAAAACAACATCAAAAAAATGTTATCAAAACTAATGATTTTAATCTAATTCAATATTTAATAGGTAAATTATATTTAATTTAGAGCTATAAATCATTTCAAAATTACAATTTCATTTAAATATAATAATTTCAATGAATCCCCTAACTCAAAACGCATCAATCTTCATCTCATGACATTAATCAACATTATGGATCTCCGACCACCTCTTCTGAATGAAGCACATCTATTTGAGGACACCACAACATAGCTTCACCAACCAAAACTGATATAAACACAATTATAACCTTTTGAGGAAAAACTACATAGCCTATCATGATGATTTGGGAGGAAACAAGAATAGAATACAAGTAACTACAAGAAAATGAAGGGAGAAAGCACCTTGGATCACCACGGATCATTGTAGATCAAAGACGTAAACCATGAAATGATCCCCAATTTTTGAGATCTTAAAACCTAGAATGGGGGAGTCTTCTAGTCTCCTGGAATAAGATATTCTCTTGTTCTTGGAGAAAACCTAAGTGGTTAAAAATTTAATGATGTAAAACATCAGGTATTACATGATGTGTAATCCCCTTTCACATCATATAATCATTGGGGATCAGTTTTGGATGAAAAATAGATCTCATATTACTATTATACCATGATAAATTGCAGGTCATGAACCAGTCCTACAGAAGTTGTGAATCTCACTTACACATCATGTGAGGATTAAACATATTTTAATCTCCCTAATTCCAATATTTTACAACAAAACCTATCACGACCACTTTCAAGCCTCCTCTAAGGTCCACTAGCTTTGAGAAACATGAAAATGGTCTATATTATCGGATCAGGATCCTTACATTTGATACCACTCAAAAAATTCTCATCCTATAAAATCTAAACCCCAATTAGGTAGAAAAAGAAAAGGGTTCATCCAAACTGCCACCCTGTGAAATACCTCTCAAATGTTTCGCTACCACGTGACCACAACCATCTCACTAGAAGAACAAGTTAAAACCCACTCAACCACCATATCTATTTCCTAATCACTCATTTAGGGTAGTTACCTATCAATTGAGATTAAATACATAAGTAGTAATAAGATTATCCCATCTCATATATTATAAATCATCAACATCATTAAGATAACATCATTATAAGAGACGGATAAAAATCAAACATATCGGGGTTCTGAGTACAAATATATATAACTTACATTTTCAGTTAATCTCCTTCAATCCATCATAACATCCAATGGAATGATCAATGGGAGTAAATTACCCACAAAAAACCATCTCTCATAGGTACTGGATCTCCAATATCCACTAATCAAAGTCTCTACATCATCATCATCGATCTCACCCCAATCGATTATATGAGAGACATCTAGAAGATAACATTGAAGCTAAAACACATGAAATTCCATGTGTATCCAAATCTTCTTCTGGAGGGTTTCTATCAGATATGAAATTTACTCCACATGATCCAAACACTCAAAATTCCCAACATACATGGGATAAATCATACTCAAAAAACCAAACCATCTCCACTCAGGATGAGGATTCACCATCAAGAGACCTGTGATCTCTATTTTTGACCTCTAGATGTATCCTCTTATGATCGTTATATGATTAATGACTATACATCACTGCATTCATCCTATCATGAATTACCTAAAATATATCTCTCATATCTTGTTCTAGTTCCAGCCATATAATGGTTTCTTCTTGAATCCCATTCTATTTCAGTTGATAATAGAAGGTTTAATTGTATAATGATTGAAACTGTTCCATACCAATGGTGGATTATAAACAATATTTTTATAAAAAATCAAACAAATTCATGTACCTCATCAACGAAGCTCCAAAATCATAGACATAAGAGATCAACATGTCTTCATGATTCTAGATGGTCCACTCTATCTAAAAATATTTCTACATATGAAAAGAAACGTTAAGGTATAACTTTGAATCAAAACATGCTTGGAGACCTCTCACAAACTTTGAGGTAATATAAGGATATCGGTGAGAAACGAATTTTCTTCAAGGAAACACAGAGTAAAACGACCTTTCCCAAACAATTCCTTGACAAAACCTCTAATGAGGTTGAATATCTAACCTCTATGATGTGGGATAATTCCATCAAACAATCCAGCATTAAGGATATAGAATCATAGTAATCCTATGATCAGGGAAAATATGTAAAGATGTCCAAAGATATGTCCTAAATTTTCTATTGGGAAATATATAATGACCAGAGAAAACCACCAGGAACATGTTTCCTAAACATCATATATTACAGACACAACATCAAGAAAAAACTTTGCAACTTCTTAGTTTTTCCATGTACACAAAAATTGACCTCCCAAAAATCAATACACATTTTTCACAAACATATGTACCACCAATGGTGAATGATAGAACACATATAGAACCATATCATGCATAATTGATGGAACAAAAATCCATCCCTGTATCTACACCCTCTTATATACATCCTCTGACCAACCATAGGGGTTATCACAAAAACCAACTCATTCTCTCAAGATCTCCACCTCAGAATCACCCAACTGATATTCCATCACTCCATGCACCAAAGATAAACACAACTTCATCTAGAAAACAAAACCTCTATATAAAAACTATCCCATATAAAGACACATCATAGAGAGTTCCTCCATCACTCACTACGAATCCCTAGATTCACACACAACATCAATGTATGGCTTCTTTATTGTATCACCGACTAAAACATTTCCCTTTCCTAAAATATAAAAAAAATTCAATGTGAAAATCCAAATAGAATTCCATATACTAACACCAGGATAATTTCAATTCATGTTGGGAAAATAAATATATAATGCTCATATAATTGGTAAAAACCAAAAAGCGTTCTACGATGAGGCAATTTCATCAAAGTTCCCATGAAACCGACACTATCATCAATGCAAGATCATGGGTGAAGTAGTTACTCTTATATGGATGTAACTATCAAGACACATGAGAAATAGCTGATCTTTGATACATCAGAATGCATCCCATTTCATGGGGCGACATGTCATAGAAATCCTGAAACTGAACAACCTCAATTGGATAAAAAACTAATTGGGTATTGACCAACTTATCCAAATGATACTCAAAATATTATTGAATTCTTTCATTCACTAATATTTTGTATTCATTTATAGTATATTTTTTCAGAGGAATATCAATATAAGAGGAGAAACCTATGATGATCCTGTAATAACATATATGAACAAGGAAACTCTGCAACTCTACCTCTATCATGTTAGATTCTGAATACATAAATGAATCTATCATTGAATAATCCAAAACTACTCCCTAATAAGATACCACATGAACCAAGAAACAGACTTCATAATCCTATAAATCACACTTCAATAACATACCAAAAAACATATCATAGCAAAAAAATTCAAAAAAAATCATAGATATTAAACATGATCCTCAACTAATATATATTTAAAAAGGAAATAATTGATGAATATCACCATGAAATTATCTTGGAAATCTCGAAAAACAATTTTCCACAACCTCGTGATCATGGATGGAGAATTCATCATAACGAACAATATTACAACAAACTCAAATTGACTATGATGAAAATAGAAAGCAGTATTCTGAATATCCTCATCCTTCACCTTTATTTGATGACATCTAGACCACAAATAAATCTTTGATAACAAACATGGTCCTTTCAGATGATCAAATAAGTCATTAATCAATGGGGGGAGTATTGAAGTTCTTCACTGTCAATTTGTTGAAGTGATGACAGTCGATAAAAATATTCTAACTATCATAAACCTTTTTCATTATCATAAATGGTGCACCACATGGTGACATAATCACCCAAAAAAACCTTACTGCAATATATCAGAAAGGTATAATTGTAGGTCCCACAACATGGAAGGATTAATCCTATATATAGACATCTAGATAAGAGACACTCCTGGTTATAAATCAATCCCAAACTCGATCACCCACTAATGGGGTAATTATATAACCTCCTTCATAATGAAATCCATGTAATTTTCCAAAAAACTAGGAAACACCAAATGATGCTCCTATGATGAACCCACCAAAAACACAACCATCATGTTTGAAAAATATAGAACATGCCTCTGACCTATATGAGGGTCTAGCTTTTCCACAATCATTGTTGGAAATTCACTAGCATAATTAAACACAACATTACATCTAATGTAGAAATAAATATGATTCACTGAAAAATCCAATCCATAACTAGGAAAATATCATATGGTTATATCTGAAATTATAGGAAATCTCCTCAAGGGTTGTGCTTCCCCATAACTAGATCACATTCTATACATAATTTATACACGTAATCACAACATGTAAATAGAGTATTCAAACCTCAGGGAACTATAATATTATCTATATAAAGTCATAAATAATGTATAAGGGTAGGTGATATAAATCATTAGTCCACTCATAAATCGAAAAAATAATGCATCCAAGTAAAAAAAGAAAAGCGAAACTCAAAAGACATCTAGCTCACCCAACACTGGTTGAACTAAAGCATTATGCTGACGACGACATGCTTCATGGCCTTTTATTCCCAATGGAAGAACACCTCAATGGACTCTCTATACACAATAAATATGATCAGAGTCTATGGGGATGTCCTTTTCATGTCACACCTCCAGTCCACTAATCCCAAATCGGTCCACCATGTTTATAAAGCCTCAGCTGAAAAATCCTTAATAGAAGAACCTAGAGTAGAATAACTGACACTCAATGACTACCCAAAATGGTTAGGCACTCTAACCATTCATTAAATTGGCCACTGAATGATGAAAAATTTCTGATCATTTGGCTTAGGTATAAGAGCCACTTCCCCTGGAGAAAGGAGATTATGAGGTCTAGGAACTACCTCCAGTTGAAATAAAATTATTTTTTCCTTAAAATTTTAATGTTAGACCATAAATATTCTTTTTGGGGAATCATGAAAACACCACTCTCATTAATATGTTCTATCAAGTTTCCACTTCATAACCCATGATCTTACAAGCACGTCAGGATACATATTCAACAAAAAAAGGGTGACATGGTTTTGGATATCAAAATGAAAATCAACCATCAAATTTCTTTCCCTATATTCCTCATCGAGTAAAATGTATAAATCATATAGAACAATGGTCCTAAAATAGATCATGAACTCTCACCCATTAGATATTTGTAGTAGAAGTGTAAGTAGATCCATGAAACTAGCCAACATCGTAATTTAATAATGAAAATCTACTTTGAACTAGTCTCAGATACTCTTGGAATAGACTATATACTCCCCATGATCCAATTCTAAGCAGAACCACCACTTACGTGATTCTCCACATTGAATTGTCATAGAAAATGAAACATAGTTCTTATTTCACATGTGGATCGATATAAGTGATATCTCAACCTCATCGAAACAATTTTTTTTGACTTTATTGAAAATATAAACCCCATAATTCTATAGAATTTGTCTCTAAAAATCTCGTTTTTTCCTCTTATAGGTGTCATCATCATCGAACTCTACACTATGTTGATCAGTCACAAAATCATGCTAAACATCTTAGGAATAAAAGTTATGAGGACATCTGTAATGTCCCATTACTTTTTTATAATTTTCTTTAATTGTATAAGTTTATTTTGAGACCGTGAAATCTAACGACACGTGATTCTGAGACCCGTAGTTACCATAATGATTTGTCAAATTTTTGTTAAACATTAAATATCGTGCATAAGTCGTTTTCGTGAAAAAATGGAATAAATATTTAACGGTTTCCCGGATTCGAAATATAAAGGCATCGTTGTTCTCATGATGAGGCATTTACCTTAGGCATGGCTTATGTTTAGTCAGCATGGGCCTCGTGTGAGAAAACGCAAAAATAGAATAACCATAAATAAAATAATTAAATGAGATTTTTTTTTCAAATGATTATAACTCATGAATGGTAACGAGGATTAAAAAAATGAGACCACCACTGAACATATGTGGGTATTCTCTCTTTAGGAAGACATTAACATTTTCTGGCATGGGCCACCGGTGAAATTTAGTTTTTGGACGTAAATAAAATAATTATGTCTCAATTATTTTTTTGTTATTTTTAAAACATCTAAACCGTAAATCAGATTAAAAATCTAAGAGTACCGTTGGGTTCATTGGTGCGTTTTTACTTAGGAAGATCATATCCATGACTAGCGCTAGACGATGGTGACTGTTATAAATTTACTGAACTTTTTTTAGGTACATTCATTAAATGAACGTGTGGAATTTTCTAATATTTGAACCATTTCACACATTAAAAATTCATGGGAATTGTTGAATCTGAAGCATTAGGAATTTCTTAAGGGTTGCTTCACATCCACCGTAGTAGGACAAGTGAAAAAGTTATTTTCTAGAACTTTTTAATAGAATAAATAAAATAAATTTATTATTTTATTTTTATTTTATTCCTCCAATGGATATGTGGTAAGGTGGGACCATGGACGTATCAAGCTAGTAAAGTTCCTAAGCCTCCAATCTAAGAAACATAAACATTGGGGAAAATTAAAAATTTTCCTAATTAGTGATCCACCATTAACTTCCAATGTCGTTACATACACTCTACATATTCTATATATATAGAGCTTGGGGGGAGGTGCCGGCACAACATCGCCAATAAACAAAGTGCTGATGAAGCACCATGATGTCGAACTCTTAGAAGATAGATCCGTCCTAGTGGGATGTGACATGCGACATCGAACCACGAACCAGAAGGCGACGTACACGTGTGATCATTGAGAACCGATTGTCGGGATGAAGAATGCCACCCATATTCAAGTGTGGATGCCCTCCAATGGATTTTCGATTTAGGTGTTATTTTTGTCTGTGCAATTTTGGTTCCCTCATCCCCATTCATGAGATTATATGAAGAATGTGAGTCAACTGACTAATGGGTTGACCCACGATTCATTCATCTTTGAGGGAGGTTATTGTGGGGAATCATGTTGGTGTTAATATTGTTCTAGAATTCAATTGTTATTACACCCTTAACCCCCCTCATGTTTACAAGATAACGTGGAGGGAATGGGCCTAATGAACCTAGCTCGAACCCTCTGCTATCATGCTATCCTTTTGCAACCATGGATGACCATGAGGACATCGACACACGTCGCAAGATGAATGTCGCGGCTCGTCTGCTATGGCAAATGGAGGAGGCGGCCAGCATGACGGTCCGTCCGGGGAAAGAATTCTACGCGATAGCTGTGTCATTGGTGAAAAAAATCCACGAATGAAGCCACGACAGAGGCGAAACCTGCCTCTGGCGGGTTTCACAGTAACAGAGCAGCGCCCACGTGATGCCACCACCTCTCCAACTGAATGTACTTCAGGCTATTCAGGAATCTGGGAGACTGGGGGGTTACAACATCCCCCACCCCCACCCCCCGCATCTAACAAAACAAGGTTGTTTCACTCGAGCTGGGGGGTAGCCCTCAGAGTGGGATGTTTCCCCTATAGCGGGCCATAGCCCCAGCGGTCTGCCGCCCCTAGATCAGGTCGCCACCCTAGCAAGCTCCCACCCCACACGGGTTTTGCTGCCCCTTTGTGTGCCGCCCTATTTGGATTATCCTGAACTTGTGGATCTTCCCTTTTGTGAGCCAGATTGGACATTGGCCTAGTGGGTCGAGTCCATCTTGGCCCCGCGCAAACCTGGTCGGGCCGGGTCGTTCCTAACGGGTCAGACCGAGACCAGATTAACTCATAGGGGCTTATCATGAGGACAATAGGGTCGTTTGATGATCATTTCGTGGAGTTGGGATACATGGAGTAAGAAAATCCTTTTTTACTTACTCCATTATAGTTTCAAAGAAACATGGAGGTCGTCCGGGTTGGATCACAACCAAATCCAACTGGGTCCTCGACACAGAAATGCCAATAACACACAGACCGAGCATCCCACTGACGTGCCTTCTGTTGCATTGGAACCTTAATGACATGGAAGATCATCAGGTTTCTTCATTTTGAGACTTCATGCTAGTTGAGATATGACTGATGGCTTGGGGAAAATTTCTTCAAAGCACACTACGTATAGTACCCTGCGACTGGATGAGACCTGATGAATGCTGACTTTTCAACTTGGAGTGACTCGACGGCCACGGTACGTAATTGGGAGGAATACCTTAACATACCACTATGGGGGTGGGTTGTTTTGTGTGACCTGGTGGGCCAAATGGGGTTCAGTCGCGGTATGCAATGTGGGGAGTATTTTAGAAGACCGCGTGGGGGGGGGGGGGGGGGTTGGACCACACTTTGTGACCCTGCAGACCCAAAATATGAAATGGGTAGTAGTACTTCAATAGTTCAAGGTTAGTGGGAAGAGCCTTTGTGTGACACGGCATGCCCACTGTACTCAATAGAGGAAAGGGTTCTCTAGTAGATGAGGCATTCGACGTTGTGACTGAGGATTTTACTTGTTACTACCCTTAGAATAAAACCTAGAATGAGCTATCTTTACTTTTTTCCTGTGATTGAGGTTATGCTCTGGGGTACTTTAATTGTGTGGCACATTACCTTTTTGGTGTTACCCTATGTTTTTGATTTGTGGAAATCTAAGAGACCTATGGGGTCTCAGTGTCCCTACTGAGTATCGTTATACTCATTCCTACACGGGCTTTTCCCGCACCTTGTTGTGTCATGTACAGACGGTGTACAATAGTTGATTATGGATGAGGGAGCTAGGATTGGATGATGCTCGGAGGTGGAAATCCGGTGCGACATGACGTGGATGAGACAAGAGTATGTGGAGTACTGTGGAGGTAATCTGTACTTACGCATTAGAAAGGATCTGTGGTGGACGATCCAGGAGCTTCATTCCACCTTTCATCCATTTTATACTTTTTATTTGTACTTTTACTTTTCCAGTTGGTATTGTATTCTATCCCCTATGCATTGAATAAACTTTTAACACAGCAGTATACATCACAATTGCTTCTTTTTGTGTTCTTGAACTGTGTGTTTGTACAGTTTAAAGGAAATTCCATCCTATTTTAGGGAACATGCCTTTCGATTCTAGTCGCCAGCCCCTGGCCTATGGAAGGTGGGATTGGTATAGTCAGGGCATGTGCCCGAGGGACAGGTCATGTAAAAGTACTATCAGAGGAGTTTGGTTCAACCAATGAACTAGGAATTTTATCCTTTCTATGTGGAAATATTTTTAAGTATTATGAGTGTGTTTCTTACATAGAGGAAACCAATGTCAGTGCGGAAACCAACATATACACACACACTAGGACCCTAAATTCTTATTTCCAACTCAGGGCATGAAAACACTGATTGTGTGTGATTCCAAAACGTTTTTCATTTTTTTTCATTGGATTCAGCTCAACAGGTATAACTTAATGACCATGGAACACTTCTTCCTTCTCAGGATGCTGCCACAAAGGCAACTGCCCAGGTTTCCTAATAGAGTACATGATGACAAACCACCGAGTGATGAGGCCTTGGTGTAGGGCCCTATTACATTGTTAGAACCTTCAGGCGGTGTACCGGCAGCACCACTACCCATTGGGAAGCCGTTGCCACCTACCCACCTGTAGAGGGTTCATGCCCACTAGGCATGTTTCACATGTTTCAGTGGAAGAGGCCTATGAGGATCAAAGATGGGATAGACTCGCGGGTGGATAAGGTCTGGATGGAGGTTGTGGGTAGACTTTTCTGCCTAGTTGAGACACCATTAGAGTAGATGGTGATATTAGCTTATTGTATTTTTCAGTGAGTTACTATTAGGATGGTCCGTATAGTGATTAGGCTTCAGTATGTGGACCATTGTCCGAGATAGTACCTTCGGGTAGTGTGTCAGTTATATCATTGCCTATTGGTCCTTAGTTACAATCAGTGTTACCGGTAGAGGACACATGTAGGCTTAGTGCCTTACATGAGTTTCAGTATCAGATACTCCTCAGGTTCCACGGAGATCCTGACTCATAGGTTTCTAAGGAATGAATTGAAGAGGTGGCTGAGTTTCTATGTGTCTAGGGAACCATTCGATCAGATGGTTGTTCGGGTAGTGGGCCTTCTATGTGGCTCTATAGGAAGATGACATTGTATTAGTTACCCGGATCTTGCAATGTGGTGACATTTCTATTTAAAATCTTGAGAACCTTCCTATGAGAAGGGGGTCACCTTCCATTATGTGTTAAGGGATGAGAGTTCCCAAGAGCTTCTACAGCTTCGACAGCATGACATGTCGATAGCTGAGTATTCAACGAGGCATACTTACCCTTCCTGGCACATGATGAATACGATAAGATCAGTGATTCGAGGCTCAAACATATGAGAGAGGTGTGTACAAGGATATCTGAGGCAGAACGTTTCCCCTATGAATTCCTAGCTATGTTAGGGTGCTAGAGAGAACCTTTTTGGAATAATGTTTTTTGGATGAGAGCATAAAACTAGTGAATGTTTGATCTATGAATTCTTGAAACTGACACCCGCCTCGGAGACTTGGGCGTGTAAAATGTTTTGGGAAGAGGAAGTGATAGAGACATATGAATCTAGAGTGTAGCAGACATGGAAGTTGAGCTAGGAGAGAATCATGAGGTGGTATACATTTTGACATGTTACAACCACCACCAATATGTGGTCCCCACCAGGCTTACGGGGCTGGAGGACAGAAAAAGGGAGTAGGTACATGTGGTCAAGGAGTGTGACCCAAGGACTCTAGGAATGATTAGAGGTATGGTATGTGTCTTCTACTAGCTGATGTATCAATAGACATAGGTACTAATCATTTTGTCATTCCATGAATCTCGTCCAAGTCCATGAGTTTCCTGTTAAATGGATACCTTGACACTCGTGTCTGGAGATACCTATGGGAGGAGACTTGATAATAACACTTACGCTGATGGTGTGATCTGACCCATGAGGTGTGACATTCGGTTGGAACCTCTTGGTGGAAGCGTCATGGCCTTACAACGTTAGTTTGGGTATGGACTGGGCATCCGAAATTCATATTGTGATGGAATTTATTAGGAAAAATGGTTTTAGATTATCTACAACTTGGGAATAGGGGTTTCTTTCATTGGTGAAAAGGAAACCCCATGCAACATATGATATACTCATGAATATGAGGGTCTCACGGATCACTCTTTAGTTGGCCAGCCTTACCAAAATGGCAATAGGATTTTGGGGTTTTCAGTTCCCAATAGGCGTGGAAGAGTGTGGGGACATCTTTTCAAAGGATGTTTCCAAGGTTTCCTCCATAAAGGGAGAGGGACTTTTTCTTTACCCGGGTACTACCAGAGTTTTGAAGAAGACTTTTTCAGAGATGAAGATCCCCATTCAGCTTTGAAAAAGAAGGGGAAACCATTCTTGTGTATTGAGAGATGCCAACAATGTTTCCAGGAATAGAGGAAGAGACTAACGAGTTCCCCCATCTTGAGGCAGCTTGAATAGAGCGTTGGGTATGTAGTCAACTGTGACGAATCAGGGAACAGTCTTGGATGTGTCATGATGCAGGAGTGAGTAGTGATCCCTAATGGTTCACGACAGGTAATACATCATGAAAAGAACTACACTACCCATGACATAGAGCAAGCAGTAGTGGTATTGGACTTGGCAATACAGTGACATTACATAATAGGTGAACATTTTATAGTCTACTCTGATCCCAAGAGTCTCAGGGATATCCTCTCATAGAAGGACCTGAACCGAATACATCTAAAATACCTAGAGTTCATCCAGGACTATGACCATGAGATATTTTAAAATCTTAGGAAGGGGGAACATGGTTAAAGACGCACTCACCTAGAGGTCTTGTCTACAACTACTGTGTGAGGCGTTAGAGCAGCTAGTCGTGCTATGGATATAATTCACGGATTAAGATGGAGTATCTACCTCCATTCTATAATAGTCACTCCCCCACTCTTTTAGATAGTCAAGGAGGCATATCTTGAGATGTTGACTTTTAGGCCCTACATGCTCATATATATGTAAGATGGTTTTCTGAAGGATTTTTTGATGTTGGGGAGAACATCATCCTCTTCATAGAATGCACCATGGTGCCAGTGATTCTTTGGGAGGAGGTGTTGTGGGAGATATATACATCCACTTTAATGGTACAACCTAGAGTGATGAAGATGTATGAATACCTCTGGAATCATTATTGGTGGCCATGGATGAAGGAAGCATTGGCACAGTTTGTATCACGATGCCTCACTTGTCAGGAAGTGAAAACTATATAGAGCTGGACTGACCGACGTTAAGGAGAACGAGATCCGTAGAGTTTGAGAAGGGAGGCCATGTCGTTCTACAAATATTTGTCTGAGGCTTCATGTTATCACCAAGGTTTATCTGGCTATTTATAATACTTTAGATGATAGGCAAGGTTACATACACCATGCCACTTTCACTGCAGTTGGAGAGGGTGCATGACCTCTTCATGTATCCTAGCTGAGGAGATACGTGTAGGACCCATATCACATCATCAACCATGGAGAGCTAGACTTTGATGAAATGGAAATGTTTTCGGAGGATTCGGTATATATTATGGATCAAAAAGAGTGAGTTCTCTGTGTGAGATCGATACCTCTAGTGTGTGTTTGCTAGCAGCACGTGAACCTCCAAGAGAGCACATGGTAGTGGGAGGCTCAAATTCGTGCTCAATACCCCAATTTGCTTCCTTTGTCTATATTTTGTCTTTCAGGGATGAATATCCCTATGGTGGGGATAACGTAATGTCCCAAAATTTCCGTATAATATTTTTTTAATTATATTCAATTATTTTTTGATTGTGAAATTTGACGGCACGTGATTCTGAGACATGGAGTTCCCAGAATGATTCGTCAATGTTTTTTTAAACATTAAATTACATGTGTTAGTAGTTTTTCTAAAAAAGCAGAATAACTCTAAAACCGCTACCCGAATTTGGAAATCGGAGGGCACCATTGCACTCTGGATGACATGTTTACCATAGGTGCGACATATATCTAGTTGACACATGCCTCTTGTGGGAAAACCCGAAATGGCATAATTGTAAATACAATAAATAAATAAAATTATATTATTTTTAAAATTCTTATAACTAACGAATGGTTTATTAGATTAAAAATCTGAGACCACCACTAAACTCATGAGGGATGCTCCCTTTCAGAAGATACTAACATTGGATGGTGAGGTCCACCAATGAATGTTAATTTTGGGCCATAAATAAAATAATTAAGTGACAATTATTTTATTGTAAAAATAAAAACTTCTAAATGGTAACATGAACTATAAATATAAGAGCACTGTTGGGTTCATTGGGCGATGTTTCACTTAGGTAGAGCCTAGCCTTGACCAACACGGGTCGAGGGTGACTATTAATAATTTACTGAACATTCTTTCGGTTATGTTCAGTAAATGCGTGTGTGGAATTTTATAACATTTGGACCATTTATTGAATTAAAAATATGAGGGCATTGTTGAATCCACATGGAACATATTCACTTAAGGAAGGATTCACTTCGACCGCTGTAGTTTCGGAGAAAAATTTAGTTTTTTGGAACTATTTATTAGAATAATTAAAATAACTTTAAAATTTTATTTTTATTCAATTAATTAAATAGACAAGCAGTAAGGTGGGACCGGTGATGTGTCAAGATAATAAATGGTTGGAACCTCCTATCTAAGTATCCACAATGTTTGGGGAAATTAGGAAGCCTTCTAATTAATGTGCCACCATTAGCTTCCAATTTTGTTAATTACCAGCCCCCTCTCCTATATATATAGAGCATGGGGGGAGGTACCGGAATAGCTTCACCAATAAATGAAGTGTTGAAGGAGTGCCAAGACATCAAACCCTTAGAAGATGGAGCTGACCCAGCGGGAGGTGACGGGCGACACCGAACCATGAACCGGATGGCGATGTATGAGTTTCATCATTGGGAACCAGTTTGTAGGGACAAAGAACTCTGACCCACCTTCAAGCGCATATGCTTTCCTATGAGTTTTATAGGTTGGGGTTATTTTCGTTTTTCTGTTTTTAATTCCCTTTTCCCGTTTGTGACATCATATGATGAACGTGGGTTAACCAACTAATGGTTTGACCGACAATTCATTCGTCTTTGCATGAGGTTATTGCGGGGAATATTGTGGTGTTAATATTGGTATATAAATCAATTGTCTTTAAACCCATAACTCCTCTCATGTTTATGATCTAACGCAGAGGGAATGGGCCTAACGAAAATGGACTGAACCCTATTCTATCTTGCTATATTTGCGCCACCTTGGAAGACCACAAGAACATCGATGCACGCAACAAGAGGAAGGTTGCGGCTCGTCAGCCGCGGCGAATGGAGAAGGTGGTTTTAACGATGGCGGGCCATGGGAAGGAAGGAAGCCCGGCCTCTGCGCTACCGGATAAAGGATGTGGATCTAGAAGCCATGATAGAGGCCGAACCCACCTCTGGTAGGTTCTATGGCGTCACATCCTCACCAACCAAAC
Source organism: Viscum album (assembly GCA_963277665.1). Taxonomy (NCBI): domain Eukaryota; kingdom Viridiplantae; phylum Streptophyta; class Magnoliopsida; order Santalales; family Viscaceae; genus Viscum; species Viscum album. The sequence continues at coordinate 567,700,122 of OY728126.1, read as the reverse complement.
GTCTAATAGGCCGTTCGGGAATCCGGCAGACAGGGTAGTCACCCCCCCCCCCAGTCAGAGCAAACTAGTCCACCACCCTCGAGCTAGGCTGCTGATCTTGGACAAGGCCACTGCAGTCGGAGTGGGTAGCCGCCCCAAGATCACGCCACTGCCCTCATGCCGGGTCGCCACCCTTGGGGCGACGCTTTCGCCCATATAGCTGGATGCCACCCTCGGATCAGGCTGCCGCCCCAGTGGGCTGCCACCCACCACCACCCCCCAAGGACTGGGCCTCTGACCTAGCGGGCCATCCCCTAAACTTAACGTCGCCCATGCAGGCCACCGCCCCCTGATAAACCTCTTTAGTGGGTCGCTACCCCAGAGGGCCGCTGCCCTTGGACAGGGCTGCCGCCCTAGTAGGCCACCCACTCATGTGGGTTGGGCCGCCCCTTTACAGGACTCCCTATTCTTTCTGGGACACCATTATAGGATTACCTCTTGCGGGTCGTACAAGACTTCGGCCTAGGGGGCTGAGTACTCCTCGGCCCCACCTAGATCAGGTTGGGATGGGTCGATCCAACCTGGTTGGACTGGACCCGTGCCCAACCAGGAGAAGAAACAGTCAAAGGGGCTTATCTTGAAGACCGACCACCCTTGGAAGAACCTTTTGTGATGTTGTTACCCTTAGATCTAGACCATCATTTTTACTTACTCTAATAGAGTTTTGGAAGAACATTGAGTTTGGCCAGGTTGGATCACACCCTAACCCAATAGGTCCCAATGCACTAAAATTCCAATGACACACAGACCAGGCGTCTGACTAATGCGTTGTCTATTTTTTTGGAACCCTTATGACATGGTGGATAATCATGTTTCTTATTAGTGAGACTTCTTTCAGGTTGAGATATTCATGATGGCTTGGAGTGCAGTACTCCCAAGTTCATTACATGTGGTACCCTACGACTGGTTGAGACTGGACGACTACTGAAATTTAGGCTTAGAGTGACTCTATGGCCATGGTACGTGATGTGGAGGTGTACCTTAGTAGACCACGATGGGGGTTGGTGGTTTGGTGTGACCTGGAAGGCCATGGTGGGGAGAAACTGCGGTACGTGATGGAGAGGAGTACCCTAGGAGACCGCATTTTGGGTGGGGACAACTCTGTGTGACTCGATAGACCAAAAATACTTGATGGGGGTAGTACGTAACCAGTTCCAGGTTATTGATAAGCTCCTATGTGTGATGTGGTAGGCCCACTATACTCGATAGTGGAGGAGATCTCCAATATCCAAGGCATTTGACATTTTGACTGAGGATGTTACGTGTTACTACACCTAGAATAAATCCTGGTGTGATCAGTCTCGGGGTCCTGACTGAGTATCGTAATACTCACCCCTGCACAGGCTTTGCCTAATCTTTATTGTGTCTTGTGCAGACGATGAAAAACATTGATCAATGATGAAGGAACCATGAATGGATGGTGCTCGGAGGTGTACATTCAGCATGACATGACTTGGAGGAGACATACGGACGTGATGTACTGTGGAGGTGATCTATACCTACCCTTCAGGTAGGATCTGTGATAGATGTTCTAGGAGGTTCTTTTAATGTTTAGGTTGTTTTGTAATTTTCAATTGTATTTGTACTTCTCTAGTTGGGCTTGTATTTCAGACCCTCAACTTTTAGTTCACTTTTACCACAATTGTTTACTTCACAGTTTCTTATTGTTGAGTTCTTGAACCATGTGTTTGTACTGGTTAATGGGAACGCCTTCCCATTTTAGGAAATATGCCTTTCAGTGTTAGTTGTCGACCCCTGTCCAATAGAAGGTGGGTTTGGGGTAGTCAAATCATTAGTCCTGGGGGACGGGTGGTGAGAACATAGACCTAGATCCATGCCTGTAAGAAGAAAAAACATGTAATAACTCCTAAATAATGAATATGGAATATATAAAAATAATTAATTAATTATCTTTGTTATGTTTTTAACCTATCAAATGATCTACCCATTTCAGGCATCGACAAAATGAAGAAGGATGGATGATAATTTCTTAGGTCACTATCTTATGTTCAGTACCACATTATTTAGTTAGCGTAGTAAACATAGTGTTCCATAATTCAGATCATTAGGGATCCTAAATAATAGTGTCTCAATTGGTCTCCATTTTATAAAGTTCTTAATAAAATTGGGGACAACAATGCTTTTGCAACCCCTAAAACCTCACTAATGGATAACCCCAACATCTATATGATCCCTCAAACCTGAACCTCTGATACCACTCTATCACTACCCACTCGACACAGATATACAACAATGAGGGGAGGGAGATGAATATTTCATGAGTTCTTCCTCTAGTACTACCCGAGTTGGTGACCAACATCAATGGTATAATAAACAGACATATTTGAGGCATTAACATATAAGAGAAGATTTTGATAGTGATAGATAATAGGGATAAAATAATGAAAACATATTCATAAATATATATATATATATATATAAATATGTCCAAAATTAAAAAAGGAAATGTTAGGTGGTTCTATGAAACTAAGAGGAACACTACAGTAAATAAAATGGTAAAAATGGTAGTGAACATAGAGCCGAAATAACTCTTACTAAATCCTCATGTTGTAATATCCTGCCTAATCACCCACTTAATGCCACTAACACAATAAAATTATTTATATACCTTCATTGAGAATAATATTATACTCTGTAAGATCCCCCTAGTGCCTCTCTTTCAAAAGATAAAGTGACGTTGGTAAAGCACAATGAATACCAATAAAATTAACTCTTCAACTAAAATGGTTTACAATGTTACAACCTCAACATGGATAAATACCACCATATATCAAAAAAATCATATAATATAGTTATAAAAAATCAATGTTACTCAGCTCCCACCTACCCACTAGTTTTTTTCTCTACCGCAATGTCGAATGTTCGAAGCATATCTCTCCAAAAGTAGGTTGTCCCGAAAAATCCATGGCACAGAACCACCACAAGACCTTGTGCATCACATAACCACACCATCCCCTACTATAAACCGCATAGTGGCCTTGTAGTTTTCACGAGTCACCATAGACCATAGGACATAAAATGAACATGACATAATATAAGTCAAGCCATTCCATCATGTACACTTAGTAAGTTCCTCAATCCATCTTTGCTTATACAAATTATACATATAATAATCCTTTGAATACTATATCTGGTAATACATGTGTGTGAAAGAACCAAAATCCATCACAGACCTCTATACATCTATATGTGGATGTAACTACTATTCATACTAGTACAATTAACTACCAAGAGAAGCGAGTAGGACAAGAGGTGGATGTCAAACATCCATTTTTCCAATAATATAATGGGGAAAGCACCCTCCTAGACTACACTAGGTTTCAATTTCCCTAACTAACATCGGTGAGGAAACATATGAAATTAAAAAAATATATATAATATAATTTGTCTCACTATCACAATAATATAATACCATTGTCTTATAATAAACTGCAGCTAATGTCGCTCGGACTACCATCTACCAATGCAACGACTATATGTCATATAATCATATAAGCGTAAAAAGATCTCCATTAATAACATATTTTATTTCATGAAAATAATATTACGTTAATTTATTCCTCATCCATATGTTAATTATTATAATTATTCTAGATTACATTAAATTGTTTTATATTACACATAATAGCCATTTCCTTTCCCTCTTGTTTTAATTCCAAACCATGGTTGTGGTTTATCAATATTATCATCTTTTAAGAATATGCATTCCATCCCCAACCAAACCTGTGGATGAAACATTTATTAAATTTACTATTTGAATCATTTCATATATAGGTTTTAAAATAAAAAAATCCTATCATACCACCAAAAGAAAACATGAATCCAAGCACCTCTAGCTACCTTAGGTAGAAGGGAAATGAATGAAGATTAAAAATCTTATACATCATCCATTTAATAGATTCAAGCGAGAATAACAGATGACAAAAAATCATTAATGGGTAAGCCTAGATTGAACCCATTACATCACAACTATATCTATCACTGACACCCACATGCATATATTAATGAATATCCCCATCACATGATTCATCTTCTTTCACATCATCTAGGAATTACCTCCCACATATCACACCATCAAACCCAAGATAATCCATACTCGGCTCTTATAACCTCCATTACTCCCAAACTATATCACACATCATCAATCCAAGAACATCCATACTATTCCCACATCACATGGCTCATATCTAGAGCAAATCAAAAATATGTTGGAAAAACAATATTGAAACTGGGAAACTTGGCCCCCCAAACAGGGAATTTATCCTTCCCATGAAAATAAGATCTCGTAGCTCCAAAATAAAGATCACGGACTTCTCAATAAAACATTAATCACTAGGCCTATTAAATTAAATTTAATTGAAAATAAGTTATCATTCTATCTTGAATTAACCATGTTATTTATTAATCGATTCCAACTATAGGCTGCCAATAACATTAAGTTATTCAATTTTTTAAGTGGAAATCATGCTCTTAAAATTTATTCCAATGTCAAACACCTAGAGAAGATCCATTATCAATTAAGGTGACATTTATTAATTATTATTAATAAGAATTATTTATCATTTTCAGTAATCACATGGATGATCAATCCTATTAAACAATTTCATTACATAAATTTTATTAAAACAAAATTACATTAACCACCAGATATCAATATTCATCTTTATTGATTAATCATAAGACAATTAATTGTCAATTAATTTAGTATTTGTATTGTTTATTAATTTACATAATGAACCACATACTATCATCCAAGGATTAGATATCACACTATTTGGAAAATCATCAGGAAAGTTCCTATAATGATACAAAAAATACTACAACCCAATCATGTAATCACATCAAATTCATTTAGTCTAGTTAAATATTTATTAGGTGAAATAAATTTCATTAAATGAGATAAATCATGACAATTCTATTACTTCATATAAATAACAAATAAGGAATTAATCCCCTATCTCAAAATATATAGTCATACTTCACATAAGAACATTCCTTATTATAGGTCTCTGATCACCTCTCCAATATTAATTGTATCAATATAAAGCCATTGTGGAACACCCTCACAAAAAAATACAAAAAAACAGTAATAAAAAATGTGGCATAAAAACCATAGCATGTTGTGAATATTTTAGCGGAAACCAGTTGAAAATAGGAGAAAAAATGAAAAAAAGGTTGAACACACCTTGGATAACTAAAGATCAACACAAATCCCAAACATAAACAAAGAACTGATCTCATATTAATGGGATCTTGAAACACTGATGGGGAAGTCACTAGTCACCTAGATGAGAGCATCTTTAGGTCTTAGAGAAAACCTGAGCAACTAGAAAATTTAAATATGTACTTCATCAGGTATTTACATAATATGAAATCCCTGTTCACTTCGCCTCATCCTAGAGGTTCTGTATTAACTAAGAAACATGTCTCCTTTTTATTAGTTGATACTAATTAAATACACATTGTGAACTAGTAATACAAAAGTCATGAACGTTTCATACACGATGTGTATGGTTATAATATGTATACTCTATATACTTCATGAATTTTATACACAACACCTCTAGACCACTTCCCACCCTCCTCTAGGATCCACTAGCCTTGTTAAACAACCAAAGGGTCAGTCTTCTTAGATCTGGGCCGTTACTGATTTTGAGTTAGTGGACTATAATATGGTTATTCTATTATTATCTATTTTTTATTGATTTTTTATTTCCCATATTACATTTATTTATAGATGGTACATTAAACTTAATTTTCTAGGGGGTAATATTAGGATAATTTTATATTCTTTATTTTATAACATTGTATTTTCACCCCCAAATTTGAAAGGTGGATGATTTTCTATATTAGTGTATTGTATATGTGGTATTTATAAAAAAAAATTATGGAACAATTTTGGCTTTTGATATGTTAACCCTTTGAGAAATTTTGATTCAAATATACTTTCTTGATTGTTAGAAATAATTATTTTAATAACTATTCCCCATATATATGATAATTCAGTTGTGCTATTTTATGTGATGAAATTAAATAGAGTTTTTTATTCTTATAATACTATTCATATTTTTTTTTTGGATTTTTGTGATTTATTTGGAAGCATTGGATGTGGATTTCATGAGTCCATTCCATGAGTTTCATGATTTTATTTTCATCAGAATATGATAAATGTTGTAATTATTAGATAGAGATAATGATTGCAAATAATTAGTGAGTTTTAAATTTCATATAATATTTATGGTATATATTTTTTTTATTTTTTATATGTTTTATATATGAAAATGTATTAGGAACTCTTAATTTCACAGAGTTATGAAAAGCCTAATTTGAAGGAAGATTGTGACTAACGAACCAATCATTGGGAATATATTTAATATTAACATGGGTTTTAAAATTTCCTGTATATTTTATTTGTTCTGATGTGTATTGTGGTGGAATTTTTGTTTTTGGATAATGATAATTATTTTTATGTATTTATATAATATATAATGTCAATATATGTGGAGTTATATTGACAATAATGATGAATATTTTATGTTATGAGATGATATGCATAAATCATGTGGGAGATAGTTATTGTGGCCCCTTATTCAATTAAATTTTTAGTAAAGGTAGTTAAATTATATTTATATGTGTCTTGGGGTTAATATTTTTTTATAGTTTGATACGAGTAATATGTAGTTGAATATGACGTTACACAAGTATTTAAATTTTTACATATCTATATTTTAAACTCTTAGATTCTTTTTAATGATATATTATAAATGATACTTATGTATTTCAAATAGTGTAACTTGTTGAGTATTTTGAACACACTCTTATTAAATCACATCATGTGATTAATTTATTCAATATTGATAAACATGAATAATTTTTTTACTATGATGGGAATTTATGCTATAAATAATTATTTATGTTTATGGTTTTGTGCGTAATATTTATATTTTTTTATATAATTAATTAGACTTGGAAGTTAATTATTCATGATGAACAAATCTATATATTTTTGGATAGGTGTGGTCCATATTTTTGGAAGCACGATTATTTTATATATTTAGATATGTGTTGCATCACCCATTTATATGATGATGTTATTGATTCTATGATGATGATATTTATAGATGTGGTATATGAAAAAATTGCTAATGTGGCCATCCTAGATGCATTTATGGTATATATGGATATCACAAATATTGATATAGAATATGTAGAAGTAAATGTGATATAAATTGGAGGTATAACATTTTAAATTAAAACTATGGTAGACTAGAGGATGTAGACTACTCTAAATTGTTCCACTAGGAAATTTATTTTTGGTCTTGTCATATAATGTAAAATAATATGAAAATTTTAATTTATGAGACTAATTTTAGTTAAATATTATATGAAATTATTAAACAGATACATTTATAGGATTTTTATTGAATTAATCATTTTTTATAAACTCATGTTTTTATTAAAACTCATTATTTAAGTTAACATCATTTCAAATCAAGGGGTAGAGCCTACTATGTGTTTCATAAAAACACATATTCATAGACATTACAAACTCTGTTTTGTCATTATATGTTTTATGGACTGAGTACATGGTGGTATAAATAAAATTTTCCTCATAATGTTAGGTAGGTCATATAGGGAATAATGGTTTAAATTTTATTTCATTATAAGATGTTTTTGGGTATTGAATTTCAATTTATATTAAAGAGGGGTCATATATATTCATCAATTATTAATATTTATTACACAATGTTTTGTTTCCATACATTCATGTTTATAAATAATTTTTAACAATTATTACTGATTATGTGAATCAATAACTTTCATATTATGGTATTACATATTAGTAGGATTTTTTTGTTAGTTAATGTATTGTTTCTCCCATGCATAGGATGTTATCACCATTGAAAATTAATAAAATTATCCATATGATCCATGTGCTAGGGGTGAAACAGTTATTAGTTATCATTAATCCCACAATTGTATGCAATATTATTGTGCTATATGAAATCAGAATACATTTCATTCATCCACATTATATTATGTACGTCATTCATATATATAAACTATCCTAAAACTATATCAAATCACTATATATGTACTAAATTGTATAATAAAAAGACTCAAGCAGACATACCATATATTGTATGAAATTACAGGTAGTATTTAAATCAATGGATGAACCTAAATTTCCTTGAGAGTCAGTAACATCAAATTGATATATCAAGAACATTACAATTAATAATTGCTAAAAGATAAAATATTAAACGATAACTATATAAAAGGATCAACATCGTATTTTGTATGATTCATATTATTTTTATTGATGTAATAAATTATTTGATCATATAATTTGTTTCATAAAAATCGATTGAAACCATAGGCCAAAACACACAAAATGAATAAAGTGGTTGATGGTGGATAAGGTTTAAATTTCATAGGTTAAATTATTATTGTTCCTACATTTATATGAATATACAAAAAATTTCATATTAAACCCAATAATCCCAATACCCGTATATAAATTTATTATTAATTTCATAATGATTTTATATGGATCTCTATAAAGATTTATATCCAAGGAGCATACACATGCTATTGTGTGTAATATCATATTACAATTTTTAGGTGTTTGAAAAAACCTATATTGGAACAGGAAATGGTTGTGTTTCATTTGGGATTCCATCGTGTTTAATTTCAGTGTTTTAGCAATATATTTGTTTTGTTAATGGTTGGCACACCGTTTTCCCAAACCATGCGTCATCAAACTGCAAACTACTGAAATTGGATACTGGTTCTGCATGGAAAGAAAAATGTTTGACAAAACATGACCCCAATTAAGGGGAATCAGGCAGTCCATTTAACATAACTGTATGAAATCCAAATAGTTTATCTAAACCATACACCTTTTCCGAAGAAAACTGTGGGGACATGATTATAAGGGATCCACATTTTGGATAAAAAATAATGAACTGTTATTTAAAGTCCCCGAAGGATTGGTACAACCCCAAAAAAAATTCTCCTATCCTTAGATCTCCCAATAATGATTAATTCCCTTAGATACCTCTTGAAATAGATCCGAAGCTTTATGGACACCCTTCAGTATTCTCACAGTTATATTCCTTTTTCTGTACACTTTCTCCCAACATCTCTCTTCTCGTCCGTAGGGTTCCATGAATCCCTATACTGGGTTTTGGATCAAATACCCACTATTTTAGATCTAAATCTAGGGTTTTTGATAAGTTGTTATGCTCTTAATTCTCCATTATATTTTTCTAGATACGACGTTATGATTCAAGATCTATTGATCATGAGGTATGTTGTTCAATAATGATACAAAATTTTTATTCACCCAAAATATCCTTATCTACATTCAACTATTTCATTTAAATATAATTTTTTGATATTGATTAAATGTATTTCAATTGTTTTGTTGGAAAAAACAACATTACATTGAATCGGGATATTTATAGAAAATAAGTTTTTTCTCGGAAATTGTAGACAACATAATTCCATTAAATTGTCAGCTATTTATGGAAATTGATGAAATTTAAATTATTTAATTGAAAATGTGAATCTTTTTCAATTATATTTTTTAATTTAATATTTTTTATGGATTTTATGGAAAATTTGAAAAATATTAAATTCCAATGAATTGGGAGTTTGATATGAACATGATGCAATATATTTGTAATTTTAATTATTGAATTAAATTAGGAAAGGTGGTTTGTAAAATTTTTGGAATCAGTTGCAAATCCTTATGTGTGAAAAAATTGATTAATATGGATATTGATAGGAACCATAGGGTTTTATCATGGTTAAAAGGTATGTTTTTGGTTTGAAAACCCATTATGGTTTTCACAGAGAAAATCTGTATATTTTAAAGAGGGAATGGTATGAATATAATTTTATGATATATTGAAAAAAATTTCCCATCATTGTTTTAGACTTGATATGTTGAAATAATTTGGCAGTCTGTGAGTTATTTTGGGTAACATGTTGTGAATGAAAATATTCTTAAACATCGTATTTGTACATCACTTACCTTAGGTGATTGTGATGACTCCTCTTTGTCCATAGCCACAAGGGTAATATGTACATACTATCGGTTTCATAGTGTCAGATACCTATATCCTGGAACAATAAAACCGAATTAAGCATATGACCATGTTAATCACTTTTTTGAATCTTTAATTAATATATTCTATTCTTTTTAACTATATTAAAATCCTTTTGATTTAAAAAATATTTTTATATAGAAGTATTTAATTAATAGATTTTGAAAGTTACCATGTGTGAAAATAACATTTTTAAAAGAAATCCTATCATTTGAAATTTATTTTGATCATTTAAAAATTTTAAGCATTATGTTCTATATTATTTCAATCATTTGAAAAATAAAAAATGATTTGTTGAAATATGAATTTGTGAAAGGGAAAATTTATTTTTTATAAAAAAAATAAAAAAATTGATTTGGTTAATTTGATATTTTAATCTTATTATGTAATCATTTGGTAAAATCCTAATAGTATTTGGATCACCCCATACATGTTCCATTGAGTGTCAGTAGATTATCTCCTCCTAGGTTCGAGCATTGGTAATGAGTCTCTAGAAGGTGGTTCTAGCTATTGACTCTGGATACAGTGAGTTGTTTCATTTTGTACATATTCAATTTTTCTAGTTTTCTTGTACTTAGATATAGTACATTGTGTTATTATTCTTATTTAACTGATGGTACTGTTCTCTAAGTAGAGTTTCTTCTGTATTAATTTTTAATTATATCTTTTACTTTCACATTTTTAGTGGGAAAATCATTACCACATTCATTTTGTATGATTATATGTTCTAGTCAAAGAAAATTGGATATCTAAAATTCCCTTCGGTATATGTTAGGACCGACTTGGTTATCTTAGTACCAAGGTACCCAAGCTAGTTTGTTAAAAAGTGGTATCAGAGCTCCTAGTTAATATTTTTTCATGAATTCAATATGCATTATGATATATTATTAGGTCATAAGAGGTTGTAGAGATTGAGTGCCTTTCTAGTTGTACCAAAAATAAACCCTAATTCATAGTGTTTGGTAATGGAATTATGTATTGTGTATTAGTTATTGTCTTTTCCCTAATTTTGATTCAGATAAGTTGAAATCCGAAACATGGTGTCAATCAGTTGGGATTAATTTGACCTTATTTATATATTTTAGTGCATTTGTGATGTCTTCCGTGTGGTCTATTGATTTTTTGTAGCATCTTGTCTCTAACATGAAAAGTAAATCAGATCCAAGAAAAATATATTGTTGAAGCACAATGAGTGAATCCACTCATGGACCCTTATTGGATAGAGATTATTGTACACACTGTGCATCTTCCAGGGTATGCACCACCTTTATTTCTCATTCAGGATCCATCATTAGATAAATGGAGTAACAATATCTATTGTGTCCAGTAAATATCCAAGATTCACCTCGATGTTTGAAAAATGTCTCCAATATGCTCTAAGCACTGAACTAAACATTAGAAGGGCATGTTATCCTCAAACTGAAGGCCAATCTGAGTAGACTATTCAGAAATAGAATACATGTTGAGATAATGTTTTATGGACATAAATGTATAATGTGACCAACATCTTCCACTATTTGTATTCTCCTACAATAACGGTTTCCACTTGAGCAACAGAATGGAACCATATGAATCCCTTTATGAAAAAATGTGCAGAACACCAGCTTGTTGGGATGAATTTGTTGAGAATAAGATCCTCGGACCTAAGATGGTTGAAAAAATGATGGATAAGGAGAAAACCATTCAGCATCACATCAAGGCATCCCGAAGTCTACACAAGAGCTATGTAGAAACGGGTGATGAGACCTTGAGTTCAATGTTGGAGACATGGTATTTATATTCATATCTCCACAGAATAAGGTCATAGGGTTTGGGAAATATTGACTGATATGTCCTAGGTACATCATCCTCTTTAAGATTCATAATTAGGTCGAGGATTGGGACAATCGACTAGCACTTCCACCTACCATTTCTAATGTACAAGTTGTATTCCTTGTATTCATATTAAGTACGTACATACCAGATCCTTCATAGTTCCTCTCTTAACAGGTGGTACAATTGGAGAGTGATATTTCAAATGGGTACCTGCCAATGAAGATCTTGGATTTTAGAGATAATGTTATATGTAATAAGACTGGTAACATGGCCAAAATACAATGCTTGATCCATAAGAATGAAGAGGCAACATGAGAAATGAAGGATTAAATGAATAAAAAGTACAGACACCAACTTATGTCTTAGAATGTAAAATGAATTTTCAAGGGAGAAATTTCATAAGGGGGAATAATTTAAAGATCAAATGTTTTACCAATGTAAATTACCTTATTATTATTATGTCAAAAACATAAAATCACAACACACTAAACTACTATGTACTATGTGGCCTTTAAAAATAAAATCGTCACATTTGTGATTTGAATTTTTGAAATCTGACATACACAGTTTTGATCAGAATGATGTTTGATGTCTGTTAAGAAAACACAATTTCATTGATGAATAGTTAACAACCATTATGAATAGTAATATGACCATTATGAAAATAAAATCATCCAAATAAATAGTAACATCTCCTTTTAATGTATAAATAAAATTTAGGCATCTTATAAGTGATAATATGACCATAGTAAAAGTATTGGTAATTTTTTCTGTAATAATTAATTAATTGAAGATAATTATTTAATTTTAAAAAAATTTATTTTCAAAAACGTTTTCATTAATTAAAAAATCTATGACTTTTAGTTTCAAGATAATTTTATATGACATTATGATATTTTAAAATATATCATAAAATCATTTATTAATTTAAAATTAGTATTTTTCATGTAAAATATGATTTTATTTAGTAATTAGATATTTCATATATAGAAAATTATATTCAATAAATAGAGTTCATTTTTGAACTCTTCACACAAATGAAACTATTTGACTGAATTTTTGGGATTTTTCTAAAATACATGAATAATTGATGAATAGTAAAATATGGAAATTTACCATATATATACAATATATATTATATAAACTATTCATTTACGCATGGTTAATGTAAGCACCTTGGGTTTGAACTCAAATTTAAATGTTACTACTTTGGGTTACAAGAATAATTACTATTTCTTTCTGAGGAAAAAATAATAAACTAATGATTAAAATATGTTGGAAAACCTCCTCCCCTCTACTATAATAACAACCCACACTCCCCTCATCTCTTTACTCCACTTAATCCTTTCGCCATCACTAATTTATTCCCAAAGGTCCCCCTAATATCATCCCCCACATCTTAAAGCCCTTTGTCTTCATCAGAATACAAAATCATTTACCCTTAAGAGGCTCTTAGAGAATATTAAATCAAGAGGTAAATTCATATATTCTTTTCTTTCATTTTCATTTCATGTTCCTTTGTTCTATTTTCTTTCTTAACCTCTCATCATCCGAATGTAATTCCAAATATGGCACCATACATATATTGGAATGTTGTTATTCTAATAGGATAATTCATTTCCATCTCTTCTTTCCCATTCTTTTATACAATAGAAACAAATACATCATCTTAGATGTGTTCATTTAGAACATTCAAGGATGACGAGTTATCAATTTCTATTACAATCTAAGATTATGGTCATGAAACCATTTTTATGGTTGAAATATTCTATATAATATGTACTATTTTCTTATGTGATGCTCTAGAATAATTTATCTCACATGATGTAAAATAATAATTCAAAAAAAATTAATGACGAAAAAACATTTAAATTAATCTATGAGATTATCCCTACTGTTTTATATATTGATCCACCATCGCTCAAAATAACCAAATGACTTTTAAAACCATTTAATGCTCTAGATTATCTCTAATTTCATATAACTTCAATTTTAGACAACCATTCTCATCATACATGTTTATTCAAACATGAATATAATTGAACCGTTCAATAAAACAAAGAAAACAAATGCTCTAAAACCATAAAATTGAACCTATTAACTCATCAAAAAAGATAACTAATGAACTTAATAAGTTTATAATAAATCAATAAATTGTAGCTTAGGTTCATTAATTTTTAATTAATAAACATATTTTTTTTAGTTTGTTAGGAACAAGCAAAAAAGACCATCATACATAAGGTAAGTGGTCCTCTCCTTCTCACGTTTATTCAAGAACATACTCTATGTTATGTACATTTATATGTAGTTCATAATAATGGGGTATGATTTTTCAACCCCATATACTTCCATCATGATTTATAAAATAATAAAAACCACTCTCTCACTCATTAATCCCTCCCAAGTCCATCTGGTACAATTCCAATATTCAATAAGGGATTCTACCCCAACCTCTTATACTTATTCATGTTACTCTATATTTATTTTTATCAAAATAAGGTTTTATTTTATATTTATGTAAAACTTATAAATAGTATTTCTATGCTCCAAATTCTTGTTTCAACATCCATTGTTCATTATCTTTCAAGGATATACATGTTTTTAAATGATTCCCTTCTCCACGCTTTTTGATATGAAAAACCTTTTTAATGGAACTTCCCAACTACTTACCCAATTTAAAGTACAATATATCACCTATTTTGTGCCTCCATTGTATTTAAAAATTAATTATTTTTATTATGAGAACCCTATTTGTTCACATCGAGATTTATAAAAATGAGTATTCCATTTTCTATTTTAGATGATCAATAGTATTTTCCTCAAACCCACACTAAAATGTTATAATACAAAAAATTATTAAATACTCTTATTACATGTCACGAATTATATTTTACATAAAATACAAGGAAATATTCTTATATTAAATTATGAATGTACATGTATATTTTAAATTCCATTCATTCGTGGACACATGTATGATATTCTAATTCATTATGCCTTATGACGTGATTATGATATCAATTTTATTCCTTGGGTACCCATATGATTATATATGATTTATTATGTATGTTTTTTTGTGGAAATAATAGTCATGAACAAGTTAATATGGGTGAACCTATATATATCTCTAATAAATTGGGTAATGTGGAGTCTCATGGGATGTTATGTCCAACGGTCTTGCTGGTTAGCCTTGACTCATGCTACCATGTGAAATAGTCATTGTGGTTAAACTTGAAGTATGCTCTTCTATGTGAAACTGGCATTTAATCATGCTAAATTTATGTTTTATGTTTCTACCACACTATTATGAATTCATGTTTATACAATCCCATGTTTATATGTTATGATTATAAACGTTCGAACACTTTTTATATCATAATGTCATGATACCTAAACCATGTTCTAAATCCTTATTCTAATATTTATTACGTTATATGGATTTCAACTTATCCCTTCATTCATGTGATCCCATGGGTACCCCATGCAGATACAAGGGATAAATAGAAGTTAATATCTAATTATGATTTTTAAATAAGGGCTTGTTTTTTGGTCCCATGTGTTATGTTTTATGTACGTAGTCATCCAATATTCTAGATTTTAAAATACATGGATTATAATATGATGCTTTATTTTGTTTATAATCATTTTATGTTATGTGTAAAATTCTATGGTCTCTTTAAAACCATTGTTCGCGTATATGACATACTGCCACCTAGCGAACTAACGCAATTCAAATGGCACAACTACCATTCGTGGATCAACATAATGAAGGATTCAATGTATAAATATATATTTTTTTGATATTCAGGACACATTTAACATTATTTAATGATAAAATATCATATAATTTCTTACCATTCCATCATTTAAAAAAATGATATTATCGTTTGTGCATACTTGTGGATTCTCAACTATACAAAGCGATGGAACTCAAATTTTTGGACCACGTCCCATGGGTGCAATATATAAGTGTATATAAAGAAATGATATGATATAGGTCAACTAATAAAAATTCTATAAAACTTAAATTATTCTTACATTCATTCGATCATGCTCATTGAAAAATGAAAATGCTACTCAAGTATACATACAACCTATCATCTACATGCTTATTACAATTATCAAATTTTCATACAAATATGGCATAGTTTTTTTAAATTTTTAATTAATGTATTAAAATGACAATTATTTATTTTTTAATATTTTTTATTTGATGAAATAATGACAACTTTCAACACAGTGAACCTACCGGAGTTATATTGGAAAAATGAGATGAATATCATCAAAAAAACCAGTGTGAAGTTAATTAATTTTTTAATTGAATGTAACATGATAATAAATAAAATATTAATAAAAAACAAGAAAAATATTATTAATCAAAAAAATAATTATCATGGGTCTACAATACAATATGATAACTAATTTAAATGGTAATTTCAACTCGAGATAAGGGACACATTAACATAAAACTCATAATTTAAATATTTTCAAAATTCAGATGAAAAATAATTTTATTCCATGTCTATATTATAAAACTAAAATATGTTCTTATTAATATTGATATTAATTAATTATAATGAAAACTTTTGTTCCATTTTGTCTTTATTTGATTGTTTTTTTTAAAAGAGTCATATTAAATATTTTATATAGTACATATTAAAACAAGGAAAAATAATTGTTATATTATATATGATATAGAACCCACTATTTTCCCATATTTATATTAATTATTTTATGTTTGGGTTCATTAAAAATATTTCATATTTTTTTCAAACAAAAACCCACCTTCAATTTCTCATTATGTATTACACAAGTGATTTTAATTAAATATTTATTATGAAATACCAAATTGTTTTTCTAATGGTTGTATTGAATATTTTGTTGGAAATTCATGATTTCATATGTTATGATTATTATTTTTTCATAGTAATTTATTGTGATGATGAGTGGAATCATTATCAACTAATAATGTTTGTTCTATTATAAACGATTTATTAAAGGGTCCTTAAAAAATCATGAATTGGCTCGTGATATTAATCTCTAATTTATTATCTAAAGGGATGAAGTAAGCATGGTAGGATTGTACTAAGATATTATCGGAATTTTCCATGTATTGTACATCATTTTAATTATCTATATAAAAATGATTAACAAAATTACATAAATAATTTATCTACATTTGTTATAAGGGTTTTAAAAAAAATCTTATTAATTTACACATCATACTAATGAAATTATCTTTAAATAATAGTTTAAAATATTTCTTAATGGTGAATTATTTGACTTTTTTTTCATAATTTCATTGAGACATATAAATATTAATTTTTCATTAATATTATAGAAAAAATGTATTTTTTTATGAAACACATTGAATACAATTGTTGATTTCTAGGAAAATAAATTTTTATTTTATTCACAGAGTGTATTTTGGAAAAGGTAAATTTTTATAAGTACTCACAGACTGACAAGATTGTTTCATTATTTTTTCATCAGTTATAGATATGTTTCTTAATTATCCAACATTTGTTAATTATATTCATATTGTTTACGGATAAGTAGGGACATTGATGTGGTTAGGATTAATATTTTGAACATATATAATGTAATGAAAAATTATTGTATTTAATATGTTGATATTATGGGAAAAATATATATATAATTGAATTTTTAACATTCTAATTCAGGTTTTTACGTTTTAATTTCTGAGGCCTATATCCATAAAATACTAAATCATAAATATACTAGACAAAATTAGACACTAAATTATGGAATTAAAAATCATGATAACATAATTCTAAATTTCATGTACTTGTATTTTCTATTTGAGGAATGGTTTAAATAAATACATAGGTAATAATAATGAAAGTAAATATTATTAATTGATTTTAATTATTATTTTGATGCTATTAGATTTAGAGATTAACATTTTTCATTAACTAAACTATATTTGTTAATAATTATTACCTATAGTGAAATAGGGAAGGAAAAGTAGTTAGGGGGCATGAAGAAAATTTACTCCCAAATAAATAACCACTAGCAGTTAGAATTATATTTACAAAAATAGGTCAATGTGGGAGACATGTGGGTAATATCAATTTTAGAAATATAGTTTTGTAAAATTTTGGTTTACAATTTGTGATAGTTGGGGTAAAAATCACATTGAGGAATGCCTTATGAAATATAGGGATTACATCTGATGTAGTATGTTTTTTAATATTTATCCGGATTAAAAAATTAGCATGTTTGGGGTAATACCAATTTTGATAAATTTCTTGTAAGGAGTTTCAATTTTAATGATATGGGTCATTATAAGAACATGTTTCAAAAAATTGGAATAAATGATGGGAAGTAGTATGAAATTATGTATAATGATATATTAATATTTATTAAAGACATTTGGTAGATGTTGGACCATGAAACAAATTGGTAATAGGTACATTACTTGTTTTTTCATATTATACTAATGTATTATTTTATTTAGTGTATAAAAATTCATTATTTTCTATAAAAGTTTTACGTAAAATGAATATTCACCTAAGTAAATGATGTCCACACTTTTGGAAATAACTCCATGTGGTATTATTAGCACAAAATTAATTAACATAAATTTTCTTCTTATTATATGTGGATAGGTTATCCCTATAGAGAAATTTCATTCCCATTAAAAAATTTGAATTTTATATGGTCATGAGTTGGATTTCAAATTTTCAGTCTATGAAAGATTTATATGACAAATAAGTAATTCGTCAAAAATGAGAATGTATTTTTATATTATAATATATTAATATAATTGATAACATAACAAGAATATGCTAAAATTTTAAAATATGGAAATTTAAATTTGCCTTTGTCATGTTTTTTAGATATGGAAATTATTTTTATTTACAGTGTGCTGGTTGTAAATTAATAACAAAATGTTTTTAATGATTAGTTATATGGTATTATATATGTCAGGAAGTTGATTTTTCTATCGATGTTGCGACTTATACTAATCTAATTTATACACCACCATTTTAAATGAATGATGTAGGACATAATGTATTGAAAAAGTAGTTATAATAATTTCTATATTAAGTTTTTATTCATAATATCCCATCACCAAGGCGTCATCCTTATTTATTTTTAATAAATAAATATGGCTACTGAAGGATTTGAATTTAATATAGTGAATTGGTTAACCCCACAGGTTGGAATATGTTCCTATTCACTCTTATAAATTATATGATTGTATAGCTATAGAGAACTTATTAGTTTTAAAGAATGATATCTGTTTCAGCTATAATCAAGTGGTTATTTTGGAAGATTACATCTCTAAGGTACTGTTACAATTTTTTTGTTTTTAAAAGTTTGATGTTATGCCCTATGGGTTAACGAATTCTCAAACAATATTTTTTTATCTCGAATAGTGTTTTCAATGAATATTTCATTTTCTAGTTTATTTAAAATGATTATTTTTTGGTTTATAATAAATGATATAATGACCATATAGTACTTATAAATATTTTTCTCTTAACCATGAATGGAAATAATTTATATATTTAAATTATTAAATGTTTTATTAGTTAAATCAGATTTAATTCATCAGACATATCATAAATTAATATTGCATAAATATTTATCATACTAAATCCAAATTAATGGATAAACGACTAAGAACTATAAATATTACAAAGATTTATATATTTTAATGATTATAAGGTTATTTTTTATGTTATTTGAATACATTTCATGATTATAATGAATGTTAACTAATTAAACATAAAATTAAGTATAGTTCATCTATACAAATGAAGGAAGTGAATGATTTAAGGGTTTAAAAAATAAGATTACTGAATTATACTATGTTTGAATCACTATCAAGAAATGGTTAAATTATTTTTTAGAGTGACACATAATTTAGTTTCCTATGTAGTGTTTTAATGTGGAAATAACTTATAATTTAATTATTATTATATAAATTAAATCGAGTATGAAAATAATTTTCCTACACATGAACATCAACATGTTAATTATTTTTTGCTTAAAAAAATTTAAAGACATCATTTATATGACGTATATTCTGAAATATATACTATTTATTAAACTGTGAAACATTTATTCACATAGCAAGAGTAGAACATGTGGTAAAGGAGATTTATTAAATTTTTAAAGGATTATAACTTCCCAATTTATTACAATCTATGAATCAACTAAAATATTAGTTTATTCATCGAGTTAGAATTATAATGATATATTTTTAATAGTAAAACAAGAACATCAACCATTGGTCACATATTTGATGATTATTCTCTTTTAAATTTTTCATTTAAAAATTACCTATGTTTTATTATAGGTTTTAGTATAGTTATATTTTTATATGGAATAATATATTCTTAGATGAATGACTGTGAGTTATGGGAAAATTTATAATAGGTTAAGAATGTTATTTATTGGGATTTTAATACTCATTTTTTTTCAATTTAGATAAAGGGTATGATTTTCATATAACCCATTATTGAAGAAGAAACTATTTATTGAGTCTCATGATTCTTAATTTTATATTTATCTTGGAAAAATGTATAGAGACCATTAGTTACATTTCTAGTTGGAAGGAATAAAGAAGTATATTGATAATTTTAGTATAAAATGTTTGTATTTTCAATGGGATTAGTATGATCCAAAATTACCCAAGTGGATAATCATGCATTTTAAAGTTCCAAATTAGAAATCATAGAATATATCAATTGAATTTTTGTGAGGATTATCCAAAAAATATCAAGGTATTTGTGGATTGAATAAAAAATCCTACCCATATTCATTCCATTTGAGATTATATGTATTTGAATATGAATTATACACTTTATGTTACTGATATAGTATAATTTAATGGAGTAAGTATTTCAATTTTATTTGATAGTGATCCTGGATTCAATTCTATCATTTGTATGGGACATCAAATATCATTTGGTAAAAAATTAAATTTCTGTAAAACCTTGAACTATTAATATGATAAATATTAATTGAAAAAAATTCTATCTTATAAGGATATGATTTCATAATTTTTAATGTATTAACAATGAACATGTTATCATAATCTTATATAAGATGAGTTTTATTATAATTGTAGTTTTCATTATGGTATACAGAGGGATAATTTGAAGAACTATATGGAAAGTGTTTTTCTGTTGTATAAATTTTTGATGAAGTTGAAAAAATGATGTTGTCGAGAACATAATGTTTTGACAAGATGATTCCTATGGTGACCATGATACATCAAAAATAATGAAACCTCTGAGTGGGATGATTTTTTTTTTCATATTTCCATTGGAATGATCTTTATTTAGGTAAGTGATAATGTTTATCTTCTTGTATCTCCTGAGAAAGGTGTATGAGTTTTGGTAGAAAACAAATACAATGTCCATAATAATTGAAAAAACATGAAATCCTATAAAATTCTTGAATAATTTCCCACTATGTGTCCATTATTTTGAATTTATCATAGTTAAACTATTTTTTTTCATGCAATTTTTGTTCATAAAATATTTTTTAAATTTATGTGATTTTATGATCCCCAATGTAGTTTAGTTAGAATATAATCAATCATATAATGAAGTTATAGTTAATATTAGTGACCATAGTGGAAATGGTTTGTAATATTATATTATTCATTAGGTTATGGGTTTTTAGAAAATTCAAAAAATATAAAAGGAAACATGGAAATCAAAAAATTCTATGAAGTGAAGATATCCCCAATAAAATTTTTAATGAATATTATTGAATTGATAGTATATAAAAATGGATGGGAGAAATTTACATACTAGTTATTGATTAGATAAACAATTATAACTAATTTTTAATAATTAGTAATTATATTATATGGAGTTATATTAATTTTGAGAATAATAGTTATTTTTTAGTCAAAATGATAATTTATTATTTTTAACTAAATTGGGTTTCATTCTTTTTATTGTTTTATTTAATAGAATTATTAGAAAATAATTTATTTTTTTAAATGATATTATTTTTTGAATTTATTACATCAAAAAATCTTATGATTAATTTTTTATATAGTTATGTGAAGTAAAATTTTTCAGAAAATATTAAAATATTCAATTTTATATTGAAAACAGACTTTTATTTCATCTATTTTAAGGAAATTATATATATATAAATTGTTTCAAAAATTTATTAGTTCATTTTGATAAAACCTAATGAAAATAATTTCCTTATATTCCAAATTATCCCTTCATTTAGCATAAAAATTTTATAACTAAAAGTAAATTTTCTAGAAAACATATTTTCCTCATGATGTATGCATATAATTTAAAAATAATTTATACCAATTATGTGAATTGAAATTAATAAAATGGATACCACATTCTTTATTCATATCTAATTTAATTTAAAAGTTCAAAATGTTTTTTTCATTATTAATAGTAATGGTTGTAACTAATTTTAACATTGTTATAGGTAAATTAGAAAATTATGTTTAAATTAATGTAATATGTACCAAACCACTCTATAAAAAGGGAATATATTTTATTGTATAACATATTTTTACCAATAATTTTAATGTTTAGATAATATATCAATTTTTTATCAATTTCCTTTTCTTCTGACATAAGTATTATTTTAAATAATGAATAAAAAAAGTTTCACTCACATTGTTTTATTATAGGTACATATATATTCCATGAGAAATAATTTGTAATGTTTAATTATAAATTTTTATTTGAAATAAATATATTTTTTGCATGTTAATTTATTTTGAATTTTCTAGTTAGTTAATAATTGCTTAGGATTCTTTTGAATTACTGACTAAGTGATTGTGCACTTTGTATAAGAATCAGGTAAATGAATTTCAATAATCTGTAATTATTTTTTATGGTTCTTTAGAG
Organism: Viscum album; assembly: GCA_963277665.1. Lineage (NCBI taxonomy): Eukaryota > Viridiplantae > Streptophyta > Magnoliopsida > Santalales > Viscaceae > Viscum > Viscum album. Next base: position 567,677,255 of record OY728126.1, on the reverse strand, counting down.
TTTTGAATGAGTATTTTATATATATATCATGATAGGGATATGGGAATTTTTTCTACTTGAGTTACTTGTTATCATTATGATTTAGATGTCAATTTAAATAAATACTTAAATATGTCATTAAAATTATTTTATAATAAAAATTATTTTTATTAAATAAATTAAAATCCATAAATGTTCAATCCTTATCCAATTTAATGGTATATTGTTATAAATATTAATCATATTTCATTAACGGTCAAACTGTTCTTTTATTGTATCCTTCATGACCCCTAATAGGTAAAAATGTATAATATCAAATTAATTATCAAAATAGATAATGAATGGTTAAAACAAAGTGATAAGTGTATAATTATAACATAAACAAGTGAAAATTATACTGGAAAATATGATATTGAATCACTAAAATTGTATATTCAAAATATATCTATTTTATTTGTCTTTTAATATAAATTCGGTTTTTATTAATTTTTTCCTTTATGTAATTCCATTAATTCTCCAACACTCACTTATAAAAGGGAGACTAATCTACTCTATTCCAAAAACCTTTGGATAAATATATATTAAGTAATCACTACAGAAATCCCTTAATTTCATACCACTCCTATACTGAGAATCCATTTAGTGAGATGAAAATGATCATTGAATGGAAATTCTTATAAACCAAAAGTGGTTGTTTGAAGAAGAGTTTTAATTTGTAACTGATACATTTCATTTTTATCTTATTATACAGAAATTAAATATTATTAAGACATGTAAAATGTGTAACTTAAATATCTTTCATATAATTTTATTTTATTATTCTAATATATAGCCTATGCCCACCTCCTCTTGTAGAAAATGTGAACGAAAACAATCATTTTTGTGTATAAAGGACTACCACCAAAAGAACTAATGTAATTCATTTCCCATAACCACCAATACAATCAATTTATAATCATTGATTTACGGGGAATATATGTTATTTATGGAATATTTATAACTATTTAAACATAAAATATCATTTACTTTCTTATCCATGAAGCTATGAGATTCTTTTTTCATGAACGCATCTCATGGATTACCTATATAAAATGTTATAAAAATAATAAAAAAATTTAAAATAAAAATATTTCATATACTAATATTTTATTACACTAATTTTTTAACCTATATCCACCTCATCTTCCATCAAATTGGAATAAAAAGCATTGGTTGCATGTATAACGGACTACCACCAAACGAATAGATGTAATTTATTTTCGATCACCACCTATCACAAGAGGTTATAATGATGGGTTTTATGTGAATATATTTTATTTACATTATACTAATCAGTAATTTAGGATTAAATAAAATCATATTTTCTATCTAAATATCCATTGAAAAATAATAACATCATTTCTTCGTACACATGGATTACCTATTATATGAAGTGATGTGGTTCTTTTTTCATGAACAAATAACATGGATACTATATAATATAGTATATAAGGAAATTAAATGATATTTATATTATAATAATCACTATATCATAAAAAATTATAATTACACTCTTTGTCTCATTATCATTTAAAAATGAAATATGTCAGTCAAGAATATGTACGACATACAGTGTCCATGATTGTAAGATAATTCCATTATGATTGACATCATTCATGGGTTTATGACGTATAATTAACATATAAAAATAATAATTAATTAATTATTATTATGATGAAGGCGATGAAATTATGATCTCATTAACAATAGTAATCCTATGAATGTAATTTTGTATAGATGAGCTTAATGTCATCATAACATCAAATGAGAATATAATTGATTAATAGTTGTGCAAATCATTGTAATAAATAAAATGAAATGAATAATAATATAAAAATGGTTTTAATTAAATATAAAAATATTCATTATTATATTATTCTAAAAGATAAATAATTTACATGAAAAGTAATAATATAGGTATGGACACTTTATATAAAAATATTGTGCTGTAAATGTTCTCAATATTTACATTCTTAATCATTTTCCTCCATTTGAATGATTTTATAATTAATTACATATGTATATATATATAAATAAAATAATTATATAGGAAATTTGATAGCACTTCTTAGATTATTTCAATGTGTTTTTAAAAGAATATTTTTTGATATTTTATAAGGAATATATTGACAAAAACTCATATAGAATGTTCTATTTTAACATAGAGAGCATCAATGGGGTTTCCTTTAGTATAGATGTTATTTATTTTGGATTAAGTTAAAATATTTAATGCTTTAATCAATGTAATTTTTTTACCCATTACATTGGTTATTTTCAATAATGAAATGAAATGGAATGGGTTTTAGAATTTTCGAAAATACATTTTATATGGTTAAAAATAATATTTTGATTGGAATGTAAATTTTCATGTGTTATGAACATACTATGGTTTTTAAGAATTATTTATGATTTTGAATGGTTATGTTATAAAATATGTATGTTAGGTTCCATTATTAACCATGAAATGGTGTTTTCATTATAAACCTAGAACGGGTGGTTCGAATATAGAAGTCAAATGCATTGGGTAAAGGGGCAGAGTTAACTGGTTAGGTTTATCCCAAGTGATTATTAGATTTTACTAATTTAGTTATCCTATTTAAAAAACTGATATGAATATTATGTCTCTGGTAACATAATTTATTTAAAAAATATTGTTTAGAGTTTTTATAGAAAACATTCACAGGGCATGATAAGGACATAATGTTTAATGGAGAATATATGATTCATTATAAAGGTAAAATATATATGATTTTGAAATGTTTTATTTGGTTATTCATGATTATAATAATAAATTATGAATTTAATTTTTACAATAATAATTCAATATAATGTATTATTACAATCTTATTGAAGAGAATTGTATCTCATTAGTAATAAATTATTTATTTCAAGCCTAAAGTTTATTTCGAAAAAGGAATATGTTATCTTGATTTGATGGTCTAATGTGTTATTTTTATTCTTTTTATATATCCCTTATACAAATTATTTATCTCATACAAAGTTTAAAAATGTTTTCCATGTGGTTTTAAGGATTAGTATTGACTATAATTAGGCTAGGGTTATGATTTGGAATATATATCATAAAAAGAGGAAATTGATTTATATTTAAGTAATTATATTGTGAGAAAACATAATACTGAGTCGATGTGTCCAATATGAAATTCATTTGTTTCTTGTTAAATAGTAACGGCTTAGTTTTATAAAACTATATATCATAAGGATATTAAAAATGTAATTGTGTAAATTTATGATGTAAAAATCAATATTGCCTAATGATTCTGGATGTGTCCTTAAAATAATAGTGTATTACTAGTAGTAATGTGTTGAATAAAATCTCACGTGAAAAAAGTCTATCCATAGTTCAAAATGACCTTATATATACATCCCATTTGGTAAGAGGATTCTCATAAGTGTTGAGAGTCACATTATAGTCCAAGTAAATCTATTTAACCATAATTAAATACATGTATAAATTAAAAAAAACCATTAATAACCCACCATGAATATTTATAGGTTTCAATATAGAAATATCATATTTACTCCCAAATAACCTATCTCATGTAAACTGAACATATATTGTTAATATGCATCAGGTTGTCATGTAGTGTGGTAGAATTAAAATTTAATGGGATTGAACAATTTACTATCATATAAAAAATTATATATAAGGTAATCATATACTAGAAACTAAATCATGTAACAATATTTAACAATAATGATATCACATATAGTGATGTTTTACTAACCAGGTACCATGATACTTAGCCTCACATGATTAGAACAATTTTAGACGAGAATTTATTTTCATAGTATAATCCAAACCCATAACTTTTTTATATGGTTTGTATCTAACCATGAATTATATGAATAATTTTTAAATCATTTTAACTGAATATTAATTACACATCACTATAATGCATGATCATGGACTATAAATGAGTAGTGTCTTTGAATGTTACAAAAATTAAATATTAATTTCTTAAATTATATTCATAATATCACATAATTAACATTATATTAGTGCACTTTTCTACATACCATACATATAACCATCAATAAAAATATGGAGAATGAAAATATAAGAAAGGGTGAGCCAAGATTCTTATATGGGTAATCATTGGAGATCAAAATCCAAAGAGTATAATATTGTCATATTATTTTGATAACATAATCATATTTAATTCATAATAAACAATTTATACATACAAATCATAGATCATTCACAAAAAAAATCACTTCCAAATGGTTGATTCGTAGTTGAGTTAATGCATTATTTTCATTAATGAGTCAAAACATATGAATTTGGAATCATAGGAACTTGAAGACATAATATTGTGAATGTAATTATTATCAATCATGTCCATGCATAATCTATTAGTAATATCTAGAAGTGATCATACAAACACATCAATATGTGATCACGTATATTTTCAATATAACATTTCCCAATGCATTGGAGGGCTATAACATACCAATAAATCACATAGTTATAATCCATCCACATGTATTCCAAAATATAATAAAACATTAATCGTATCATCATAGAATAATGTGTATAAAATAAAAGGTTTTAATTAACATATATTATTCATAATAATAAACCATTCTTTATAATCATAATAATATTATCATAAGATTATAACCCTAGTAATGAAAAGTAGCTTTAATGGATGTCATCATAGATTAATATTTCATTTAAATGATGAATGGAGTATTTTTCCAAGAAAATACCCTTTTAATTTAGAGATCCCTTGTATATATTCCAATATCATCAAAAATATTTTGTAAAAAATTATTATAAAAATAGAATGTATACATGTAATGGATGATTCAAATAATTGAATGCTCACGATGGTGGGAATTTCCAATCAAGTCATCAACATTTGAAACAAAATATTAGTTCACACATATTGTAAAGAGATCCAAGATCAGAAAATAATAAGAAGATTATATATAAATTTTTAGTATTATTTTATAACCTGTATAAAAATGACGTATAATAATTATTAGATCATCGTTAAAACCTTAATTAAATATTTGTTACTAATTGGGATATAGAGGACAAATAATATCAACCCATTGAAGAAAAATAAGAACTAATTTTTTAATAAACATTTCAAAAATATTTTGTATTCCAAAAGGGTATTAATTTTAATAAAAAATACAAAGTATATAAATACATACAGTATAAAAAATTAATGTGATGTATTAAATAATAATCATTTAATTAATCTTAATGTACATTTAATAATAAATGATCCCATTTATATTTAGATTGAAATATAAATCTTTTATTTTTAGTATCACCTTAGATCATACATTTTTTAAAATAAAATATAATAAATATAGATTTAATGTGAAATAAATTAATGAAACAAATTATATATATCATACCATATACAGTTTACAAATAATTACCCCTCACTTGTTTATTTTAAATTATTTATTAAAATCACTTTTCAATCTAATAACTATATCTTTTTTCACAAATGTTTTTGTTCAGCTATCCCAGTACATGTATATTAATCCTTGTTCCATCATATCCTAAATGGTAATCATATAATTATTACAATTTTTAATCATTATATTAAAAATTTATAACTATTTATATAAATCAATGATTGAATAATGAAATACATCACATCATAGGGACATTATATTATCCCAAGAGATTCTTCCATTTTTTAATGGATGTAAGGAAATAAAATTAAATAATATATCACCTTTAATGAACTATAATTATATAAAAAACATCATAAATATTAATTAAATATATCATTGTAACCAACAATGTTAATAACTGATGAAAAAACCATTTCTTTATATAGGTGGTAGTTTAGTCTCTATTATGAGATATAATTTATTGTATCATTTGATTTAATGAGTGTGGATAATGGTTTTTAATCTTAAAAACATCAATTAAGTATTTTTATTATTTAAATTTTTTTATTTTATAATGGATACCATGGATTTATATGAGGTATAAGTAGAAGAAAAATAGAATGTACTTGGTTATGAGTTATACCAGATCACTAAGAAACCTCCATTAGCTGAAAAATTATTCCATGAAAGTTTGTTATATTAAAAATTACATAAGATCCAGGATGTTGAGAAGAAATCATAAAATGTATTAGGCTTTGGTAGGAGGATCTAAAAGGGTAAAACATTATGGATGATGGATAAGGGGTTATACCCTTTCATAATTTTGAGAGATTACACACATGGAAGTAATTAAAATATTAAATAATATATTTATATACACTGTAATCATATTATCTAGGAAAAAGTAATTCCAAATAATAATCTAAGATGAAATAGGGTAAAATTACACAAATACAATGAAATATAAACAACTTTTGGAAATATGTTAAGCCATATATACTAGTTAAACAACTTTAATCCCATTTCAGATATAATCATGGTAACTTATATTTTTACAACAATAATTTATTTATTTAAAATAATTATCCTTATTAGAATATTAAGAAATAATGATTATAAATTTAGAATAAATTTTATCATATTATATATAATTTGGTGGAAAAATTAAATTTAATATAAGAACATAAAATTCATGAAAACCAATTTTCAATAAAATATATGTTTTTGTCATTAAAATAATTTCACTTTAAAATCATATACATGTTTTTAATTATACATAAATTTATTTTCAAATAATAAAAAATGATGTATTTAGAATTTTGGATCCATGAAACAACTTAATGGAATACTAATATAATCCCATTAAAAGAAAAAACCAAAAATAGAATTTAATTTGAATAATATATCACTTATCATCCCAAAATCCAAGCATGTGTACCCAAATAAAAGATTATTTTTCAAAATACGTTATTTAATTTCATGAATGTATCTATTTTCATGATGTTTTTCACAAAATTATTAATTATTTTTTAATTCATAATACTTTTTTTAATGTGGCAGTATTTGAAAAATCTATATTATAACTATTCAACCAAAGAATAAATATTTTAGAAAAACATCATGAGATCACCCGTTGATAAATTTTATACGATTAGTCCATAATTTTTAGAAAATTTTTCAAATAAAATTTGAAATTCTGTGAGAAAATAATTATAATAAAAAAACTAAATAAATACACATTTTCGATGAAAATGTACATTTAATGTATAAAATGACTTTACTGTAACATATATATATAATTATTATTAATTAATAGATATATATAAATTATATATATCATTTAAATATATTTTTGTAATTTTTTTTATTCATGTTCATGCCACCATTTTAATGGATATGTTATAAAAATAAAATATAAAAAATAAAATTTTAGATTATATCACAGTTTTATAAAAGATCAGTGTTCCATGTTAAGTAAGATATTGAATTAGTAATATTATTTAAACAAAAGTAATTCATAATATATCAGGGTAATAAATTTTGTTCCCTTTTAATAATTTGACCTTAGTATTAAATCATAGTGCTACAAAATACTATGGATACCTAATCCTCATGAAATCTGATGGATCCCACCTCAATTCCTCAAATTTATTATCTCACAAAAAAATATTAATGAAGTGAGCGGTCATGTCATGAATCTTTTCCATTATAGAATGATGATTCACCGCAAATTTTTACTCACATGATTGATTATCCTTTAGTGGTTTGATATTAAATTTAGAATATGTGATGGATTGGGAATATTATTTGTAAATATAAATTGAACACATTGTGAATTAGAGAGTGGTTTAATGGAAGTTACAAGAGATAAGAAACTATAAATATTTCATACATTATTTTAAATGGACAGATATATATATATACTTATAAATACTAAATTTCCATTATCTATAAGTCTCATAATATTTTTTCATGGGAATATTTATTGGAAGATAGTATCACCAACTTTTTAACTCTAGATCTAACTGACAATTATCACCATTTCTCTTTATTATTTTAAAATATCATAATTTTCTTCTACATGTATATAAACTTCTTTACAAATTCTACAACTTTCCTAATTCCCATTATATTTCTTTCTCTCACTTTATTCTAAAATCTTGGGGTACTGTTCATCCTGCCATAGTTGGTTTTATAATGAGCCATCTAATTAGATGATTGAAAGATATTCCTTTCTGAAAACATGACTAGAGAAAAGTGATGATCCAAAAACATTTTAAATATATATAACATGATCGTAATACATATTATATGGTTTGAATATTCCTCTTGGATTGACCATATATCTAAGGATGATATGTAGTACTAAAACTCATATATGTATTGATTTCCTACATTGTACATATCTAAAACATCATTGTAAACCTAAAATCATGGTTAGATATAATAGATTGTGGTACACCAAGAAATAATATCATTTCATTAATATATATACATGAATGTAGATGCTTATTGAAAACTTCTCAAATTGAAATGGATATTATTGAATTTGTAATGTTATTCTCATTAACACAACAAGAATTACAATCTTTTGATGTTTTGGGTATTCCAATGAATAAATCCATTGATATTTATCAAATTTCTAATATTATAAGCGTAATAGTTATACAAATCTATTAAAATTTGGTATCATACACTTATCTTTTTGTTATATATATCATATAGATACATACTCGAAAATAAATGTTTTAATGTTATTCCAAATAAAATAATCCTTATCATTCATATTAATATTGTTACATATTAGACGAATATTGAATGATAAACTATGATATTAAAAAAAATACTCATTCTTCATATATCCTATTGAAAATACCCATAAATATTTCTAAATCATTTTTGATTCATCATAGTCATGGGAAACATAATAAAAATTCTAACATTCTTCTAGAGTTCCACATCCTCCTTATGTGCCACCTTAATCCTCACATGGAAGGATTGTTGAAAACTCATTGGAGAAACATAGAATCTATACAATTTACACAATATTTCAAGGTATATAATATATAAATCAATACAACTCAAATCTCCATCAATCATCATCATGAAAAAAACTATCAACATATTTCTGACTGATAAAATCAACCACCTTCTACACCATATGATGGTCGTAATGTTTTTAGTAGTTATAATCATTAATCAGTTCCAACAGTCTTCTTTGATGTATATTAAACTTTTTATATAGGAATTTATAGTTGAGACATTATGATCAATATATATTTCACACTTACAATATTAAAATAATACAACCTTTTTTCAAATGTAATATCTTACACTTCCAACTAATAATAATGATTGATGAATATTTTCTCATGAATTTTAAATTTTCCCAAGGAATATGACACAAAATATTATTATCCATTATAATGCATTAATATCCCTTCATTTGATTCATCACTATTGATAAAAAAATCTTTTACACTAAAGGGTAATGTGATTATAGGTGAACTAACCAACTGGTTTTTCAACCCCTTGAAAATTTCCTCACATGTAACTATCTATATGGACTTCGATTAAATCAATGTAAACATGGTTAGTGAATTAGATAGTGGTGAGAATTTTTTCAAAAAGAGTTGATAATATTTGGCCATCAAATGTTCTCCTAGTTGGTCTAGGCCATTGGTCAACAAAATCTATCATTGATGGATCTACTGATACACCCTCTATATAGGTTATATGACCCAATAAATTATCCTTCTCTTTCTAGAAATCCAAAATCGTAATTTTTGAGATATATATATATTCTACTTGATTATTTTTTTCAGTAAAATCCTCAAATGGTTTCACAATTTTACATTCACATTTAATATATAAAAGTATAATTTATAAATACTACCACTATCTAATTAACATAATCTCAATGGATAATACAAATCCAAGCCATATTGATAGAAGGGAAATTGGTGAGTGAAAATTGAATTACTATAAATTTATAATGACAAAACCTTATATAGAAGATGAATTCTGTATATCCTTCTTTTTTATCCTCATTATTTGATATATTCAACAAAATCAATAAATGAATAGAATTAATATCTGGGAAGATTATTAAATATGTCATCAATACATAGAAAATATTAGTTTTTAGTGATAAAGATATTTTTATGTTGTTGAAAATAAACATAATGTTTGAATTAACAACCTTTATAATCAACAAAAATAACTATTTCTCCACATGGTGATTCACTCTGTTATGCGAATAAATTATACTGATTAACCTAGAGTTGTATCTTTAATTTGTATAACTCTATTATGACCATTATATAAGGTTCCATTGATATAATTATAGTAGCATATATTTTTCCTATTCAATATTCAAAATATCAATTCCTAGTAAGACTAGGAATTTTATTAGGAAATAGATCAAAATAAACAGGAACAATATGAATATTTTTATTTTTAATTTCTTCCAAACCATTAGAGTAAACTTTCCCCCACTAATATGTTGAAAGATACATATAATGGAATAAAATTCAATTGGATGTTAATATGAATCATAACCAAAAAATATTTTTATAGAATGATTTGGAACACAAAAATGTCAAATCCCTTCATTGGGAACTGATATGAAATTTATATAGATAAATCACGATAAATAAAAAAATCACATCAAATTCAACTATTAGGAGAATCCTAATACGTTTAAGAAGCAGATTCACATAAATTTATATCTAAGAGAAGATATATACTTGAGATGTGATCTTTATGACATTAAGTTTTTTTATTGAATTATCAACATCAAATAATTTAGTTGGTGAAGTTAGACCATAAATGAATATTTAGATATAAATGGGTGAGTGGAGAAAAAATAAAATAATTCATTTTAATCTATATTGGATGGAATCTCTTACATTAAGAATGTTATTATCCCAACCCAAATTATATGCAGTAGAAAAGGCCTTCCAGTTATCATATTTCTTAACTTTCTATTGAGGATAATAACATTAATTAGATATTGGATTAGGGAATTAACTGTTAATGTACTAAATCACATGAATCAGTAGAATTGAAAAAAATAGGTAAATCCTTATTCTCATTTTCTTCATTTTATGAACTTTTCACACCCCTCGATAATGAATAACTTGATGTCCATACTTTTCAGAAATAATGAATTACCCAATTATATTAAAATAATTTTTGAAGTGATTTTTTTAGATATGATTCATGTATGTTTTTGGAATTTCATTCCTCCATGAAATTTACCATTCTATCAGTCATGATGTCCTATTTTTATCGTATTTTTACAATAACCAGATTTATAATTATAGCTCATACAATATATTTTTATCATCCCATGTCATTGAATGATTTCATAATATATTAAAAGTATTATTTTGGACCAATAATTTCAAATGCATTGTTTTAGGAAACAAAGTAATAGATCAATTTCTCCCAGTGTGATTTATATATCCAAAAATCCTTCTTTAAATGTCTTGTAATGTTTTCATAAAATGTACAAACTCATTCATCATCCTTACCTTCCATCTCCAAAAGTCTATTTCCATCTAAGAATGAGGAGTTTTGGAAAATTATTTTGTTAATAAATACCCACTCAATCTCTTCATAACCTTGATTCTCGGAAACTATCATGATATCCATATTATACTATCAAACAATGTATAGGATCAATATGGACATCCCAGGTCCATCCATGCATCTTCGTAACACATGCATGTTATATTCTAAGGACTGATATAACGTATAGATCCTATCCAGAGAACCATGTGAATAATTTAAGATATGTTTTATTGAATACATGAAATAATGGAGATAGTTACCAGGAAACCAAGAGATCTTATAATTATTTAAATAACTAATGATGACATTCATTGGTGTCCAAGAAGACATCATTAATTTTTCATGAGAAACAGTATATTTTTATTCAAAATAACACTCTAGATTTTACATATTTCATTCTTGGAAATCCTTTTAGGATTGTTCGTTGGATTTTTGTAAACATATGTACATGAATAATATACAAGAATCAATAGGGATTATGAAAAAAATAGACCACAAATTCAAAATAAAGCATCTCAAAATGTATTAAATTTTTCGAGAATGAATGATGATGATCATGAAATATTGGCTAAGATCAAAAAAATCACATGAAAATTATTGTATCTAACATCATGAAAAAAATATCATTTAATATTCTCTTTTAATGGACACCTTTAATGGTTGTCATCTAGATTTCCTATTTCAAGACACAAGATCACATGAATCCCTTGGAGCTCTCAACTGGATAGAGCATTGAAAACCCGATCATTATATGAAACACTCATACCTTTTGAGTGACTGTCTAGATTAAAAATGTATGATCACAAGATGTATGAAATCATTTATCTAATCATAAAAATATACTTTCGATCGATAAAAAAATTTCACATCACATTAAATATTGTGTAAGCATAATGAATGTCAAGATTTATAGAGCATCGATGATAAAGTACATATTACTTCAAGTTAGTGAACGCATGAACTTCATTTTGAAAAGAAAAAACATATTTGGTTGAAAATTTAATATTTAAAACCCTACCCATGTAAAATGGAACACAAGATATGAGAGGTAGAAAGAGAAATAACACATGGGATTGATGAAAATGTGGAGTGGGTTGATTCCTTCAAAGAATATCTCCAGGTAATTATGGGAACCCTTCTAAATATTTCATCACACGACTCCATCAATTGATCACCTAATGATATGTTAATTTCATGTTAAAATGATGATCTTTTCATACATATTTTATGATATGTGCTAATGGAACCTAGATATATTCCTTATCTTTATGTGATATCAATATGAAGATCCCTAGGACTCATGACATATTCATGTATCCATATAAATGTATTCCTAGATATGAAATTACCTCATGGACCATCATCCATGAAATGTGAACATCTATGTACATGTGAATTCATTTTTTAGAAAAAAGACCATGAGTCTAGGCCTTGAAATTGTCCCTCGACCATACTCTCCTCATACAATGAATACTCTTTCCCATGTGCCAATTTCAGGATCCCCTTGGACATCCAACTTCATCCTTTGAACATTCTCACTTTTCGATGAATGTTATCTAGACCATGTTCATGAGATCCCATTTTTTGGGTGGTTTTAATATCACATGATTTAATAAATCCCCATTGGCCTCTTGACGTTGATGCACAAAATGTCAGGGACAAGTTATCCATTATCTTTTTAAATGATAGGGACATGTCTCCCTTGATCATACAAAATTCCATGTACAAGTCTTCTTTGATTTGACCATGAACCTTATACATGAGATCATTGATCATATAAATTTCCCTATATATGACTTATTTGATCATGATAATCACTTGAGACATGTCATATTTGGTTGTCTAAAATGAAAAAAACATGACTGCTTTGATCTTTCAGAACAACATTGCTATGTAATATTAGATCATTTTGATAACCATGGAAATGCCTTCCTTGATCTTAGGAAACACCAAAGAAATGAATACATTAATTAAGTTTATAAATGTAGACATTTTGGACAATACCAAGTGAAATAAATTGGATATATCTATATAGATCATTTGAATCACCCTATACATTTCATCTTTGCTTAAACAAATTTCCATGGTAATATTTTCTTTAATCATGAATGGTAGACTAGACAAGTTGATATTGATAACATGAAATTCCTTGACATGACAAAATTGATTTTGTAAAACATTCTAGAAAGGACATCATGGATCACATAAAAGAAAATGGGAATATAATCATGGTTCAAGTGATGAACGATTTACATGTCAGTATTAATCACATGAAGAACTTCGACATGTCACTAAGTCACCCAGGGCATGTCAGGAACACAACCGAAGACATGTCAGTCATTACTGTAGATAGAGTAGGTCATATTCAATTTAAATCAGCGACCATGAACATTCAATTTAATGTAATAATATACAAGGATATATTCCTCAAGGAATTAGGCTTACACCCTAAGGAAAACCTGTTCATGTCAATCTATATAAAGAGTCCCCACATCATACCAAACATTATTGATTTAATTTTTTTTCATCATCTTTCATTATCTGTCAAAGGATATATATTAAATCTAGATCATAGGAATCCATCCGATTATATGTTAGCAAATTTAATGAACCACTGGGATAATAATAATAAACTCTTTTAATGTGACCACCTTTTCCAACCCATCAGAAGGTCGATAGTTAACTAAACTATGAAGACTCTAGTTTGAGTTATACGTAGGGTATGTAGAATGCCTCCATTTTTCACTAGATCAAATGGAAATCCCCCATGGTATTTGCACTTCATTTTAAAAAAATAGTACATGGGACTAAAATCATTAAAGCATCCACACACTTCCTCTTACATTAGTAGAAAAAAAGTGCTTATATATGTGAGAATCTTATTAGGTGTAAGCCCTATCAATGGGTGAGAGACATACTGAACTGTGCGGAATATGATTTTTTCATGAAGGCTATGTAGGAAAATATAATAGGTCTCGTTCTCCAAACCGTAATATCCACAAAATTGTTATCCAGAACACTTTAATAGAATATATAATATCTATGTCTGGTATAAATTTACTCTATTTGGATGTGTTCAATCAACATAGATCTGTGGTTTGTCAAACTGATATTGACTAACATGGGATTATATATTGGAATTGATTGTACTGATATCATAATTATTATGATGAAACAAATGCAGGTATTATGTTGGTAGGTAATCCTGATTAAATACCATCATTACTCAAAGGATAAAACTCTTGATGAGGTATTTTAGAGAAAATTTACATGCATAGAACCCACGCAAGGAATCTATAGTCAAAACATTTCGGACACAGATTCCTATAACCAGACATTGATGAATCAGATTCCAATCTTAACAGGATATGTTGGTCACATCCTCAAGGTTCAATCCCTAAAATTACATCCCTTCCATAAGGGGTTAATCTAAAAGGTATAATATGGTCATACAACTATAAACTATTTAGAATGTACTACATGGGTTTTAATTGTTCTTCTCATGAGATATATAGGGGGTTATAGAGGTTCAATACCTTCTCACTGACCCAAAAAATCATCATGGATAGTAGCAAACTCCATAGGGTTATAAAATAGCTAGAAAAATGAGGATAATAAATTTATGATACAATAATAGATAACATATTATATACATAGTTGTTCCTTCATCACATTTTTATGATCATGTCATTTTCATAGGGGTAACTAGTCATGTATCATGGATTAGGAAGGGTTCAGTAAGATATCACAAATCTATAATAGAGTCTCATAGTAGGTAATAACCCCCCCCACTGGGTGTGATGTAAATTACATCCAACCCTATGGAATAGTATGAGTTCCTAAGCGCCATATGGATCAAAAAACCTATTGAATTCCTTTAGAAGGTATGTATGTGCCTCTTTATTGATGTGGAACCCACCTAGAGTTTTTGTTAGAGGGAACATGGAAAAAGAAATGAAAATTATTGTAATACAATACTAAACCCCATATAATCGAGTATTGATTAAAACCGTCCATGTTTTAAATGAAAAATTCGTGATCCCATTGGGAAATCCTATAATTATGTTATCCCTTTTACGGTTATAAAAGTATTGAATGTCTAGTTAATTTTCGTATATTTTTTTGAGTGTTCGAAAAAAACGCTATGATACCAACATTAAACATTGTAACTATGGAACACAACTCAATAAAAAACCACCCCTTTTATCCATTAACTATGAATATAATTGATCATCCATAAACTTTTATAATTGATACTACACTGATGCATTGTCCTGTTTCCTCTAGGACTTCAAATGTTCTTTATAATCCTAATGGAATCATAAAAAATTACATTAGATTATGAGATCACTAATAAATTTGAAGTTCTAGTATAATGTTTGAATATATTATTAACTAACAGTTGTCACACCAATGATATGCATCATCCACCATGGAATCCATATCCTAGTGCCCTTGATGTATTATATCACCAACTCAACACCTGTTATTCTACATGGTGGATTTCTTATTCAAAATGTACTATATCATTGTATCAATCATAAATTTGGATTGAACATATCAAATCCTCTATAGGATAGATAAACACATTTCATCCTCCTCATAATAATCTGCAGAAGAGGATATAAATTTTTTTCATACATTTCTCTCCATTGGGATCTTATCCCTAGTGAATAGATACAAATAGCTTCCATATATCAAGTAGGTGGATAAGGACAATCACTATGTCAACATAACCACTCTAGAGATGCCTAGGAGTGATCCAGTCCATTTATTTCATTTTCATTTATATATGACCACAATTCTATTTAGAGATGCAGAGGATGTTATACCTTCCTCAACACCCCAAATTAATGAATACAATAGGGGAAAATACTAGGATGAAGAAATTGGTCATCTTAAAAGAGCCTCTATATCCTTGTTTCTATGAATGTATTCGAGTCCCATAATTTTATACTATTATTGTCCTAGAATCACTCATAGATTATCACAAGCCAAGAGTTTTAGACTTTGTGACTGTTAGCCATGGATATTGTTAAATCCTATAGAGTAGAAAAACTTGTAGTTAAGTGGGTTTTCCCCATCCTATCATCAACAATACATGAGAAATACCACCAAAATGAATAACTGGAACCATCCTACCCATATGAAACATCACTCACCGACACATCAAATAAGATAGCACATTGAAGAGGATCCCAAGCCTGCCCATGTATTTGAAAATATGATACCAACCAAATATTTGGACTTCTAATATGATTTTTTTGAACACACCCTTGATGGGAATAATTTTCGCAATCTTGAGTCATCCATGTCATTGTAGGTTAGCCAAAAAAATTCATTTTGGGGGAAAATAATGTCTCAGTTGTATCTTTCATGCCACTATAGATTGATCTACAAACATGATAAAAGCCTAAATATGTCCTATCATAGGAGAATATGGATGAAATAAGTTGGAGATTCATTCATCGAGGTCCATGAAGAAACCCCCATCATCATCCACTCACTATACCAATAATTGATGAAAGGGTGTTGTAATGAATTCAGATAGTAATACCATTAATAGTGATATGTCTATTTCTATGGAGGCATAGATCTCTCAACTCAACCAACAGTACATGTTTGCATCCATCCAACATTAAATATTTATTCTAGAAGAAAAAAAGAGTTACAAATAGAGTATAGGAGAAAAAACCAAGAGACAAGACACATGAAAGAAGTAATATACACACGTACCACAGGGCTAGGAAGGCCAAATGTATTTTAAACCAAGAGAATATCCTCTAATCAAGTTAACATTCTCATGTTTCAAGAGATTAATCGAATTAATTCATGTGATATTGGAGCCAATGTTCTCATTAGATGAAAAATGATCCGCAACTTTGTTTACCTCAGGCCTTGTGTGTTTCACCGTGATATTGTGGTGGTGGGTAAGGAATTTTTTAGCAGTGTATGATATTTACCATGGTATGTGACCCTTCCCATTCAATGAGTTATGGAGAATTAGAAAATCAGTCATAGCATGAGTGACCACAATATATCTCTGTTTGCAAATGGAGATCCCTGTAATGAGTTCTTTGGCTTCTTTTGGAGTGGATAAATTTTCCTGTAAGATGAAGTGAAATCCATCAAAACACTTCCCCTAATGTCCCCAACCATGTTGTCACCTTTCATTCCCCCCATCAGACATGAGCTGTCCGAGTTGAGCTTGTAGGCCCAGATCATAGGGCCCCATCATATACATTACCCTTGGGTCATGTTATGTAATGATTTAACCATAGGTCCACTAACCTGTAGCAGCTTCAGCGAAGGAGCCTCCCCCCATATAGGGATAAGTGTAACCAGGCATGATATGAGGTTCAGAAAAGGCACTTTGATGACCCTCATTGTAGGCATATCCCCTTTGAAATGAGCTTGGTTCCTTTCATTCCAAATGCACCATCACCTTGCACTGAAGATCAAGGAGTGCCCCATCATTTCCAAATCTGTTAGATTCCTCCCATGATACTATCAAACTATGAATGAATCATGACCATCCGAATTAGACGAGAATACCATGAGGTTTCCAAAGACAGTCTATATAGTTTGGGCCCATTTTCATTCAAAAAATAAGTGGGTTTTTCTCTCCTCCCAAAAAATACTACAACAATGGAATGTAAAGTCCATATTGATACCTACCGTCTTAACAAGAACATATAAGGACACAACATGATTCCTAATCCTCCATGTAAGGAAACTATATTTCAAATGAATATTTTTATAACAGACTGTGGAGTTCCGGGAGTCATGATGGCCTTCCGAATTAGAGATCATGTGATAATCCTTCATCGAGAAACGCCCCGATGAGGATGCGGGGAAGACACATGTGTCTAGATACGAGTTTATGACAATTGGTTAAAATAGATCCCGATGTTCTGTATTCATTACTTCCTTGATAAATTATGGGTAATGGTTGGCTTCCTTAAATGAATGAAAGGAATCTGGGCAGCTTGGAAAACCGATAATAGAGCCTGAACAATTATGTTTCTAGAAAATAATGTCACCTTTCTCCATAATCAAGTGTGAGTTCTGTCTAAGGGTGATGATAAGGGGATAAATCCTAGTCTAGAGAGGAGATTCTGTACCACCAATATACTCCTCCTCACCCACCCAGCTCTGGGACATAGAATTCCCCTATAGGTTTCTACTATCAATCACTTCCTATGAAATCATGGCATATATACATTAGAGGATGGAGTTTAATCTCCTCACATCAATCCCCCTTCAAATATTGTATTTTCCATTCATTCCCATGCAAACTAGTGACACTTCCATATTGAAATAGAATGTAACACAAATAAGCCAGGAACCTGTCAACATTTCTAATAATAACTTTAGGCATAGTAGTGGAGGCTATTGCATTGGTGGCTATGTCCGAAAACACACTTTTAACCAAGTTCATCTGCCGCCAAAGGAAATGATGTGGTTAATCTAGTAGAGGTATCCACCTGCGAACATTCTCACAATATTATCTATGTCATGAATCATGTGTCACCCTGATGATATAAAAGATATGAGGTTATCCATGGGAAAGGACTCACATTTCATTTTATCCCTATTTCAATGACAGGTGACCCTGCAAGGTAGACACTTGTTAGATATGTAATGGTTTCTTTTATCATTACTGAAAACCTTCAAAATATAGAAGCAATAGTCCGAAATAATGTTCTTAATTCCATTAACCAATATTCTACCACCATTAATGAATATAAAAGTATCATCCATGAACATCAAGTGGGAAGTAAGAGGGAGTTTGAATTTACTACGATAAGGATGTAAGTCACATTTGATAGACCTATTTTAATGAGATCACTGAGCTTGTCCTATGGATGAATAAAAATATAGGGAGAGATCGGATAAACCTCATGAAGTTATCAAGATGAATTGAAAAAACCAAATGTTTTTCCCATGAAGTATTCAACCACCCAATAAGAGATGAATCATTTGAGGATGATATCGATGGCCTTATGAGAAAACTGCATCATTGTAATAACTCTATAAATTAATCCCCACTCCATCCTATCATGGGCCTTATTCATATCCAATTTGATAGCCATATTCAATCCATGGATCATTGTTTTTATATCTCTCAAAATCTCTGGAGCCATGACTATTTCCCCTTTGATGGATTAACCTTTAACAAGCCCTTTATGTTCAATGTCAGATCAATTAAGAATGAATTTTTATATCCTCAAGTAAATGATACTTTCCTCGATCTTATATGGAAAATTTGACATACTCACCGGTAAATAATGAGTGAGAGAATAAGGGTCTTCAACCTTCCGAATAATCACTATGGTAGTAGCACATGCAACCCTCTAAAGGATACCACCCCAAAAGAAGTCATGGTCAACATCAATGATGTCACCCTTGAACACCTCCCATGAATCCATATATAAAGATCCAGGGAAGATGTCAGGACCAGAGGCACTCCCTGGATTTATTTTCATTATAGATGAGAGAATTTATTTCTCTTAAGGGATCATTTATATACATTCTTTGTACCTATTACATAAAGAGGTGACCACTTCATCCCATATGGCTGAATTTCCATTTGGGTACCCCTGGCCATTCTAGGGATAGGGCTGGCCAAGAGATCCCTAAAAAAGTTATTCATCATGCTTCCACTATGTCACTGTCTACAGTGTTTGTACCATCATCTAGCAGTATGTTCTGTTTCATGGGACACCATCTTTTCTTCAAGAAAGCATGGATGAAGGCTGAGTTCTTACCACCCGCATACAACCACATAATATTGGAACATTCACATGCCACACATTCCTTCTTAAGAATCATCTCTGTCCATGAGTTCTTCCTATCAAAGAGATCCTCAAACATTGAGTCACTACGATTATCTTCCTGACTAGACTCTAGTTATTCGATACATTGTACCATCTCTTCCATATTCAGATTAGGGATTGGGAGGTCCTTGGACAATTCCATTAACCTAAACTTCATCCAGCGAAGATTGTTGTGAACCACAACCCAAAAGTTCCCTTGCGGCGACTCACCCCACAACTCGTTGATGATCTATTTGTTACCAATGATGTTAGTCTTGAAGTGAAAGATACTTAATCCCTCTGAGGTCTCTAGCATGGGATATAGGGAGATCCACAAGAGATAGTGGTCAGAGAAACCAAGAATAAGGTTGATGACCTAGGTGTGGGGAACATAGAGATGGTATTGATGTTTCCAAGGGAATGATCATGCTTTCTCTGTCACCTCTTTCCTCCTCTTTGATTATTAAACCTCATAAAGGGGTATCCTGAGATGCATAAGTAAAAAAACCATTCTCTACCATGAAATGAGAAATATCCATGATATTCATCTTAGTAAATTCCTCTCGACGCTTCTTTTCCTCAGGATTAGCGATGTCATTAAAATCATCACCCATGAGCCAAGGAGAATCCCCCAGATCAAAAGAACAGATATCTTTCCACAGCTGTTCACGACACTGGATGTTGCAACTACAATACACAATGGAGACCAATACACTATCCCCACCCTTTTTCACCTTCACCGGAATGAACTAGTCACCCGAAAAAATGATATCTACCCCAATTCCATTAGACCAAAATATTCATATGTTCCTATTCATCAGATCTTAATGCATGGCACCATGTAGCTTGATATTGCAACAATACTATTGAAGCTTAGAAGGTTTTTTCTAGTGCTCAAGGACTATGACCAGGTCTTCTTCGCTCTTCATAATCTCCATAGAAATAATATTAGTTTTTATCTAGGCTCTGAGGCCCGAAGAATTTCATAAAATAAATAATAAAATTTAGGCAATATGTGGACTGGATTTTTCCACTGGCCCCTCGGTCTCTCTGAATTGGGAGGGAAATTTCTCCCTAAACATTATATGATTCAATCTGCTATAAACCAATGGGATGGAAGTAGGGTGATGTGGTGTAAGTGGTGACACTGTAGAATCCATTGTGTTTTCTCCTCTCACAACACTAGGTGACCATGATTGAGGTTCCGGAATCGTAGGGCTAGAGGCTCAGAACATGCCGGCTGGGAGCCATGGGAATCAGACTACACACTGACAACATCTGAGGATGGAAGGAACATCAAAGTCATGGATCCCTTTTCCATACAAGAGCCCTAGAGGACCCTGTGTCCTTGAGGGGTGGCTCCTTCTGAGGCATTGAGAGCCTAAAAGGGTTACCTAACATTCGTTCTTATAAAAACCCACCTAAGAGAAATTGGATGGGGTTGAAGAAGAGAAAATAAAAAGCATGAGCCAGTAGGGCTGATTCCATTGTTGCATGATGTGCTACCGCCAAGTAGTTAGAACCATCCATTATAGGGGGAGGGTGATATAATATATTTCTCTGGAGCTGAAGGTGATGGGAAAGCCTAAACAGAAGCTCGGTGGGAATCCTGAGGTAGACCGGACAAATTGCATATAAAGATGGAGGATCATCCGAGGAAGGTCCATGCTCAGAAACATTGTTGCATGAGGGAACAACACAGGAGGAAGTCTGAGTGGCAAGACTCTGCCCACTATGCATGAGTTTCTTGAATAGTTGAACAAAATGTCCTTTGAGAGTGCATAAAGGGTTGTACCTGGGAAACACCCGGAAGACAAAGTCATGTCTCTAATCCACTGAGCCTTACATGTTCAAGGATAAGATGTCTGGGAGGGGAAAGAAGATTTCCATCTTCCCAAAGATCCAAGAGTCCAGCAAATTTTCACCGCAATGGGTACAAGAGTCTGTGAAAAAAAACCCCCATGCAATTCCCCAATTTCCATGAGAAGAGCTTCGATATGAAAGGGATGTGGAAGGCCAGGAAGGCAGACCCTGACTGCTGAACGGGGGATCTCCTTACCACGGTGGGCAGCCATCGACCACCTAGATAGGTTTAAGATCCGTCAGCTGAAGAACCAAGTTGTAATAAACCACGAATGAACAAAATCCGGCTCTGATGCCCGGGATAAATAGAAAGAGTGTCGGTGTAGAGAGGAGATTCATACCTTATCCTGTAAACCATAAAAATCCAAGAAGCACCTGAAGTACAACAGAGATGGCTTCGCAGCTCAGAAACAATCCACGAGGTCCACATGAGGTAGTAAACCACATCATCAAATGCTAAAGAGGGGACCTCCAGATAAATGAAAGAACCCTCCCATGTCATCGCCTGATTGAACAGATGGATCTTGGGATAGCAGGCCTACTAGGTACGAGGCAAGCTACATAAAGTGATCCTAAAGTAGAGATCCAGTCAAAAAAGATTGTAAGAAGATTCCTGAGTAGAGGCAGTATGGTAAAAACTAGATCGGGGAAAGGATTATTAGTCCTTGGGGCTAGAATCTCCACAGGAGCACTTGTGATCACCGCTGCAATAGACATGATGGTTTGAAAAGGAAGAAGTGTGTGGGGTGAATTATTTAATGAATAAATTTTATATATTTTTTATTTTACCCCATGAGTACATGTATCATTGAGTAATAATTATAGTAAAACATTGGGTTTACCTTCCATATAATGATGTAGTTAATCCTTCCTATGGATTCCAGCCTTGATGTAATGTTCCAAAAACTAATGGTCCTGGTAAATGTTTTATATTTTTTATTCACACATCGAGTGAAATCTTAAAATTATTCAACCTCACCCATGCCCTAATATTCCGTAGCATTTTCACATTCTCTAGATTCCCATCCTAATGGATATTGGTATTTCCATATTTTTCACCTCCTCATCTTGGTTAATGTAGAAATTATCCATCATCAATAGTTGTTACAAAGCCTATAAGAGTGCTAGGTTTCATTGATTACTAAGGGAAGTATCAACAACATCCAAGTTCCACAATGATTTTGTACCACCCCCCAAACTGATAAAGATCAAGGCTCCACATCCAAGGATCAAAAATCAACCTTGTTACCATACCAACTGATGTATATATAAAGATGAGGAAATTATTATGGACACCCACATCTTGATGATATATAAAATAATGAATGTTCCTTTCCACAAAAAAAACATCCCCAGACAATCCATTTGTATTATATTGAAAAGACACTTTTAAGGGTAAGTGGGAACCAAAAATAAATCCAATTGAGGCACCGTTGTCATACAATAATAATAACTATAACTAAAAGAAATGTATCAGGAATAAAGTATATATTTTAGTCTACGTTAAGGACTCAATATGGAAGAAAATTGATATGGGGATATTGAAAGCATCAAAACGAAAATCCATAGTGCAGTCTTGTGAGCACTATAAATGGAACAGACAATTTTTTAGTAAGACATGGCCATATATCTCCCAATGATGAACAATGATATCTCAGCATTGGATGGAAAAAATTTTGTTCCTTCCACCAAAATCATATCCTAATGTAACATTACTATTCCATTGAGAATGATTTCATAGTACTCATATTATTGAATAATCTGAGTGAGGTGGAGTTAACATATTATAAAATTGACTTCCCCTACAACTCATGTCTCATGAATAGAATGGAATTGTTCTGTATCTATAAATAATGTATATAAACATAGGTAAATGATGTATTGGTATATGTAGAGGATACTAAATCTCAAGAAACATTCATTAGAGTGATCTGAGATCTATTCGACAATCGACTCTATAGATAGGTTGTAGCTTGAAAAATACCTAGTTGAATAATGGTAAACTCGATGAAAACATTATTGTAAAATGGATTTAAACTACATTACACCATCCTACTCCCATGAATTTAATATATATATATACCTCCTAGTTTCATGATGTTAATCTATATGAAAACATCATTACCACATGACATAAAACATCCTGGAACGTGTACCTATAATATGGTGGTAAAATATGAGACATTATTATCATTATATGATATCATTTTCACTAGGTGGATATTATAGTGGATATATATTTAAAAGTGATATATTACAATTGTGATCAACGAATTAACAAAAAACCAATCCCCCTTAGCTACCTACTAAGGATGTTATCTGATATGTCACATCCCTAGACACTCTGATATGGTCATCTAGGGAATATCGATGAATCATGAAACATGTAGACCAAATGGAGAATACACATACCACTTCATACTTGGTAAAATCCTTCTATAATATTCTAGCAGAAACGTGTGAGTATGCTTATATCCAAACATTCTCATATATAGTATTTTATCATATATTTCCATCCATCGTGCACATGAATAGATCCACTCCCATGACCATATTTTCCATAAAATATTCCAGTCAATCAATGTGGAAATTAGTAGGAACAGATCACCAATTAAATATAATACATTTACCATAATGTCCTGGTAGCCAAGAGAATAAAGATATACATCATTGTGCATAACCTTATAATGTTCCAATATCATATGAGTATATCAATAGAGCTCCAAAAGTATATTATAGTGATGATATATGGATAGGAACATATAGTTATACCAATATTGATAGTATTATATCACCACCCTTAGTATGAAATGTTAGATACTAAAGAGTAAGACAACATTATTTCTGCCATCTAGGATGATTATTGTAATATTCTGGTAATGCATGTGGCATAATTCTGAGAAAATACACATGTTTTGGATGGGGACCACTATCCTTGTATGGTATATTCCTCAAGATAGGTGAACTTTCCTAAAAATTAAATTGAATGAAAAATTAAATTGGAATTTATATTATCTCACAACACATATCCAATTAAGACCATTTATCATAGTATCAAAATTACATCTATGTAGTCTCACATCCTAGTCAATCAAGCAACTAAAAATATTCAAGAAGAATATATGACCAGGCTAAAATTTGTATCCACTCTAAAAAATAATGCACTTACATCCTTCAAAGTATATATAGATGAATTCATACAACCTTTGTCCCATTCTAATTTTCAATTGTCATCCATCGATAGGGAATGAACATTTTAGATAGGGTCAATATCCAATATTTATTAGATGATGATTGAGATAGTCTATAAAACATGAATTTGAAGTCCCACATTCCCTAAAATAATAATAGAATATCACAAGAATACTTCATAAGATTCTTGTAAGTGGGATAATTCCCCCTTATAATCATATTGTTATCAATATATTTTAGAAATTATTATACAAAAACTCTCATTTCTTATTAACACAATAATGATGGTTGAAATATTCCATCCATAATGAGAAACGAAATTAGTACCTCAAGAACAACCTCAAGAGTTATTTTCCTTTAGGAATTATAATGTATATCAGCTATAACAAATGGGTATCTTTACTCATCATACAAATATAAAAAGTATATATTATAATGATATTGCACATCACTGTAGAGAATATATGTATCGCAAGGAATCTAATCCCCATATTCCCTATGGAAAAAAAATAACCACATCAATATATTACGAAGAAAAGTTATTTCTTCCTCTTCTTGAGACACCTTTTAATAAATAAGTTCTTGAAGAACTTGGGTTCACCATTTATAATTCCCCATTAACTATCATCATATTCTCAAGATGGTCAACAAGTGACCAAGTAAAGCAACCTACGTGGTATGACTATCTGGAGGCATATAACCATAATAAATAATTGGAAGAAATAGATACATGGACGATGATTTTTGGAAACATCCTCCCATACATGTTCTTCCAAATCACCAATTATGAAAATGAGACAATGATGGTTTAGATGAGTACATAATTCTTTATATATTAAAAAAATATGTGGGTGAATCATCAGTGATTTATGGTTAGACACCTACCTTATCAAATAGGTGATATTAAAATCATAGTAATAAAAAAACACTATTTTCAACTATTCATGAATGATTTATCTATGGACTAGGTCCTAAAATTAGAAGATCATAACATGTTACAATGGTGCTTTTAATCTAAATTATAAAAAATCTTCAGTCACTAATTATCGAATCATTGTTTGACATTCAGATCAACGGGTGGGGAAAATATAGGCCATCTCAAATTACCCTACCCCCAAGACTACAAATAACCCATGATATGGAATCCTGTAATGACATTTACATATAATAGATATAGGGAATAGGTAATGTGTGGAGTAGTTGATAAATACATCCAAGAGCCTCCTCTTTTAGGATGAAGTGACATCATCAACAAGGATAAGGGTTGCACATAGATTCCTAAAATGTTACTCTTAAAAAAATTAAAACAACTATAAAATAATAATACTAATGTCACTGATGACATGATGAATTATTGAAGTAGTGGTCTCCCATCACATGATTATATTGAAACCAAACAATGTAAAATCAAGATTGTTCCAAATATAGAGAATGATAATAGAAGGAATCATGGTTCTATCAAGGAGAGAACCCATACTACAAGGTTGGGAGATTTTTTACCACCACTACCACATCTAATTTCATCTATCCCAAAGGGGGTCCTGAAGAAATCATTAGATATTCTAAGAGAAACCCTACATGCATGACATGTGTCATTTGGTATCTCAATCACCACACCGTGAATCTTTTAATCCTAAATAATATGTTAAGAACTTTCCAATGAAGAATCCAAATCATCCCCATCCACCAGTCCAAGGGGCATGTGGTCCAATCAAAATCTGGAACCAGAACGTCATTAATGACATGTTTATATCATTCCTAATCAAGGATGTTACTTCCTCGGATAGTCATTGTAATTGTGAAGGATATTTTCCAATTAATGAACTTCCCACATCGCTATGTGTGAGTAAAATCCACATATAGAGATTTTAAATTCATGAAATACCTGTATCATGAATACTATAATTATAATAAAAAAAGAAATGAATGTGTCTCAAATAATGCATCCAACCACAACATATATGTAAAATGAACCCATCCCTATGTGTTGTTCAGAACAATGTAATTAATCTTCCATTCAGGAAATTTGTGTTTCATTGTTTCTATTATCACGTTGTATGTAGTGATGCCAATATCCCAAATCATTGGACCAACAACAATACCGAATGTTAAAAAATGTACCATCCCTGCTTATGGGCCAAACTTGCATAGTGTATTTTTAATTATGAACTATGTGTCACTTGATTATTGTTACCACATTATTTGTATTAAATCCAAGATTTCTAATAATGAGGCCAATAAAATATAAATGAAAACATAACCTAATTTTTGTGTCAAACTTATGCATGGAATTTACCATTCAAGAACAATATGTGTATTGATTTTTTTTACAATATGATACGTAGTGTTTCTATGGTCTCTAGTAGTATTCCTTACCATAATTAACATGTAAAAAATTATCTATCCTTGCATATGGGTTTGGCCAACATATGAAATTATCTTTTTAAGGAAAATTTGTGCCTTGATTAATTTTATCACAATATAGATTGTGACAAAAAGTTCCAAAATCATTTTCTGGAATATAATATAAAATTTAAAAACACATACATAATTATGGTCATACCATTGCGTTGAATTTTTCATTGAAGAACTATGTAGGGATTCATTAATATGAAATTGGTTATATATAAATGGAGAGGTATCAAATATTTTTACCATCTACAATAAAATATAAAAAATAACCCATTCTTGTGTATAGGTTAGACATGGGTAAGTAATTTTACATCCATGACCACTATGTTTATTTATTTCTATTTCCACATGATGCACAACAAAACATATATATCTATGCATGGTCCCATATGTAATTTAAATTTAATGAATATCATATATCTACATATGATTCAAATCTAAAAAGTGAATATTTCTTCAAGAAGTACATGTGGACGATTCTGATAATATCTGGATACATAATGATGCCCAGATCCCAAATCTTAGGCCCATCCACAACATAAATATTTGAAATTCCCCTTCCATTCTTGTGGTTTAGACCAATACAGTGAATCTTCCATTCATGAACTACATGTAGATTGATTCATAATATTGTAGAATATGTAAGGACACCAAGAACTCCAAAACTGGATCTAATAGTAATATAAAAATTTCACCCCTCCCTTCATATGGGTGACAGAATTTTATGGAATTTTCATTCAAGAACTATGTATAGTTTTATTCCTATTTAGATTAATTATATAGCAATTTCTGAATCTCTAATCCTCGGTCTAGTAGAAATATAAATTGTAGAAAATATTTCCCTCTTGGCACTTGGGTCATTCAAGCACAAGTAATTATCCTTCATGAAGAATATAAGGATTTATTACAATTTATATATGATATATTTTCTTGCATAAAATTAAAATCCTTTGTCTGTAAGAAATGTAAAAAGAGAAATATCCCCTCTTTGTATTTTTTTCATATCTAGATAGGTAATTTTCAATTCAATATATATCATATCCTTGATTTATGCTCTCATAGGATACATAGTGTCCCTAGATCTCTATTCTTGGGTACAGAAACATTACTAATAGAAAAGATATACTCTATCAGCATATGTGTATGACATGTACATGATAATTCAAATCTATGGATAATGTTTGTCATTAATCATGTTAGAATAGGATACATAGTGATTCCTAGTTCCCAAATCTAGGTTCTAACTACATTATAAAATGGATATAATGCCCCCTTCCATCTATATGGGTCAGACTTGCCAAGTGAAATTTCCCATTCCAGAATTACAGGTGGATTAATTCATATTTATATAGAATATATAGTGATTCCAAAATCACTAATTATATGTACATGTAAAACATAAATAAAAATTCACCCCTTATGCATATGGGTCTGAACAATACATGGAATATTCACAAAAAATATGTATGGCTTGATTCCCATTATCATAGACAGTGTCCTGATTCCCATTATCATAGGCAGTTTAAGGAATTATACATATTAGAACTACATGTGGCTAGATTATTTCCATCACAAGATACATTGTAACATCTGAATCTTGGATTCCATGCTCATATAAGAGTTTCCATCACTCACAATCATGTTCCTCCGTGAGAGTGATAGTCATAAAGATGTTTTTATACAAAATATATTATAAACACCCCACATATTCCCAATCATGTACTCTCATGAGGCTTAATCGACTACACGTTTATACCTTACTTCTTATATCATTCTTGGATTATGTGTACGTGGATAACCTAATTATATGCTTTAATTGACATGATTATGGTGTGTTTTGGGTATGAAATTTTATCATAGAAAAATAAAATGATACTTTCTAACCAAGCCATTTCCACATGATGTTAAAATGAATGAAAACATGATAGTCACATGATGTTAAAATGTATAATCACTTCTTAGAAACATGATAATAAACTAAACAAAAATGTCCTTATTGCATGGAAATAATCATCATGAAAATAGGTCTTTACAAATAATTTATCTTCTCCCTAAAGAATTCACAAATTAATTGCTTTTTTAAGAATTTATCATGAAATGTGTTCAATTCACATGACATATCGTTTAGGGTTATTAAACATTTATTGACACTTAGGTTCTATATGATCCATCATTATAACTTCTATATCAAAGTTGATTCCTACCAATTCCATAAGTTTATATACTTCTCTTGTAACCACATTAACATTGGTACCCCTTTTATATATATATATATCCTATATAAAACAACTAATAATGAATTATTAATACAATGGGGAGCCACTGTGAATATATATTGAATAATGGAATGCCTACAATCTTAAGAAATGTTGTTTTTTTACTCCCACGGGACAGAAATAGCATAAATATAGGAGTTATTATTCGAATAGAATGAATTTTTTTTACCTCCATTATTAATTTTTAACCATACCCATCGATCTCCACCTCTCATTGACTCATATATTCATGGGTTATGATATACATATCACATAACCCAACAATTCTTGTACATACTGATATGTTGATTTTACACATCTATACGTAGTACCCATTTTCAAATTAATATTATTTAATCACACTCATTTCCCCTTTTCATTTATGCGTATACTTATTTTGTGAATACATTACATCCATGAGCATCATTATACAACTAAAAACTTTTTTTCCACCTAAATACATGATACATTTTATCAATTGTTTCCCATATCCTAGTGGTTTCCTGAATAACTCAATTGGTTAGGCTTTCATATTCATTGTCCTATCAAAAAGATTGTTAAATTCATAGAATTCATATAAAAAACATTTATGTTGTTTCTTATTTCTAAAGGATATGTAGTGAAAATTGAATATTCAATATGGATTATAGCAGTAATATAACATTAAAATTAATATTCTTTATAAATGAGCCTAATATTTGTTGGGATCATTCATACCAAGAATGACGTGTGTCTCGATATCCATAATATGGGAGAGGGTTACATGGATCCTCCATTTATTGCCAAAAAATTATTTTTTATCACTCCCAACTAATTACATTGATGAGAACCATGTTTTTTTGTGGATAATCAGTCACAGTTAAAATGTGAGTGCCCCTGTATATTCCATATCATGAACTCTCACACTGATCCATTTAATGTCCAGTTATCTCTTTTTTTCAAAATTATAATGAACCTTGTGATCATATAGAGTCTTAAAATTTACTCTTAGTTGCATAATCGAGGTGGATTCATTCCAATGAAACATAATAATCATGTTTTTATTGATGGTGAATTCATAAAAACATGTTTTCCTAATTTATCAGTCGAATCATTATATGGATTTATTTTTCATGATATATATATAAAAAAGAATGGATCCATAATATGTCTCCGCATATATAAGTGTTTGAGTTGGTAAAAGGTTCATCCCACATCAAAACACTCTAGACCTATGAAAAGATTCCATGAAAATATATTTCACACTTTCACATAGATTAAACCATCCTTACCATATAATGATTAATTATAAGGAAGAAGATATTTTCTCATGATATTATAAATAATTGAAGATTGTGTCCCCTAACTGATGCAACACTATTTAAACCAACTTTCATCTTCACTGCTTATGAGTAGACCACAATAGCCTAACCCTGGACAAACAATGTTTGATGTGCCTCTGTGTTCTTTTTCAAAACATTAATCAATAAAACACATGTTGTTCCTTTGGTGACTATTATTTTATAAAAACACTCTTTTATATTTTATAGGATAAGGGTACCCA
This sequence comes from Viscum album, assembly GCA_963277665.1. NCBI lineage: Eukaryota > Viridiplantae > Streptophyta > Magnoliopsida > Santalales > Viscaceae > Viscum > Viscum album. Next base: position 567,645,693 of record OY728126.1, on the reverse strand, counting down.
CCAAATGAAGATGCATGATATCCAGATGGGATTATGCATATGAGACCTTGTCCCATAAACTAGATGTATATTTTTTTATGGGAAAGGACCTCAAGTAATTATGACCCCTGACAACATTGATGTGAATATCAACACTGTTCTGTGCTTTTTGATCATCATCAGCATGTATGAACCATATCATTATTCATCATTAGAAATCATTTATCCATGATTTCAAACATTATCATCTTCTTCTCAAAGGATTTTAGAGTAATCTTATCCTTGGGAAGCTAGATTAATTTATTATATAACACTAACCAGAATCTATGCCCATGTGCTTCATCAACATAACTATATGAAGTGTGGTTAAATATATTTGAAAATAATCATGTGAATATATTTTTCCAAATTGGATGACCATAAAAATATAGTGAAAGTGACAAAAGAAATTCAGGCTGAAAACCAACAGAGGGTGATCAATGAAAAATTCATGTCTTTCCAACATATATTATTCACCTCTATAGTTTTTTTAAAATGATAGTTTATAATAAAAATGGAATATTGATCATACGTCCCATATTATAGTCCTCATGAAATCAAATTAATTTTCTTTGGACATCATAGTTTAAAAACAATTTAGAGAAATTATTTTTTACATATTTTCATTGTAATAAAGTGTTTAGTATGTGGAAACACAAATTTTTGTGTTCTCAAACCCTTGTTGAGTTTTTTGTTTTCTATAAACCACCTTCATTTATATGAATTATAAGTTGATGAAACTAATTACATTAGTTGGAACACATCTTCTAAAACCCCATATATTCAAGTCATTTTTCTTTGTTCTCCCATGTAGTTTATTAGTAAAAAGTATTCGAGGATCTAAAAGGACCCCACTATTATTATATTATTAATATAAAATAGAAACGATCATGTTCCTAGAGAATATTTTGTCCAAGAGGAAATGTTCCCATCGAATCCAAAGCTATTTCCCAATGTGTGATTATAGTAAACACCATTAATAATGGAAACCTATAGCGGATATCCTCCATTTAATCCATATAAAATATTTATTGATCATGATTTACAATCCCTATAAATAGTATATTCATGTTGACTCAATATCCTCTATGTTATGTCACCATCTTTGTTTTGATTCTGAAATTAAGAAAGTGGAAATCAATTCTTAGTTCGTGTGGTGGACTGTATCTAATGACTCAAAATTCTATAATAAAGGGCCTAATGTTCACAACTAAAATGTAACTACTCTTGAGTTGAAAACCCCTTATTTATAGTTTTATTCTTCATATCCATCTTCATATTATAACAGATTTATATTTCACTAATATTTCATGTCCCATGAAATGGAGATGGGACACCTCTTCTTTAAAAATACATGTAATCCATATGGCCTCATAAAATGGGTTGTTGATCTACTAACTATAGTCATGTCTTATTTATTGGAAATGAACTCCAATCATAAATAGACTCATTATCATTATATAGTAACCTTGAACCTTATATTTTTTTGAACATCCTCGATATATATACCCCTTTCAATCTAAAGAGGTTCAATTTGCTTGTCTTGGGAACTCCAAGACCAATATTCCAACTATCCATGTGGATTTTTCTTGTCTAATATTATGTCACTATACATCAAACATGATCTCATCAATTATGTAGGGTGTAAAATCCCAAAATGTGAACCAATAATTCATAAATTTATCAATAATTCATTGTTACATATCAATTCATGATCATTATTTTTTCATAATACAAGTAATGAATGTTGGGTATCATTACCCTGCATCGATACTCATTATTTAGAACCCATGTGAGGAAGCAGTGTACATAAACCCTTCATGAATACACCTCCTTAAAATATAATTATAGATCATTTGATCGAGAAAACCCGAATCCATAAAACATAATGTCCAAGATAGAAAACCTTAAACTATAATAATAGATTTATCAAGATATGAGACCCTAAAATACAAAATTACTTGGTCTAAGCTAGAAGATCCTAAACTATAGTATGTTAAATACCAAGATAAAATACCATAAAATATACAAACATAATTTTTGAGCAAAAAGACCTTAAACTACTATAATATATATGTTTTGATAGAAGGACCTAATCTATAGCAATAGATTGTGAGTGATAAAAGATTCTACACTATTGAAATCAATTTTTTGAGATATAAAAACCTAAAATGTAGTAATGTTCTATTTTTCTAGAACATATATAACAAATTTAATGAGGCACTATCCTTCTCTGATTGATATCATAAAAATGGATCTGTAAAAAAATTTGATTCTCTCCTCACTTGACACACACATTGTGGTATTCAATAAACATTAAGCACTAATGAACTCGAAAAGGAAAAAACATATCAGAATGAATAAACACAAAGAGTGGCCTGAGAAAAATCTATGTCCACACCCAATAATATGTCACCATATACATCTTATATAATGTTTTGATATGAAATAATAAAGATAAATTGATTATAGATACAATTATATATCATGAGATAAATCAATGTTACACTCATTGGGTCTACTAACCATCATTGAAGTTTTAGAATATCTCAAATCATCCGAAATAAAAAAAAGGTTTCCTAAAAATAACTTATATTAAAACTACATGAGAATATTTTTTCTTGAATTTACATAATTTATTTTTAATAGCCTACTCTATGTGGTCTACAATGTATCCCAAGGTTATAATCTAGGAAACATCTCCACTAAAACATGTGTCCCTTTCCACGACTTCATAAAACAATGATTAAATCTCCTTTCAAACATATGAAGAAGATATAAAAAGAATATATCATTAAATAGTTCCTAATACATGAACCTATGTTCCTTGTGTATCATTTTGATCCACATAGGATTCATACATATCAAGACAATGTACTTCTTGATTCTCATTTTTTGGGATAGTTAGAGGTATCCAATTTCCATATATTGGATCAATACAAAAATATTGTCACATACCAATCTGTTTAACATCTGAGAATTTATTCAAATTAAAATTTTAGGATATATATAACCCATTCAATGGATACCCTGAATCATAGATTCATCAAATATGTCATGGTCATGAGTGTCCCCATGATATCACATGAAACCCCTTAGTCCACAAACTCATGAAAATTCTTGTCAATGTGTTCAATATCAAAGACAAATATATGTTCATATATATTGATATGTGATCCAAATTTAACATAGAAAATACTAATTTTGTTTTAAATGAATTATATTTGGGGTGGGTCAGTTGGCCCCCATTATTTTTAAACATGCACTTTTTCTTCACATATTTGAGATGTGTGATGATCCTAGAAGAAAATAATTATATATTACACAAACAATGTTGGAATTGTTATTTATATTATAAGTTATATTTATTATGACCCTAATTTCACTCATTTTTACATATATAATTATTATTTATATTTATATATACCCCTAAAAAACATTTCATGCTAGGAAAACCAGTTATCCAGCTTAACCAAGGCCCATGCAAGAGTCACCTAAACCACAACTAAAAACTAGAACATACAAAAAATTGTGGAGAAATGGGTGAGAGAGAATAGTTATCCTTTTGAGGGTAAAAAGTACTTTCAACTGATGATTTTGAGGGAAACAACATGGAATGCCATCTATGGTGTGGGAATGTGGGTATCTGTGTGTAACAGCCCAAGATTTTATAAAAAATATTCTTTTTAATTTTATTAATGTCTTGTGTTGTACGCTACACCAAAAGGAGCTTGCACAACACGCATCCTTGACTTGTCTTGCATTACACGCAATCGCGACCTTCCTCGATAGAGTGTGTAATACGCAATACCGAGTTTCACTAAACAACGATATGCTATTAAAATATTATTAAAACTAGCCGTTATGAATAGTAATAACCACTTTTTAAAATTCTGTAAATCTTATTTTTCAAAATGAACTTCATTTTTGGATTCGGAGTATCGAATTTAGCCTAAGGTGAAATTTTGGTACTTTTCGGATAACTTTCACATTCTGATGAATAGTGAAAACTACTAAATTATAATTAAAAACAACTTTTTTAATCGAAATAATTAATAGTGATAAATTATTAATTTGAGTGGTTTTAAAGTATATTTAGAATATATTTTTACAATTTAATACAATGTTGGTCATTGGTTGTAGTTTCACATTTAAACCAGACATAATCAAGTGTCAATCTTTTGATATATATTGTTTCCTAACAACACGCTATTTATTTTAACAGCGGGATTTAATTATAAAATTAATTAATGCAACTTCTATGTTATGAATTTGGTAAAATAGATTTCATTTTTGAATTCGGAATATGAAATATAGCTTAGGATGAAATTTTGGCATTGTTCTGAAAAACATCAATTTTTGATGAATAGTGAAACTACTAAGTGGTAGGTTAAAAAACTGAATTTTGTATAAAACTTAATTTTACCGCTTCTGTGAATGGAATTTTGAAAATCCGAGAGACACGGTTAATATCAAGGACAAAAATGTGGTTCAATGAGATGAAAATAATTTTTTGGTGAATAGTAACTTTTTACTTTTTTTACCACGGTTAATAGTAAATAGGGTAACTAAGGGTAAATATGATATTACTATTACCCTAACACGTGTCCTAATCCTATTGGACAAGTGTATTTCGACCAAAAACAAACTTAGGAATAAAATATGACCATTTAGGCCCACTTGGATTAGATTAGGACATTTATTATTAATTTATTTAAAGAAGGGTTAAAAGAGTTAAAATCAAAGTTTATTTACTAAAACATTTTTAATATGGGGTTATACATAAGATAAATTCGATTGTAAATAATCATTAGAAAGCTAAAAAGATTTTCTACATGATGGTATTTTATTTGTAATTTTTATACATCAAATAATTTAATTTATTTTTGACACAAAGATGATGCAGTAATTATCTTATTAATAAAATATTGACATAATTGATGTTATAAACACCAAAATAAATGTAATATGAGATTTTTTATGAATTCCACTAATTTTCTAGGTTACTATGATATATTAATGTTGATTTAATCAACTTGGTTCGAACATTTAATTCTGTTATGACTTTCACAAAAATCATATATCAAATAGTGTCAAAATTGATACAAAATAGTTTTTAAATCAAATATTATATTATTAATTGTTATTTTATTCCTAAAAATCTAAGGTTCGGCCAAAGGACTTATATAAGGATATATATATTAATAATAAACAATCTGGGGTTCGTTTGGCATGTTATAGTAAGTGTATTAACCATATAGTGAAAGAAAACAAAAAGACATGGTAAAAGTTAAATTATTTAACTTAGAGTTAAATCTAATTGATAAGGTTAAAATAATATCCTAAACTTGTCTAAATTCTATTGGTTGATAGTATTTCGACCCATCCCCACTTTAGCTTCGAAATAAGACCCTTTGGAACCATTATAAACCGATTTTGACTTTAATATAAAATAATATTTTGAGATATTCCTAAGGTGCCCCTCTCCTCCCCTATAAAAGGACACCTCCTCCCCCTCCTCCTCACACCAATTTGAGCACTCAAGCTCGGCCAACCCCTGCCAAAATCTCTTCTCCACTTCCCTAGAAACATCCTAGAGGTTCTGGTCTTCCTCAAAGACCAATTCTAGTGCCCTAAGAGGAGGTCTCAAAGAGGCGCTTCAAAGAAGAGGTAATTACCATTACCAATTCTTTCATCTTTATTTCTTCTTCCACTTCTTCTTCTTAGGTTGTTTCATTATGAAGTAATAACATCAGTATCAATCATATACTGATATGTTATTATAAGTATGAAACAACCCTATTTCACCATCTATCCATCCTACGGAAAAAAAGAAATCACCGCGCGTGCGTACGTACGGAATACCGTCTCCACGCCGTGGTGTAATCTATTTTCCACCACCACCTTACATGGATGAGTATAATGGTGTAAATAATAACTATACATAGTTATTAAAACATCATATTGATTCTGATATATTGTATAATCCACTCCAATTCGATTCAATATTTATGGAAATGATATCATCGCTCGTGCGTACGTACGGACTACCGTCTCCACGACGCGATGAGATTCATTCTCCATGTTAACCATTTAAGAATGATTATAAAGTATATATAAGAAATAATAATGAAATATATGACATTATAAAGCTACTGGATTTATGTATATATATGTATGTCATCTACTTACTTCCATTCAAGACAATAAGGAAAGGAAAACAGCGTTCATGCGTACGTACGGACTACCGTCTCCATGAACGGTGTTTTTCATTTCATTTATCTATCTATTATATATATATATATACGAAATATATATGATATATAAATCATATTTTATATTTTGGAAGTAAGTAAATCATGATATAAGTAATAATGATGTCAAGAACAACAAGTCAAAACACCTACGATAAATGAAACGATTTTACCCAAAACGCTTCTTTAACATGGAATTTACAAAAGAACGGGTAATATAATGTCATAAGTGAACCATATATGATATCATAACAATGAATATGATTCTGTAATAAGTCAATGACATTATTTAAATCATTATACAGGAGGTTCAGACACATACGAAGCAAATTGGACCTAAGGTAAGGGAAATATCACAATCTCATTTTTATCCGAGATTGTTTATTCGTAAGTATTTACTGGGGTGTATTTTATCATCCACATCCATGTTCCCTCAATATGTAATATTGTTTCCATCCACTTGCAATAGTTTAAATCCAATTTTACCCTTAGGTGAGTTTTTAGTAAAGAATATGAAAGGAATCTTTTGTCGTTTTTCCATACGAGGTACTTTTTGACTTTTCCGACAAAAGTACGAAGAATGTTTTTTTTAACTTATACGGCACGAACGGATTTCTACTGTTTTATAAAGCCTTATTTTCATGAAGCTTCCTATAAAAGATTTCATGACTATTTTCAATAAAATCTCTTTCTTTTAAAATTGCATGATGTTTTGTGAAAAGAAATTGATTTTGAAGAAGAAAGGATATTTTCCTCAAGAATTCAATTCAAGTGTTTTATCAAAATTATTTTCCATCTAAGATAATAAAGGGTTCTGTTTCTATCCATATTTTTACATTGTTTTGACTATGTTGTGATGGAATTATGTTTATGAATTCCTTTATCTTATATGAATTGATTCATGATGTCATGATGTTTCAAGAATCCCATTTTTGTTACATGTGTTATGCGATGATGTATGTTTTATGATTATGTGGCACACATAAGAAAGGATTCATTATAAGATGGGTGGGACCTATATCTCCCTCCAATGCATTGGGTAAAGATTTTATATCTCATGAGATAGACATGGCTGGAACGGAAGGTTATTTCGGTTCAGTGATACAGGACTGAAACGAGGAGTGAACTCGGTTCAGAAAGGGACTTTGTCCACTAAGATAGTCTTGGCAATGAGTCATGACTAACAAGAAATGATTTTCCATGATTATGTGTGCATGCCACAAAGTTCCAAGTTTTATGTTATGATTATGGGGATCTCATTTTCACTTCTATGATTTATTCCATGTTAAGATATTATGATCTCTTTTGCAGGTTTTGATTTTCATAAAGATATGATATGATTTTTATTTCCTTTATTTGCCCTTGCTGAGCATTTGAGCTCACCCTTTTATGTTTTCTTTTCCCCAGGATATAAAGAAAGCTTTTAGGTAAAAAAAAAGGGATGACCATTATGGGAGATATTGAAGAACTTTCACCACGATTAGAAGATTACGTTCCGAGTTTCCAAAGACACTAAACTATTACGATCCTTTAGTGTGTGTTTTTGTTATGTACTAAGTATTCCGCAAATGTAATGTAATGTCCATGTACGTCAAGATACGGGTCTCTACAGTTGGTATCAGAGGAAAGGTTTAGTCAACCTTTGGAAACTAGGACTCGAAAACGTTAGTGAAATCCCTAGAGATATTTCTAAGGTATGTCTAGGGATGTCCCTAGGGATAAGTATACGTATAGGTTATAGTAATAGAATTACGCTAAAGATCATAGAATTAAACCTAAGATGTTGGATATTGAAGGTACTCCCCCTTTATTATGTTGTTTTCCCTAGCATGATTTTTGCCTCTCACACTATTCTTTTTGGGTTTTAGACGATGGCTGGAACCCGAAGGAACCGTGTTGATCAATGCAATGGACAATGCAATGATTGCCCTCCTGAACAAACAAATGTTATGGGTGATGGAGTGCAAAATCTTATTGCTATACTTACACAAGCTATGAATCATTTTGGACTTCCAAATGAGCAGAGAAGGGAACAATATTTTATTGAGTCCTTCATGAGGCAACGTCCACCTTCTTTCAGTGGGTCTTCTGATCCACTTGTGGCTGAACAATGGATCAGTACTACTGAAAAGATATTTTCAGTTCTTCACTGTTCTGAACATGATAAAGTCATCTTAGCAGTATATCGTTTGGAAGGTGAAGCTGATCAATGGTGGAATCTTATCAAGAATACGAGGCCAAGAGATGAAATTGAGTCCATGGAATGGGATGAGTTTAAGAACTTGTTTTTCAGTAAGTACTTCCCTCGTATTCTTCGAACAAAGATGGAAAAGGAGTTTCTTGAGCTGAAGCAGAAGGATGATGAATCTGTTGGTATATACGAAGCGAATTTTACAAGACTTGCAAGGTATGCATCTGGAATTATCATCCAACCTGAAAGTAAAGTTGATCGATTTTTCAGTGGCTTAAAACCAAGTCTTCGAAGGGCATTAGCTATAAGAGACTTCAGTAGCTATGAAGAAATTGTGCGTTGTGCTATCAAGGTAGAAATGGAAGTTGGTGTTACATATCCATCTCATGGTTTTGACAAGAAACGAAAGATGGAGTTCAAGGAGAAATCTCAGAATAATGGTGAAAAGAAGATGAATGTTTCCTTATGTACAAAGTGTGGAAAGAAGCATGGTGGAGATTGTCTTAAAGGGACTAGAAAATGTTTTAAGTGTGGAAAAGAAGGTCATCGAGCAGCTGAGTGTCGAAGTAATGGAAAAAGGGTTTCTAATGATGTGAATAAAGCAAACACTGCAGAGAACGCACCGCCAACACTTCAATGCTTCAAGTGCAAGGAAATGGGGCATTATGCTAATAATTGCCCTAATCCAAGGGTTAGTGATGATCAAAATGAGCAACCACTGAAGGCAAAGGACAAAGGGAAATCACATGCGATCACTATTGGCAATGTTGAATATGACAACGATGTGGTGGAATGATTAAGTGTTTATGTAATGGGATTCCAAAATAATGTTGTATCATTGAGTATTGCAATATTTATTGATGTGGTATTCAAAGTGATTGAGATATTTTTTGGAATGTAGATGATATGCGCATAATGAAGGGATAAGGAGAAAATTAAATGTTTGATTGTATTCATGAGCTCATGATTGATATAAGGACTAAGTGATATCATGGTTTGAGTATAAATAATTTTGAGGATTTTGGTATGTGGAAAGAGTTAACTTTTAACAGCACTCATGTTTTCAATAAGGTTCAATGGGTATTCAAGAGAATACATGATTAAGGACTTTGAATGTTTGGAATGTGACCAACAAAACATATCTTATGATATATGGGGATCAACGATGGTATTAAATCTCTGGTAATCATTTTCACTATGTTATGAGAGTGGACTGCAGTATTATGGATAAGCCTAAAGATTAGAATGGATTATGTTGGACATAAGTTAGTATTGTTTAAGGATAGAAGTTTTTTTCGATATTATTGATGGGATGTTATAGTAATGTAGTTTTAGAAAAAGGACAACCTGCAGGACGGGCGACAGCCCATCGCTTCGGACAAGGCTGTAGGAATCGAACCCACAACCGAAGTGCGACTGGCCTTTATCGCCTACCACTGACCTACAGGAAGTCCCTGTTTAGTAGAAACTAGTTTTATTATATTAAGCAGTATGATATATGAAGTATAAGCCCATTTTAGAAACCATATATGATTAATCCCACTATAGATCGACTTATGTATATAAATTTTGCTAACCTTTTCAGACAGATGGAATGACCCGTCATTCTATCACATGATCTGCTAACACTTCACGAATAACAAATTCAACTTCATTTATTTAAGAGATGAAGTGGAAATTGTTAAAGGCACGAACAACAGTGAGATTGTACCAAAATAAAGTAAGTATTTATTCTAATTCAAATTCTTTAACTTTAGGGAAATGATCTTGAAAACCAAAAATGTTGTCCTAGTTCTCTTATACCTAATGAATCAGATGGTACCTTAGATCGTCACAAATTTATGGATTTGTGATTACTGGCTTTTCCATAGCCATGTTCTCTACCACTCTCCATCAGAACATGATAGTTAGATTTCTCTTCCATATCCATATTTTCACCTATGTGGAAACCCAGTGATTAGTTTATTTGGGTAATTTTTACATTTCATACTTTAGTTTTTAAAGCCAAGTTTTGGTATTCCCTTTTACGATGTGGGTTTCTATTAAAAAAACTTTCAAATAGTAAACCATTTATAACCCCGACGAATTTCGAGGGCGAAATTCATTTTAAGGGGGGTAGAATGTAACAGCCCAAGATTTTATAAAAAATATTCTTTTTAATTTTATTAATGTCTTGTGTTGTACGCTACACCAAAAGGAGCTTGCACAACACGCATCCTTGACTTGTCTTGCATTACACGCAATCGCGACCTTCCTCGATAGAGTGTGTAATACGCAATACCGAGTTTCACTAAACAACGATATGCTATTAAAATATTATTAAAACTAGCCGTTATGAATAGTAATAACCACTTTTTAAGATTCTGTAAATCTTATTTTTCAAAATGAACTTCATTTTTGGATTCGGAGTATCGAATTTAGCCTAAGGTGAAATTTTGGTACTTTTCGGATAACTTTCACATTCTGATGAATAGTGAAAACTACTAAATTATAATTAAAAACAACTTTTTTAATCGAAATAATTAATAGTGATAAATTATTAATTTGAGTGGTTTTAAAGTATATTTAGAATATATTTTTACAATTTAATACAATGTTGGTCATTGGTTGTAGTTTCACATTTAAACCAGACATAATCAAGTGTCAATCTTTTGATATATATTGTTTCCTAACAACACGCTATTTATTTTAACAGCGGGATTTAATTATAAAATTAATTAATGCAACTTCTATGTTATGAATTTGGTAAAATAGATTTCATTTTTCAATTCGGAATATGAAATATAGCTTAGGATGAAATTTTGGCATTGTTCTGAAAAACATCAATTTTTGATGAATAGTGAAACTACTAAGTGGTAGGTTAAAAAACTGAATTTTGTATAAAACTTAATTTTACCGCTTCTGTGAATGGAATTTTGAAAATCCGAGAGACACGGTTTATATCAAGGACAAAAATGTGGTTCAATGAGATGAAAATAATTTTTTGGTGAATAGTAACTTTTTACTTTTTTTACCACGGTTAATAGTAAATAGGGTAACTAAGGGTAAATATGATATTACTATTACCCTAACACGTCTCCTAATCCTATTGGACAAGTGTATTTCGACCAAAAACAAACTTAGGAATAAAATATGACCATTTAGGCCCACTTGGATTAGATTAGGACATTTATTATTAATTTATTTAAAGAAGGGTTAAAAGAGTTAAAATCAAAGTTTATTTACTAAAACATTTTTAATATGGGGTTATACATAAGATAAATTCGATTGTAAATAATCATTAGAAAGCTAAAAAGATTTTCTACATGATGGTATTTTATTTGTAATTTTTATACATCAAATAATGTAATTTATTTTTGACACAAAGATGATGCAGTAATTATCTTATTAATAAAATATTGACATAATTGATGTTATAAACACCAAAATAAATGTAATATGAGATTTTTTATGAATTCCACTAATTTTCTAGGTTACTATGATATATTAGTGTTGATTTAATCAACTTGGTTCGAACATTTAATTCTGTTATGACTTTCACAAAAATCATATATCAAATAGTGTCAAAATTGATACAAAATAGTTTTTAAATCAAATATTATATTATTAATTGTTATTTTATTCCTAAAAATCTAAGGTTCGGCCAAAGGACGTAGATAAGGATATATATATTAATAATAAACAATCTGGGGTTCGTTTGGCATGTTATAGTAAGTGTATTAACCATATAGTGAAAGAAAACAAAAAGACATGGTAAAAGTTAAATTATTTAACTTAGAGTTAAATCTAATTGATAAGGTTAAAATAATATCCTAAACTTGTCTAAATTCTATTGGTTGATAGTATTTCGACCCATCCCCACTTTAGCTTCGAAATAAGACCCTTTGGAACCATTATAAACCGATTTTGACTTTAATATAAAATAATATTTTGAGATATTCCTAAGGTGCCCCTCTCCTCCCCTATAAAAGGACACCTCCTCCCCCTCCTCCTCACACCAATTTGAGCACTCAAGCTCGGCCAACCCCTGCCAAAATCTCTTCTCCACTTCCCTAGCAACATCCTAGAGGTTCTGGTCTTCCTCAAAGACCAATTCTAGTGCCCTAAGAGGAGGTCTCAAAGAGGCGCTTCAAAGAAGAGGTAATTACCGTTACCAATTCTTTCATCTTTATTTCTTCTTCCACTTCTTCTTCTTAGGTTGTTTCATTATGAAGTAATAACATCAGTATCAATCATATACTGATATGTTATTATAAGTATGAAACAACCCTATTTCACCATCTATCCATCCTACGGAAAAAAAGAAATCACCGCGCGTGCGTACGTACGGAATACCGTCTCCACGCCGTGGTGTAATCTATTTTCCACCACCACCTTACATGGATGAGTATAATGGTGTAAATAATAACTATACATAGTTATTAAAACATCATATTGATTCTGATATATTGTATAATCCACTCCAATTCGATTCAATATTTATGGAAATGATATCATCGCTCGTGCGTACGTACGGACTACCGTCTCCACGACGCGATGAGATTCATTCTCCATGTTAACCATTTAAGAATGATTATAAAGTATATATAAGAAATAATAATGAAATATATGACATTATAAAGCTACTGGATTTATGTATATATATGTATGTCATCTACTTACTTCCATTCAAGACAATAAGGAAAGGAAAACAGCGTTCATGCGTACGTACGGACTACCGTCTCCATGAACGGTGTTTTTCATTTCATTTATCTATCTATTATATATATATATATATATACGAAATATATATTATATATAAATCATATTTTATAATTTGGAAGTAAGTAAATCATGATATAAGTAATAATGATGTCAAGAACAACAAGTCAAAACACCTACGATAAATGAAACGATTTTACCCAAAACGCTTCTTTAACATGGAATTTACAAAAGAACGGGTAATATAATGTCATAAGTGAACCATATATGATATCATAACAATGAATATGATTCTGTAATAAGTCAATGACATTATTTAAATCATTATACAGGAGGTTCAGACACATACGAAGCAAATTGGACCTAAGGTAAGGGAAATATCACAATCTCATTTTTATCCGAGATTGTTTATTCGTAAGTATTTACTGGGGTGTATTTTATCATCCACATCCATGTTCCCTCAATATGTAATATTGTTTCCATCCACTTGCAATAGTTTAAATCCAATTTTACCCTTAGGTGAGTTTTTAGTAAAGAATATGAAAGGAATCTTTTGTCGTTTTTCCATACGAGGTACTTTTTGACTTTTCCGACAAAAGTACGAAGAATGTTTTTTTTAACTTATACGGCACGAACGGATTTCTACTGTTTTATAAAGCCTTATTTTCATGAAGATTCCTATAAAAGATTTCATGACTATTTTCAATAAAATCTCTTTCTTTTAAAATTGCATGATGTTTTGTGAAAAGAAATTGATTTTGAAGAAGAAAGGATATTTTCCTCAAGAATTCAATTCAAGTGTTTTATCAAAATTATTTTCCATCTAAGATAATAAAGGGTTCTGTTTCTATCCATATTTTTACATTGTTTTGACTATGTTGTGATGGAATTATGTTTATGAATTCCTTTATCTTATATGAATTGATTCATGATGTCATGATGTTTCAAGAATCCCATTTTTGTTACATGTGTTATGCGATGATGTATGTTTTATGATTATGTGGCACACATAAGAAAGGATTCATTATAATATGGGTGGGACCTATATCTCCCTCCAATGCATTGGGTAAAGATTTTATATCTCATGAGATAGACATGGCTGGAACGGAAGGTTATTTCGGTTCAGTGATACAGGACTGAAACGAGGAGTGAACTCGGTTCAGAAAGGGACTTTGTCCACTAAGATAGTCTTGGAAATGAGTCATGACTAACAAGAAATGATTTTCCATGATTATGTGTGCATGCCACAAAGTTCCAAGTTTTATGTTATGATTATGGGGATCTCATTTTCACTTCTATGATTTATTCCATGTTAAGATATTATGATCTCTTTTGCAGGTTTTGATTTTCATAAAGATATGATATGATTTTTATTTCCTTTATTTGCCCTTGCTGAGCATTTGAGCTCACCCTTTTATGTTTTCTTTTCCCCAGGATATAAAGAAAGCTTTTAGGTAAAAAAAAAGGGATGACCATTATGGGAGATATTGAAGAACTTTCACCACGATTAGAAGATTACGTTCCGAGTTTCCAAAGACACTAAACTATTACGATCCTTTAGTGTGTGTTTTTGTTATGTACTAAGTATTCCGCAAATGTAATGTAATGTCCATGTACGTCAAGATACGGGTCTCTACACTGTGTGCTAGATGTCGATCCCCAGTGTCAGCTAGGCATGGGAATGTAGTGGTGATCCTTAATATGTGGATACATATATTTTTTAACATGAATTTAGGATGATGGTTGTTGAATGATATTTAACAGCCAATGATTAACATAATGATAGAATAATGTACATCAGATAAAATCCATCCTCATTATTTGGTCATGCCCTGACATTTTCATTAAACTCATGTTTGACTGCCACAATCCTCGATGCAACCCATTCACTACCATAATCCATTCGTAATTTCTTATCGAACTTAGTGATTGATAAATATAATTATTACCATATTCTAGGACCCATATAATATAGAATATAATTATTTTCAATCATATTATATTCAAGTGACATCATCTTACATGCATTCCATCTTAGAAGGACCAAGTTATCACATGATACAAATCATGAGTAACATGTGAATCCATTTTCAGATTATCTATGGATTATGATACCAATTTAATAATTTCTCTATGACATAGTGAGATAATGTAAATATTAACTAGAAATATTATGGATTTCATGCGAAGATATTCTGAAAACATGTAGTACACATGAAAAATAGTGTATGTTGCATCATAATAACTCTCAGTATTTTATATGATTTGTTTACAAAAAAGCCTTCAGGTATTTTCTGGAGGTTTTCCGACCACACCATTGCGTGATTTACAGACAATAAGTAATAGATCATTTGTATAAAAATGGTCATTTGGTCATAAGAATCCATCACAAAATGTACATGGTATATGTCATCAAATGATGACTTGCCCTCAACATATTAAAAAATAATAGGTATTTCATTAAAAATAATGTACCAACATTAGTGATAATAACCCCTATTTACATAGTAACATCATGATAATTCCATGTATTGTAGGGAGATGCCTTTTTATTAACATGGTTCATGATCATGTGATGCACCTGAAGCTTTCATGGAAGCCTCTATGGGTAACCATATCAATATATGAATCTCATAGCCTTCTTTGAGAGACTGTCCCCCATAGTGTCACGTGATCACAAAAGTCATGATCACATGAATCAAATCATTTGACTCCATTATACAATGGTCAAAATTTATCAAATCAGCTTTGATATATAATAATCCCTAATAATTTCAAGAGCTGTGGTTATTTGAAGATAAGTTACATATCAATAGAAGTCATCCCACACAATACCTTCACCATGCAATGAGGATACATATTTGGATATCCTTTTTATAAATAAACCTCTAAAATCTACAAAAATGAACATATAAAATTATACAAAGAGGGAGAAATAGAGATATGTGGGAGAAGCGTAGAGAGGAGTTAGATGACACCTTCAGAAAATATCTCCAGGCCATCAAGACACTCCCATCATGAGAAACCATCGTAAGATACGATCAAGAGACTCCATTCTGTGATCCTCATAATATCATTTGATTTTAGGTTAAAATGAAGACATCTTGATAACACTATTTTAAGAAACAATCATTCATATTGGATGGATAACCCTAATTTAAGAGATACCAATGTGAAAACCCATGATCTCTCATCATCAGTATATATCCATAGAAAAGTATTCCTTGACTTGTAATTCATTCATGACCCCTTTTCCACTCACTATGTACATATATGGTCGTGGACTCATATTTTCCATAAAAACTAATGGGGATTGGCCTTGGAATGAAACCTCTACCATGCTCTCCTTCTAACATTCAAGCCTTTTACCATGAGTCACTTGAAGGATACCCTTGGTAATAAAACTTCAATCATTTTCTTCGTTATATTTTAATGTGTTCTATCCTTAAAATTTTCTCGAGACCCCATCACATTACACTCTTAAGATCATGTGATCGAATGGATATTAACTAGTATCAGGATTCCATCACAAGAACAGACCTTGAAATTCCATCCATGGTTACATTAATGGACATGTAAATGTTCTCCTTAATCATGTGAACTTCTAGGTATAATTCTACATAAATCATGTAGAACAACCTATATATGTAATCATTGATCCAGTGAAGGGACATAGGAATTCCATCCTTTATCAAATTAATGGCCCTTGATATGTATTCTTTCATCATTGAATTATCCTAAACATGTCATATTCAAACATACATAGAACCCCTCGACAAGTTGGTAATTATCACATGAACGGACCTGGACACATCTTCTTTAATCATTCCATGAACCATATACCTTTCATTCTTGATCACATGAAATTCCCTCGACATGTATTCATTGATCATTTAATCACCCTAGGAATGTTTTCTTGATCATTTAAAATTCCCTTTACATATTTTCATTTTTCAGAAATATAACCCTATAAATTTCATCCTTGATAATTAGTAAGTCAATACAGTAGTATTATATGATACTGAAGACACCCATGACATCTCAGAAATTATTATATTAAATTCCTTGGACATTTATTTTATGATCAAGAGAATTTACATTGAAATATCAGCTTCGATCAGGAAAATCCTCAAAACTTGTCATGGAGGAACCTAATAAATCTCAAGTAGACACCCCGTGACATGGGATCCTTTTCCTGAGACATACATGGACATACACCATGTAAATCCCTGATATATAATATTTAATTATGTAACCCCTCTTATAAGGGTAGTGACATAAATGAGATAGTCTTACAAACTCATGAAACCCTACTCTGTTTAAACTCACCAAAGGGTTTATTCACCATATCAAAAATATCAAAAAAAACATTTATTTTATTCATCTCTCTTAATATACGAGTGGATAGAGAGTGATTATATAATAAGGGTGTTTATACTAGTATAAGTTCCCAATGGTCATAAACCCTGGGGACAACAACAAACCCTTTGAGTTCGATCACATATCACAAACCATTTGTGGGTAATGAGTTAAGTTAACGACGAGTAATCCGATTACTATTATATCATGTATAAATAATATGAATTTCTAAGGCATGAGATCCCATGGGAATCCACTATTGTGTATATCCATCCAAATCCCAAAAACTCTATCTCATGGCACCTAATCTATATTAAGAATATTTCACCCTTACTTTTCCATCATCATACATGTAGTGGCCTTATACATGGGAAACATATTAGTTTTAAGTCCTGACCATTCCCTCATGATCATTTAATCTATCAACAGGTTTTATATGAGCTAAAATATGAGGAAACTAATTACATTTCAAACAAGTATCATCAGATTCATTCATAACGCCTAATATTCTTACCATAATCTCTAATAAATTTTTAATAATACATATTGAAATGTAAAATATAATGTTAATTCCCCACTAAATTTTAATATTAGGATATATATAAAATCACCGTCTATCTATTGTTCTTCGTAGTAATAAAAACTCACGTGGGCTTCAATACTGATGATGATTATTCCAATAGAATTATACAGATTCCCCATTGTTGGTTTTTAATTGGTTTAAAAGACCAATTATATAACATCTTCACTCAATGTATCATTCTCCCGATGAAGTAGTTTAGGGTAGCACTACATGCATATGTCCCAGTCAATCCATATATTATCACATCTTTTATGATGAATATTCCCATAACCAAATACGGTTTACTCAAATTCCATCCATACTATGATATGTAGGATGCCTCTAAAAGTATTGTGCCCCATATATACTTCCTATCCATGTGATGTTAATCGAAAAAGTATTGTCCTATCATATAACCTTATATTTAGTTAAATGAACTATAATGGTTTTGATTCCAATTTTCATAAGATATATAGGATGCCACATAGTTTTTTAATACTATATAAATGGAACTAATTAGAAACCAATAAAATGATAAAATATAGAGTTCCAGAACATGTATAAAATGGAAACATCATAATCATATTTGAGAATAAGAGATAACTTGTTATATACATAGTTTTTTGGTCATCACATGGTATTGATAAAATCATTGGAATAGGGGTAACTGATATCGTAATAAGTATTTGGAAGGATACATGAAAATATATTAAATTTATAAGAGATTCCTGAGGCATGAAATAATTTCCCTAATAATGGGTGTGAGGCGCCTAATCACCCATCCTCTAGACCAATGTGATTTTTTAAGAAACAATGGGTTTGAAACAAAAAAATATTTCATGCCTTTAAAAAGTAGGTTACTTCCTCTTTTGGATGTGGGAACCATTGAGAATTTTTGGAAGACATGAAATTGTAAAATAGGGACAAGGAATATTGTGACAACACTAAGTCCCCCACAATCAACTATTAGGAGAAACAAAATAAATTATTTAGGAAACAAATATACCATGACAGTTTCAATTAATGTGTCCAATATTCATCCCATCAATCATGTATCAATGATGATCGAGTTAATACCAAATATACCACTATTAATGTTACCACACCTTGGGTAATGTATTAAACAACCACATTCCCTTTATAATATTTATATTAGGAATACTTTCCCATTAATAAAAAACTTTATTATTTATCACAACATAGGTGTTTCTCCAATAAACATGTTTATTATAAGGGTTCACATTTTTTTATTCTGATCCTATTATCGAATAACAAGTAAACCATTCATTGTTAAAAATAATGATGATCCGGGAATAAAATACATAAATATAATGTATGAATAGATTAATATTTAATACCAATCACAATTACACATGCTCGAGGATCATATTGGATAATTATATTTGGAGACTAATTAAATAATAAACACATTTCTTAAAAAATAATCAACATCATCAATAATGATATTCATAAAATTACTAATTTATTCATAAAATACATTGAACATTACATAAGAAAATAGGGATGGGAACAAATTATAAAGGGTGTGCTTAGAATCTATAAAAGTGTAAACATGGGAGATGTCAATAATAAGATCATAATATAATAATAAGGGATTGATTACACAGTCATCTAAAATTTTCCAAATCTAAATATTCATACCTTCAAATTATATATCAGAAAATCCAAAAATCAATCTATATTATGACTTCTGATTAATAAGGGTGTCAAATTAGTAATCATCATTCATTAGACATAATATAGTCACGTATAATCATATAAATATAAATTCTTAATCATTTTAACATTGATATTTGAATTAATTTACATTCATAATCAAATAACCATAACAATAAGATATAATAATAGAACATCAAAATGTTTGAATTACTATTATAATTCATCTCCACACATTAGTTTTTTTATTATATTTACAAAAAAAACATAATCACACATCAATATGTGAATAGAGATATTTACAATCATTCCCTCTCTTATCATCATCATCTCTTGATTTATCAATATAAAATATCCAAATACATTGAGGGGTCATAAAAAAGGTAAAAATCATATAATCACAATACATTTATATATATGAACCATAATCACAAAATATTCATCATGTGATCGTAGAATAATCTTGGAAAAAAAGAGTTTGGTAATAATATCATAATCATAGTAATAAACCATTTAGATAAATAATAATGGTGCTATCAGGGGATCATATCCATAGAAATGAATATGCATCATCAATGTATGTTATTATACATAAATAATTCCTTTACATGTTAACTATATAATTTTTGAGGAATATAAATTTTTTATTTTGAAAATATTAATTTAAATATAAAACATTCCAAAAGATCATGGAAATTATTTTATTGAAATGAAGAATATATAATTTCAATGGAATATTAATTTCACTTATAACTCATGATGTGGTTCAGTTCTGTGTATTCCATAATAATTAGAAAAAAATTCTATTCACACCTTTAGTAAAATGTACCTCTGTTTGAAAATGAAAATAAGTATCATTTTAATAGTTTTTTAAAAATTTAAAAAATGGGTTATAATTAATATGAATAATAATTGGATCATTGTTTCAACTTTCTTGAAATCAAATTATTTTAGATGTATATGATGAAAAAAATATTCACAATAAAAAGAGGGGAAATAATGTCGACATTTCATAAAAATACCTTTTTAACTATTTTAAGTAATAAAGAGACGAAATATTTACTGAAACATAAAAAATACATAAATAAAAATTATATTATAAAATTAAATGGGTTTATCATATATTTATTGTGTAATTTTTCTTGATGACAATTCAATAATAACCGACACTAATTAAAATGAGATTGAAAAATAAATACCTTACCATAAGTATTTTCTTACATCATGCATGTTGGAAACTCTTGTATAATAAATATATATTTATTATACATATTTTATATAGACATACACATATATATTATTACATAAATTAATTACATATAACATATTATCACCTATTTATTAACTATTCTCTATTAAAATCATGGTTCTATTTGATAACTGTTATAATCTTCATGTTTGCTTTAGTTTGAAATTTATAGTCCTTGTAATTTGATCACTGATTCATCATAAACAGAATGGATCTAATATAATTTGAGTGATATTTAATCGTTATATACACTTATATAACTATTCATATAAATTGGTGCTGAAAATGATTTACTCTACTTTTTAGAGATGGTATTCCATATGTACACATGAGTGACATATCCAGTTTTCAAATGATTGAATGAAATAAAATTAAATAATAATTAAAAACTACGTAATTATAATAATATCATAAAAATTATATATATTACCACAATACAACATTTTATCCATGAATTTGATGCGGTGATGAATAATTAAACACATCACATCGTGTTGATGGTAGTTAAAATGATGGGATGTGCATTGTTCTCTATTGATATATGATTGAGAAAAGGTGGATAGTAGTTGTTATATCATCAAAATAACATTTTAGTATATTCAATATAAGAAAATAATAATTTTATAGGGGATACTACATATTAATCTGAGGTATAAGATGTATAAAATTTTGAACTAGTTAGTAAAGATTAATACAACATTATTGAAAAACAACATTTGGATTACACATTAAACCATGAAAGGATAGTATTCTAGAAATACCAGAAGATTATTGATTTATGTAAGGATGGCATGAAGTTATTAAGGTAGGCAATGTAAAAAATTTCATGCTAAAAATTTGTGAATAATATAGGAGAGGAGGCATCCTTTTATTAATAATGAATGGAAACCCTTGTAATAACCAAAAATATTAAATAATATATGCATCCTAATTCTATAATGTGGTACCAAGGAACAAAAATTATAATATAAGATGTTATAGGGTCAATATAAAATCCTCGTATAATTTTAATACATGCGGTGGATATATTTTAATCATTGTCTACTAGTTAAACAATGTAAAACCCATTTAATGTAAACCAAGATAACTTACATATTTACCATGATAAAAAATTTTATGATAAAAATATAAGGATCCTTATAACAAACTAAATAAATTATAATTAAAATTATTGAATCCATTTAATTATATTAAATTTTTATTTATGGAAAATTTTATTTGATTATATGATCTCAGAAGACATGAGAAATACCTATTTGGTAAATACCTAATTTAATCATACAAAAACATTAACCTAGAAATCATGTAACAATTTTATTTGAATATTTTTGGTTAAATACATATCAAAGTAACTGGTTTTCAATTTTGAATAAATACAATACTAAATTAAATCTTCCAACTATTCCATCCAATTCATAGACAAAAAATTGGATTTAATTTCAATAATATACAACTTACATTCAAATAAGTCATGTTTTGGTTCCATATTTCAAAATAATGTTTTACAAATGATTACATAAATAATTTAAAATATTTTTTTTATAGAAAAATGTTTTATAGTATATTTACTCACTAGTAAATGTTAATCATTACATAAATGTGATAGTATTTGAAAATTTTGTATTTTCACTATTCACCAAAAAATAAACTATTTTACAAAAACCTAAAAATTCACCCAATGATATATTTAACATTTGGGATCCAAAAATGAAATCAATTTTTTTGATAATTTTTTTAATGGAATAAATTAAATATAATATCCAAAAAAATTATTAAAAATCATTTATGGTAGAAAATTTATTTTTCATCAATAAACCAAAATTACTAAAAAATGTGTACATATTTATTATAAAATGATAAAAAATACATTATAAAATATATCTATAATTATTTTTTATAATTTTTTGATTCTAATGATTACCACCAATTTTAATTTTAATTTTGTAACATTAATCTTTGAAAGATAATATTTTTAATAACACTGTCTAGTTAATGATCGATGTTGCATGTTTATATCGATATAAAACACCAAAAATTTATTTAGTGAAAGATTTATCATAAAATATTATGGTGTTATAGGTATGGTAATAAATCAATGCCATTACCACTAACCTCTCACTAGGGTATGGTCTTCTATAATTACTCGATCTAATATTTACTCACATATCACTACCATATCACATAGATGAAGCAACACAATATTAGAGAATTTAAAAAATCTATGAAATTCAGGGAAGAGATGACCCAGGGATTATGTATCTTCTAGATATCTTTATATACCCACGTAACATTGTATTAGATGGTAGATTAGGAAAACCAACATTACTACACATACCAACCTCGTCATCCCATGTTGTCAAATGAATCTTTATCTAACGAATACATACACTATTTCATGTTTGCAAGTCTATATATTACTCACTAGCCCAAATTATTTCTCATACATATCCATGTGAATCACTAGGCTAAAAAATAATAGCACCGAGTGATTATATTGTGAAAATTTTATAATTTTTCCTAACACATTAATAAACATAGACCACATGTGGTCTAACCAAACCTACAGGATCTTCACGTTGGAATAATCCATTTAGAACTACAAATACACACATATCACCTAACAATCTATGAATACATTTTTATGATTTTCACCCATATATAATGAGATCCATATAGAGAAAAGAGCTATTTTCATATTATTATAATCACATAGTGACACTACTATCATTAAAAGAAATATTTTAACCTATATCATGAACCCAAAACACATGAAACCCAACATAAAAGTCATACAACAAAGTCTTGGTTCTTATCCATTATTTTACGAACCTTACTCAAATAGTATCAAATATTCTATATTATTTTTCTATCATCATACATGAAATTCCCAAGGATTAGAAGGATTCTATTTATTACCTAATGGGACACCATTTAGAATCCCCTCAAACAGTTTACTAGAGCTCAAACAATAAAAAAATGGATTTTCTTACAAGCCATTACCTCTTTGGAAAACCTTTATGAAATCCAAGCCTTTATCCTTTTGGATCATGTATCCAAAAATAATATTTGTAACACTATATCATGAATAACACACTAAAACAACTACAAATGGTTTAAAAATATTTTATATCCATTGTTTACATACCCATCCCTTTCATATATTTTTTACCCAAATTAAAATAATATACATGAAATAAACTAGAGGAATTCAATATGGTTATATGTTACAAGTTCCCACTACCACAAAAAATTATTTAATAGTCCAAATATATGATCATTATTTACAAATAAACATATTCAAAGACCATAAATAAACATGATTCCATATCTAATGTAACATATCATAAAAATAAATTATAAATATTTATGATTGATTAAATAATCTAATTCAATGATACGAAATCCAATAGTACTCACATAGTGACCATGGACCGAAACCCTAAGAAAAACCATGGAAACTACTATAATAATTTTCTTGAAACACTTTCAATACAATTACTAATCACCTCATAAAAAGTTAATCAACAGATTAATACGAATTCAGTTAAAATTAATGATTTTTTTTAATATTATATAATATTAAGGAAAAGATAAGAAAAAGATATAATTTATCCTATAAATTCATCGATAATGCACAAGACACCACCGACTAGATTCAAATAAACTCAGTTATATATTGACAATGACTCATTGAAATAAAATATGAACCCTAGGGAAGTGAACCATAAAATAAA
The DNA here is from genome assembly GCA_963277665.1 of Viscum album. NCBI lineage: Eukaryota > Viridiplantae > Streptophyta > Magnoliopsida > Santalales > Viscaceae > Viscum > Viscum album. Next base: position 567,620,948 of record OY728126.1, on the reverse strand, counting down.
TGATGAAAAAGTGAATATCATAATGTATAAATGTTAAAACATACTATCATTTGGTAAAATGATATACGAATAATTTTTCTAGATCCATGGTAGTAAATATAGATAATATTAGCGTAATGGGATGGCTGAATTTAAGTTAATGCTAAAAAAAAGACCACTTACCAATGATTTAAATAAGGGGTATATGAAATTACACTTTCTCACTCATAAGATAAATTGAAACCCAGGCTCACTATGTAATTAGTTTTCTAACACCAGTTTCCCATTACTTTAATGTCCATTATATATACCCCCACTGTCTAGTTGGTTGTTGATATAGGACCTTCAAAACCATTGTTCAAGCCACTATAAGCATAATATAATTCTACTATGATCCTATTCATAACTATAACAATGATATTGTTCTCCTCCTAACCATTCATTTATTTTATCTAATAAATAACCTTTTATTCCTCTTGAAAAAACATAAAACTGTCCAAAGACAACTAATTATGATTTTCTAGTTGTTGAAAATTCATACTTAATCAACAATATAAAAATATCCCTACATCTAGAGACATAAATTAAAATTATTTTTGAATCTCAAAACCCATAATTTCATGGCACATTTCTACCTCTCTACTACAAGTATTATTATCATTATGAAATCATTCATGCATACCACAATCATCAATTGAATTATATATATGAAATTATATGGAATGTTGTTGATTCTTACTATCCAAATATGCATTTTAGTACTATCACCATAAGAAACTCTCTTCAAAAACCATGAATCATAAATCAAACACATCACTCAATATTCAAATAAAATATCAAATACCAAAATTATTTCTTATACTAAGATACACCTACTGGTTCCCATAGGCTAAACAGAAAAATGAATTCATATAAACAACCCCCAGTCCAATTCAGTGTCAATTCCCTATCCTTAACCTACCCCACCAACCTTTTATATTCACTAAAAAACCCATTATAGTAACAAAAAAATAACAGTAACCTATTATATATAAAAAACCCAAAAATAACATGAATATAAGTGATAACTATATTTAAAACTAATTAAGAAATGTAATAGAATAATTGAGAATAGATGTTACATGGTTATATCCTAACTTGAATATTGGATGTGTGTTTCCAAGAAAAAAATAATTAAATTTAAATGTTCCATATAATTACTAAAATAATTTAACGCTTCTCATAACTAAAAATATTATGATCCTTGAATGTTTTGTATAAAATCTACCACAAGAGAGTTTCATTATACCTTGTTTCCTATAATAATGGTGTAAAAAATTCCTTCCACATATATCTCATCAATCCTTAAATTTTTTTGGGATGATCCAAATCCATCTCCACACACACTCTCAGCAATATTGTTGATTAATAAAATATATTTTCAGCATTTATGGAATTAATTTTCCACATTATCCCTAATAAATGAACTATTTATGTCCTCCCAAAACATCCAATACCCATCCTCTAAATTATTAAAACTATTTTTAATGTTTATTTAGACCATATTTACATTGATACACCAATCATTGAAAACAATTCAAGAGTACTTCTATTTAGTAAATTTTATTGAATATTTTGGAATACATTTCATATTAAAAATCCAAAAACTGTGGGTAATAAAATTCATATATTTATGTTATAATAATATTTAGAATAATGGTAAACATGAGTTTCCTTATTATATAATTATGTAGGTAGTTAATTATTATAAACATCATATTATAATAATATGTTCCTAATGGGTATCTTAGTACACCAAATTATATCCCCATTTGCATTTGATATGAATTTATGATCAACCATCAATATTAGTCTTCTTTACTCATATACATCTAAGATAGATAAGATAAATATTATATGGAAATATATTTTTTTAGTAGGTGTTACTAATATTACATTACTAAAATACACACAGAACAATATTAATTTATCATTTTAAATAAATAAATGAATTTAGAATGATATTATAAAGACAATAACATGGAAGGAAAATTGGTTTACTTATAAAATTATCTTTCTTGAATCATAGATCTCCATATACAATGGTCTATCATGAAATGATATAAATAGTTAGAAGGGAACAATTAAGGCTTCATGAGTGATTAGTTGGGGAAAACAACCATAACTACCAATTTATATTACATCAACATATTTACTCATAAATATTACATCTCTTGAATAAAAACCTTCAGATAACACTCTTGGTAGAATATAAAATAATCAATATATATAGATTTATATGGTTTTAATCTTACATACACTTTATTTAAAAGATTTTAAATTTCATCCCACTAGAACCATTAATAATTATCTCCACATGAAAATCAAATATGATATTAAAAATTAAAAACTAAACATATTTGATCAATACTTTTGAATCATTTATCATTTAATGAATGTTTATTTAAAATTATTGAAGGATTATGTCAATTAGAACCATAATATCATTTAAGGATAAGAATAAGTTCTTCATATTATACACATGCAAGAAATTTTTAAATACAATAATTAAAGTGGTTAATTGTAACATAATCATTTGAGATAGTAGAAACCATGTTTTCATCAAAAATTACTTGGTTTAAAACATAACAATTATTTAATCAGATTTTTCCTTATCTCTAATGCCTTTCTAGATAGATTAACACTAAAAATCAATACATATAATTTCCTCCCATGAAAATATTCAAAATTTGATAGGATTACAATAAATCATAAATTGAACAAACCAATACATAAATAAAAATAGTCAGGTAATATACAAATAATATTTAAAATATAAAAGGATTACATAAATGAGAACCAAAATATACCATAGGGATATTTAGGTTTTATTAGTTGAGAACATTAATGAATGCATATTGGGAGGACATCAAAAAAAGAGGTAAAATAAGATCCAATTTAGTTAACTCTCTTCTAGATTTGATAAATCCCAATAATATAACAATAAATATTAAAATAAATCATGTTGATTTATAGAAGTAAAAAAATACATCATAAAGGCATTATAAAAATAAGATGTGATACATGAGAGAATAATGAATTTCAATTCCATGTAATGAGAGGCCTTATTCTTCTCTAGTTTCAAAATTACTTTCCCAAAAATAATAATACTATCTATATTTTAAATAATTTGATAAATCATATTCATTTCACATAAAATATTTTTATATTTTATGAACGCATGTTATGTTTATTTTTTAAAAATGGAAAAATATTTTTTCCCCAATACTAATATATAAATTTTAATAATATATTAATATAAATTATTTGAGTGTATTGAATAGATTTTTTTATTACACGATAACACTTCATATCACTTCAAATCAATGATAGATTTTGAAATTATTTAACAACATCTTCAATTTTTTTTCATTTTCAAACCATATTTATATATGAATTTATTAATAAAATATAATCATCAAATTCTTTACCAAGTGTATTGTCTCATAATTTCTAATAATATAGAAAACAACATTATCCCAAAAAAGCACCATCAATTGTTAATTTTCATTCTATAACATCTATACCATAATATGTATATTAATATACATACAGTCGTTATATTTTATAATTTCAAACATCATGATATAATATTTGGTACAATGTTTATACCACATGATTTTATTATAGCTATAAGATTTTTTAATTATGATTATGTTAAATCCCCACAACTAAACATGATTGATAGATACTATTTGGCCTTGTTTGTATAACATAAAATAATATCCAAAAAATTATATAATATAATGTTTAATCAATTATTTTTATTGATTATTGAATTTTTTCAATTTTTATAGCATTCATTAAAGTGTGGATTAGCTTATAATCTTGCAGAACATCCATTTTCAATATCTATCTAATATATATTTCTATATAAATATATGTTTTATATATATTTTGAATAACTATTATCCCATTAGAATATATAAACATTCCTATATGAATCATATAAAAATCATATAAAATCCTTGGAGTAGACTCCTTATAAGATTTTATCATGATTACAAGAATTATAATATTTTCAATGTATACATGTACCAAAAATTTCCAATTTTTCATTAACAAGACATTGGATATCTATCTTCATTAGATAATATATATTTTAATTTATTATCTACTTACTCATTATCTATTGGAACACCTATGCATCCAAAACATCTATAACCCAATGTTTTATAGATTTATTACTGAATTTAATATTGATATCTATTAGGATTATCAATTATGATTGTAAAATTATGTAGCTATAATTAATTATTTAAATAGTGTTTCATTTTTCTTAATTTGAATATTATTAATTTTAATGTTATAAATTTTAATATATTTAATGGATTTGGATTAATTTTTATTGTAAAATGATTTAATTTAGATGGTTGTTATTTCTATATTACAAGATATGATAATGGTATGATACAGTGGATTTAAAACCATGCAACATAGAATTATGATGATGGTATTTTATAACCTTAATTATTGTGGAATGAAAATCTATATGAAAATTAGATCATGTTACTCTGTAACTTGAACTAGTATCATGTATCTGAACTATTACTCGACCTATTGGGAATATCACTCTATGGAAGAGTTTTGTTATAAGGACCCGGCCATAAAACATTACATAATCGTAAATTATATGAATAATTCACATTGAGGAGCTTTTTAGGTTTAGTGTTTTAGAGATTTAGGAAATAACCATTACTTCTCAATGATTACGAAGTAGAAACATCTACTTAGTTCCCATTTTTACACAAAATAAAATCTCTTGAACAAAAGAGTCATGTCTAGTTCCATGTTTTAGAAAGAATTAAATTTCCTTGATCCCATCCTTTACCCTATTCCCCTTTATTTCCTGTGAAAAAACATTCAAAAACTTTTGATGATCATAAAAAGCTCAGTAAGGGATAAAAAAATATGAAAATAAAACATTATTACAGGTATGAAAAAGAATCAATGAAATTATACTTAACTCATATAACATAATAACTTTAACATACCTAATGAAAAAAATAAAATTTATGAAATAACTCATAGAAATCATAAGACATAATGGTAACTTCAGGCATTCATAACATTCTTACATAGGGAGTAACCCTCATAGTTATGTTTTGAATACCCATCATAGCATATTCCAAAAATATATTCAGATAAAACTTATAGTTTAACTCCTTCAGGTTACCCAATGCATTGGAGAGCTATCTTGGGCTCACCCACCCTTAGCTTCTCATGGAACCACCTGACTTCATAAACAATGCCCAAGAACCAGAACATAATAATATGATATAAAAAATGCGTAATGGAAACATAAAATTACCACATTTCAATCACAATATATCAATATAACATATTTATATAATTAAAACATTATCAAAACAATTTTTAATACAAAAATAAATGAAAATTAAAACATGGTATTTATTTTTCATTTTAAAATTTATGGCTTGTAGTGGAAGCCGAAAGTCAAATAATGGTCATGGCGGCGGAGAAGTCATTGTCTCCGCATACGTAAGACAAAAAAAATTCTTTTTGTCCTTTAGTAAAAAACTTCAAGTAAAAATATTCTTTTAGAATGAAAATACAAGTCAAAATGGTTTTTTATATAACTAATAGAAGAAGGTCGTATATAAATTTTTGTATGCCTCAACGAAAGGAGATTGAGATGAAATCCCTTACTAAGATTGTATCTTTAGATTATGGATAAATAAATTACATAATTATGTGTGAAAAATATAAATACACTTAATATAAGTGGATATTAAGTGTTAAACAATCAGAGGTCATCCAAAAATATTCATAGTACGACATAATCATGAATAGAGGTCTAACCCAATGAATTGAAATTGGGTTAAGAAGTTCCCTTACATAAATTCGACAGCCAAACAACGCCACATTAAAATTCATAAAATGAGTTTATAAGAGATAAAATAGGTGTCTCATCACTTGGACATAAAATTTACAGTAATAAGGATATATAAGAACATATCCCAAAATAAGAAAATGTAAATTAAAATACCTAACAAAAATAAGTCTTTTAAAAAGAGGAGGGTGAAAGGTTCCCTTATGAATTTGGGTTACTTTATAAACATACACCCCATGAAGAAGGACTATACAAAGTTGATGCAAATACAGATAAATGAAATTATATTATAAAAATAGTATAATAATGGGATGTAAAAACACTACTCAAAGTAAATAGTGGCCAATATATCTTGAATCTCACGGGAATTAAAAGTGAGATAAAACCCCTTACCTCGTTGTAATAAATCGAGTCATATGACCAAAGGATAATAAATTCAAAATGAATCAAATAATACCATTGAATATAAATATAATCCTGATAATATATATCAAATGGAAGTACACAATACCCCACATGAAATAAATAAGTGGTGTACAATGGAAATCTAACAGAATTAAAAGTGAGATAACAAATCCCCTTACCTCATTGTAATAAATCAAATCATGTGACCAAAAGTTAATAAGAACCAAATGAATAATATAATACCATGAATATAAATATAATCATGATAATATATATCAATTTTAAGTACAAAATACACAAACTGCAATAAATAATAGGCAAAAAATTGAAATCTCAGGGAACTAATAGTGAGATAATAAATCCCCTAACCTCATGTTCAAATTGTCTTGTTACTTTATTTATATTCCTAAATAATAATCTTAGGTCAATTTATAATTAATTAAGCACTTCATTTTACTTTTATTATTCAATTCATATCACATATTATCATGCTATAATATTTAGTTAGTTATGTGAGTTCATATCATACGTTTTGTCGATGTTCTATACATGAGTCAAAAAATGAACTTGTTTGAAAAAAATTTCCCTTGTATTTATAAGTATATCATATCCAGAATAGTTTTAATGATTTAAATATAATATATATCTAGTATATATGAACTTAATATTATTCCATAATTTTAGGAGATAATTAATGAAATGTACCGTTCATGGAGACGGTAAGTCGTACGTACGCATGAACGATACTTTCATTTTTTTGTCATATTAATGAACATTAAAAACAAATTAGACATTGATATATTATAATTACGGTATAATATATATGTTATATTGGAATCATAATTTCATTAAATGCATTATTTATAAATTTCATTTTTGGAATGAACGAGTCACATCACATGAGGGGGCGTTAGTCCACACTTCATCATACGAAATTATAGCATTTGCAAAACATGCAAATCATAAAGGTATGTTTTAAATATAAAATTCAAAAGCATACATAGTACATAAATAAAATATATATATCATATATATATATACTTCCATAAAAACTACCACCATGAAAGGTGTTAAAAGATGATTGAACAATCATCGTTTCGTGAGGCAGTAATTCGCCACCCACAGAAACTGTATGTTATTTAACCATTAGACGACTGCGTGTGTATGTATATGTATAATACTTATCAAAAAAAAATCCAAGTATATTTAGGATACTGGTGTTATTATGTGAACAAATAATAAGAATATATTGGTGAGTGAAGAAGAAAAATAATAGAAAGAAACTCGAGAAAAGACATTACCTCTAAATCAGGAAACTATTTTTGATTTAAGCCAAAGGTTTCCTTGGAAAGACTTCTGCCCAAAGTGTGTCTTCTAAGAGTAAAAGAGTGATGTGGAGAGATAATATGTGCATTTTTTAGATGATACAAGGGCTTGAGAGGTGTGGGTAAGGGGGTAGAGTTGGGGGCCTTTTATAAGAGGGAGGAGGGTCACTTTTATAAAGTCTTGAAATGTTACTTTATTATAAAATGATTTTCTGATTTTAAAGGTCCCAAAATGATATATTTTAAGGATAATGTGATAAGGGTTATAAATACACCCATCCAATAGGTTTTCAACAAGTTTATGTCTTATATTTTACCTTATCTTTTCATTTAACTTAAATCATTCATTAATGAGGTAATCACTGAATCATCATGGTGTCATAAATAAATATATTTATTTAATGAATAAAAATTATAAAAATTATATCATGATGTAGGAAATATTTTTATATTTCCAATGAATATTTATAGTCTAAATTACCATTTATTAAAACAAAATTAAAATTGTTTTACTTAGGAAATACAAACCTTTGTTATATTTTTCTTCTTTTTTAAAAATAAGTTCATAAAAGTCACTATCACACCCATGTGACTTCATGAGCACTAAATTTTGGAAAAAATATTTCCATGGTCGACCATGACTCAAAAAAGAGGATTTGGACACATGTTGGGGTCATTTTATATTATTATGATATTATTTTATTACCCTTAACTACACAATTACAAAATAATCACGATAATTAAAGATAATCACCGTCTTTACAATTCATAATTTACAAAAACAAAAGAGTATTAATTAAATAATTTGGACCTTATGATTCCAAATATAGAATACATTTTACCAAATTCCTAACACAGAAATTATAGTAATTAATTTAAGAATAATTCACGTTGTCACAACCAAATATGGGTTTTTAAGAAGAAATATTTATCAAAAGATTGAATTTTTTACATGCAATTGAAAAGTGAAATTACTTCAAATGAACAAGATTGTATTAAGTGATAAAAACATAATTCAATAAAACTTTAAAAAAAATTAAAAGTAAAATCTAACTCTATAATTAAATTAGATTAAAAAGAAATTTTGAAGTAAAATAGAGTATTTTTCACTATTCATTAAAAATGAACATTTTTCAGAAAAATAAAAATAATTTATCCAAAGTAAATTCGATATAAAAAATTCAAAAATGATGTCCATTTTACCAAATTAAAAACATAGAAGTTGAATTAATTAATTTTATAGTTAATTCCCACTGTAAAACAAATAATGTGTTTTTAAGAAAGAATATCTATCAATAGATTGACACTTGTTTATGTCCAATTGCAAAGTGAAATTAATTCCAGTGACCACCATTGGATAAAATGACAAAAATACATTTCAACTGAACTACAAACCAAATTAAAAAAAATATAAACTTATAAATATATTATATTAAAAGAAGGTTTTGAATTAAAATGCGGCATTTTTCACTATTAATTAAAAATTAAACTTTATAGGAAAAATAACAAAAAATTACCCAAAGTAAATTTTTTTGTCTTGATTCTAAAGAAGGATTTTAGTTTTTCAAATATAACATATAAAATTGTCAAAAAGTGGATTTAAAAAAAGGTTTCTCCATCAAAAGGCGGTTAATTGACCTTTTAATGAATATTAGAATATTTATGGTTAATATTGGATTTATTCAGATTATAATCCTCTATCAATTATTTGATAAATGTAGACATATTTGAAAAACATATATAATCATTTTGTAGTTAGTTCTGTTCATTCCCTCCATTACAACGGCTAGGCGTTAACTACCATTTGAAATAATATTATTATATTATTAGTGTGCAACGTAAGATTTCAAAGAAACTCATTGTTGCGTATTGAGTACGTCATTGAACATAGAATCCCCTTTAAAGTAATATTAACATTTTATTCATAAATATTATTAAATATGAAAATGTCATATTCTTTATTACCCAGGATGTTACATCCTTCCCCCTTTTTGGGAATTGCATCCGTGTAATTTTTATCATGGGCTCGGAAACATCATTGAATGCCCCACATCGAAAAATGAGTAAATTAAACTATCACTTTAAAAGAATGAATGAGAAGTACAAAGGTCACCCGAGACAATAGATACTAAGATTCCATGAAAACATGGATATGGAAGAGAAAACAAAGGGTCATGTTCTGATGGAGGGTTATAGAAAAAATGTTTAGGAGAATGTCTACCACCAAAAATCACAAACGTGTGATGGGTTAAGCAATGGTTAATTCCCCAATAGAAAAAGTTAACAGACAACGTTTTTTTAAGTAACATTTCATTGAGAAATTTATTTATGAGCTTAAATAAAACATAAAGAAACATACTTACTTTTCATGTAGACTTTCATCTCTTACAATATTTCTTACACAAACTCATATTTTCTCCAAAAGATGATTATTTAGGATGACATGTTATCATCAAGAGTGGTATAATCAACTTTTTGAGAATCACTAAATCCTCAAAATATGAACTATAAATTTCCCATGACTTTAGACCTTAACCAAAACCAAAATTTTTAGTACAATATTAGATAATACCCAAAAGGATAATCCTTTATAAAAAGAATTACTACTCTTAATCTCTAAAATTCAACCAAAAGAACCCAGGGTTCAAGAAAGACCATTAAATAAACAACTATACATAAAATTCTTCAATGTAATCTAAACTATGATTGAAACCCAAATCTTTGAAGGATTTAATCACGTGGTCTTCCAAGGTAAATCTTAACATTTATCTCCAAATAACATATGTTACTCTTAATGTCTCATACTGAAAAGTAATTAACCTAATCACATATCCTCCATAATAAGTTAATAATTTCTCAAAAACCTACTTATTCCTTATTCATAAGATCATATAACTAAAAATAATTCATCATACTAACCAGGCACTTCACGTAGTCTAGTGGTATGCGATAAATACTAGTCACGCTTTGGTTATGGGTACGATTCCCACAACATCTTCTGACATGATAGGTTATCACACGGTCTGCGTGTTGTCCCTTTTAAAAACTATATTATTTTATAAAATTCCAAAAAAGAGATAAATTCATTAAATGTAACCATAACATATTTTACCCACAAAGGTTATCTAATAAATTTCTCTTTGCATCCCAAAATTTATTAACCAATAATTACTTCAAATTCAAGGATCATATAAATCCAAATGGTTCTTTATAACTATATCCACAATAGAAAAGATAATTATTCCTTGAATATAATTTTCATATATCAAACATAAGGGTTACACATACGATAAAAATTCTTCTAATGTAATCCAATCATCAAAAGAGCCTAAATACTTTTAATAATTTCACGATCCTAAAAACTACCATAACACTTGAATCCCTTATATGTTGTCTTATTAGTCATTAAACATTCTTCATGATCCATTAACCATTCCATTCCAAATTATTCTGAAATACTTTTTTCCTGTAAACAAAATCATAATCATATCCTAAGATTCCAATAATAGGAAAACATATAATAAGAAATAATCCATACCTTTCATTGGCCACTGTCAGTTTCTTCATCCTCAATTAGAATGGCATTAGGTATTAGTAAACGAATATTTGTACGATCCTGATGATCCCATTCCAAAAACTTCGTTGTAGAACATGTGTTTGCAAAATGAACATGCACACCACATTTAAAACATTCAATTGATCCTTCAGAAAGAACTGTGTTCTCTTTCCTAAAGTCAACTAGATGCTTCCTTTTTCCATGATAGGTTCTTGCTTCATGACCATCATTTCCACAACTATAGAATCTTTTTATCCCTTTGAAACATTTTCCTTGCTGTTTCTTTACACATCTTGGACACATTTGTTTTTGAACCTACTTACATTTATGATTATTACCTGATCTTCTGTAGAGATTTGTTTCTTGTATATATGATGCCTTATAAAAATCAAAAAGGTTCATGTGGTCAATCATGAATCCAAATAGTTGGTTGGGAATAACCACATGAATTCTCATTGCAGCTCCCATATCATTGAATTTCCCTTTTAGAAAATCATCACAGTTTTCTTCACATCCACTGTTACTTTGGTGCCTACTCGATCCATCCATTTACTAAAACAAAAATGGTCATTGTGATTATATTAGTAAAATCATAATATAATAATAAGATATAATTATTCATGTTATGATAAACTATATCAAATTATAAAAATAACCATGACTCTTTATAAAATCATAACCATTATGGTAATGTCACTTGTGCTTAAAGAATACCCTATCCTCTAACGTTATCTAAGCCGACCTCTGATACCAACTATAAGGGCATGGCCGAAAAACATTGCTTAATCATGAATTAAATGAATAATTCACATTGATGATCTTTTCATGTTAAGAGTTTTAGATAATTAGGACATAACCATTACATCTCAATGATTACAAAGTAGACACATCTAGTCAGTTCCCATTTTTTTCACAAAACAAAGACTTTTTAAAAAATAGTCTGGTCAAGTTCCTTGTTTTAGATACCATGGCATTTCCATGATCCAATCCTTGACCCTATTACACTTTATGTCATGTGAAAAACATTTCAAATACATGGGATGAGCATAAAAAGCTCAAAAAGGGATTTAAAAATATGGAAAGAAAACATTAGTCAATGTATACATATGAATTAATGAAATCATAATTTACTCATAAAACATAAGCACATTAACATACCTCATTAAATAATATAATTTATGAACTAACTCATAGAAATCATAAGACATAAAGGTATCTTGCAGCATTCATAACATTCTTACATAGGGAGTAACCCTCATTGTTACGTTTGGAATACCCATCACAACATATTCCCTAAATATCTTCAGAGAAACCCTAGATTTTACCTGCTTCACATTACCCAATGCATTGGAGAGCTATCCCGGGCTCACACACCCTTAGTTTATCAAGTAACCACCCGACTTCATAAACAATTCCAAATAACCATAACATAATCGTATCACATAAAAAATGCGTAAAGGAAACATAACATTTCCACATTTAAATCACAAGATATCAATACAACAAATTGATATAATCAAAACATTATCAAAACAATTTTCAATACAAAAATAAAAGAAAATTAAAACATGGTAATTATTTTTCATTTAAAATTTTATGGCTCATAGAGGAAGCTGAAACTCAAATAATGGTCACGGTAGTGAAGAAGTTTTTGTTGCCGCATACGTAAGACAAAAACATTCCTTTTTTTGTTTAGTAAAACTCTACTTGTAAAAATATTCATTTTGAATGAAATTAATAGTCAAAAGGGATTATTATAAAACTAATAAAATAAGGTCATATATAAATTTAAGTCTGCCTCAACGAAAGGAGATTCAGATGAAGTCCCTTAAAAAGATGGTATCCTTAAATTAAGGATAAATTAATTACAAAATTTTCTGTGACATATATTAATACACCAAATATAAGTGGATATTAATTGTAAAATAATCAGAGTTAATCCACACATATTCATAGTATTACATAATCAAGAAGTAGAGGTTTAACCCAAATAATTGAAATTTGGTTAAGAAGTTCCCTTTTAGAAATTCTATAGCCTAACAACGTCACTTTAAAATTCAAAAAATGAGTTGGGGAAAGATAAAAAGGGTATATCATCACATGGACATAAAATTTACAAAAATAAGGATATATAAGAACATATCGCAACATAAGAAGATGTAAATTAAAACACCAAACAAAAAGAAGTCTTTTAAAAAGAGGAGGGAGAAAGGTTCCCTTTCTGATTTGGGTAACTTTCGAAACATACACCCCATGAAAGAAAGACTATACAACATTGATGTAAATACCAATAAGGGAAAAAATTACACAAAGAGTAGAATAATTGGCAGTACATAAACCACTCAATAGAAAAAGTGGAAAATATTGGATGAATATCATGGGAATAAAAAGTGAGATAAAAACCACTTACCTCGTTGTAATAAATCGAGTCGTATGACCAAGGTATAATAAGCACAAAATTTATCAAAGAATACCATTGAATATAAATATAATCATGACAATATATATCAAATAATAGTACACAATACAACACATGCAATAAATAAGTGGCGAACAATGGAAATCTCAGGGAATTAAAAGTGAGATAAGAAATCCCCTTACCTCATTGTAATAAATTGACTCATATGAACAAAAGATAATAAGAACAAAATGAATCACATAATACCATGAATATAAATAGAATCATGTTAATATATATCAAATTTTAGTACACAATACACCACATGGAATAAATAATTGGCGAACAATGGAAATCTCATGGAATTAAATGTGAGATAAGAATTCTGCTTACCTCATGTCTGACTTGTCATGTTCTTTTCCATATATTCCTTAATAATAAACATAGGTCAGTTTATAATTGCTTAAATCCGTAATTATAAGTTTATTATTCAATTAATATCAAATATTATCATGATATAATAATTAGTTAATTATGTGATTCCATATCATACCATTTGCCGATGTTCGGTACCTGAGTCAAAAATGAACTTGTTTGAAAAGAATTGCCCTTGTAGTTATAAGTACATCATCTCCAGAAAGGTGATAATGATTTAAATATCATATATATCATGTATATGTGTATTTAATAATATTATATAATCTTTGGAAATAAGAAATGAAATGTACCATTCATGGAGACAGTAAGTCATACGTACGCAAGAACGCTACTTTCATTATTTTTTCATATTAACAAACTTTAAAACCAAATTAGACATAGATATATTATAATTCCAGTATAATATATATTTTATATATATAACATATGTTCAATAATTACATTGTTTATAAATTCCATGTTTGGCATGAACGATTCACATCACTTGTGGGGGCGGTAGTCCACACTTTCTCATATGAAATTATCGCATTCTCACAAAATGAAAATCATAAAGGTATGTTTTAAATTTAAAATAAAGAATCATGTAGAGGAAATAAATATAATATATATATATATATATATCATATATAAATATATTTCCATCATAATGGCCACCATTAATGGTGTTAAAAGAAGATCAAAATATCTTTATTTCGTGAGGTAGTAATTCACCACCCATAGAAACAGTATGTTCTTTAACCATTAGACGGAGGTGTTTGTATGTGTAGGCAGAGTACATATAATAAAAAAAACCTAGTATATTGAGGATAATGTTGTTATTATGGTATGAAATAATAAGAAGATAGTGGTGAGTGAAGAAGGAAAATAAAATAAAGAAACTCGAGAGAAGAAATTACCTCTAAATCGGGTAACACTTTTTTATTAGAGCCAAAGGCTTCCTTGGAAAAACTTCTGACCAATTTGAGTATTCTAAGAGTAATAGAGGGATGTGAAGATAAAATTTTTGAATATTTTAGATGATCCAAGTGCTTCAGATGTGTGGGTAAGGGGGTAGAGGTGGGTGCCTTTTATAAGAGGGAGGAGGGTCACTTTTGGAATGTCTTGTAATGTTACTTTATTATAAAATGATTTTCTATTTTTAAAGGTGCCACAGTGATATATTTTGACGATAAGGCGATAAGGGTTATAAATCCACCCATAAAATAGGTTTTTTAAAAGATCAAGTCTTATATTTTACCTTATATTTTCATTTTATTTAAATCGTTCGTTAATGAGGTAATCACTACATCATCATGGTGTCAAAATTAAATTTATTTATATAATGTCAAAAAATTATAAAAAAATATTGTGATGTAGGAAATATGTTTAGATTTCCAATTACTATTTACAGTGGAAAATATAATTTATGCAAACATAATAAAAATAGTTTTACTTAGGATATACAAACCTTTGTTATATTTTTTTCTTTTTTAAAAATAATGTCATAAAAGTCACTTTCACACTCATGTGAATCCATGGGTGCTCAAGTTCGGTAAAAAGCAACCCATGGTCGGCCATTAATCTATAAAGTGTATTTGGACATATGTTGGGGTCATTTTATATATTAGGATATTATTTTATTACCCTTAACTACCTGATTACTAATTAATGACGATAATTAAAGATAATTACTGTCATTACTATTCATAATGTCAATAAACTAGAGACTTAATTACATAACATGGACCTTCTGATTCTAAATATGGAATCCATTTTACCAAATTTCAAAAAAAAATTCAGTAATTAATTTACAAATAACTCCCATTGTCACAACCAAAGACAATTTTTTAAGAAGTAATTCTTTTGAAAATAATGACTTGTTTTTACCTCCAATTGAAAAGTGATATTACTTCCAATGAAAAACATTGTATTAAGTGATAAAAACTTAATTCAATTACATGTTAAACCCAATTAAAATGTCAATCTAACTATATAATTAAATTATATGAAAAAGCAGTTTTGAAGTAAAATGCAGTATTTTTCAAAATTCATTAAAAATGAATATTTTTCAGAAACACGTCTAAAATATATCCAAAGTAAATTTGATATTCCAAATTAAAAAATGATTTCCATTTTACCAAATTCAAAATATATAAGTTTTATTAATTAATTTTATTATTAATTCCTACTGTCAAAACAAATAGCGTGTTTTTAAGAAACAATATCTATCAAAAGATTGACATTTCTTTATGTTCAATTTCAAAGTGAAATTAATTCCAATGACCACCATTGGATTAAATGGTAAAAATATATTTCAACTACACATTAAACCCAATCAAAAATATATTCTGTCCACATAAATAAATTATATTAAATGGTGGTTTTGAATTAAAATACAACATTTTTCACTATTCATTAAAGAATGAACTTTGTTGGAAAAATAACAAAAATTACACAAAGTAAATTTTTATTTCTTGATTATAAATAAGGATTATATTTTGTCAAATTTAAAATTTAAAATTTAAAAAAAGTGGATTAAAAAAAAGGGTTTTCCATCAAAAGGCTGTTAATCGACCTTTTAATGAATGTTAGAATATTTAGGATTAAAATTAGATTCATTCGCATTTTAAGCCTCTAAAATTTATCGGATAAATGTAATAATATTTGAAAAACATATATAATAATTTTTTAGTTAGTTATATTCATTCCTGCCATTACAATGTCTAGGCGTTAACTACCATTTAAAATAATATTATTATATTATTAGTGTGCAACATAAGATTTCAAACATACTCATTGTTGCTTAGTTCGTATGCCATCGAACATAGAATTACCCTTAAAGTAATATTAACATATTATTGACAAATATTAATAAATACGAAAATGACATATTCTTTTTTTCCCCATGATGTTACATTTATAGCCAGTGGATAGAGTCTAGAAATGTTGTGATTTGACTATACCCATGGAAATCACTATCATACATTATAATATACCTACATAAGCCTATGATGACAAATAAATTATATGTAAATAATATAATAAAATACTATAAAAAAATTCACATCATGTCTTATGAAAATAACCAAAAAAATAGAAAAATGAACTGGTTAATAAGTATAAATAGTAAAAATATAAATAAATAAACAATTATTCTATCAAAAACCATCTAGAGTTCATTCCAGTATTGTCCGTATCTCTTTTCTGGAATCTCATCAA
The DNA here is from genome assembly GCA_963277665.1 of Viscum album. NCBI lineage: Eukaryota > Viridiplantae > Streptophyta > Magnoliopsida > Santalales > Viscaceae > Viscum > Viscum album. Next base: position 567,603,756 of record OY728126.1, on the reverse strand, counting down.
TAGTTATCTGTTATTCTCATTTCTCTTCTCTAGTTACCGAACATGGAAGTCTATATATTCACCAACATTCCCATATTTGGTTGAGTATAAACACTATAGGATGTCGTCAGCATGTACTTAGCAAATTTCCCTATATATATATGTACATGTCCTAACAGAAAGGTAAATTCAGATGAAAGTAAGAAACCATTCATATATTGATGGATCACATGCTAATCCAGCTATCAAGAACCATGATTGTTACAAATTAACTTCAATGAAAGGAAAATATCAATGATATTCATCACATGACTTCAGTCATATTATGTATCTTCGACTACCTTTATGGATAATGCATAGTCAACTAAGAGGGAACAAATCCATTCTCACCTTCATGTGATATTCAAGACAATGACTCATGGATACCTACTCGCCTGTGATTGTATAGAGAAATGGAATCCTCAAAACATATATACTACACACATACACAAGGATTCCCCACGTAAAAAGATCATACTCAAATATCAACCCACTTTTGAAGGTTAATGGAAGTACTCCACGAGTTATGGACATGCCATGATCAGGAACTAACTGTCTTTCAAATACCCACAACCAATGAGTCTTTTCACTCATACTACCCCTCTATGAGGCCGAATAAGTCCATCATGGACAACTGTTAACCTTTATTAAAAATAATTATTCTAATAAAAATGTATAATTCATTGGGTTATGTATAACAAAAAAATGATCAATATTTCACAATAAATAGTTCACAAACATTGAAATATTAAAAATGAAATATGAAACTTATAATGGAAAAAATGGAATTATATCTCAATAATTATTTCACAATCTATTAAATATTACAATTAAGACACAACTTATTAGGGGAAGAAATATCATAAAAACATTACACTAAATATTAAATAACCATATAGAAGTTGTTCCATAGCATGAAACTCAAAAGTTATAACTAAGAAAAGGTCTCATGAGACACCATATAAATAAAAAATATAACCATCATGATAGGGCCTATAATAAATGATCATACACACAATCCAATATTTCGAAACAACTCCAATCAATGGAATATGTTTGTAAGTTCATTCCACAATTAATGGGTAGATGAGAGTATCCATGATCTGTCAGGGATTGATATCAGGGTCACATATCCATCCCAAAATTAATAATAAAAAGAACCAATTTGTCAACATAAAAACTGTAGAAATATAATTCAAGATATCATCCTTTTAAGGGAAAAAATCTGTATTATCAAACTAAAATGGATTTAATGTCAATTATAGATTTTGATTCTCTCAATGAAGATATTAGAATTATTGAGATCAGGAATCTATCCCACAATATATGATGAAATCCCCATCCAGTTAAGATTGATTCAATTAGTCAAAAACATGTAGTTTGGATATAATTTATATCAATATGAGAATAGTATATCCATCATAAATATAATTAATGTAAAAAAAAATCTATTGAATTGAATCTATTTGATTCGACTCTCTATATCATTTATGTTTTGAGTATGGTGGGCTAGTAACCACCCATAATCACCACTATAGTCCCTATGTATGAGATACCTGGAATAAGATGATGAATGTTGTGGATTTATATAGGTTTCTATAATAGAATAAAAATTTTAGATTAATTTAAACCCCTATAATTCCTTTTTCTCGTGGTTTTCCAATTCATGCACCAACAGTGCGAGGATCTCTACCTATTTTAGAAACCTACAAATTTTTGGCATTTTGTTTAGTAGAAATTTTTCAAAACATTATTTTCTCAAATATCCGAATCTACATGAATTTCTATTAAAAGGCACATGGTTTGGTCTAATAGTTTAAAAACATTTCAACACATATTGTTCTTATCCATTGAGATTATAGTGTTTACTATGGAGAACCACATGTTTTTCAATAACCATGTGCCAATCATATATCCCTATTGTGGCCACTAAAACCTTCCAAATTCAAATAGAAACAAGATAAAATTTGACCAATGGAAAGGGTGACTAAAAAACATACCGAAGTGATTAATGTAAGGCCTTATAATGCTTCAAACTATGAGCTCTTAAAATATCCCCCTATACAGACATCTCAACCAAGACAACTATATCTAGAGTTCATAGTAATAAAACATTTGAAATTAATCTCATATTACATATTATAGATCATAGGATTGTTCATGAAAATTTCCAAACACCTATAAGACAATGACATGTAGTACCAATTTTCCTCACATCTCATTCTCACTCTATACTATGAACTACACTAGGCATTAAAAAAATGCACTAGGGACTAGATCAACAACTTTGGGGTCAACCACATGCGTAGGATTGATAATTTACCTTTAATATTAAATGACATAGATAAAATCATTCATAGATTTTTTAAATTAGAGGAAAATGATAATTGTTTAAAACTATCTTGGAATTCTTAGTAATGTCAAATTTTATAAAAAAAATTATCCCCTTGAATACCTTACTCCCATACTCATAAACTCCCTAATATAGGAGTCACCGAGAAGAAATCTAGTTCACATAAGAAAGAACTACAAGGGTAACCTCATATATTCTGCATATGACTGTTGTCTAATTGATGTAGTGATAATCTACTACCTAATAGAATACACTAACTGGAAGTTATCCTTCATCAATATCAACCCCAAAATTGCCACCTCATTACCTCATTCCAACATATTGATGTGATACATGGTTTACTATAAAGAGCCAAAAAAAATTCTTTCTAAATAAAATCTGTGTATTTATTATTATACAGAAACTCAACCATGGATATTTGATAATTATAATATACACCAATTTGTAGGATGAATTCCACCAATATATCCCCTAATATTAAAATTGTATTTTATGATTGAATGTTGGTTTATTGAATATAAAATATTCTCACATTCAATAGGGTAACCATTACCTTTTATTAGCCCTGTGAAATCTATGGTTTAAAACATTAGTCATTTTTTAGAATGATACTCAGGTGAACTTTGTACATGTTTATAATCTCCCATAAATATAACATTCCTAACTCAACCACTTGATGGGTCTATTGAATCTACATGAAATGATCCACTTTCACTCACCAATCAACAATCACCCACACAACATCATGGCTCCTCAATATCCTAGGAATCCCCTTTAGAAGGCCAGTAACCACATATTCCAAATTATATATCATCAAGGTATGTGGATAAATAAAACCATCATTGTAATGATGCATTAAATTTACCCTCTAACATTTAAGGAATCAAAAAACAAAACCAATTATTCCCCTCATCATACAATGTGATCAAATTGGGGGCCAAATATAATGGAACATTTTCATTGATAATAAATGAACTATCCAAATCCAATAATGAGTGTCTATATTAAGTTCCTACAATAAATAAGTTGAACATATGAACATAAATGAAATGTAGATCTTGTTTTCATTATCCAGGAATCCACTTGGCAATGAATTATCCCCAAATATGTTCTCAGATATCGCAAAACATGCGTGATCCGAATAATTGATATCCTTTAGCTAATGTATTAATGAATATATTATAGCCCACTGTGGAAATATCAAAACATCATGTTCCATAGATACATACACATGAAACTCCAACATCATAGACATTATACATTATTAATCTAGCAACAACCTCTTCCAAGATCTTGTGGCTCAAGAGCCTTCTATCTTAGAGAATCATCGTTGACATTAACATTCCCTGGAGCACAGGTTATTTCTAAAATAAAATAAAATAGATACATCACTAAAATGCACTACATTAAATTCAAATAGCTCTATGGGAAAATTAATCACAAGTTATATGGTCCAAGAATATGTGAATCTTCCAAACAAAGTGGTTATATCAAAAACACCAAAGCAGGGACCATAAATGCCAACTATATATCATGTACTAGGTAGTTTTCTTGTGATATTCATGATAAAATGAACCATATATGACAACATAATCCCTATGTATCAATATTTATTCCAACCTAACACATTAATATTCAATATAAACTATGTAACCAACCCATGTCTCCAGGATAAAAAAAATTGGACCTATCATGAATCACTTTTTCAGCTCTAGGAAGGCCTCGTAACACTCATCAAATATCTAAAACATTAACCCCTTATTTCAAATAAACCATTGATTCCTTGAAATGGTACATGTACAAGATAAAACTCTAATATTATCCCACAAGCTAAATAAAACTCATAATCATAAACACATTCTTGGGATTTTATACACATCTAAAACCCTCTACCTTCTCCTCATCTACTAAAATTCTCTTCTCAAAAATTAAATTCCCCAAAAAAAACACCACAAGAGTATACAATTTTCAGTTTGAAAATTTGGAATAACATCAATGGGATCAATGTGAGATCAAAACAACCTCGAGGATCCAATAAAAAATATATCATCCTCTTTAATATATCAGGATATTTTCCACAAATTTAATGATGAAGGAGTGATGCTATCATTAAGAAATCTTGTTTATGATATCTTAGAAAATTATTGGACAATTTTTCATCCAAAATACAATTTTATGATAATAATAATGTTCGTATCTATTTTTAAACACAGTCTTAAGAATATTTTATTGTTTTTACACAAAAATGGATGTATGTTTAATGGTGATAAATCATTCAAATCTATCGGGCTCCCCTAGCAGATCACATAGATAATAAATTATTTTTCAAAGGTTAGTTATTATTAATTATTTCATGATAAATCATCTAATTGTACACATAGTGCCGTAAAGTGTTGCCCCTATAATTAAAAAATGGATAAACCCAATGGGATGTGCTCATTATGATAAATACCATCACCTTCAAATCCTATAATGGTACCATCAACTCTCTCAACTATTCTGGTTCCACAATATATGGTGGAATATATATTGGTTATTCCATAGTTTTATTCATTATATTAAATTATAATCATATAGCTCTAATAATACCTATTAATTAATCAAGGAAAACAAACTAATAATGGTCCATAACCAGAGGTAAAATATTTGGGGCTACCACTGATTCCAGGGAATTGTCCAAGACTACTACATCCACTAAAATATTTCTAATATGGATTAGGTTTGGTCCCACCATACCCATTTTGAAATCCCCTAAATCAATCAATATAACTTATCTACTCTATGTGTGATAAAACGTACATATATTTGGATGAAATCTATATGATCTCAGAAAAAGATTAACCTATATATTCTAAATATCACATCGAAACAATTCATATACAAGTTCATGAAGTCCCATATATTTACATAAATATCAATGAGTACATGAAATATAGGAAATCAAATCATACGGCCTCATTTCATTCCCAATGTCTTATCAAGAGATATTAATTCATAATATGATATAATAAGTAAATATTTAATAATAATGATAAGATAAGATATAAATAATTGGAATATCCTATAACATAATACTATAAGAAAACAAGAACGTAGTCAAAATTTGTACCCTTAAAATTATAAGGATCCTCTGAACTAATGACTATAACCACATATATCATGTATATACTACCAATATTCAGAGAATGACCTTACTTATATGGGGAATCATTAACTTCTGTAATAAAAGAAGTTGGTAAATGGGTATACTACTAAAAACTAAACCAAAATTGGACCTAACATTATCAAATATAGATCGTACACATTAGAATAACAAACCCATATTCATATTCTGTTATTTTATAGTACATATATAAATGAAGATGTCATCTATTATTTAAATATATTCACCATAATTTTGAGGACCACCAATTCCCTATAAGGCAATTGGATGATGATTCACTCCAAAACCCTCCAGTTTAAAGAAGGTATTTTTCCCTATGAACTATAATGAGAGTGGGGCTGTTCTCGAGTGAATCCTTCAACATATCATGTCATGGAACATGAATATACTTCATAGTTGGTTTATTCTAGATTTATCTTCCATAACTCCTCATCAAGCATATTCAGGGAAGAATTCATTTTAAATTTAAAAAAACATGTGGGACAGCAATAAAAACTATTTAGGAGTACAAATTATGAAATTATATATCATAAACGATGTATTTATATATTAAGAACTCTATATGAGGACATTTTAACAAAATAATTAACCATATATGTTATAACAAATGATCAGTAATAGGCCTTTATAGATTATTCTAAGAAAAAACATATATATATTATATAAGAGTATTAATATATTCATATAACTAATTTTACAAAATATATATCACAAAATATTGGATTATTGATATTACACTAATAATTACCAAATTTCAAGAAATATTATTAAATGACTACTAGATATCAAACAATAGGAATATATATGACATGCGATATTATGCACATATAAATGATTTATGAGCACAAAAATCATATAAACTATAACAACACAACATGATCACGATCAGAAAAACTCTTTAATCTATAACTATAACAAAAATCTCATCCTATAAACCCATGGGTCCTTTATACATGACCTGAACCAGAACATGTGACATCACTACTTGAGTTATACATTGCCTATCCCTTTTAGATCCTATCCTATAATATCCAAGAAGAAATTAAAGGAAACATATTCTCAAATAACTTGTTTATTACACCGATGTGAATTACTCGGTATGAGTCGATATTCTATAAGTATCCATTTGTGTCTCCTTGTACACAAGACATTGGATTCCATTGAGGATGGTCTATGGATATTTTGGGAAGAATATACCCTTAGTAGTCGAATCCATAAATAAAAAATAAATAACATTATCATATACCAACTAATCCTTGTTGAGTAAATAGAAAAATCAGTTGGTATAAAAGATATAACATCTAGTCTTACATTTATAATCGAATGGAGTCATTGTGTATCTGGTTGATATCTATAAGTAGTACATATTGAAATAAAATAATAATAATTATATTTAACCAATATAGAGTCTATCCCAATACTATGTCATTCTCTTATCTCAAATCTCCACTATAACCTTACAGCGGACAATTACCATTCTGCAGATCTATGATCATGAAGTCGAAATGTAAAAGGAGTTTCATATTCACTGTGTGGGTATAAAGAAAATTCAACATGATCAAAATATCACTATCAAAAGTGAATCTGTATATAGAGGTCCAAGTCCTGATGGATAGGTAAATGTGCATACATTCATCCAACAAATCATATATCATGAAATCATGTGATATAAATTCTACCTAAAATTGTATCCATATCTACCTGATCACCATTCAAGATGAATTTAATATATGGTGATATTATTAATTAGGCAATACTATGTATTTAATTTCATGTTCATGGTAATTTCATGAACCAAATTTGAGGAAAAACTCTATACCGAAAACATGGGTAGGTCAAACCCATAACACATGGATATATTCTTTCCAATGATGGTATATAAAACATACTTATAAGAAACCCTAAAAAAAGACCTATATGAAAGATCATTTCCAATTGAATGTGTATACCACCACATGGACAATATTCTAATTTTTTATGGAATTCCCCTATAGATTAAACACATTCCAATCATAGATGATAAATATCCTATATAGATAAAAAACCAATAATTAATTTCAATCATTATCCTCATATAAGGGTATGATTATGCCTATTAGGGACACCTATTTTCTTAGACAATAAAGAGAGATTCTAAAGGATATGTAAAAAAACATTTCTTAATGAATATCATATTAAGGAAAATTATGTAGCATTAAATATTCAACATGATAATAAGTATTAAAAACGTCAGACACAACATTGTAACTAATAAAATTGAAATATATCCAAATAAGTATTCCACGGTCTATGAAATTATAAAAATTAAATAAAAAATATACAAATAAAACGACATATAAACAATTTTATTGGCTATAAAAAACCATATAAGGGGTGTGAAATAGTAATTAACAGAAAATATATAAAAAAGGTAAGATATCTTGGGATATATTAAAAATTTATATCATACCCATTATGCAATGAACTCTACTGTTGGAACATACATAAAAACAAATCATGTCAAAAAACACTATACAAGGTCCTAATCTTGTCTTTCATTTCACCATTAACGTTTCATTTCCAAAATCGATGATTAACCATGGAAAAATACCAATATAATTTCCCTAAATTAATGTCCCCCAAAAAATTTTCTAATATATCACCATACAACCAATAAAAATTAAAATCAAAGAAATGGTCTTTCTATGACATGAAGAATCTGGAAATAAAAACTCCATTACTCTACTTCTGGAAGATAATTTTATACAATGGTACCAATATATGGGATCCAATATTTTTATAGCCTTAGAAAAAATAAATACCTAATAGAGTATTACATTACATTAAAAAAAATAATACATCATCTGAAAACATGAAAACCACATTATTCTCCTTAAAATTTTTTTTTAATATTTAGTACACATCTTGATTTCAAGGGGAAAATTAAAACAATATAAATGGGTGAGTTTAGACGATCAGTAATGGGTATGTCGCAAAGGTAACAATTAAAGTAATGAAATTATAGAATGAATAACTAATCTATGTTTTGTCATATCAAATGAATATAAAATTAGAAAAAATCCAATTCCAACATATCAAGAAATAAATTCTTGGTTATTAATAAATAATCATATAATAACGGGAATGCATAATCAAAGACATATTAAACATATATTCAAGTCCTTGAAAAAATAAATGTTACATAATGGTTAAGTATGATCCGACTACTCGTTCAATATCATATCATGAGATATAACAGTACACCTTGAAGATATATAATTCATTCCCAACCTATGATATAAAATTTTGAATCCTTTCTTCACATATTAAAATATAATATCACACAATGTTCAAATAATAAAAATCATAGATACATAGAACATTTTCTTGATGGGGAATATCATATAATATTTTTCAATATATAAGATTGAAATCTCTATTATGATGTTATTTTATAAATCTATATTATTAAAAATAAATATATGAATTCGAAAATTTAGGAGCCAATGAAAATATATTTCAAAAATTTATTATTTTTTAAATGTGTCTTGTATATCATTCAAGAATATCCCATTGGATGGTCAAACAAGGTATACAGCAAGGCCCATTTTCATAAACCAAGTGATGATCTGGTCAAAACCAAATTCAGAATTTTTATTGTAATTAAACCAAGGTAAAACAATTCCTATGAAACACCCAAATGTATTATATAAACATAGATTTTATTTCTAAAAAAACACACTAGCATTACCCCACCAATATTTTCCATTGGTTTTATGATTGTTGGATAGTTCATGAAAAATGATGTCCTAGACAAAGGCTATAATGAGAGGGATTAAGTAACATAACATTAAGAGTAAACCAAATGAATGGTGTTAACATTAAATTAAAAGGATCAATTTTTATTACAAGGATTATTAAAATAAAATATAATCAGCTAATTTCAATTTAACATTATAGTGTATGATGGAGAAACCCTTACCTCTCTTCAACTTTTTAGATTAGAGACGAACCTTCTAACCAAAAAACTATTTCATATTGAATAATGTGAATTGTAAGTTACTCGTTACGGGTTATAAGATTAGATATACTAAAAAATGGTTTTGTGGGAATGAGATGGTTGTTTGGATATTTAAACATGAGGGGGAGTAGTCTTAAGGGTTTAAATAATAATTATTTTTGAATTATGGAAAACCACGTTTTTGTGGAACTAATTACAATATTTTAGATTGAAAATTAAGGTTTTAAAGGATTCTTAAGGTCATTAAATGCATAAATGACCCTCTTAATTATACTTTATTTATAAAATGCATTTTTATTATTAGTAATAATTACTAAAATTTAAAAATTACCTGGAAATTACTTTTTGTCTCTATAAATCACAGTTTATTATTTTTTCTCAATAATTTTAATTATGTCATATTTTATGTTTTTTGGATTTTACACTTCTATATATACATTTTTAATTTATAAAATTAATTTTGGATCCACATTTTGATGGGAAATATGTGATCTTAATGTCAACAATAATGTGGATCCTAATAGATAGACCCCAGCATAGTAATTCAGTCATAAAATATTTTTTTTATTTTTTTATTTGCCCAAAATTATTAAAAATTATTGAAAACATTATTTTATCACTCAATAGAACCATTGGAACATCTGCTTCATTATTTAATATGGTCAATACTTTATGTGATTCAATTAATTTATATTTTACTAATCTAGAATGATAGAAATATTTCAATAAATTATTTCACCATATGTCAAAAAAAATATTTTATGATAGACTATAATTTTAACGGTGGATATGAATATCAAAGAGGGAATGTTATCGAAAGGGTAAAATCCAATATTATCACATTAATGTATAAAAATTTAATGAATACTTAGTAAATTAAATATAGATAGTCAACTTGGAAACAAAATTCTACAATTATTCATCCATAACTCATTCCACATATGATCAAATAAGATAAAATATTGAGGAATTTTAGAGAAGGCATGGAATAAAAACATTCTTGATGGAGAAATATCTTTATTAAAATAAATATTTAAAAAAAAATGCATATACTATTGGATTATATAATTAAATAAAATATTTAATTAATGTATTAGAGTAAATTTTATTAATATAACAAACATACGTTCCTAAATAATTACATTATATCAAATAATATACAATAATTGAACTATTAATATAAATAATATTACTTTTTTGTATTAAATCTATATCATTTCATGAATGTTTGTAAATAATAAATATATTAAAGACTTGGGTTATTACATTCTTCACACCTTATGAAATTATATACTCAATATTTAGTTTCATGCTGAGTGGTGTAAAAACTGGTGTACTTATACATCACTTGTCCTTTAGATTCCTATGATTCATCTTATAAGTTCAAATTTATCCATAACACATTTATTGAGGTATTTTGTGTTGTTCTTATATACAATATTTCTGGTAGAATGTATCTGGAAAACATCATACTATTAAGAAAAAATCTGGTTGGAAATATATTCCATCTATGGGGAGCTCATGGGTTGGGCTTAACATGTATTTAATTACTGTAGTGGTATAAAAGAATTCATGAAACTTAGATACAATTTGTAGAAATGATAACCAAAAAGCTACAAATCAAACACCCTTTATAATCTCAAATGGATAGATGTACCTTGGACATAACATTCAATTCATACTAATAATTATAAACCCTTTCCACATCGATAATTTCAAGGAGATATGATCAACTACATGAAAATCCATGTCATTCCATCAGTTATTAGCATAAAATATTTATCTACTCTATTTTATTTTTTAAGAATATAGATTTCTTACACCTTCTCAATTGACCCTCGATATTTTCTATACCAACTAACTTCTTCTCTCTAGCCTCATCCTCATAGGATAGAGTATGACAAAATTTCTATTAAAATTCATTTTATTGAGCCATTTATTATATTGATTGGAATATATAATTGTATACAAACTCAGCCATATTTAGGCTTTTATTCCATATTCCTTGGAATTCATGTGAACATTACCTCAACTTATCCGCTGGGGTTGGGATAGTCTATTCAATGAACCCCTTAGATTGAGGTTGATATGGTGTGATCAAATTTATTATTGTGTTCAATAACTTTTGTAGACTCTTCATCAATTTGGATCTAAAACTACGACCAATGTTTTAGAAAATTGATTATGGTTTTCCATGAAGTCTCACAATGTCATTGATATAAATACAATAAATTCATTTGAGTGTAGATCATTTTTTATTTATATAAAATGTTTTTATTATGTAAGTAAATATACAATGTCCCATAAAACAATGTTCCAATTTAATGATATAGGTAGCCTAGTGACAAAAACCATTATGATATTTTCCCATATACATATATCATAGGTAAAGGATTCATGAAAACCTTTCGATGATTCCTCTCATCCCTGACTTGTTAGAATACCAATAATCTACAGACATAATATAAAATATTTTATTTATTTAATCCCACTATAAGTTTTCATTTAGATCCCTCTTCATCACGGTATAACCTAGGTGTATAGAAAATTATGAGGTATAATAATCTTATAGTAAATCTGTATTTTACTCATATAATCATGGAACCCAAAATTTTCAAAAAAATTATAACAGACAATATTCTTAGATGAACAACACCGATTTCCCATTTTATGGCATTGATTTTCTTTTGAATATCTATTTTATCTTGCTAATACTTCATTATATTCACTAATAAATATGGTTGTGGTATTATATTTAATGTTAAATATGTTTCCCATTCAAGAATAATTTTAACACCCCGACACTAGATTCCTAGTGTTTGTTCATTATTTTAATACATTTGAATTATTACAAGGAATCAAGTCCGAAAAGACCAATCAGTTTAGTAGTCTTGGAAAATAGATTACATACATGAAGGTTACATTACACATTCTAACATAAAACCAAAAAATAATCCTTTGAAAATTCCATTGTTCCCTTATCATAAACCTGCATCTAAAACATAAAACACTTCTTGTGATCCACAGAAAATAAAACATAAGAAAGGGGAGAGCTCATATCCTCATTAAGGGTAAATAATTTAGCAGAAGATAACATAAACAATAGGTATGGTGAATTATTGAAAACACATGTCTTTGGTCGAGGGTACGTTTGACCACCTATATAATGACCATAGCATATTAATAAATTATACCAGAACCATATTTAAATTTATTATATCATACATGATTCATTTATGACTTTATACTACACATTTAATAATGATTTCAATGATTTAAAATTTTGGGTAATGATCAATTTCTTTATCGTATGTGTTTTAACATGTTATTCTTGATTGTATCATTTAGATAATGATTTAAATGATTCCGGAATATAAATATTGATTTATATTTCATATTTATTTATAATATAAATATTTATAATGGATGTATATATTAATTGGAAGGCACCGTTTATGGAGATGGTATGTCGTGCATACGCATAAACGCAGTTTCTGTTTTCACATCATATTGATCAGAAGTAAGTGAATAAGATATATGTAAGTACATACATACATACATACATACATATTTATATATATCTCAAGAGGAATTATTAATTCATATATTACATATTTATTAATAATATATATTTTTAAAATCATCATTGAAGGGTGAACATGGAAATGAATCTCATCGCGTCGTGGAGATGGTAATTTGTACGTACGCACGAGTGACAATATCATTATTTTGATATATGAATTGTATATAATTTGATGGTATATCATATATACAAAATCATAAAAAAGGTATATTTTTTATTCACATCAATTATACATCATTATTATAGCCATCCAATATAATAATTTATTAAATAACCATTACCCCACGACGTGGAGACATTAAGTTGTACGTACGCACGTATGATGACATGTCATTCATAGGATGGATATAATAATGAATATGGTTGTACCATATTTATAATAACATCACAGCATATATAAGTTACTGGATTTATTGTTTTACAATGGAAACAACATGGAAAGAAGAAGTGGAAGAAAAAAGAATGTGAAAGAGGTGATGAAATATTTATCTCTTCTTCGGGTTGTTCCTTTTGATTTGATCAAAAGGTCTCCACAAGGTAGCTTTCTGACCAAAGAAATCCCTCTAGAGATGTTTAGGTTACAATTTTTACCTTATCTTATATATTTAACTCTACGTTACATAATTTATCTTTTATCGTGTCTTCGTGTATTCATATACTATATGGTTAATAAACATCATATAAAAATCCAAATGAACATCATGTGATTTATTATTGACATATATAATGTTGTTTAATCTATTTGACCGATCCTTGGATTTTTAGGAATATTATATGAAAAAATAATATTGTATTTGTTCTAACAATTAATTTTTGTAAATTTTGGCACTATTTGTTATTTTGTTTTTGTGAAAGTCATAAAAACCTTATCACATCAAACAAAATTTATCTAATCAACCAGAAATTGTCATATTAACCTATATATATTGTGTAATTAATCAAAATTCTCACATTAAATTTATTTGGATATTTATAATTTCAATTAATTTAATTTTTCATTAATAAATTAATTACTACATCATCATTGTGTCATAAATGAATTAAATTCCTTAATGACTAAAAACTATAAATAATATAACATTATTTAGGATGTATTTTTATCTTTATAATGAATATTTATAGTCAAATTTATCTTCTGTATAACCCTAATTAAAAAATTTTATTTATGAAAACAAGAATTTAACACTTTTAACTATTCTTAAAATTAAATATTAATAATTGTCCTAATCTAATCCAAGTATACCTAAATGGTAAAATTTTATTTCTACGGGTTTTTTGGATGATTTATGCTTATCCAATAGAATTAGTACATATGTTAAGGTAATTATAATATCATTTTTACTCTTAATTACCCTATTTAATTTTAACTGTGGTAAATAAAAGTCAAAACTTACTATTCACCAAAACATTATTCTCATCGTATTGAACCACATTTACCTACAATGCTTAACCGTGTCTCTCTTATTTTCAAAATTCGACTCACAGGTGTGGTAAAATTATGTTTTATACAAATTTTCATGTTCTCCTAAATGGTGGGTAAAAGAAGAAAAAAAGTTTAATTAAATTATATATATATATTTCTATTATAAAAAATATTCCAATAAATTACATTGAACTAATATTGTTTTTTTAATCTATTTTTAATTAAAATAAATTTAAATAAAATATTTCATTATATAAATAAATAGTGGGTTTTAAACAATGATGTGTGTTTTTTACTATTCATCAAAAATAGAATGTTTTAAGAAAAATACCAAAAAATCACTATAAGTAATTTAGAAATTCCAAATTCAAAAATGAATTATATTTTACCAATTTCAAAAAATTTATGTTTCATTAATTATTTTAAAATTAATTCTTGTTGTCAAGTCCATGAAATTAATTTTTAGGAAATAATAAGTATCAAAAGATTGACAGGTGTTTATGTCCGATTAATAGTGAAGTTACATACAGTAACCATTATTTGATTAAATGGTAAAAATATAATATATTTATAATTCCAAACCATTAAATTTTTTAATTTAACACTATAAATTATTTTGATAAAAAAAGTTGTTTTCAGTTAAAATATAGTATTTTTTACTATTCACCCAAATATGAAATTTATCAGAAAAACACCAAAAATTTATTGAAACTAAATTATTATGTCCCGATTCTAGAGGGAAATTTATTTTGTCAAATTGAATATATAATAGTTTAATATATTGGAATTAAAGAGGGTTCCACATTAAAAGGCGGTAAAATTGCATTTTTAAAAAAATTCCTCCTTTATCTGAAAAAATGAATTTGTTCATACATTATGTGTATGAAACTCACAATATAGATTATAAAATTATATTGAGTAAATAAATATTAAAATTTAATTTATATGATTCAAAAATGGTTTTGAACGTCTAGTTTGATAACTCGTGGTGTGCTTGAACTTGGGGTTGCGTGTAGTGCATGTTATTGAATTACATTGAAGAAATAATGTACTATAAAATCATGGTGTGTTACATTATTTTAAACATAAATAAATTGTGTTCTATAAATTTTAAACTATTTTTCAAAAATAAATGGTAGAAAATAGAAAATACCTTTGTCGAAAACCCACATCAGAAATTGGGTTATTAAAATTTAGTCTTAATAAGAAGGAAAGGGAAATGAAAAAGTTACAACAAAATTATGTTATCAATTAGGAGAACATTGTTGGCCATTAGAGACACATAATTTGAGTGAAAACGTAAATATTTATAGGTATTTATTTATTTCATTCACAATATATCATTTAAATATATTGACATTACTAATCCACTATCAAAACCATTTTCAATACCAAAATACGTAAGAAGAGTATATGGTTTTTATTTTAATTGTTTAAAACATTTTGGCTTGTTAAGGAAGCCAAAGATCAAATAAAACTTGAGGCGACAAAATGTTCATTGTCACCACATACATTAAAAAACATCCCTTTCTTACATTTTTTAAAATACTTTGTAGAAAAATATTCCCCTTGAAATGAATAGTCAATGGGTTTAATACCCTTAATAAATGAAAGTCATTTAGAAATCAAAGGATGTCTCAAGGGAAGGATATTGAGATGAAGTCCCTTAACTAAGGTTTAAGAATTAATTTATTCATAGAATAAGTGAATATATATAAATATATATAAACTTGACAAGTAGAGTTACATCCTTTAACTAATTGCAACTACAAACATATGTTTTACTCTAAAAGATTTCCAAAAAATATTCTAATTATCCTAATCGTATAGGGTTCCAAAAATATTGAATTTATAATTGACCTATCAGACCTTTTAAAAAAGAAACCACATTATAAAATTCAGGACATCACGTAGGCCGGTGGTAGGTGATGCACCCTTGTCGCCCTTCGGTTTCAGATTTTATTCTCACAACCATTCTGGACGTGATTGGTTGTCGCCCAACCTCTAAGTTTTGAATTTTATGAAATCCAAATATAACCTTAACAATTGAATCCAATTTCAAACTTAATACATTCCAACCATTAGACTTATCCAAAATACTTCTATCCAAACTCATAGTCCAAATTTTATAAGGATGTTAAACACAATAAAGATCCTTTTTGTGAAGTAATAACATGTGAACACCTTTATCATGTATTCTTTTAAAACATGGTAACACCCTGAATTACCATAAAACCTTATTGATTACATTCATGCTCCCCAATTCATTATATAATATAGGATTTATTCCTTATATCCAAAATATTTTAATATTCCAACAATTATTAAATAAACAAACTATTAATCAGTTCTAATGAAGTAAAGAATATCCAATATAATTTATCAAAATATACCATCCCTTATTCTAATATCACTACCTAATTATCAATACCATATTTATTATTACCTTTCCTTCAACCATGTATTTTTTAAAAAGTGTAGCTTACTATTAGGTCACTTTTCATATAACCATATAATCATGAATCCTCAATAAAATAGTATTGCAGTACAATCCTAACTTATCTCCATAATTCGTATGACCAGTATACTATTGATAATACACTGAAATAAAATTATACTATAATAACAACAGAAGAACACTAGTTATTCCTCTTCATCTGATGTAGTATAATAACTTGATTATTATCCAATAGCATCATTTGTGGTATACTCTAATTACTAGGACATTGATTTGCTTAGTGTCCCAACACCATGTTGATGAAGAATTTTACATTTGAAACCTTTTTCTTACCCATGAAATCACGTACTTGGTGTCCTTTTTTTCTACACTTTTTAAAAACTCTCATTTCCATCAAGAATTTACATAGGTGATTCTTTCAACATTTATCACATATGGGAAAATCCTTCTTTCGCCTCTTATCTTTATCCGTCTTTCTATCTAAAATCCTTTTATTTTCTTTCTTACCTTCAACGCCATAGGACATAGATAATTCATTACTAATCTTATTAACACATGACATTACTTTTACATATGTTCAGGATACATGTGAGACTATTTCCCTTCAAAATTTTATCTTAATGCCACGAATGATATAATCCTTCTTAATCATTGTATCATACATATTGTTGGAGTTCTCATTCATCCTAATGGGCGCTATTTCAAAACAATGGCATACACTAGGTCAATTTATAGATCACAATGAATGATTCCAAATTGGTTAAATACGTAAACTAAACTGAACCGTTTATACATGTAATCCATAATAATAAAAATGTTTTATTTGAGGATGTATTTACTCCAAAATCCTTCATAATGTCTTGTAATGAAAATGTGAATTATCCTAAGTATATCCCCCTGGTGTGTTGTAACCAAGAGTGGAAGAAGGCCCGTTGTTGTGAACGACTTCCTGTTCAAGTCTAGCTCAAGGCGGTGTTTTCAGGTTTTACCCCTAGGTACATCTGTTCCAGAGTTTCCTCTACCTACTCGTATCAAAATAGGGATGTAATTCATGGAAAACTCACAAAATCATTGAATTACCAAAATTCTAGGAAGTTATTCTTTACTAATCCTCAAAGTTTATCATAGGATAATGTTATCTAATCAGAGTTTAGCTAAATCTATTTACAAGGATGTTTCCAAAATTCCACTGATACCAACTATAAGGCCTCATCCCTAGATTCTCAAATTCAGGCCTTATTTTAATACATTGGCATGATTTCAAGGAATCAAGTCCCGAAATACCGATCAGTTTATCATTCTTGGAAAATAGATTACATAAATTAATGTTACATTACACATTCTAACATAGAAAAAATAATCCTTTGACAATTCCATTTTCCCATTAGCTTAACCCTACATATCAAACATAAAGAAGGGGGAGTTCCCTTTTATAAGAGGGGTGAGGGGCACGTTAAAAAAAATATTAAAATATTATTTTGTAATAAAATCAAATTCTGTTTATAATGGCACAAAATTGAGAAATTTCGAAGCTATCATGGGTATGAGTCGAAATCCTCTCAACCAATTGGTTCTAGAGATGTTTATGTAACAATTGTTACTTTATCTTATATATTTAACTCTAAGTTAAATAATTTAACTTTTATCGTGTCTTCGTGTATTCATACACTATATGGTTAGTAAACATAATATAAAAATCCAAAAGAACCTTGTGTGATTCATTATTAACATATATAATGTTATTTAAGCCCTTTGACCGATCCTTATATTTTTAGGAATAATATATGAACCAATAATATAGTATTTGTTCTAACAATTAATTTTTGTAAATTTTGGCAAAATTTGGTATTTTGTTTTTGTGAAAGTCATAAAAACCATATCCCTTCGAACACAATTTATCTAATCGACCCTAAATTGTCATATTAATCTATAAATTTAGTGTAATTAATCAAAATTCTCAAATTAAATTTATTTGGATATTTATAATATCAATTAATTTAATATTTCATTAATAACGTAATTACTGCATCATCATTATGTCATAAATGAATTAAATTCTTTAATGACTAAAAACTATAAATAATATACAATTATTTAGGAATTATTTTTATCTTTATAATGAATATTTATATTTGAATTTATCTTATGTATAACCCTAATTAAAAATTTTTATTTATGAAAACAAGAATTTAACACTTTTAACTATTATTTAAATTAAATATTAATAATTGTCCTATTCTAATCCAAGTATACCTAAAGGGTCAAATTTTATTCCTACGTTTTTTTTGGATGAGTTAAACTTATCCAATAGAATTATGACATATGTTATGGAAATTATAATATCATTTTTACTATTAATTACCCTATTTACTTTTAACTGTGGTAAATAGAAGTCAAAAGTTACTATTCACCAAAAATTATTGTCATCTTATTGAACCACATTTACCCTATATTTTTAACCTTGTCTCTCAGATTTTCAAAATTCGACTCACAGAAGTGGTAAAATAATGTTTTATATAAATTTTCATGTGCTCCTAGAAGGTGGGTAAAAGACGATAAAAAGTTTAATTAAATTATATATATATATATATAATTCTATTATAAATAATATTCCATTGAATTACATTGAACTAATATTGTTATTTTGAATCAATTTTAATTAAAATAAATTTAAATAAAATATTTAATTATTTAAATAAATAGTGAGTTTTAATCAATAATGAGTGTTTTTAACTATTCATCAAAAATAAAAAGATTTAAGAAAAATACCAAAAATTCACTATAAGTAATTTAGAAATTCCGAATTCAAAAATGAATTATATTTTACCAATTTGAAAAAATTTAAGTTTCATTAATTAATTTAAAATTAATTCCTATTGTCAAGTCCATGAAACGAATTTTTAGGAAATAATAAGTATCAAAAGATTGACACATGTTTATGTCCAATTAATAGTGAAATTACTTACACTAACCATTATTTGATTAAATGGTAAAAATTTAATATATTTATACTTCCAAACCATTAAATTTTGTAATTTAACACTATAAATTATTTTGATTAAAAAAGTTGTTTTTAGTTAAAATATATTATTTTTCACTATTCACCCAAATATGAAAGTAATGAGAAAAACACCAAAAATTTATTGAAACAAAATTCTTATCTCCTGATTCTAGAGGGGAAGTTTATTTTGTCAAATTTAATATATAATAGTTTAATATATTGGATTTAAAAAGGCTTCCACAGTAAAAGGCGGTAAAATTTCATTTTTTGAAAAATAATTTGTTTATCTAAAAAAATGAATTTGTTCTTACATTATGTGTATGAAACTCACAATATAGATTCTAAAATTATATTGAGTAAATAAATATTAAAATTCTGTTTATACTATTCATAAATTCTTTTGAACATCTAGTTTGATAAGTCGTGGTGTGCTTGAACTTGGGGTTGCGTGTAGTGCATGTTATTGAATTACATTAAAGAAATAATGTACTATAAAATCTTGTGGTGTTACATTCTTTTCAACATAAATAAATTGTGTTCTCTAAATTTTAAACTTGTTATAAAAAATAAATGGTAGAAAATAGAAAATACCTTTGTGTAAAACCTAGATAATAAATTGGGTTATTAAAATTTAGTCATAATAAGAGGGAAAGGGAAATGAAAAAGTTATCACAAAATTATGATCTCAAGTAGGAGAACATTGTTGTACATTAGAGACACATAATTTGAGTGAAAACGTAAATATTTATAGGTATTTATTGATTCCATTCACAATATATCATTTAAATATATTGACATTACTAATCCACTATCAAAACCATTTTCAATACCAACATATGTAAGAAGAGTATATGGTATTTATATTAATTTTTTAAAACATTTTGGCTTGTTAAGGAATACAAAGATCAAATAAAACTTGTGGTGGAAGAATGTTCATTGTCACCACATACATAAAAGAATTTCCTTTATTCATTTAGTAAAATGCTTTGTAGAAAAAGATTCCGCTTTAAATGAATAGTCAATAGGTTTTATACACTTAATAAATGAAAGTCATTTAGAAATCAAAGGATGTATCAAGGGAAGGATATTGAGACGAAGTCCCTTTAATAAGGTTTATGAATTAATTTATTCATAGAATAAGTGAATATATATATATATATATACATGACAAGTAGAGTTACATCCTTTAACTAATTGCTACTACAAACATATCTTTTACTATAAAAGATTTCAAAAAAATATTCTATTTATCCTAATCGTATAGGGTTCCAAAAATATTGAATTTATAATTGACCTATCAGACCTTTTAAAAAAGAAAAAACATTATACAATCCAGTACAACACGTAGGCCAGTGGTAGGTGATGCACCCTTGTCGCCCTTCGGTTTCGGATTTTATTCTCACGACCATTATGGACACGATTGGTTGTCGCCCAACCTCTGGTTTTTCCATTTTATGAAATCCAATTATAAACATAACAATTGTATCAAATTTCAAACTTAATACACTACAACCATTAGATTTATCCAAAATACTTCTATCCAAACTCATAGTCCAAGATTTATAAGGATGTTAGACACAATGAATATCCTTTTTTCCAGGTAATAACATGTGAACACCTTCATCATGTATTATTTTAAAACATTGTAACACCCTGAATTACCATAAAACCTTATTGATTACATTCGTGCTCCCCAATTCATTATAGAATACATGATATATTCCTTATATCCAAAATTTTTTAATATTCCAACAATGATGAAATAAACAAACTATTAATCAGTTCCAATGAAGTCAAGAATATCCAATATAATTTATCAAAATAAACCATCTCTTATTCTAAAATCACTACCTAATTATCAATTCCATATTTATTATTAACTTTCTGTCAACCATGGCTTTTTTATAAAGTGTAGCATACTATTAGGTCACTTTTCTTAGAACCATATAATCATGAATCCTCAATAATATAGTATTACAGTACAATCCTAACTTATCTCTATAATTCATATGACTATTATATTGTTGATAAATCACACAAATAAAATTATTCTATAATAACAACATAAGAACACTAGTCATTCCTCTTCATTTGAGGTAGTATCATAACTTTATTATTATCTAATAGCATCATTTGTGGTATACTCTGATGAGTGGGACATTGATTTTCTTAGTGTCCCAACACCATGTAGATGAAAATTTTTACATTTGAAACCTTTTTCTTACCCTTAAAATCATGTACTTGGTGTCCTTTTTTTCTACCCTTTTTAAAAACCCTAATTTCCATCAAGAATTTACCTAGGTGATTCTTTCCACATTTATCACATATGGGAAAATCCTTCTTTCCCCTCTTATCTTTATTCGTCTTTCTCTCTACAATCCTTTTCTTTTCTTTCTTCCCGTCAAAGCCATAGGACATAGACAATTCTTTACTAATCTTATTAACACATGACATTACTTTTACATATGTTCAGAATACATGTGAGAATATTTCCCTTCAAATTGACATCTTAATACCATGAAAGATATAATACTTATTAATCTTTGTATCATACATATTGCGGGAGTTCTCATTCATTCTACTGTGCGTTATGTCAAAACAATGTCATAAACTATGTCAATTTATGGCTCACAATGAATAATTCCAAATTGGTTAAATAACTAACCTAAATTGAACAGTTTATATATGTAATCAATAATAATAAAAATGTTTTATTTGAGGATGCATTTACTAATATATCCTTCATAATGTCTTGTAATGAAAATGTGAATTATCTTAAGCATATCCCCCTGTTGTGTCGTAACCAAGAGTGGAGGAAGGCCCGTTGTTGTGAACTAGTTCCTGTTCAAGTCCAGCTCAAAGCGGTGTTTTCAGGTTTTACCCCTAGGTACATCTGTTCCAGAGTTGCCTCTACCTACTCGTATCCAAATAGGGATGTATTTCTTGGAAAACTCAAAAAATCTTTGAATTACCAAAATTCTAGGAAGTTATTCTATACTAATCCTCAAAGTCTATCTTAGGGTAATGTTATCTAATCATAGTTTATCTAAATATATTTCCAAGGTTCTTTCCAATCTTCCACTGATAACAACTGTAAGGCCTTATCCCTAGATTCTCAAATACGGGCCTTAGTTTAATACATTTGCATGATTTCAAGGAATCAATTCCCGAAATACCGATCAGTTTAGAATTCTTCTAAAATAGATTACATAAATTAATTTTACATTACACATTCTATCTTACAACAAAAAAATAATCCTTTCATAATGCCATTGTCCCCTTATCTTAACCCTGCATCTCAAACATAAAACACTTATTGGGATCTTGGGAAAATAAAAAAAAGAAATTGGTGAGCTCAGATGTTCAGTAGGGGTAAAAAATTTAGTGGAAGATAACATAAACAATAGGTATGGTGAATAATAGAAAACACATGCCCTTACCAAAAATAAACATGAATTTTTTTTGCATAAATATGAGCTAAAGAAATAATTCCATAATAAAACATATTAATTAGTATTATACTAGTCAAATAACCTCATGAACCATCAAAATTATTTTCATAGTTAGGTAATTTATAATTTTATAAATTCTGAAACATTTTTTCAAGGCCTCGGCCATGATGTCTAAAAATGATTAAGGCATCGGCTAGAACCATATATAAAATTGGGAAAGGCCTTGGCCAATTACATTTATAATTGTCTCATAATACATATAAATGCATCGAGGTGCTAAATCAGGCTCCACTCGTCACTTACTATGTCTATTACATTCCTCATATAAAACGTTTGTAATATGACATAAACATTTGTATTAGAACTAGTATACGAAATATCAATAATTTAACCATAAACCATGAATGGATTAAAAATAAAACATCAATAATCAAACATATCAGAAAACCTTCAATACAATATAGAATATTTCTATCACAATAAATCAACTTCAAACTAGTTTAAAATCCTTCAATGGATGTTGACATATATGAAAATTATTTGTAAAAAAAAATTGATAGAAATATCAATTTTTTATAAGAACATTTAAAAGTTAAAAAATTTAGAAAATAAGACATTTAAAGATTTTTTGAATTAAAAATTCCCATACCACTTTGAAACTTTTGAATGGAATTAACATTTTATAAACATTCATGTCCATATAAATAAATCTTTAAAAACATTTTAAAAATATGGACATTAATGAGAATGATTTAGAAGAATAAATATTTAAAACTTTTAAAATGTTTTTTTAGTAGAATAGTCCCTTAAACGTATCACATTGAAAACTATTTTATGAATCATTTATGTGGATAATAAATATGTCCCAGTAAAAACTTACCCATAAACAATATCAAATAATAATGAAATTGAGGAATTAACCCTTACCATGCACTCTCTTTTGGTCGAGGGTACGTTTAACCTATTATATAAGGACCATTGTATATTATTAAACTATACTAGAACCATATTAATATTTATTATATCATATTTTATTCATTTATGACTTTATACTACCCATTTAGTAATGATTTCCATGTTAAATTAACATTCTGGGTAATAATCACTTTCTTTATCGTATGTATTTTAACTTTTTATTCTTGATTGTAACATTTAAATCTTGATTTAAATGATTCTAGAATATAATCCATAATTTATATATCATATATATTTAGAATATAAATATTTATAATATATGTATATATGAAATGGAAGGCACCGTTTATAGAGACGGTAGTCCGTACGTACGCATAAATGTTGTTTCCGTTTTCACATTGTATTGAATGAAAGTAAGTGAATAATATATATGTAAGTAAATAAATACACACACACATAGAGATATATATATATATCTAGTAGAATTATTATTTCATATATTACATACTTATTAATAATATATATTTTTATAATAATCGTTGAAAGATGAACATGGAAATGAGTCTCACTGTATCGTAAAGACGATAATCTGTACATACGAGCGAGAGACAATATAATTATTTTGATATTAAAATAATATACAATTGGATGGTATATCATATATAAAGAATAATTAATTTGTTATATTATTAATTACATCAATTATACATCATTATTATACCCATCCAATAAAATAATTTATCGAATAACAACTACACCACGATGTGAAGATGGTAAGCCTTACGTATGCATGTATGGTGACATGTCATTCATAAGATGGATAGAATAATGGATATGGTTGAACCATATTTATTATAACATCACAGTATATAGAACCTACCAGAGTTATTTTTTTACAATGGAAACAATAAGGAAAGAAGAAGTGGAAGAAGAACAGAACTTGAAAGAGGTGATGAAATATTTACCTCTTCTCCAGGTTCTTCCTTTTGATTTGATCCAAAGGGCTCCATAGGTTAGCTTTATGACCAATTTGAGGACTCTTAGATGAAGGGAGGATATTTTAAAGGATATTTGGAATGGTTTTGGTCGAGCCAAATGGCTTTGATGGTGTGAATTTGAGAGAAGGGGGAGTGCCCTTTTATAAGGAGGTGACATGCACCATAGGAAAATATTGAAATATTAATTTATAATAAAATAATATTTGGTTTATAATGTCTCCAAATTGATTTATTTAGAATATAAATAGAGGATCAGTCTAACTTCTATCAACCAATAGGTTTTTTCCAAGTTTGGGTTACCATTTTAACATTATCTTTAAGATTTAACTCCAAGTTCAATAATTTTACTTTTACCATGTATTCTTGTATTCTTACAAAATATGGTCATCAAACAAACTATAAATATCCAATTGAATCTCAGGTGGTTCATTAATTACATATATAATATTATTTATGTCCTTTGGATGAACCTTATATTTTTAGGAATATTATGTCAGCCAATAATATAGTAATTGTTTTAGAAATTATTTATGTCAGTTTTGACACTATTTGGTATTTTGTTTTTGTGAAAGTCATAAAAACCTTATCAATTAAATTTTTTTTATCTAATCTACCCTAAAATGTCATAGTAACCTATAAAATTAGTATAATTCATCAAAAGTCTCAAATTACATTTATTTGGATATTTATAATATCAATTATTATAATCTTTCATTAATGAGGTAATTATGGTATCATCATTACGTCCTAAATAAATTAAATTATTTAATGTCTAAAAATTATAAGTAAAATAAATTTTGTAGAAAAAATTTCATCTTTCTAATTTATATTTATATTCTAATTTACCATATTGTTAACCTTATATTATAATGTTTTAGTTATGAAAACCGAATTTAACACTTCTAACTCTTCTTTAAATTAAATAATTATAAATATCCTAATCTAATTCAAGTGGACATAAAGGGTAATATTTTATTCCTAAGGTTGTATTTGGTCGAATTAAACATATCAAATATAATTAGGACATGTGTTAATGTAATTATAATATCATTTTTACCCTTAATTACCCTATTTAATTGTAACTGTGGTAAATAACATTCAAAATATACTATTCACCAAAAAATATTTTCATCTTATTGAACAAAATTTTAATTACCCTGGTTAACCATGTCTCTCATATTTTCAGAATTCAACTCATAGAAGCAGTAAAATTATGTTTTATACATACTTTTAAATGCTCCAAAAAGGTGGGTAAAAGAATGTAAAATGTTCAATAAACTTTTATACATATAATTTTATTATAAAAAAGATTCCAATGAATTGAATTAAACAAATATTGTTATTATGTATCTATTTTGACATTAAATAAATTAAAATAAAATAATTATGTACTTAATTAATTAGTGGGTTTTAAACAATAACGCAGTTTTTTACACTATTCATTAAAAATTGAATGTTTTCATAAAAATACCAACAAAAAACCCTAAGCTAATTTGGATATTCCAAAATCAAAAATGAATTCTATTTTATCAATTTGAAAACATAGAAGTTGCATTAATTAATTTAAAATTAATTTAATTTTTCAAAACCAAAAAAGAAAATTTTTAAGAAATTATAACTATCAAATGATTGACACTTGTTTATGTCAAAATTTAATGTGAAATTACATAAAATGACAAAAATTGGATTAAATGGTAAAAAATATATATTTATACTTCCAAACCAATAAAATTAATAATTTAAAAATATATTTTTTTTTGATTAAAAAAGTTGTTTTTAGTTAAAATATATTATTTTTCACTATTCAACCAAATATGAAATTGATCAGAAAAATACCAATAATTTATTGACACTAAATTATTATGTCCTGATTCTAAATAAGATGTTTATTTTTTCAAATTGAATATATAAAAGTTAAAATATTGGATTTAAAGAGGGGTTTCCATTAGATAGCCTAAATTTTGCATTTTTTGAAAAATAATAATTTTATCTAAAAAATGTTTTTTCTTAAATTATGTCTAAGAAACTCACAAAATGGATTCTAAAATTATAAGGATTATATAAAGATAAGTATTAATTTAAAAAAAAATAATAACCACTTTTGAACAGCTAGTTTGGGAATTTGTGGTGCGCTTGAACTTGGTGTTTCTTGTAGTGCAAGCTATTGAATTACTTTGAAGAAATAATGTACTATGAAATCATGTGGTGTTACAATAATTACCATATTCAACATTACTAACTCATTGATTATATGATCTTTGTCTGTCCTCAACATGGATACGACCCCATGATCAATTCTACTAAAATCATCAACCACCTTTTTTTCCTTCGCATGGTGGTAGGGTTTTGCCCAATCATAGTATTTATGAAATTACATTCATCTTCTCTACATCAATTTTTTCTATTTCTATGTGAATATATACATAAAAACATTTTGATCAGTATATATTTCACATCTTTAACCATAAAGGAAATATCACCATATTTTCTATGTAATGAACATAGTAGAAATCCCATGATCCTAAGGTAGATATTTATTCTCATGGGTTTTCAATTGATGTGGTGAAAAATTCACAACTGTATCATTCAATATGATGACAAAAACAACCCCATTTTTTCATGAATAAATTCATATGAGAAATACTACATATCCTAATATTTGAGTTAATAAAATTTGATTGGTAAAATTTTTCATTATTTCCCCAATTATTTTCACACATTTATTACACCATTTAAATTTAGCCACTTTATGTGTTCGGTTGTTTAATGGATTATATAACTGGAATAATTTTCAGAAAAATTATAATAATAATCATCTATTCTATGGAAACACTATATATAATTTATATTCATGTGTGGTATTCATTAACTAAGAGATTTTTTCTTAATGGGGTCAATTTATATTCTATATTTCGAGAAAATATTACAATGAAAAGAGACATGTTGATACCAGAATTCACAAATTCTAAATATCCCATAATGATCCTTATACCTTATTGTTTAAAGGGTGTTTTGTAAATGATAATCATTAATGTAATAGTAATATAATTATATGAATATTTCATTGATGAATACCACAGAAAATTAATCATGAGGATCCTTGAATATTATGTTAATTAGATCCATGAACACATATGGTGCATTAGTTAATCCAAAAGTCATGATTATGAACTCAAAATTTTCATACCTTTTGAAAAATAATGTCATTGGTATTTCACCATTCGACAATATTAATTTATGAAAAACAGAATAGAGATGAATCAAATATAAATATTGGGACCCTTGGTGTTGATTAAATAGATCATAAATGAGGTATAAAGGATACATGTTCTGAATAGTTATGGCATTGGTTGACATAATCTCAATGCATAACTTCATAGAACCATCCATTTTATTCCAAAAAAATCATTTTTCTCCCGAATTCCAAACACTAGAGTGTATAAACAACAATTCATATAATTTATACAGTTGCTTCATAATAACCAATAACTCTACCAGAGTCATCCTATTGGAAAGATTATATATGAGTTTTCCATTTGAAATACTATCATTAAATAATTCAACTTTTTGGTCCATTGTATATTTTAGTATTTCATTGGGAAATAGATCAACATATTCAATTAAAATATATACTTAATCTATTCTTTGGGAAAAATTTTCATTTATCAATTTCCACTGAGGATTTCATTAAGATATCTCGTAGTAGGATGATTCAAATAAATATATGTAAATGATGTCTCTCCTTTAAATGAAACTGATTGAATGACATCCATAGTTGTTGTGATCATCATTTCAAGATAAAATATTTTTTTTACAAATTTAAATCAAATTTATACCATGGATTATGCCAATATTTTTATAGGTATAATAATTAGGAATCAAGTATTGTATGTTCATGCATTGAAATGAAAATTTCTTGACATATCTTCATTTTTATAATTTTTCACAAGGTGTTTTAATATATAAATCCATTATAGGTTTTATAGTGAAATATATAATTTTAATAGAAAAAATGGATGTCATAAAAGAGTGAGATGACCCATAATGATATTAGGAATTAACTAATTTTGAAGGAATGAACAATATATTATCCACCACATTTTTGAGAACCATAATTTCTAATGTAATAATCGTATAATAATGAGCTATCTACCAAGTCCATTTTTTGGTAGATTCCCTTGATTCTTGTAGAAATTATTTTTATAATGTACAATCTCAATGAAATTAATTAACGGGATAATAGCCCCTTCTGTTTTAAATATGTATTCATGAGAAAAGTGGTCTTTATCTCTACACATGATGCATAGCCCCAACACATTCAAAAAAGTACCAAGATTCTTTATCCCATAGTTATTGTAGGTTATAAATTCCATCCTTCATCACATTTATGGACTGAAATTTATTCCATAAGGGTGTTTATCCATCCCCTTATTATTCATATATTCATTGAAAATAGGATACCGGGAGAATTAATTTTATGTCATGGAATCACAAGTCTCGATTTCCAAATATATGTAATTTTTTTGGACTCTAGTGATCATTGATGTTTTCGTTTTAGCCAATCAGATAATTGATCAATCATTATCTCTTAGATACTAACTTAATTGGAAACATCCATCAAATAATTTTATAGTTAGCTTCATAATCATTCAAAAAATCCTTATTATTCTTTGATATGATTTTTAATTTTCTTTCCATGTCAACTCATTTCCCAAGAGGGAAGTACTTATTAATGATGATATCATATAATTTTTTAATCACTATAAATTATTTCATCATTCATATAGGTGTTTCAAATCAATCAAAACCTAAGTCATCATCTCCAAATAAAATATATATCTACATTAGAACCTTTTCATTCTCCTCATACGCCCATGGAAATAAATAAATTCTCTATGGTCGTGACCCATTGTTCAGATACAAATTTATTTTCCTCCCTAAATAATGATTTTATTCCACATGAAGAGGTACAAAATTGATAAACCACACTGTGTATTAGTTGGTTGTCCAATGTGAGCATGGAAATAAATCATAAACTTAGTTAACTAATATAAAATAGACATAATATTGACTAATCCAGTATTATTCTTGTTTACATTTTATAGTAGGAAATTCATACAATAATATTTAATGTTGAAATAGTTTTTCCATAAATTAGGCGCAATTTCAATACAATTTAATATAATCAATTAGTGCATAAATTGCGATAATATTTTTGTTTGTAGATATATTTATAGAATATCATAATTTTTTATCTCATTGTTCGTGTTATCTAACAATGTTATTTTAATTCTATTGCCTTCTATATATTAAAATCTTTAATTTGATATAAACTAGAACAACCCCAACTCTAGTACCCTAGAAAAATTAGGTATTTTAATTAAATGAGTACAAGTACAAAGGATCTAATAGTTTATTATGATTATAAATCAATATACATAACAATATCTGAAATTTCATTGAAAGAGAATAATTCATCATTTGATAATATGACAACATTTTTATTTTATTTCAAATCCTTCAAACATACAAAGAAATCTTCTTCATTTTATGGGGAAAATATAAAAAAAATATTAGGGTGAGCTCAGAAACATAGTAAATGGTTGCATTAATTAAAATTAACTATAAATAATATAATTTTCATGAATAAATGAACTATGTTATGTCATATCAAATAAAACTTCAATAATAACTAAATACATGAAAAACATAATGTTAAATCAATTCATGGACAACAATAAATAATTATATAGTGGGGGAATGAATAACTATGGGCATCCTAAACATACCATCAAGCCATTTTCCAAATAAATATTACATAATTTGAAATGAAAATCTCATTACCCCATCCTAATTGTCTTGGGATATGTAATAGCGTATTGAGGGGCTATAAAATTCTGGACCCCAACCAAAATAAATTTTTATAATTAATTCCAGCAGATGTAAAGTTATTTCATTGATTAATTTTGTAAGAAATAATATTTTAAATTTGTATAAAATTTTTTAATGATTAATACAATTAAATATTTTCCCAAATATATACAAGATCTATAGTGTATGAAATTATATTCCCCCAATCACATATTTAATAAAACTATATGAATTTATTAAGATATGATACAATTAAAATGATACATTAATCTATTATAATGTCTTATATTTATCATGTGGATCATCAGATCATATACCTCAGGGGTATCAAACTAGGTATATACCATGAGAAATTTTTAAGCACCAGATGGTGATCAAGTCAAAGATCAATTCCCCCTTTTGGGGAAATTACCCCACATCAAAACCATGGTAGAGTTAAAATAATTTTTAAAATGTAGGAAGATATTTATTTTCAATAAAATCCATAGACACATTAAATCCCAAGAATATTGTGATGGTTTTACTATTACGGGATAGATTGAGGATTATAACATCTTAGAAAAAGGCTATAATTGTAAGGAGTAAGTAATATCTCATTTTGAACAATTAAAATCAATTTTAATAACATGGTGTAAAAAGGATTTCGATACATGTAATGGATGAATAATATATAATATAAAAAATGAATATAAATGGATAGTTAAAGGAGTGGGTTGGGGAAACTCTTACCTCGCATTAGTTTCTTATCTTATAGACAAACATTCAGACTAATAAAACTATTCTTGATTGAAGAGAGTGTAATAGAAGATCCTAATTCAGAGGTGTTTAATGATATTAAATTGAAATGTGTATGGGATAATGAATTGATGTGGTTGGTATCTATACTTGATGAGGGACGACCTTTAACAACCTTTTCATTATTACACACTTAAAGATAATTTATTATATATAATTATAATTAAGAAAAATCTTAGGATCAAGAGGTATAGTGTAATAGAAAATTATGAACATTAAATAAAAATGAAAAAATGAAATAAAACAAAATTATTTAAAACTTATTTGACATAACCAGCTAATTGATTTGTATTTAACACTGCAAGGGATAACCTGAGGACATACATAAGAAAGGGGTGAGCTATAAAGCCCAATAATAGAGTAAAAATGTCATAAAATAAGAATAAAATACATGTTAGACAAACGTAATATCAATGGATCATAAGATAAACATGAACAAAAAGGCATTATATAACATAATTATCATTACATAGAAATTTCTCAACGACATACAACGTGATATTAGCATGATCCATGACTCATTGCACATAGATTAGAAGGAGTAAAATATAATTACACATGAAATAGAATACGTAAAAATTCATTGAACAATGATTATTGTTGGTAAACCCTCATTTAACATGGAGTTTCATGATACTAAACATTATCCAATGAATTGGATCTCTATTAGGGAACACCTTTTATAGGCATTTCATTTCATGCATAAGATTTCCACATGGAGCATTCAACATCATAAGTTATTAAAAGATTACGGAATTTATAATAAATACATGTAATTACCATTAAATATGAATATGTTCCAAAATATTTGTACCCTTGATAAACAAATGTGTATGCTATTCACTACACGATGATTATGGATTGGAAAATTGTGGTGTAATTTCGACAGAATAATGTCGTCAAATAAAAATTAAAAAGTTGGGTCAATGAGAGTGGAATGGGTATATCATAATTTGAAATGAAATAGATAGTTATAGGATCATGGAACATAATATCACAACATATTAAATGGAATTTAGATGCATAAAATGGGAGAAATACTTGAATGTAAATAAGAATAGAGAAATCCTTTACGGAAATTTCAGCATGGAAACAAGAGTATACCGAAGGTATTAATGAGAGAGAATGTGCTATATAATAATTAAAATATAATGATATAATTATGTGAGATGTGAAAAATTATACCCTAACATTTGTAATTTATTTTAAATGAGTATTACAAAATAAAGAAACATGTAAAAAAATGAGAAATGAAGGAATCCCTTACTTGAGTGTGTGACATCAAGAGCTTGAATATGGGCTTCTTGAGAGCATGTGGATCCTTGGGAGGATTATATATTAAGGGTAGGGAAGTGTTAGGACTTTATAAAATTATTTTTAGTTAATAGAAGAGGATAAATAGTATGATTATATATGAAATGAGAGTGGAATTCCTTAATATTTCACAAACATGGGTTTTGGAATCTATATAATTAAATATTCAAAACTAAAAACCTTTCCATAGTTTTACCCATGTTTGTTTCCAAAGGGGATTATAAAATATTATTTTATAATGAATATGACCAAAAATAATAAAATATGTCCCTTTATAATGTAGAGGTGAGACAACCTCTCAAGGAAATGAATTTTAATATCATAAAATATATTATAAATTTTGCAGGACTCAGTACAAATTTATAATATATGTAAAACATATCTAAAACCACAATCAATTATTGGTATAACATATATTTTACTGAAAATACCCATTATATTATTCATTACATTATATTGGGTCTTTATGATGTCATAAAACACATATTTTATTTATAAGGTATTTAATTTTTAACAAAAACTTTGATTGTCTCTGTAAATTATGAAATATTTACCATGGGATAATCTTGATGTCATAATTCCCAAAATAAAATTCATTTTATCTAATTAATTTTCAAAATATATGAATTTAATATTTTAATATGAAAATCAACATTTAGTGAAAATTCACTGGTTTTAAAAAAAACTATTTCAAACAGGGATAAAAATTACATTTGACATCAAAAAAATTATATACTCACTTATTATTCATAAAAGTAATTTGATATTGTAATTTTATTAAAATATTAATTATTTCATTAATTCAATAATTCAATAAAATAAATTCATTAAAAATATATTTTTTGTTTCATCGTATAAAAAATAGAACTCTTATCAAACTGATTACCTATTCATTTAAATATAATGAATTGATATAATAGTCATTTATATGATTTTTTTATAATATTATTAATAAAATCCATAGTTTAAAATAATGAATATATTAATCAAATGTACCATTTTTACTCGAAAAGATAATTTATCAAATTCATCACATTTTATGAAATAATATTTTCATAAATGAATTGATTGAATAAGTATTTTATTTTAAAAAATTGATTAAAAAAT
The DNA here is from genome assembly GCA_963277665.1 of Viscum album. Classification (NCBI taxonomy): domain Eukaryota; kingdom Viridiplantae; phylum Streptophyta; class Magnoliopsida; order Santalales; family Viscaceae; genus Viscum; species Viscum album. The sequence continues at coordinate 567,569,305 of OY728126.1, read as the reverse complement.
AAGTATCTAATATATTATTACATAAAACTTTATAACACCAATGTAAAATGTAAGGGTATGGTGTGAGATTGAGATAGACTCTTGGGGCGGCTCAGATAGCATCGCTCAGGTGGTAATATTTATTACAATAAACATATCTTGTATGCGATTTCATTCAAGATTCACATGTTAATGCTCAGCTTGGTCATAGTGAAGAGTGAATCCCATGGATGCTACCTCCATACCAATCTCTAGAAAATGATCTTCATACAACTCCAGTCTATTAAATGAGGCCATCAACTCCATTGTCTATGTCAAAAGGATTCTTTTTAAAAACCATAAATTTGAATGAGTACTGTGATCACTATTCAACGACTATAATATCAATGAAAATGATACATAATTGGAATTTAGAAATAATAATAATTAAAATAAGTTCATGGATATTCAGTAAGATATTAAAATAAAGGGAGTTTATTCAGAAATGATCGGGTTGTTACATCATTTCCCCGTTATAAAATATGTCCCTTGAAATATTTTTTCCCACACTAAAACAGATGAGGGTAACACTACCTCATCACTTCATCTAGTTAACATGTATCTTATATAAATATTTCGTTTCTCCGGAAAAAATTGATGCGGGGAATTTTCATAAACCATTGATCATTTCCCCAATGTTCTATAATCATCAATGAATTCTCTTCGTATGAGAGTTTATTATCCAATAATACCACCTCTATATTGACTACATGAAATAGTTCAGGTACTTACTTCTTCATGAGTGACACATAGAATACATAATCTACTTGAGACAAGTTATTTGGGAGTGTTAGTCAGTATTCCACTACTTTAATATGATCAAGGATCTAAAAGGGACGATGTGACTTAGAATAAGCTTTACGTTATTCACAAATTTCAAAAATATCTTCTATAGTGATATGTAAAGGAATACCATGTCTCTAACATCAATGTTTAGATGGATGGTCTTATCCTTCTCCACCATTTTTCAACCATATCTGGACCAAGATGTTTTCACACCCCAACTTCATCCCAACATGATGTTGTTAGACAACTCATCCTATAAAGGGCTTCATAAGGATCCATTTGGATTCTTGACTAGAAACTGTTGTTGTAAGATAACTCAATCAGAGGATGATGTTGATCCCATTCTCCATTGATGTCCTTTTAGGATTCTTTCAACATGTCCTCATGTTTTTTGATAGTCCTCTAAGATTGGAAATGTGTTTGAAGATCATAATCAATACTAAAATTCTGCTCAGTATTCATAGCATGTTGGAGACTCATCCAATACAAAGAGATGAATATTGGATCTCGATCAAATAGAATAGATAGTGTAAAACCATAAAGCATAAACACTTCTCTATTGTATATTTGTTCCTATTTATCCAATAATATATCTTATCAAAATTTAATGATGTTTTCAATCATTGTAAGACGATCCACAACAACCCAGATACAATTGTTTCCTTTGGATGTATTCAAAAGTCTAGTGATAAAGTAATGGTAATGTTTTTGACATTTACATGTTGGTATGGGTAATGTGTGCTTCATCTCCTTATACTTTGACCTCACAGTATTCACTTACTGACATACCAGGAACATTGATTAATACTCAGAGATCTCCTTCTTTATGTTATCCAACCAATAATTATCAATGAGATCTCTATACATCTTTTTGTTTCCTGGGTGAATGAAGAATTTTAATCAATGTGCATCATCCAAAAATTATTTATTCAAATCCAGATATGAAGGAACACATATTCATCACTAAAACCTCGAAATTCATTCTTCATTCACATTGAACTCAGAGGATTTCATTTTTCTTACAGTTTCCACTTTCTTCTGAATTTCCACATATTCAATTTGAGCATCCTTTCACCTATCTAAAAGATTCATTTGACCTATCATTTGTAGAGGGATTGAAGATGTTCCCTAATTTATGATTCCCACGTCTATCATCATCAAACCTAATAAGATTGGATCCTTTTCATTTATCATCAATGATAAAATCACTCGGTCCTTTCAACTTAGAGAATTTTCCACCTTGTTCGCTATCTCAATGTGTTAATGGATTTAGAGTCATATTATTTGATCAGGTCTAACCATCATCATTGGTTTATATTCTATGCTATATGTGTGAATATATACTTGTGTATTTTTTGATCTGTATCTATATCACACTTTTCCAAAAAGAGGGAATGTCACAAATTATCAATGTAAATATCACTACAGCCCACTCCAGATAATTTTTTAGATACTTCTTCTAATAAAATTTCAATTTACATGAATCATAGGTAATGACATTGTCATTTTTCATCTACACACATCCTATAACCATTGAATAATAACTAAATACCCAGAATGTTATCATCTTTTTTGTAGTGTGAGAACGAGTGAAATAATAATCCTCTTCTTCAACTTCTTGATGCTCTCTTCACATTAATAATTCCAATAAAACTTGACTCCCATAAATGTTAGCTTAGTAAGAGGGTATCACAACTGTGATAAATTTATCACAAATTAGTAATAATATCCATATAACCAAAGGAAGCTTGGGATATCCGTCATGGAGGATGGCCTCATCCATCTTGTAATTGCATGTGTCTTGCAATGATCCATAGATACCACATTATTAGTGATGATATCCCACAATAATGATACTTCCTTCAACTATAACTCACACTTGATGTACATTGAATAGTGATTCTCTTTTAATATGTTCTATAGTACAGTGCCTAGATACTCCTCATGATCGTCCTTTTATTTAGAGTATTTTAGAATATGTTTTATAAATACTACTACAAATATTCTGAATTAATGTCTAACGAATATATTCATCAAATCCATGATGTTTTCCATATCATCAGTGAGTCTGAAAGGCATTACAATGAATTCATAGTTCCTGTATCTGGTATGAAATTTATTCATGGGGATATTCTTCTTATTCTCCTTTACATGGTAATATCCAGACCATAGATCCACCTTAGGGAAGTATGTTCCCCATAGAGAAGATCAAACAAGTCATCAATTCGTGGAAGTTGATACCTATTCATTACCTTGATTTTGAGGAGCTCATGATAATCAATGAAAAATCACATTGGACCATCTAACTTCTTGATGAATAGGATGGTTGCACCCCATATTGAAACACATGGGCATATAAAACCATAATCCTGATTCTTCGATAGTTTTTTTTTTATTTTTCTTCTCATGCTCCACAACAACCGTTCTATATGGAGTCTTCGATATTGGAAATGCCCCAGATATAATATCAATCGATAATTAAAAATATATTTTAGTAGGAATTCAATAAATACACTTAGAAAACACTTTTTCTAATTCTCACCCAATAGGTATTTCTTCAAGGATGGTTCCTTCCATAGAATTAATCATCTGATAATGATATGCATGCTTATAGGTATTTAATATGCATTCTTGAGATAATGGTTCTAAAGAAGATTCATCTTCTTCATTTCAATTGTATTTAATCGGGTGCTGATCCCCCATATAGACAGTTACTTCCCTCTCATGGAAATGTATGTTTCCTCAATATATGATAAGACAATCCATGTCATGAATTGCATAAAATTCCACCCGAGGGAGTATGTCAGGTTTCACATGGTAGTTCAATCAAAAAATTCGGTTAGTTAGGAGTTATTTTATTAAGAAAATATTATTTACCCATTTGTTATTCTCACCAACATCTATACTTCCATGATTTTTGGGGGTATTTGGATTGTTCTTTCAAATGGTTGGGTTATAAAATAATGGGTCGAACTAGAATAAAAAATTACTCTCTCTATTCTTGAATGTATAACTAGTGTACCTCTAACCACTTCATTTACAAGATTCACTTTAGCGGTATTGATGGAAAAAGCTCATCCATGCTGCCTTGAAATTTGTTTGTTGCCTCTGAAAAACCTTTTCAGTGGGAACTGGTTTCCAATGTTCCTTGGCTCTTTGTAGTTTTAGAAATTAACTATGTGTTGAGGTTCGAATGGTGACTTCCCCTCCTTTGTCATTGCAATAGGTTTTTCTTGATCACAATTAATAGAAATGGTCCCCTCTCTTCAACAGTTAAAGAATTTATTCATTCCCTTCAGATAATTTTTAGGGTGCTAATTTCTTCATAGTTGGATAGTGGGGGGCTATAATTCCATTGCATGATTGAGTTTATCTATCACACCACCAGAGTTAAGGTCAAATTTCCACTTTTTATCATCATGCTACCCCTATGATTCTCTGATCTCCATCTCGAATTTGAAGGTACATTGGGAAATATTTTCATAGCTATCAATGTCATGAATCACTAGTGCATTCTGTAGGCTAGTTTTAAACTGACCAAAGAAGCATTCAACCATGCATGAGGGGGTAACGAAAAAGATGGGGTCATATCATCCAAGCCCCATGAAGTTTTTCTGGTATTCTTAGATGGATCCATCATCTTTTTTCATGAGGACAAGGAAACCCCATTCTATCTTAAGTTATAGGGTGAAAAGAATATATTAATCAATAACATTTTCTAAAAATACTTCCACTTAAACACCTTGATCTCTTCCTCATGCTTCATGTCTTTGATCAATGTCCACCATTGATCAGCTAGACCCACCAAAGGATAACTAGAAAGAAGATTCTTCTCTTGTTAGAATTACTGAAGGATGGGGAAGATCTTCTCAATAGAGTTTATCCATTTTTGGTGATTTAGGGATCAAATTCTCCATTTAATGTATTAGGTATTTAACTCGTGAATATCTCGACTACAAATTGTTATTTATTGGGTTTGGGGGGTTAGAAATACATTTGATCCATGTTTCTATACATAACATGACATAACAAAGAGATTATTGTGAAAAACATTGTGATTCTCACCCCCATAAGATTTGGCATCTAATTAATATAGTCATCACATTTCTCATCACATCGGTTTTTATTACGAGTCCTCCTATTACAGGATATTTGATATAATAAAATTAATGTTATGGGTTTGTTAATATAACACATAGAGTGGAATCCAATTATAAAAAGGGATCACTTTTAAATTACATATAATTTTTTTAATATACAGATTTATAGGCTTCAATCTATGTTATTCATGATCTGATTCCCAAGGAATTTATTTTATTCCCTTAATAATTATTAATACTAGGCTCACAAATTTACTAAATCACATCCCCTGGGAGTGTTGAAACAACAGTGAATCAAGGCCCATTGTCGTGCACAAGATCTTATTTTATTCTATCTCAATGCTTTGTTTTTGGGTTTTACTCTTAGATACATCTATGCTAGAGCCACCTCTACTTGTTCATATCTAGACAGTGATTTATTTACTTGATAAACCACATACTCTATACAAACCAAAATATATAGATAATTTGATTATACTCAGTATTATCCCAAAGGCTTTTATTCGGGTTTTATAACCCTAATTCCAGAAATAACTAAACCAATCCTTTAATACCAACTATAATAATTCTTCTCTTAATTAGACACATAATCATGATTTATTACAAAAACATGTACTTAAGACCACTACAAGGATAAAGAGGTTTAGATTATTTGTAAATCAGGAACATTATATAACAACTTAAACCATGAAATATAACATCATTATTTCAAACTTCTTTGACATGACCAACTTATTCCTTAATACATAACACTGCATGGGATAACCTGGGGACATACATAAAAAAGGGTTGAGCTGTAAAGACTGGTAAAGGAGTAAAGAAGGCATAACATGAAGAATAAAATATATGTTAGTAAATAGGAATATCAATGGATTGTAAGAGAAACATGAACATAAAGTCATGATATATAAAGATTATCCTAACATTGAAATGTGGAAACAACATTCAACATGATATTAGTATGAGCTAAGGCTCATCGCATATGGATTAACATGAGTAAAACATCATTGCACATAAAAGAGCATGAGTAAAAACACATTTCCTGTTAATTAACATAACTAAAACCTCGTTAAACATAGAATATTAGGATACAAAACATTACCTAATGAATTGGAGCACTATCAGGTTGTATCATTTATAAACATTTTATTTAATGTATAAGTGTGCCACATGGATCATATAACAAGGAATCATTCAACATCATAATTTATAAAACTCTATAGGAATATGGAATAAAAACATTTAATTACCAATAATATTGTATCAATTCATAAAGGTGAATTCCCTTGATATAGAAAAGGATATATTATTCACTACACGATGATTTTGGCTTGGAATATCATGGTGCAATTTCTACAACATTACATCATCATATAGAAATACATATGTTGGATTGATGAGAGAGAAATGCTTATATAATAATTTTACATGATGTAAACACTATGGGGATCATATAACATAATATCCCAAAACATGAAATATAATTTAGATGCATAATATGGGAGAAATACTTGAATGAAATAAGAATAGATAGATCCCTTAAAAAAATTCAAGTATTAGAATAGGTGTATAAAGAAGGAATTAATGAGAGATAATGTGGTATATTATCATTCAAAAATAAGGAGGGATGTATTGGGGAGGATTTAAATCATATCCCAACATTTTTAATTGAATATAAAAGGGTATTACAAAATAGATAAACATCCATATAAATGTGAATGTAAAGAATTTCTTACAAGAGAGTGTGAGTACAATAGCATAAGAGGGGCTTATTGAGAGTTTTGGGCACCTAGAGTGGATTATAGATAGAGGAGGGCTGAGTAAAAAAATTATAAAAGGATTATTAGTGAATATAAGTGGATCTTGGGTGGGTTTATAAAAGAAATGTGGGGGAAATTCATTCATATTTTAAAAATATAGGTTTTGGATCTATATAATTAAATATTCAAATCTAAAAACCTTCCCAATGTTTTTTCCATTGATATTTTCCAAAGGGGAGTGGAAAACATTACTAGATAAGGAAAATATATTATCATAATAAAATATTTCTGGTGATTATTTGGAGGTGAGACACTCACTCAAGGAAATGAATTTTAAATCATAAAATATAATATACATTTTGGAGGATTCACTAAGGATTTATAAAAATATAAAACACATCTAAAATCACATTAATTTATATAAATATCATATATTGGGTCCATAATACCCATTATAGTATTTTTTACATTATTTGGGGGTCATTATGATGTCATAAAACACATATTTTATTTATATGGTATTTAATTTTTACCATAAAATTCGACTATCTGAGAAAATTATGAAAAATTACCCATCAGATAATCTCGATGTCTGGATTAAAAAAAATATTCATTTTATCTATATAGTTTTTAAAGTTTGTGATTTTCCTTTTTTAATATGAAAACTAATATTTATTGAAAATTCACTGGTTTTGAAAAAAACAGTTTTCAAACATTAATAAAAATTACAATTTACTTCATAAAAAATATATACACATTTATTATTCATAAAAGTAATTTGTGAATAACATTATATTAAAATATTAATTAATTCTTAAATTTATTAATTCTTTAAAATAAATTCTTTAAAAATACATTTTACATTTTATAGTATAAAAATACTACTCTTATCAAATTTTTTACATATTCATTTTAAGGGAGGGAAAAAATTAATAATATTTAATAAGAATTGTTTTTATAAGATTATTAATAAAAAAATAGTTTATATATTGTATATATTTTTGAAAATTATAATTTTTTTTCTCAAAAATAATATTTATCAAATTCAATACTTTTTAAGAAAGGATATATTTAAAGAAAAATAGAAGTAATATGAATTTTATTAAAAAAAAGTACTACCCAATATGTAATTAATAAATTATTACGTAACCCTTTATAACACCAAAGTAAAATGTAAGGGTATGTTGTGTGATGGTGATAAAATCTTAAGGTGGCACAGATAACATCGCTCGAGTCGTAATCTCTATTAACTTCAAATTCTCTCGAAGGCGATTCTGTTATTGCTTAACCTATTAAATATTGTATTGGGATTGCTCTAGAGTGAATCCAAATGATGCTACCTCCTTTCCGAGCACTAACAAATGAGATTTGTATGACTCAAGTCTACTAGATGAGGCCATCCTTTCTTTTTTCGGCATTGAAAATAATATTTAGAAAAACCATAAACTTATATTAGTTTTCTGATCACTGTTCAAAATCTATATAATCATTGGTAATGATAATTAATGATAATTTTTCCTAATATTAATTAAAAAAAGGGTGAATTTGTTTTATAAAATAAATTAAAATAAATTGAATTTTATTTATAAATTATCGGGACATTACAATATTCCCCCAATAAGATATTACTCTATGAAAATATCATTTTCCCAAATTAAGATATATGTGGGTAATTCTGCCTCATCACATCCTCTAATTCCCACATTTCTGGTTCAAAAATGTGGTTTCCCCACAACACATTGATGAAAGGAATTGTATTATTGCATAGAACTTTTCCATACGATATAAGATCATTACCATCTTCTCTCTATAAGAGAGATCAGTCTCCAATAGTAAAACCTCTAGATTGAGTATATTTGATGGTTCAGGTATGTACTTCCTCAAGAGTGATACATAGATACATCATGTCCATGAGACAGGTTCTGTGGGAGTGATAGTGAATAGGCCACTACTCAAATCTGATCATGGATCTCAAAAGGGATGATGTACCATCGACTAACCTATGACTTCTTCCAAAATCTCATAACCCTATTCCACTTTGATATGTGGAGGACTACAAAGTCCTAACCATCAAATTATAGGTATCATCGAAAATGTTTTACATATCCCTTTTCTCAACTCTCAGCAGAATTAATGATGTATTGGATGGTCAGAACCTCTTCCAACATTTCGTCGCCCATTAGTAGTCCTATATGTTTTCACTCCCCAACCACATCCCAACATCCCAGGGTTTTGCAACTCTTCCCATATAGATGTTCATAAGGATCCATTTGGATTTTTTGTGTGAAGAATATTATTGTAAGAGAAATCAATAAGAGGAAGATGTTCATCCTATTCTCCATTGAATTCCATTGAGCATGCTCTCAACATTTCTTCAAGTGTTTAGATATTCTACATAGATTGGTAATCAGTTTTTGGATGGTAAGTCGTACTGAAATTCAAATCAATATTCAGATCATGTTGGATATTCTACTATAACTTTTCATTGAATCTTGGATATCGATTAGATATAATTGATAGTGGTTAAAAATGTATCCTTACCAATTAAATGATTTATATTATATCTAGTTGATCTAATTATAAATTAACTAGAATTGCAATGATCTGTGAAATTATTGTAAGAAGGTCCACCACAACTTAGATAGAATTGTTACATTTGGATGTATATGAATGTCTGGTGATAATGTCCCTGGTGATGTTTTCCGATTTCTATGTTGGTATGGGTAATGGTTTAATCATCCCCTTAGACTCTTGCCCCTCATAATTCACTTTTTGACATACCAAGAAACTATTATGTATACTTAGCAATCTCATTCTTCATTTTATCCCACCAATATCTATCTTGGATATCTCGATACATCATTGCTTTTTATGGGTTAATGGAGAAATTAAAATAATGTGCATCATCCAAAAGGTATTTCCCTGACACCAGATTTTAGTAAAGACATTGTATTGACCAAAATCTCACAATTTCTTATTCATTAAAACTGAACTCTTAGGATTTCCCATTTCTGATAGTTTCCACATTTTATTGAATTCCCATATCATCCATTTAGGCATCATTTAGCTGTTCCAAATGAGACAGTTGACCAATAATTTTTGAATGGATTTATGATGTTCCCTCCTTTATGATTCACATGTCAATCTTCACCAAATATTAGAAGATTGGATACTTTTAAATCATCACCAATTATATAATCATTTTTTCCATTCTACATAGAGCATCTTCCACCTTGTTTTCTTTCCGAGGGTGGTAATGGATTGAGCCATCATACACTTTGATCATCTCTAACCATCATCGTTGGTGCATATTTATCTCTCTCTCTCTCTGTGAATATATTCTTGAGGATTTTTTTATCTGTATATATAATAAACCTTTTCCCAAATAGGTAATGTCACCATATTTTCAATGTGAATATCACTACAACCAACTCCAGATCATGTTTTGAACAATTCGGCTCATGATTTTTCAATTTCCTTGATGCATAGTAAATGATGTTGTTATAATGAATCAACACACATCCCATTCCCTTAATTGAATAATAACTGAATATTAAGAAAATTCCACCACTAGTGGGTAGTGTATGTACATGCACTATGATAAGCCACTTTTTCACTCCTTGAAGATCTCTTAACATTCATCGTTCCATGAAAACAAGACTCCCTTCCAAGTTATCTTGGTAAAAGGGTTTGACAAGATTGATTAATTTATAAAAATCTATGATAATATCTAGCTAACCCAAGGATGCTACAAATATATGTCAAGGATATGGGCCATGAACATCACTCCATTTCATTTTCGTGGAGGTATCCACTAATTTCCCATCACTTGTGATGATCTTCACCAAGAATTAGACATCCTTAAACATGAAATCACACTAGTTGTACTTTTCATCGATCATATCCTTTCGCATGGTTAGCAGTATAATTCTAAGATTATTCTCATTCTTGTCCTTGGTTTTAGAGTATATTTGAATATCTTCTATAAATACTACATGAAATTTTCTGTGGTAAACTCTAATGACTCATTCCATCAATTACATGAGGAATTATAAAGCATTAGTGAGTCCAAATTACAATAATATTAATTCAAAGTTCTCGTACCTTGTTCAAAATGTAGTCTTGGGGATATATTCCTTCTTCACCATTACATGGTAATATCCTGACCACAGATCCACCATGGAGAAGTATTGGGATCCACGTAGCTGATTGAACAAGTCATCAATATGAGGAAAATCAAACATGTTTTTTATCGAGATTTTTTTTAGCTCATGATAATCATTGCAAATTAGTATTGACCCATCATTCTTCATGACGATGAGAACTGGTTCACCCCATAGGGAAACATTTCGGTGTATAAACCCTTTATTCATATTCTCCTAATGTTGTTTATTTGGATCTAAAATCTCCACAAGAACCATTATATACAGAGTCCTGGATACTGGAAACTCCCGAGGTATAAGATCAATCGATAATTAAACATCTCTTATAGGAGGAATACTAGGAAATTCTTTGGGAAATATTTCAGAGAACTCCATCGCAAAAAGAATTTATTCAGTGATGGTTCTTTCCATAGACTCAATCATCTGATAAATATATGCATTCACATATGGACCTAATATCCAGGTTTGGGATGATGTTTATAAAGAACATTCATCCTCCTTCTTGAACGTGTACAGAATAGTGGGTCGAACCTTTATACGGTGAGCGATTTCCAACCCTTGTAATTTTCATTTGACTCTATCTAGGTAATGCCAATCCATGCAATTATTTTCATAAAATTACACCAAATGGAGTATGATGAGAATTCCTAAGAGGTTCAATCCAATAATTAGGATAAGGGATGAGTTATATTCTTGGGATGAAATAATTTCACCACATGTCGTTCTCACAAAAATCTCTAATTTTGTGATTCGTAGTGGTTTTTGGATTGTTCTACAAAACATTAGGGATATAAAAGAATGAGTAGAATGAGAATCAAAAAGTATATTTTATATTATTGAATGAATAACTATTGTTCCTCTCACCACATCATTATTGTGACTCACATCGATAGCAGGGATGAAAAAGCTCATCCATTCTACCTTGGAGAAAGATTGTTGCCTCCAAAAACACATGGCTTATGGAAGTATTTTGAAATATACCCTAGTTATTTAGTGTTTTATCAATGAAAAATGCATTGAGTGTAAAATGGAGATTTAACCTCCATGTCACAACTACAAGTTTTTCTTTTCGACAATTAATGGAAATGTGATCATCTCTTCCAAACCTAAATCATTTCATCTCCCCCTTCAGGACATTTCTTAGGGGCTTCTTTCCCCAATATTGGCTAGTGTGTGATGGAATTTCAAATCATAGGTGGATTTATTCATCGAACCTACAGAATTAAAGCCCACTTTTTACTTTTTATCCCCATGATACCACTGAAATTAAAAGTTATCCTTTTCTACTTTTAGGGAACATGGGATAATTTTTTAATTTCCATCAAAGACACTGACCTCTAGGGCATTCTGTAGACTAGGTTTTATCCCACATCAGAAGTTGTGAACCATGCATTCAAGGGTGATGAAAAAGACATAAGAATATGTTGAAAAATATTTGATGTTTTCCACGTATTTTCCCATGGATTCATCATCTTTTAAATAGAGGGAAAGGAAGTCCCTTTCAATCTTATTTTGGATGGTGCGTGGAAAATATTTATCAAAAAACATTTTCTAGAAATCATTTAATTCCAATTCCTCGATCACATCCTTAGGCATTATATTTTATTATCAAAGTCCACCATTGATCAGCTAAACCATCCATATTATGAGAATTCATATGTACCATATCTTCTTAGAAACATTGAAGGATGTTTAAGGTCTTCTCAATGGAGTTGATCCATTTTTAAGTGATAGAGGGGTCAGATGATCCAATGAATGTAGAAGGGATTTGTCTCGTGATTCTCTTGATTTTGGATTATTCATTCGCAGGGGGGGATTTCCAATTGACCCATGTATATATTAAAAACAAGAGTTAACTATTAGAGTATCATGAAAAAGTTTGTCATTCCATCTCCCATGAGATAGGTTATCTCATTAGAATAGTAAACTCATTGATCATCGCATCGGTTGTCAACCTGAGACCTATGATTTCTAGTAATTTGATAAAATAATAGGAAATTTAGGGGTAAGTTAATGAAACACATAAAGGGGAATGAAATTAAAAAATGGGATAACATATAAATTACATTTATTGCCTTAACATATGAATTTATATGCTTCATTATATGTTATTCATGATCTACATCCCAACATATATTATTAGAGGCATTTTTTATTACCTAAATTGTGGTGCATACTGTACTTAAAAATTTACCAAAGAAAATCCCTCATGATTGTCAAACCAAGAGTTTAGATAAACCCATTTTTAGGCACCAGTACCCCTTTGAGGCTACCTCAAAGTAGTGTTTTCGGGTTTTACCCCTAGATACATATGTGCTAGGGCCACCTCTACTTGATCGTATCCAAACACAAATTTATTTTATTGATAAAAAACTTACTTTGTACTCACAAAAAATTAGCGATTATTTTATTATACTAAATCATATGCCTATGGTTTAAACTATAGTTTTATAACCATAATAAAAAAAAATTAAACCTAACATTTGATACAAACTATAGCAATAATTCTCTTTATTACACAATTTAACGTGATTTATTACATAAACGAGTATATATGAAAACATCAAGGATAACGATGTATAGTTTGATGGTAAAATCCGAACATTACATAGGTACTTAAAATATGAAATAAAATATCTTTATTTCATACTTCTATGACTTGACTGACTCGTTCCATTGTACTTAACACAACATGGGATAACTGTGGACACACATAAGAATGAGGTGAGCTATAAAACCCATTAAATGAGTAAACAAGAAATAAAATAAAAAATAAAATACATGTTTTGAATTAATAATATAAATGGAGAATAATATTAACTTTAACGTAAAGGCATTATATATCATGATTATCATAACATGAAAATGTCGCAATGAAAAACAATAAGTTATTAGCATGACCCAAGGATCATTGCACATAGATTACCATGTGTAAACCCTAATTGCACATTAATTAGTGTGATTAAATCCACATTGAACATGGATTATAATGGGCAAACCATCATTACACATTATTTCTCATGATACTAAATGTTTCCCAATGCATTGGAACATTATCAGGGCACACCCTTTATAAACATTTCATTTCATGTATAAGTGTGCCACATGGGTCATATATAATTTAATAATTAAACATCATAAGTTTTTCACTATTTAGGAATATAGAATACATAAATTAATGTACAATTAAAAATTTATATGTCCATAATTTTCAATACGCTTTATAGTGAAATGGGTATGGTATTCACAACAAAAGGATTTTGGATTGGAAAATCACGTGGCAATTTCGGATGCACAACTTCGTCGTATGGATATTCAGAAGTTGGGTTGATGAGAGGGAAATGGGTCTCTCATAATTTATAAATTAAGTAGATTTTAATTTTTATATTTTAAAATTATATCCCAACATATTAAATGGAATAATGATTTATAATATGGGTGAAATACTTGAATAAATAAAAGAAGAGAGAAATCCATAACAAACTCTTCGGCATGACAAAGGGTGTATAAAGAAGGCATTATTGAAAGATAAAGTTTAATTCCATCATTAAAAAATAAAGAGGAATTTATGGTGGAGGTGAAAAATTATACCCCAGGATTTTTAATTGAAATTAAAAGGATATTACAATATAATGAAACATGGATAAAAATGAAAATGGAAGGAACCTTTTACATGGGTGTGTGACATCAAGAGATTGAAGGGGGCTTCGTGAGATATTATTGCATTATGGGAGGATTCTAGAGATAGTAGGGAAGTGTAGGGACGTGGTACAATGATTTTTAATAAAGAGATGTGGGAGCTTGAGAGGGTTTATATATGAAATTACAGGGAAATTCATTAATTTTTAACAAAAATTGGTTTTGGAATTTATATAATTAAATATATAAATCCACAAACCTTCCCAAGGTTTTTTCCCATGGTTTTTGACATTGGGGAGTGGAAAAATTATTTTTTATGAAAAATTTCAAAATATTATAAAATATTTCCCTTTCTTAGGAGGAGGTGAATCATACTCTCAAGTTAATAAATTTAAAATCAAAAAATGTATTATTCATTTTTGGATGAATAACTAAGGCATAATAAAATAAGTACAAAAATCTAAAAAAATATTATTTTATTGGGAAAACCTATATTCTTCTGAGAATATCAATTATACAATTTATTATATCATTTTGAGGTCATTATGATATCAAAAAACACATATTTAATTTAAACTATATTTACTTTTTACCCAAAAAATTGATTGACTTAGAAAATTATAAAAAAATAACCATTAAAAATTTTCGACATCCTAATGAGAAAATATTATTATTTTTTATATATAATTTTATTAATAAGTGAATTTTCAATTTTAGAATGAAAATCGACATTTATTGAAAATTGATAGGGTTTAAAAATAACATTTTTCAAACATTATAAAAATTAAATTTGACCTCATAAAAATTATACACTCTTTTATTATTAATAAAAGTAATTTGATCATAATATATTAGAAAAATATTAATTATTTCAAAAATTTAATAATTCATTAAAATAAAATCGTTAAAAATACATTTTCAATTTTATTATATAAAAATTATGACTCTTTTCAAACAAATTACTTAATAATTTATAGATAGAGAAATAATATAATCATCATTTATAATAATTTTATTTGTAATATTTTTAGTAAAAATCTTATTTTAATATAATGTATATATTCTTCAAAAGTTTCATTTTTACCCAAAATGTTTTTATCAAATTCTTCACTTTTTAAAAAAGACTATTTTTATAAAGGAATTGATGAAATAAGAATTTTATTTATAAAATAGGATTACACAATTACTAACTAATATCTTATTAAATACCCTATTATATCACCTGAATAATACATAAGTGTAAGAGGTGTGAGGGTGACCAACTCTTAGGGTGGCTCGGATAACATCACCAGTGTGGAAATTCGTATTAACTTGAACTTCTCATTTAGGAGATTTCATTCAGGGTTATCATGTTGAAGTGCAGCTTTGGAATGGTCAAGTGTGAAGGCCATTGACACTAATTCCTTTCTATGCTATGAAAAATGATCTTTTTTAGACCGAGTCTACTGAATGAGGCAATCATCTCCGTTGTCTCTGTCGAATGGATTCTTTTTAAAAACCATAAATTTATCTCAGTTTAGTGGTCACTATTCAACAAAAATATTATCAATGATAATTATATGTAACAATAATTGGAACCTAATTATAATTAATAAATGCTTTCATGTTTATTCTATAAGACGTTAAAAAAGATATATTTTATATATAAATTATCAGGTCATCAGATGGCCATTATTTCCGAAATATTGATTATTTTTCCATTAAGGACAACCAATTTTGGGTGGAAATAATTACATAAATTTTTGTTCAAAATTAATTTCTTCAAGGATGGTTATGGAAATCCAATACATCAATCACCAATTTAATTATATGTTATTTATTAAATATAATTTTATAAAAAATAATGATTAAAATGATTAAAATTTATTATTAGAATTCTAGTTTTTTCCATTCAAGAAAACATCGTTATAATTATTCTTAATGTTTTGGTTGTCCATATTATATTTATTTTTTTATTATAAGTAAATATATTAAATAATTCATTTAGATAATGAAATCTAAATCGACATTTTTGAGGGTGATAAGTGGCCCTAAAATCAATGTTGATGCAGATCCGACTAAATTGGCTATCCTACAACCATTTGATCAAAATTGTTTCATGTTCATTTTTTATAAGGATATTATGAATTTTGATATATTAATTTATTTGGTTAATCCCATAAAATTGTAGAAACATCTAGTTAAAACGTTGTCAATTTAAAATGATCATGTGATGTCAATGTGTCAATATTCAATGAATTTGTCTGGTTTGAAATATTTTAATCAATTATACGACCATAGCTCATACAAAAAATCATTAAAGTGGCTAAAATTTTGATGGTGGATGTGAATGAAATTTGAGAGAATTACCATATCAATAAAATTTCAATATTATACCACTATGGTATCCAAAAAATGGGTGCATATTTGAAACATTGACACTATAATTATTATTTGCACAGAATTAATTTATATAATTAAATAGGTACAACACCCTGAATTCATTGCAAAATAATAAGAATATTTATGTCTAAATGTTTTGAAATATATGAACATGTTTTCCAAATCAAATTTAACCATATGAATCAACATATTTTTTTAAAATACACATAATATATCATAGGGAAAAAGTGAAGTAATTTTTATATTAATGACTTAGAATTACTTTTATTAATATAATATTAATATGTTCCTAATAAATTATATATAATTTAATTAAATAATAAATAAATTAAATATATACATGTAATATATATAATATTGTTCTCAATATAGAATATTAATTATTTCATGAATGAAAAACATTAAAATACATTTCCATGAGATTGTTTTTTTTTCAAATACACTTCTACATTGAAAAAAAAATTATCTCTTAACACTTGATCTAGATCTTCTCATCGAATAGATGAAAATTGATATGATATGTTATCTATAATAAAATAACAAAATTGAATAAGATTATTGTAGAATTTATATATCAAGACAATATACATTGGATCAAGGATTCATCTTAAGAGAGAGAGGTATGAGATCTAGGGGAGATATGGAGAATGAAAGAATAAATAATCACTTACCAAGATTCAACATGAACGAACACTGTAGATAATTCATATTTATAGCTCATGGGAAGAGTAAGAACCAAGAATCTTTGATTGAGTCCCTCAGTTTGATATCCCTAGGTATAAGTGGAAGAATTATTGATTTTAGAGTAGTTTTTTGTTTAAAATGTAATTATTATATTAATTGTAATCCCACACATTGATTGTACAAAGGTTTTGACTAATCACACACCAACTGTGTGAGGATATACATAGTTAATAAAAACATGAATGGTTTGAACACCAGTTTTTTTATACCATGTACCAACCAAGGTTTTTCTACAATCTTGAGACACATGGTTTTCAATGAAGAGTCTCATGGATAGATATAGACATGAACCACCCATTATCCTTTTCCAAATAAGAAACATAGTTTTTCTAAGAAAATTGTATAGTTTCCCCTAAATTTTTTTTATACAAACCATTTTAATGGAAAATAAATATTCAAATACAATAATAAATTACAAGATACTTTAATCATGAAAATAGACATGTAGAAACACCTAATGTTGGGATGGAAGTACGGTTTAATGTTCCAAAAAATTCTACATGAATATATTGAATTGAATATGGGATAGAGTAAAGCTAATGATATAATATTTGATTCGTTTCACAAGATTTTCTTCGAAATATATCAATTATCATATTCTTTGTATCAATAATTTTGAATGGAAAACGAGATGGATGGTGAGTAATGATCTGTAATCATTGGATGAATTATAGAAATTATAATATTTTAATAAATATATTTGAAAGTTAATTATTTGGAGTTTATTTTGTTTTTACAATGCACTAAAAACTCTAATTTCGTTTTTTTTCATTAATGTGGAGTTGAAATTAGGTTTTTCAACATTCTAAATGTGTTATGAAATAGTGATAATGGGATTGGAAATATGGGGAACATTTCATCTCCACATCTTCTTATATTATACATTTATTATTTAGATTATGTATGTCTAGATGATGTTAAATAGTGTAAAGTTTAACTCTCTAGGTTGCATTATTCAATAAAAATGTTTTCATCAGGAAGATCCAATTTTGTAAAATTGAATATAGAATCCAATAAATTGAGTACTAAATTATAGGTGTTATAAATTATTTTTCTATGGAATTTTGTATTTAGGGATTGATAGTGCATTTCACAAATTTTATAAAATGTGAAATCATGAAAAATTTATTAAAATAATATATAAGTAAGTGGATCAGGTCATTAATATATGTTTTGAATGGATTTTTAAATAATGATTATATATTATTTCTTTTAGCTAAAAAATGTTATCTTTAATAAATATTTGATAAAATGTTAATTATAGGAAAATTGGCGTAGTAATTCTCATAATGTGATTAATCAAATTATGAATTTTGATAAAAATGTGGTGAATTAATTTTAACGATGTATTTAAAAAAAGATAAATTTGGGCCATGTTCATTGATTTAATTATAAAAAGGTTCTTATAAAATTATTTTTTCAATGTAAATTTTTCACAATGCTTGTGAGTCTACATATAATTGTGCGAGATTCGCTTACTCTTGATTTTCATTATCATGTATAAATATCCCTATATTATAATTTATCATGATGGGATATTTAATATATTATGATAAGGTTGAGATCATGTGTGATAAATATTAATGCTAAAAAATATAAAACAAATATGGTGATACCATTAGGGTTATGTAATGTTTATTGAAGTTGAAAAAACAAGTAAAGCCTCATTAATTTGGGAACTATTATGTAAAACGTAATGTTATAGGATTTATTTATTGTATTTTTATATTAAATTTGTAATGACCCATCCCCCATGGGGCCGTTCTGTGACTATACCAATCCCGCCTTCCATAGGCTAAGGCTAGCGACTAGCACAGAATAGGCATTTACAAAAATGAAAGTCATTTCCATTAAACCTGTATACATTCACAAAGGAAAAACTGCAGAAAGGTAAATAGTAATTAAGCAACAAATTTCACAAGAAAAATACTGAATGAACATTAAAATTGAAATCTTCAAGGTGCTAGACTATAAGCCCATATCTATAAGAAAAGGTATATCATCCAAGGTCCATCTACTCAATCCTTACCTAAAGGGTATGGAGAAGATAGATGTCTGTATATTTAGAAGTATGTTATGTCCATTCCGTCTCTCTAGGAGCAACCTACCCCATTTTCACTAAGTCTTCGTTGAAGAATTGATCACCTAGAGGGTAGGTGGAGGATAACCGTCGATAGCTGTAGAAGTATGTCTTGTCTATTCGGTCTCATTAAGCACCACCAGGCCCGAGTCAGTGAAGGTATTCATCAATGATTCGATCACCTGTACAGGATTTGACATGTGTGGGTGAAGCCTGTGCAGGTTTTAGAAACAAAATACTTAGTAAGGACCCCAAACCATAATGAAAGGACCACAAAGCAAGACCACATAGCATAATCATAAATAAAAACAACTCACAGTTGATAAAACTCAATGAATGGGAAATAAAGACTATCAGTTGTAACAATGAACACCTTGTACGAATAGGGTACTCATCCCTAATGTGTATCGTGGGTCTATAGGATCACATAGATCCACTACCCACCATTCATCTTTTGAGTCACATAAAGCTGATACCCACTTAGTCCAGCATAGATGGTCTATAAATGCCGTATATAGCTTGTCCATATAAGACAGCTTATATAAAGTTCACAAATATCCTCTTTGTAGAAAGATCATATAAAGCCATTTTAAGTTGGTCCACATAGGGCCACCTATCATTTAAGTCTATATGGTCACTTAGACCCGCTCATCAATAGTCTTCGGCTCTTAGCCAGCCATATGATTCCTGCACGTAGTGCGCTTGATTCATGGAGAATCCAATCATAAAACCTTTTTTCATAATTCATCATCCATATAATCTTCCATATATAATTCCAATAGAATTCCTCATCACGAGGGATCTAATGCCACAATTTTGCATCCATTATACACTCGATTTGAACAATATTGGTGTTTTAGTAAATTGGGGATGGTTGTGTCTCTGCAGGTTTGACCAGGTTGGGACGACCCGACCAACTCGGTTTAGGGGTCCCATATAACGCAACACAGTTTGGGTGAAATGAATTGAAATGGTTCGGTATGGGCCATCCCAGTCTGGTCTGAGCCCTGATCCAGGACCATTTAGCTTTCCTTGACACATCCTGGTTCGACAATTAGTCCAACTCGTCGGGCTTCCATTGTTCTGGTTTCATCCACCGTGGCCTACAACTGGTGGGTAATTCATTAATATCTCAATATTCCCAATGTCTTAGTTTTTTCCATTGGCCTATCCCATATGGCTGGCTAGATCTTCTCCATCCTGAGTCACCCATCAGCACAATACGCACCCCCGGCCTGGACTGCATAGCAGGCCTGGCATGCATAGTAAGCATGTTCTCCCTCTGCCCGACCACCGTGATGGCATCCAGTTTGAGTGAAATCGTGTCTAGTTGAGGCTGACCACCTCCCATCCTCACATGGTACTTTTGGGATGTGTGTTGACTGCAAGTTGTGGGTTGGTCCTCTGACAGAGCAGCTAAGAAGGGATGATATGCTTTACGGCTACAACAAGTAGGTTTTGTGACCTCGGCAACCTCGTCCTGCAGTCGAGGTGCGCAACCTTCCACCTGTGTCTATAGCTGTGGGCCTCTATCGTTAGTCTACAACAACGATGGTATGTTCCGTGGAATACCAGTTACACTCTATTAGTCTGATTCTTGAACCGTCTATTCCTTGAAACATATTGTGAACCCTCTATCCCTACTATGACCACATGGTTGCCTTAACATCAATCCAGGGGGTTCAATCATGAAGAAAAAATGAATGCTCAATGATGAAGTAATCGATGCCCTGTTCGTGTTGGTCTGATTCCTCTACATTTGGGTTTTAAAAGATTTAATAGGGAGATTATGTTTCTAACTTGGATTATCACAATCCAAAACCCCAAGAACAAACCATACATCATTGGAGATCGATCCAAAGGTCCCCTATTTGTGGGATGAGCCTCATTTGTGGCTCAAAAACAATAACAGGACACAAAAAATGTTCATTTATAATTAAATTCCTACCTAGAAAATATGATCGCACAAGGATTACAGTTCATCATATTCCATTATTCTCTGATCCCAAATTCTCTTTACAATGCGGTAGTCATCATTATTTGATTCACCGGTGTTCATCGTTTGATTGGTATTCCTTAATCATTATTTGTCACCACCCGCCAAAGCCGCAGTGCAATTCCAAGATTTTTCCAACCATCATCCATTATTGTGTGGCTTTTAATTAATGAAACATGAATCTTCGTTTCTATTAGTATGTGCTGAAGCAACATTACAATGAGTCATTAATGAGGTTTATTAATGATATTCATCATCACATCTTTACTACCCAATAGTGGTGACATTCCACTACTCAATTGTAATGAAAACAAAGAAAATATCTTTTTTATGTTATTTTATTTCTCTTCTGAAAAGTCATAAAATTAATAATCACACATGACCCGAACTGATTGAGGTTAATTCATTCATAATGAGAACATTTAATTATGAAATCAATAATGGTTTGGGATATTTAATCCTAGTTATATTTTATGAGTTATGAGTATTAAAAAATGAAATAACATTTATTTAAATTATGTTATTTGCGGTTACATCCAAAAAAATGTTCAAAATTGGCCCGCGCTGCCAGATGTTAGGCTTCATCTAATTGAATCTTACACTCATAAACTCAATGGTACATTCAAATTTCCTCCCCGAGTTACCATTTATGAGTTATGATTATTTTCAAATAAAATAACATTATTTTATTATTTTATTTACAGCCAAAAACAATCGTCCACTATTAACTCAAACCAGCCAATGATAGGCTCTTTCTATGAAATGAATTCCTTCATGGAGTTCCAAGGTGGTCTAATGTTTTTAGAGTTGTACCATTCATGAGTTATAGAAAATTGAAAAATTCAAAAAATATTATTAATTTTATTTTATTTTTGGTTATGGAATTTTCTCTTTTTCTCACTAGAATCTCGTCCCAATAAACAGAAGTCACACCAAGGTTAAAACCACTATCCCTAATGCAATGGTGCCCTCAAATATCTTATGTGGGAAAATCATTAATATTTATTCCACTATTTCTAGAAAACTGCTCACAGAGGATATTTAAAATTTCACATTTTTGATGGATCATTTCGAGAATTCAGAGCCTTGGAATCATGCTTGGCCTCAGTGTCTAGTCAAGTAATAATCCCCTTTAATTTTTCAAAAAAAAACATGGAATTCCATAGAATTAAATTAATCCTTAATTTAGGGATTTAACACCTCATAAGACAAAACAAGGAATTATAAAACAAACTAGCGTATTGAGCACGAATCTGAGCCTCCTGATCCCATGTCCTTTCCCTAAGATTCTCGTGATGCCAAAAAACATTAACCACAGGTATCGACAATCCATGAAGGTTCCCCTTCTATATATCCTCAATATATGCCGGGTACACCATGAATGTCCCCCCGTTGTCAATCTCGAGTTCATCCTAGTCGATGATGTGAGAGGGTCCATGCATATATGTCATCATCTAGGATAGATGGGAGACATCTTGCACCCTCTCTAACTGCTATAGTAGAGCTATGATGTACACCCCATCACCCACTCTATGTATTATGAGGAAAGGTCTGATATACAAAGGAGATAACTTCTCACCGCATCCAAATATCAGTATCCATATTCGAGGAAAGACCCATAGGAATACATGGTCTCCCTGTTAAAACTCCAAGTGACTTTTTCCAATATCATCATACGACTTTTGTCAAATCTGTACAACCTTTTTCTACTCTTGGATAACCTACAACTTCTCAATGTTAGCCTATACCATCTATAAGCCCATGAGTGTTGAATCCCCAGGGTCTATCCAGTATAACAGTTACCTGGATTGTCATCTGTATAGTTCCTCGAACCGTGCCATACTAATGGTGGAGTGGTTGTTGTTGTTGTATGGAAACACCACCGGTGGTAGTTGGTCCACCCAACTATGACCAAAATCAATGACGCAAACAAAAAGCATGACCTCCAAGGACTATGGTTGAATGGCTGTACTCAAGAACAAATGAGTCCCAAAAGCCTCATATAATCCCTTCCCTAGCTAGGATGTAAAACATTCATCACGATCTATGAGTATTGTAAATGGTATACCCTAGAGTCAAACTATCTCCAACATGTTGTGGTTTCCCAATCTCTTTACTGAACATTGTTCTCGAAAGGGTAGGAAGTGGGATGACTTGGTGATTTAGTTAATGATCACCCATATGGTATCGTGCCCCCTAGATGTACAATGCAATCCCATCATGAATCAATCGATAACCCATCCACCATCCACTCTGGTACATCAAGGGGTTTTGTCAAACCTTCTGGAACATGGTGCTCAACCTCCTCTTGCTGAATGTGAGGAATCTCAAGACAAAAAATTTAAACTACATTCTTCATCCCTGGCCACCAGTACTAACATCAGAGGTCCTAGTACATCTACACCACACCTAGATGTACTACTAATGGGGAAATCTGTTACTCAGTCAACACCTCCTCTTGTAACACTATTGGTACTATGTTGTGTCATCTAAAAATGATTACGTACTCCCAATCAGTAGAATATCCAACAGAACCAAGCTCCATGGACATCCAGGCTTGTGTAGTCTTGTAGATGGCATATCCGTGTTGATCCTCCTTGACTCGCTATAATAGTAGAGGGAAAACTAAACTTTAATGAATATAAGATGCCTCATCTATATCCAAGAATGATATATGATGTTAGTCTAAATAATTGAGCCCTCATTCAGTAATTGTGATATTGATCTACTGTAGAGAGCATCTTCCACAACATTACCCTTCCCAAGAGTAAAGACCATTTCGATGGCATATTCCTAGAAGAATTATATCCAACATCACTGTCTCAAATTAATATCCTTTTGAGAAATAGATATACTTGGGATTCGTGTGGTTAAATTAGAAGATGAATCATTCACCTATAAGGTAGTGTCACAACATCTTCTATGGGATGTCAACCTCTTCCAAATCAAGGTTAGGTGTATCAAAGTTCTTCTCATGTAGTTTCAGCTGTCATGAGCCATAATTAATCACTTCATACACCTACATCAAAAAATAACTTAGCTAGGTTCATGTTACCTCATAGTACACAATGTATTGGTTCCGTCCTCTGGCATCCTCAATATTGGATCACTCGTCAAGATCTGACTCACATGCTAAAAGCTATACTAGCATAATTCCTTCCACACAAAGGATTTTACCATCATCTTCAATGCCTTTATGGGCACTAATACACTAGAGATTTCGGGTACAAACATCTAATATTACCCAAACAACCAAAGAAAACTCCTCACCATCGTAACACTCTTCAGTGGCTCCCAAAACAACATCGCCTCTATCTTCACTTGATCCAACACATCTCCAGCTTCTGAGATGACAAGTCCAAAGAAGTGGAAATTTCGTATCTAGAACTCATGAATTGAGGGATTAAAATAATGTTGGTGCATTTGGAGTGTTTCCAAAACCATCCCCATGTTTATCACATGCTCCTCCTCTTTGACTGAATACAATAAGATTTTATTAATGAAATCCTCTGCAAAACGGTTTGGGCACAATAGGGAAATCATGTTCATGAATACCACGAACATAGCTAGGATGTTTTTCATATGAAATGGAATCACTATATACATGTAGTAGCTGTAAATACATCTGATATTTTCTTTGAGATGTCATTATATGACACTCAAAGTTGGTGATAGCCTGATCTGAGGCCAATCTTCAAAAACCATCTCGCTCCCTTCATCTAATCGAAGTGGTCATAAATTCTTAGAAGAGGTTACATGTTCTTCGCAATCACCTGTTACAGGCCCCAAAGGTCCATGTATAACCTCAATCTTTTGTCTTCCTTCATGGAAGACAAAATTGGGGATCCCCATGGTGATACATTGGGCCTTATGAACCCATTCCACTTTAAGTCCTCAAACTATATCCTTTTCTCTGGGAGCTCTATGGGAGTCATCCGATATTTATGTGTAGATATCGATGAATTCCTAGGGTACAGATTGATGAATAAATAGACCTCTGTTTGATGAGGTAGTCATGGAACACCCTCAAGAATGATATCCTTGTACTCATCCAAGTCTCAGAGACAGATGATGGTTTCCTACTTTACACTATAGACATCCAATGATAGTATCTTCTTATCAAAGGAACTTTCAACAAAAAATGATCCCCCTAAAAATCCATAATATATATAAATGTATAGTGTAATAGTGCAGAATCAGATGTCCCTAAACAAGTCTTTCTCAGTGGTATGATCCTTGAAGCACTGCTCACATCATATTCATTGAGTACATGGAAGGGTCAGTATGACTTGATATATACTCAACTATTGACATGTCGCCCCACCAAAGTTACCAATGGTATTGGGAATGCATATCCCTTTGCTTTTATGGAATGATATCTTTCTAGGAGAGAGGTTCGCAAGATCATTCAATGAAAAGTACACCACATCATAAGAACAGCTAATATAAACCCCATCATCACTCTATTGAGCCATGTAGAAGGCTCAATGCCTGGACTACCATCTGATCTAATGGGGCCCTACCTAAATGAGAAACTCGATCACCACATAAATCCAATCTGTAGCCACCAGTGATTTGATTTTTTCTCTAAACCTGAGGGGTCTATTTTGCTAAAACTTTTGTAAGGAACTGAGCTTACATGATTCCTCTACAGGTAGCACCAGTACTTACTACTGACCAATAGGCGATGGGAATTTTGGGACATCGCCCGATGGTTCTATCTCAAAAAATAGTCCATGTATCGAAGACATACACTTAATAGACCATACTCGTGGTCACACAATGAAATACTGGGTATTTATCTGCATGGAAGCATCTTTAAAGAGATAAAGATGAATCAAAATTAATAGATTATACTTTGTGAGATGACATTGACTCCGAAAGATCATGAGAAAACAATTTAGGTTGCATGAAACCAGAGTTTTAATTTACCGAGTTGGAAAGTAGAACTCAGGGTCCTGGTGTGTGGATATGTTAGCCACCGCCCCAACACTGGTCTCCCTGGACTGAATGCTAATCTTGAAACACTTAACATTATTTTCCCAAAACACATTTATAGACTCTATGATATTCTGGTATAATTGACTCCATTAATACCACTTATTCATAACCCGTCTCCCAGGGACCACGTTGTGACTAACCAAAGAATACCTTACATAGGCCAAGGGATGTCGACTAGCCCAGAATAGGAATCTCCCAAAAAAGGAAGGCATTTTTCTATAAACCCATACACACGCACACCACAAAAATGTAGATAGGTAAACACTAAGTAAACCAAAATTGTCAGAAGACCACTTCTGAAAGTACAATATAACTAAAAATAAAACGGGAAAAATATAATCCCAAATCCCATAGAAAAGTCAAAGAAACCATGGGTTGTCTACAGAAGCCCTATGTGGAGGGTATGTGGTGGGTAGTTATCTCTAGCAACATAAGTACATCCTTTATGTCCCGTCTCACTGAGGGCCGCCTGGCCCCGGTCCACCAAGGTCTCTGTTAGAATATCAATCACCTAGAGGGTAATTGGATGATAGCTGTATGTAGTTGTATAATTACATATGGTCTATCCCATATCCATGAGCATCACCTGTCCTCGATCCACCATGGTCTCCATTGAACCGTCGGTCACATGCACGTGATGCAACACATGTAGGAAAATTCGGCGTTGGGTTGAGTAAAAAAATACTCAATAGGGACCCCAAACCACAAAGAAAAGACCATAATCCATGACAAAACAACAATATCACAATTAAAATATAACTCACATGAGGTATAACTCAATATATGGGAATGCATATCTATCAGTAGTAATAGTCAACACCTTGGAATGTTTAGGTAATCATCCTTGATGAGTATCGTTAGTCTACTAGGTCACACAATGTCACACCCCACCATGGGTCAATTGGGTCACATTGAGCCCCTCCCTATATAGGACATAATAGCTGATCTAAAAATGGTTTCTTATAGCTGGACCATATAGGGCCACTTCAAGATAGTCCACAGAGTGCCGCTTGTAGCTGGTCCATAAGGATCCAGTTGTAGCTAGTGCACATAGGGTTGCTTCTAGTTAGATCACATAGATCTACTAGTTGCTGGTTCAAAGAAATACTATAGTATATTGTACACACCATTCAATTATTATCTAGGACTCTAGGATCGATTAGATTCTCTTTTCTGTAGTCTTTGGGTCTCAACCAACCTCAAGATCCCCACACATTGTGTGCTTGATTTAGGTAGAATCCACTACTCAAACCCATAATTGAATATCAACTATCATGAAATCATCCATAGATCATGCCAAAAGACCCACCTCATTGCAAGATTTTCAATACCAAAAATGGGGTGTCAATCGAATGCTCGGTCTGAATGATAATGGTGTTTTAGTAAACATGGGTTATATTTATGTGGGCCTAGTTCGACCTAGTCGGACTAACCCGACCCACATAGACTGGTGGTCCTGCATGTCCTGACATAGCTCATCTAACCCGAACCTGTTGTGTATGGGTTTTCCCTGTCCGATCAGACTACTTGATCGGGTACATTGGTCCTTAAAGGACCTGGACCATTTTGGTTGTCTGCCCAGCTCACCATGTCACCCACCAAACCAGTTTCATCCAGCTCAGCCTGCAAATGATAGGCCGGTTCTTTCCAATCCCGGGTCGTCCATTCAGCCCCACCAACATTGGCAGGCCAGATCTTCTCTATCCTAGGTCCCCCAGCGGCAGGATTCACAACACTGGAATGACAAAAATGGTAGTTCAGTTCTCCCCTTGCCCAGACGCCGCACAACCATCTGATTTGAGTGACCACATGGATAGGTGTGGCATGTCGCTTCCCCTCCACACCCAGTTCGTCATGGACCACATGCAATATTCTTGTTGAAATCCCCATTTGACACTCCAAATCATGAATGAGGATCAAAATAAATTCAATTTTATTTAAACACCTACTAGGGAAATAAGATTGATCGAGGATGATCATTCACCATCATAGGTTGATCTCGGATCCCAAATCGTCTCTCCTAGGGTGTCATTGCAGTCATCTGATTCACTGGCATTCATTATTGGAGAGTTTTTCCTTCATCATTCATCATCGCCACAACCAATGCCTCAGAGAAATTCCATGATTGTTCCATGCATCCTTCATTACTTGTGTGACTATTAATTAACGAATCACGAATAAGTGTTTCTATTATATAGTATTGAAGCATCATTAAGCTGACTCATTAACGAGGTTCATTATTGAGATTCAACTTCACCTTTTTGTTTCACCGTAGTGATAACGTACCACTTCTCAACAATGAGAATAAGAAATAAAATAAATTTTTATGATATTTTATTTCTCTTCCAAAATGTCTGAAAATCAGCATTAAACCTCGACCTGCATCATTCGAGGTTAAGTATTACTTATGGAAAAATCACACTACGAATCAATGGTTATCTCAAATTTTTAATCCAGGTTAACATTTATGAGTTATGAAGAATAAAAAATAAAATAAATTTTTATTATTTTTATTTTTATTTATATTTATGTCCCAAAAAAACCTTCACAGCCAGCCCACACAGAACAATGTCAGGATCCTGTTAAGGGGAATCTAACCTCACGAACTCAATGGTAATCTAATATTTCCAACATGAGTTACCATTTATGAGTTATAATGATTTAAAAATACAATAACTTTATTGAATTATTTTATTTATAACCAGAAACTATTTTGCATTGTTGCCTTGTGCTAGAAAATGATAGCATCTACGAATGGAAATTATCCCATAAAAAGTTGAACGGTAGTCTATAATTTTCAATCTATGTCACCATTCATGAGTTATAATTATTTGGAAAATAATATAATTTTATTTAACTATTTTATTTTCATTTATGAAATTTTCAATTTTTCTCAATAAAGGCTTGCACTGACTAAACATAACTCATTCCTAGTGTAAACCCACCATCATGAATGCAACGGTGACCTAAAATATTAGATCTAGGAAACCATTTAATTTTTGTTCCACAATTTCAGAAGAATCGCTAACGTGCACAATTTAAAACATGACATTTTTTGATGGACCAATCTGGTCACTTAGTGCTTCGAAATCACGAACTATCTCAGCGACCGATCTTGAAATAATCTCATTTAATTTTTAATAAATATAACTCATGGAATTCAAGGGTCTTATATAAATGTCAAATGATGTATTTTATGAAAGGTTATCATGGTTTTGTGTGTTTATCATTTTTGTTTCATAAGTTTACTATAAATTAGTTATGATTTCACGTATCGAAGGTCACTATTTATTATTGTTTTATTAAAATTATGATTAAGTGGTTTTTATACAGTTATTATGTGACATTTTATATTAAATTTTTTATAATCACTAATTTTTCATTACATGGTTGGAATAAATTTGTATTTTCTTATAACAAATTGAATGGGTAATAACCCCCATATGTGCTCTTTAGTTAGAATATAGAGACTACTAGATGTGATACATGAGAAAAGAATAATTTTTTATTAGAATATAGTTTTAGATCAATGTATGAGATATTATTGGGAGAGTGAGATGTATTGTGACAAAAATTACTAATTGGAATCAATACGAATTTACAATTTGATAATTAATTTTCTAAAGCTAATATAAATTGTCTCATAGTTATTATTAGTTTATTTTTAGATTAAAATATTTTACATCATGGATTATTTATTATCATTTATTCTATTTCTATTATGAATATATCATTATACAATCATTAATTTTATACCTACACATTATTATTCATTACTTGGAAATCCCAGTAGACACTTGAGGCATTGTAGAAATATATTTTTGATATATAAATTATAATAATCAGGTTTTCTAATTTTATGTACCAACAAGATCAAATTAATTATCATATATTTAACTGAATTATAGATTTTATGATTTTTTTCCCAATAATATAATTAATGAAATTATAATAATGTTTCAAATATTTTTGTTGATTTTTTATCACATAAATATGTCATTTCCCCTCAGATTAGTGGCCATGAATGTATATATATTTAATGTAAAATTATTTTTCCTTTTTTTCTTCTTTGATATGAGAATATGGTTTTTTTAAATGTACTCTAAATGGTATCAGTGATGGCGTCCTTTCACACAATCTTTTTTATGATTTATTCTTCTCCCTGTGATGTAGTAAGGTTAGAATTAGGTATATATTACAACAATAAAATCATTTATTAAATAGTAAATTGATATACCACTCTGAATGAGTTTATTTTTCCAAATTTTTTTAC
The DNA here is from genome assembly GCA_963277665.1 of Viscum album. Classification (NCBI taxonomy): domain Eukaryota; kingdom Viridiplantae; phylum Streptophyta; class Magnoliopsida; order Santalales; family Viscaceae; genus Viscum; species Viscum album. Next base: position 567,538,363 of record OY728126.1, on the reverse strand, counting down.
TCTTTTATTTCTCCTTTATTATAGTCTATTTTGTTATATAGTTTATATCAATCAAAACCTCATATTTAGTGACATGTTTTATCATATAATTTTAATCCAAAATCTTTATATAATCTATATCATTAATTGATCAAAATATTTCACTTGATATTATTGTTTTATATTTTATCATTCCATGGAATCCTCTTCATGCACAATATGAAGGCATTTTTGGTTATTGTAAACATTATTGTATAGATTATATTATATTCATCCATAATTAAATCTAAATATATTTATAATGAGTTCTCTCATATTTCATTATGTAACATTCATCATTAAGAACAAAATCATGAAATTTAAACATTTATGCTTTATTATTCTATACATATTTGCATGTATTTTCCCTAACAATGAAGAATCCCACGTTTTCACTAATTCCAACTTCATATTTCAAATATCAATAATTCAAGTAAATGATTTTGAGATTGTCCACGCTTTAATGGTGTATATAGAAAAGGCTATGATTTTTTAAACAATTCTTTTCTTCCAAAAAAAGGATATATATTCTTTCAATGAAATATACATTATATAAATTTTAAATATTTTATTCAACAATACAATGGTGAATTAATATTTTTAATTTCTGTATTTTTCCCTTATTTTTTAATATGATCTTATGTCCCATGAAAAATAATTAGCAGACAGTGAAGATACTATGTGAATGTACAGTCATATAAACCACATCAATAATTATTAAATAAACTCTTATTATTATTTATTATTGATTAATTTCATTTTCAATAGCCCATAATTTAAAAGTGATAATGCTACAAAAACACATTATTTATTTATCTATAGAAAAATTATATTTTCAGTAATTCAGTATGAGAACCGATAGATATAAATCCATGTATCTATGTCTTTAATTTCATTACGATAGATCTTAGATAAGACTTACATCTCATTCTTGCTATTTTGTTTCCATTATGGCCTTGAGTTAGATCAATAATAACATTTTAATTCTTCATGTATTTCAATAGAACATATCGAATAATACCCTATATCTAAAAAATTAATTTTTTAACCAAATTTAATTTATGTTACTTATTTTCATTCCATTATTCATTAAGCTTCAAATAAATTATTTTCATTCCATTATTTTTATAATAAAATTACTTTTATGAAAATTTATAATAAATAAAAAAAATAAAAATTCAACATGTTTCAAATTCATAAGGACTAATATATTATCATATTTTTTCATCATTTTCCACTTGGTTCAACATTTTGATAAATTTCCACCTTTCAATAATAATTCATGTTATATATTATGTGACCATAAAATATGGACATTATCCAGGAAAAAATTAGCCACTTCCCACAACATGTGTGATTACCTAGACCTCAATATTTTAATAAACATAGATATTTTAAGTTTATTTTCATCGTTTTTAATTATTTACTCTTATACATATTTTGCAAAAATCTATTTATTCATCAAAAAATCAGTTTTATATTTCCCTATGTTATTATTTTTGTGATCGTTAAAAAAAATATAATGAATATTTATTCCTTTTGGAAATAAATTATTCAATTCTACATTTGAGAATTATATTAACCATAAAATATTCTAGGAACAAACTACATTTATGATAGATGTAAAAATCCAACTTAATAGGAAACCATGACATTTTGGTATCTCAATTATTTTTCATGGTACTTGATAGAATTTTTATTTTAATATATTATCATTTCAATATCAAAATTTTTTATCATGTAATAATAAAAAATATATTTATTGGGAGTTTTTCCCTTAAATTAATTTTCAATGAATGCATGTTTATCTTATAATTGGTTAATAAAATATGAATAATCCATCACCAGTTTCGTAGTCATTTTTCGTACTTTTTATAATTTGTTTGTTCAAAATGTATTTTTAAAATTTTAACATGACTAAAAAAATGTTATTTAATTTTATTTTATAAATTTTATTTTTTCCATATTAACTATAATTTTCTGATAGCACATACCTCTAGAAAAGAAATTAAATGAAATCGAAAACAAATAAACTATTGTATGATGTACCATTTCACCACTCATTTTCCTTATTATCACCCATCCTAGTTCACCCATTCCTACATTAGTTCATCAGTCTACCTCACCAACCTAAGAATGCTTATCCTTACTTTCAAATCCTTGATTAAATGGGTGAAAAAAAATAACCTAGTCTACCTTTACAAAGATATATTCAAGTAACACATTAATTTGTAAGTAATTATCTTCACAAACTGTAATTTTTTATAGATGACCCCCCTAGGACATTGAGGTGCTATAATTTTTTATCTTCTAGATGAGAGAGAAATAAATTTTCAATTATTTTTTTGGCCTACATGACCACACGCATGATGTATATAGCCCTTTGAAACATAAAAATTATTTTAAGAGTTTTAGTTGGTTATTAAAAGAAATAACATGGGAATCCCACCAACTAAAGAACTTCACATGGGTAACCCATCAATTTGGGTGTCTACAACATAAAACTATCACCTAGGGACATATCATAGGTGACCCATAAACAAGGGATATTTAATTGTTTTAAAAATGGCCTAGGGGAACCACATTTTTAAACAAGCATATGAGGTTATTCACCAATGTGACCCATCATATGAGTAATCCTTCCGGGCGATCCATATCATAGGGCATGCACCTGGAAAACCACTCAATAGGGGATTTTCACCTAGGAAAAGCATTTCCTGTGTTATCTACCTAGATGATCTATATAATATGGACTTAAAATAGGTCAATAATCAAACGAGACCATAAAATAGATGACCCAACACCTGAAAAACAATAGCATGACTCATTGTGTAGGAACCCAAGTTTTTACGAATTAATCTTTTTAGATAAATTAATATTCATTAATGGGTATCATTTTATGCTACACCATATTAATTTATTTTTCTATGAAACAAAAATTTAATATTTCTATATTAATGAATCATAGATTATATTTGGTCCCACATATAATTATGTTTTTCTTTTGTGATGCACAAATATAATATCTTTAGATACCTTGGGTTACACGCACGGCCAAGTTTTAATGAACTATAATATTATATTAATATTATTTATGTAATATTAAAATATTTATCACCCATATTATGAAATAGTAGTTTTTAATAACCAAAAATATTCCTTTAAAATATTTTTTCCACATTTATATAAAATTAATAATTTTATTATCAATTATTTATATATTAATGTATGATCTATTTGAAAATAAACAAATTCCTTTTAAATGAAAACTAATTTTCAATGTAAAATCATGTTATATATGAATATAATAAAGAACACTATTGATTATTGTTTATAGTAAAATTAAAATTTAATATATTCAATAATTTATTTGACACTCATGAAAATAATTGGTTGAAATAATATATGAATAAATATTATTTTCATAATAAAAATGATGCATTTTCTAAAAAAAGAGTTTACCACATTTTAATGGCCACCTATTTAAAATAAAACATTTGAAACTTTTACAATACTTTTCTACATAAAATAATCAATTTTTTAATGTCAAATATCAATAAATACATTGGTTGTTTTAATATATTTTCTTATTATGTCTAATTGTTTTTCTGAATAGTGTAAAGTACTGAATTTAATGAAAATATATTATTTCCAATTAATCTATGTAGTAAGATTATGTTAATATTTTTTATAAAGTAAATTTTGATAAATTATACATATATTAATCATATTTAGGTAATTGGAATAAATTTCTCTTTTAAATTTGATATAAAATCATTTCAAACTGTTGAACACCTTCATTTTAAAAACTTATTGTTTCCACTCATATGTAAAATTATATATAATATTATTTCTACTAAATATGTGAATAAAAAATGAAAAATTTAATCCATATTTTTAATTATTATAATATATAATGTAAAAAAGGTGAAATTATTTCTGATAAAAAATATGTGAAATTAATAAAATTTATTTAAAGTGATTGAGTTAAAAATGAGTTTCATTATTGCTTAAACATTTAAAATATGATTAGAAAAAGACACCAAACATTTACAATACCCATTAAAATGAACTATATATACGATTAAACTTCATTTCTCTTTTTTTTTGTCATGGAAGCCTCTTGGTAGGTAAAAGTGCTGGGACCGAGAAATTAATTTAAAAAATTCCTAATGTGACATCTCCCGCAATAATAAAAGGGAATCACCCTCCATTACATGTTTAAACATATAATTCATGTTTCCTCGTCCAATACCTACCCATATAAGATATGTAAATCCCTAACCTCACCATAGAATCCACACATTTGGAATAAAGGAAACCTGGTTAGCCATTTGGTGCAATCCCAAATGATTTACCTGAAGAAGACGTTACATTCTTCAATAAGAAATGTTGTGTCATTTATTTCTCCAAAAACATCAGTTATTCTTATTATATTATTAGATAATAACCTCAGTATTATTTATGTAATTTTTATTTATTTTTTATGATACTAATAATAACATTCACATACTTCTTTGAAATGGGATGCACAGTCATTATTAATATGGGCAACACACTATCGCCTCATGAAATGATATCATTTGTTTCTCAATTACCACATCTCAATAATTGAAATAATTATTTTAATAGTATTTTTATAAGATATATATTATATTTATGATGTATTTACACTTCTAGAATCATTACATACAACATACCTTTATGATTTAATTTTTTTGTGATTTTGAAACTTTATTGGTGGACGTGTGGACAACCACCTCCTCAAAGTGATGTGATTCAGTCATGAATTACCAATAATGTATTAAGGATGAGTTAATTAAAGATATGTCATATATATATGAAATAATAAGGAAAAATATATATAATATATATATAACCTTTATTTTTCATTCTCTAAAAATACGATAACAAAATGAAAACAACTATCATGTTGATGTATAACCTACCGTCTCTATGAATGCTGTATTTCATTTACTATTTAAATATTTTATAGATTATTTTAAAAAATATACAGATTATATATAATATTTATAACATTACATAAATTCACAAAATAATTAAATCATTATCTATGTAAGGGGATCAAGAATAATATGTCAAAACACATACGAAAATCAAAGGAGATATTACTTGAAACGTAACATTAACATTGAATTGTTAATAAAAAGTAATATAATGTATTAATAAAATAATATATGTTATGAGATATAAGATTATGGATATTAGGATGATTTAAATCAGACTTTTATTAATCAAGTTAATGACTTAAGGTAAGGGAATTTCATCTCAATTTTTAATATCTCTGAGATACATTCCATTTTAACTAGTTGCTTATTTTTTGTGGTGTGTATAGTTCAATATGAAATATTATATTATGAATTTCAAATTATTTCATGATATTCAATGACTCTATTTATTTAATTATTTCATGGATCTCATTATTCAGAAGTTACTTAAGTAGTATGGTGTTTCTAATCTTGTTTTTTACTACTCTGAAATATATACTACATCAACTAGTTATTCTTTTGTGATATATATATATACTTACTATAATCATATACTAATGGTCCCATTCTTACATTATTTTGTAATTAATATTTTAAACAATATGTTTTTCTGAAAATTCAAAATTATATCTCTCTTCAGTCAAAAATCTATTTTTCATTAAATCCATGATATATAGTATTATTTTAAAAAAAATTCTATAATTATCCTATTTTTATTAGAAGATATTATTAATTATATTTTACATTATTGACAAAATGGTTTTCAAAAATGGGTCTTCTTTACATTATTTGATTGAGGAACATTTCTATATATTTTATGGTAGAAAAGGAATGCTTATCATGTACATATTTATCCTATTTCATGACCATAATTTCATTGAAGAATCCTTTCATGTTTACAAGTTCAATATTTTTATGAATTTAATTTCCTATTATTTTTTTAAGTTCATTTTATTTATGTCATATTGCAAAGAAATTTTTTTTCAAAAATATTATATCCTAATGAATTTCGTTAAATGTTATTGAATTATTTATTTATATATCAAAAATGATATTTTAAAATTAAATGGTTTTGAAAGTGTTATGTTATTTAAAAAGAGTTTTTCCATAGAGTAAATGATATTTTACATTGGAAATGTTTTAAATTAATATCCAAGACTACTTCATAAATGTTTTTTTTCAAATAATTCGATTTTGAAAATATTTTATGTTTCAAAAATATTTTTTAAATAAATGGTTATTTTCCTTCATAAATTATCCAAGTTAATCATAAAAATACCTCTCCATCTAAGATAAAATACATTTATATAGCTTCAACATCCCTATGAATATAATCTATGGAAACAAATATTTATTTTAATATTTTGTGTTTAAGATGAAGAGATTTTTATGATACCCTTACTTTTCAAGAGTATTATATGATAAAAGTATTATTAAACCAATCTCTTTTCCATAGAATATAATGTGACTAAATGATTACGTTACTAATTTCATTTTATGGGTCATGATGTGATGTTTATGAGACCCATATCTTTTAATGGGTCATGTTATGGTTAATATTTTATTATATTGTGCCACAAAGATGTATGATTTTATTAGGTGAGTGGTGAGTGATATATATCACTCCAATACATTGGGTAATGATAAATAATATATGATCTCTGAGGGTATAAAGGGTATAGCCCATTCTTGAAATCATGAGGGTACATTTGTTTTACCTGAAGCCTAAAACATGAGGGAAAACGAGTTGTATCCCAATATCTAAAAAATGAGGGTACTTGGGTTGTAGACCAAGCCCAAAAGCAATAGGGTGCATAGGTTATAGCCCATTCTTCAAAATAAAATTATTGATGGGTTCTATCCCGTGCCTAAAAAATAGGGTACATGGGTTGTTATCCCAAGCTCGAAGAAGGTATATGGTCTATTTTCCATTTTTTAATAATTTGTGAATATCTTAGTAGGTATCCTTGAAATAATATTTTCTATGCTTAATTTATTACAAAAAATCCATGTATTATTTATATGTTATGTTTCATGGATTATGATATTGATTAACATATGATTCATTTCATAAAAACTATTATTCTTTTTTCAATGACTCCGATTATTGTATTTGATATGAAGGGAATGATCTTATAATGATTATTTCATATTCTCATTTCATTACTCTCTTGGTAAGATTACATATCTCCCTTTTTTACTATTAATGAGGATTTAATCTCACCCATTTATTATGTTTCTTTTCACCCTTTATAATGAAATGTATTAAATAAGAGTACTAAATAGGAGGATATTAAAGGGATATATTGATGATCTTTCCCCATGAAAGTGTATTATGTTTCCATGATTCTAAATACATTAAAATTTTATAGTCCTAGATCATTTAGAGTTCTAATGTGTCGAATATTCATTTAAAATTAGATAACATTAATTCATGTTATGACCAGGTTGCTAAAAATGGTATTAACAAAAAGGTTTAGTAAATCATTGAGAACTAGAGTGAGAAACTGTTAATGAGATCCCAAGGGTTATTTATGTGTATATTTATAGGGATATATGTAATTAAAATCCTAAGATTCCATTAATTTAAAAGAAAATTTCATGATTTAATAATCTTATATGTCCTTATCATGATTATCTGGTTTTCTTCTATGATAATTTTTGCGTACTCTATGCATTCTATTCTAACTCCATTATAGAAACTTTAGGGAATATAGTTAATATTAAATAGTTACACAGTGGAAGGTATGTTCATTATGAAAATTTATGTACAAAGAGGAAATCTCATAAATATAATCCATAAAGTGGAACGATTATTGGGAATACTATTGATTATAAAGAGAATGTGAATGATATGTGAAAGGTATGGAATTTATAGTAGTATTTCTTGCATTAAAAATAAGAATCATAGTTAAATTGATGTTAACGAACCATTAGACAATATTATTATTTCATATTCTATAAAAATAGTTTTATGGAATAATATGGTGAAGCCTAATAAATGTTCTAAGAGAAATGTTGGTAGATTTTAGTGTACATGTTTAAGGATTTAACAATAATGTTTTATGATTCATATAGTATATTACTTCCATGTTGTATATGAAAAGATATATAGAATGTTTTTGATGAGATAGAAAAGTTATTTAATGTAATGGTAATATTTTGATTCAGGGAAGTGACCCTTAATGTGTTCTTAATGATGATATTGTTGTGTTTTACATTGTTAAAGAGACATTTGATATCGATAACTATATGGGGTTGTACTGATTACAATGGAACTAATTATTTATTTGCTAGATATTTATTATATGTTATCATGGATGAAGTTACATAGTTTCTGGTATTATGGTATTTCTCCAATATATTTTGGAATAAGAGAACACAATTTTTTTCAATAATGTTTTATAGAAATTTTTAGATTTTCCATTTTCATGTAGAACACATGAAAATAGTATTCACTTGTTTCGAATGTGAAAACAAGGAGTAAAGATATGATACATGGTGGATAAATGTTATGATGATTTGGAGAAATTAAGTGTCATTATTTATAATATTTCGATTCTCATCTTTTGGAAGGGTTATAGGGTTAACAATTTATAAAATGGTTTATAATAAACATTTTATAATGTTTTATATATTAATGTATAATATCTCCATATAAGGATTTATAGATATTGGCTAACCCATGGTAATTCTTTTTTATGAAAATAAATATCAGATGGAATGGATTATCATTCTATGTATGGATCTCATGATATGTTAGTACTTGAGTAATGACATTTTCAGCATCATTTCATCGAGTAAGAGATGAAGTTGATATCAATAAAGGAAAAAACAAAGAGTGATATTGTTCATGAAGTGCCCGGATCAGTGTGATCACTGAGAGGGGGAGGGGGTGAATCAGTGATCCTTTAAAACTTTTTACTAATTGATTCTTTATCAATTAAACCACTATGGCTTGTTAAGGCTTTGATCCACTCTTCTTGTATCTCTCAGCCTTTCCTCGAGTAATGCAGTAAATGTAAAGGCACATGACAGAAGGATTTACAAGGTTCAGCACCAAAGGCCTACGTCCTTGCCATGTTGGTTATACGCCCCAATATGGTTTCTCAATTATAACCTGTTAAAATTCCAATGGTCAATATAGAGTCTCACTGTATCTCTCCGGAGTCCCACAGGAGGGTCTTTATACTCCGTCCCAGAGTGTTACCAGAGTCCCACTGGCTTGCTCCAGAATCTCACTGAATACTTCCTCCACCCTGAGTCTCACAGGGGGATTCTCCTGGCTGCTCGAGTCACACGAGTAGCTCTTCTTCAGTTCAGCTCTTCAAGTATCTTCAGCAGCCTGGATAAAGGCTGTTGGCCTTGCTCTGTACCTCTGATCACTTGAGTTGATCAGGTCTTCTCATCTTGCTTAGGCTTTATCTCCTTCTTCTAAGGATGACCTGGCCTTCTCTCTTCAAGAATCTTCAACAACCTCTGAAAAGGTCTGTTGGTCTTGCTCAGAAACTTCTGATCACTTCTGTTGATCAGGCTCTTCTCAATTACTGAATAATCAGACAACTAATATCTTTAACTTCAGTCTGGCCTCAGTCTGACTTCATCACAACTTCATGCACTGAGTTCATGGCAACTTTGTCTCTTCATGCACTGACTGCATGGCTTCTCAATATCTTCAAGAACTTCTGATCATGGACAACTAAAATGCACACAAGCTGATTCGGCTTTGTTCACGTGTGCAGGTGCATGCATGCAAGCATGCACTCCCCTTCTTTCTTATCTTGGTGAAATAAACCCACAAAGGGTGTAGTCTCTTTAAGAACACACCTTCTCACTTCCTTCACACACTTAATTCCTTTTTATTACACACATAAATGTGTGTTATACTTTAGTGTGAGAGTCTTCTCCTTCTTCTTCTAAGTGTATACACTTTTAGTGCATACACTAAGGTTCAGCCTTGTTCCACATCTTTACAAACACAAGGTGTGATCTTCCTCTTCACATGGCACACACAACTTGGTGTAGTTCTCAGCCTCTCCTTCTTGCACACACCCAAGGCTACGGCCTTCACTTGTTTTTGTTTGCACCATCTTTTTTCACTTTGCAAACACAAGGTGCAAGCCTTGCCTTCCTCCTCTTTGCACACCCACTGCCCGTAGGGTGTTCTTCAATTTGCATTTAGCTCACACAAAGATAGTGTGGTCTCGGCCTTCTCTTGCACACACCCGAAAATCAAATGAAGGCGTGCAAGGGGTGCGGCCAACTTCTTTTCTTTTATCACGCAAGTCCAATAAACAAGGCGGTGCGCAGGTGCAACCGGTTTTGGGCACAAGAAGAGCGCGCAAGTGCACTGCCCAACTTTTCCTTCCTGTCACGCAAGGGGTAGCTCACAAGGAATCCTTCTTCTTCTTTTGTGCAAGTATGCGCGAAAGGAACCTCAGCCGCGCAAGTACCTTGCACGGGGCTTCTTCCTTCATGAGCCAGAGCACTCAGGGACACCAGATCTTCAACAAAAAATTCAGCAAAAGCATCAAGCGCCTCGGGTGCTCCTTTTATAGGCAGAGGAATTCCTCGGCCCATCCGCGTGATACAATCTATGAATCCCAAAGAATTTCGGGCATTCAAGATTTTCCAAATCTTGATATCTTCCTCTATTTCACATGCGGGTACTTTTATTTTTCTTTTTCCTATCCTCTTCATGCATGCGACCTAGAACGCATGCAAGCCTTCAGTTTAGGCGTTCGAGCAACGTGGCACGCCCTCGGCAACTTTTCATTCCTCGGCCTCCTTTGAAATTCTCCATACATTACATGCAAGACCATTTTATAGCATGGTTGTGTTTAGTGTGGCCAGACGATCCTCAAGGATGCTTTACTTCGATCGGAGGTGGCCGGAACCTCAACATCCATGCTCGGGGAGCCACTGGAACACGGCGAGGACGCGGGTGGCACGAGGTGTCCTCGGCTCAAGCTTGAGGAAGGAGATGATCCCCGAGCCGTTGGATCACCTCTCAAATGATCAACGACAGCTGAGATTAGATCGCGAGTGGCGCGATGAGATGAGCGGCTCGGATTAGACGCGTGATCGCTTGGACGGCTCAGATCTGTTCCGCGGCGAAATTTTTCGCCCCACATCGAAATGGGGCGTAGTTTATCCGCGCTTTAACAAAGACCACGTCCCATCCTCCTTTCAATTTCATCTTCTCCCCTATCGGTACCGCCCCGCACTGGGTTCATTAGTGGGCGCGCTCTTGCCCCCACCCCTTCCACTCGGGCGCACCACTGGCGCCCACTATGCAAACACGGGCGCGCTATGCGCCCACCATGCGCTCCTCCGGGCGTGCCCCTGGCGCCTACGCTGCGTCCTGCGGGTGCGCCCCTGCCTTAGGGCTGCTGCCTTGGCCTTGAGGGTTCCCCACGAGCGTGGTGACCTTGAGTCGCATAGGAGCCTTGGGTGATGACCCTCGGCTGGCCTCCTTGGTTTCTTTCTTTTTTCTTAATTATAGAACAAGTACTTTGTTTAAAAACAAAGTAACAAGGTTCAAATGCCAAATGCCACTCCCTTCACTTCATCACCATTTATTCTTCAAATGGATTCCTCCTCTTCTTAATCATGTATTCAATATTTAAGAATGGACTTCCCGAAGGTTCTTCTTCATCAACCGAGCTCCTTAATCAAATAACTTCTTCAATGTTCTTCATTGATCTAATCAGAGATCAAGTTGGATGTTCTTCAGATTCACATGCACTAGGAGATAGTGCATGGACTTCATCAATCCACATCATCCACTTAGAAGTTGTGGATGGATCGTCTTCATCTTCACAATGCATGGTCTTCTAACATTGTTGTGACATTGTATCCACTTGATACAAGTTCTTGGAACTTATTGATCAGATCATCAATCGTCAGATGTGATGATGCTCCATCATCATTCATTCTTGAAGTGTTGTTACTTAGTATCACCTTGATACAAGTATTGAAACATTAAGAGCAGTTCTACAATCGTCTGATATCCTACTAGAGAATGTTTCAACCATAAATACTTATGCCACTTAGTGAATCTCCTAAGTGACATTCATCTTAACACAATGACCATCCTCCATTCATCACCAACACCATCATAGCCTTTGTCATTCACATATTGACTCTCCTTGACATCCATTCATTCGTTGACATCTTCTGATAAAAAACATACCTTATTGACAACAAATGCAACACAGTGCACTTCAATCTCCCCCTTTGTATTTGTTGTCAATACCACTAGAGCACATATTGTCAATCCAATCAGTAGAACACATATGAATGGGTCAATATGTGTGCCACAAATTTCTGGGGCAATATGTCAGCTTTTCTCCCCCTTATTGGCAACCAAATGCAAAGGTGTGGTGTGGTTCCTTTTCAAAATATCACTTCCTCCCTTTGAAAAGTATTTTCTTGAAAAACACTGAGAGAGGGATGATGTCACATGTTCTCTTTAGCAAAGAACCTTTAGTAAATCAAATCTAAGTCTACTTGGGCTAACCTGGTGTAGAAAACAAGAGTGATGTAACCATGGTACTCAATGCAATCCAACATTCACTATACAAGTGAGATCATGCTTCAAGGGGTTTGAAATTTTTGAGATATAACAATGAATTGCTAAATCCTTCACATACTTCACAAAACTCATTAGAAAGTTCAGTGCAAAGATAAAGCTCCCCCTTTCATCCATTTTCCTTCAATCAATACTCCCCCTAAATTGACATGATGAATACAATTAAGAAACAAGGGATGAAAGTATGATTGGAATACCTTCATCTTTTCACAAGATGGTATTAAATCTCAGAATCCCATCTTATTCAGATTGGCTCCGCCTCAAGGGGTGCACTCCATTCTGTCCAAACCATCCTCTAGTTGAGAATGATCATCATCTTCAATTCCATGCAATGTTAGCACATGTAAATACAAGTGATTAGGGAATAAGACGGATCCTCCTTGGTTCATCAATGTGAACAACAAGGTTGAGAATATTCTCTCAACCGAGATGTCCCGTTTTCACCATTCTTCACACTTCCACATTTGATCATCAATGATGTTTGTGCTGGTGTGGATCTCAACACATCTTCATGTGAAATCTTCATCTTCCCTTTTGCCTTAGCAATTGCCAGAACTTCATCATCAGCTCTTTGCAGATCATTGGCAAGTTGCAACTGATTTGGCCATATGACTAGTAAGTCACTTAGAAGTTTGGCCTCAGTTTTGGAATTTCCACATGGTTCCTTTGATGCTTTCAAGCTACCTTTCTTAGGAAAGTTGTTTTCAATCAATCCCTTCTGCTTCTACTGGATTGATTGTCTTTTTGAGTCCAGTCTGCTTCTATTCAGTTTCATGGCTTGTTCACAAAGATCCACGATGTGTTCTTTCTATGCACAGTAGAAGCATGTTTTCTTCTTGGTGGTCCTTCTGGATGCATCACCCTTCTTGGATTTAAAATCCAAGGACTTATCTTCCTTTTTCAACATCTTCTTGGGAGCATTTTCTAATTTCATCTTGATTCCCAAGGATTCTCCTTGAGCCAGGTTCTATGATATTTTCTTCTTTTGAGCTCTGGATACAGTTGGAGATTGACATGTATCTTTTTGACCACTTTTACAATCATCCCAGATGTTGTCAAGTAATCCAAATCTATTTGCAGTAAACATATGTCTCTGGACCTGTGGATGCTGCTTCTTTTCCTCTGGCTTGCTCCCCCTTGGCATGGGCTTGCTTGGTGCATTGACATTCAGTGGATTGTACCAACAATCCTTTGCACAGTGCCCATACTTATTACAACACCAACACTGACCCACAAATCTTGACCTCTTCAGTCCTTCTGATTGTTGGGTACTTTTCGTGACTTGTTGTGTTGTTTCAGGAGAGCTCTCTTTCTTCATTGTCTTCATCCATACGTGTTTGGAGTTGCTCTTCCATCATACACTATTTGTGGAAACACAATTAGAAGCATGAGTACAAGATGGTATGGATGGTACCTTCTTTTTAGAAGATGTTTCCCTTTCATTAGAGGATGTCTTTATTTTAGAATCATCCTTCTCAAAGCTCACTTGAGTGGCAACATTTCTTCTTCCAGCTATCTGGGAGGCTTTGGCTTTGGGTGATTGCTGATTTTTCAATATCACCTCTAATTCTAAACACTTCATGTTAAAAGAGTTCTTCTCATCCTCAACAGTTCTTAGCTTTCCTTCCCATTTCTCTTCCAGCTGTTTCATCTGGTCTTCATGCACCTTATTCATTTCAAGAAATGAGTTGTCAAGCTCCTTCACCCTTTTTACTTTGTCTTCAAGTTGAGCATCCTTAACAACCATTGATACTCTATGCCTCTTCTCCAGTGCATGGTAAACATCGTTGATTATTACTTTAAAGAATTCTTTCTCAGAAAGGATTCTTTGCAATTCTTCAGCAGTGTCTTCATATCTTTCATTGCAAAGAGACACAGTTTCATCTTTAGCCTTCACCAGCTTTCTGAGAGTGTTGGTTATGCCAACCCTTTTAGCCAACTGATCTTCCATTGCATTGGCTTCTTCTTCTAGCTGTAATTTTTATTATTGATGATCATGGATTCCTGTAGCTATACACTTTTCCACTTCCATGGGGACTATCTTCTGAAGATATTTGAGTGCATTTTGAAGATCATTCATTGTTCCAACTTCATCACAGCTAGGACATGATTTCTTCATCTTCTTGGCCTGTTTCTTCTTTCTATTTTTCTAAGTCTTGGCAGATATCTCCATTTGATGATGGTCGCTCATTTCCTCAAATCTGCACTTCATAAAGACTCCCTTGGATCTTTTAGAGGCAACCTCCCTCTGATACCAATTGAAGTGCCTGGATCAGTGTGATCACTGAGAGGGGGAGGGGGTGAATCAGTGATCCTTTAATACTTTTTACTGATTTATTCTTTATCAATTAAACCTCTATGGCTTGTTAAGGCCTCGATCCACTCTTCTTGTATCTCTCAGCCTTTCCTCGAGTAATGCAGTAAATGTAAAGGCACATGACACAAGGATTTACAAGGTTCAGAACGAAAGGCCTACATCCTTGCCATGTTGGTTATACACCCCAACATGGTTTCTCCATTATAACCTGTTAAAATTACAATGGTCGATACAGAGTCTCACTGTATCTCTCCTGAGTCCCACAGGAGGGTCTTTATACTACGTCCCACAGTGTTACCAGAGTCCCACTGGCCTGCTCCAGAATCCAACTGAAGACTTCCTCCAACTTGAGTCTCACAGGGAGCTTCTCCTGCCTGCTCGAGTCACAGGAGTAGCTCTTCTTCAGTTCAGATCTTCAAGTATCTTCAACAGCCTGGGATAAAGGCTGTTGGCCTTGCTCTGTACCTCTGATCACTTGAGTTGATCAGGTCTTCTCGTCTTGCTCAGGCTTTATCTCTTTCTTCTAAGGATGACCTGGCCTTCTCTCTTCAAGAAACTTCAACAACCTCTGAAAAGGTCTGTTGGTCTTTCTCAGCAACTTCTGATCACTTCTTTTGATCAGGCTTATCTCAATTACTGAATACTCAGACAACTAATATCTTTAACTTCAGTCTGGCTTTAGTCTGACTTCATCACAACTTCATGCACTGAGTGCATGGAAACTTTGTCTCTTCATGCACTGACTGCATGGCTTCTCAATATCATCAAGAACTTCTGATCTTGGACAACTCAAATGCACACAAGCTGATTTGGCTTTGTTCACATGTGCAGGTTCATGCATGAAAGCATGCACTCCCCTTCTTTCTTCTCTTGGTGCAATAAACCCACAAAGGGTGTAGTCTCTTTAAGCACACACCTTATCACTTCCTTCACACACTTAATTCCTTTTTATTACACACATAAATGTGTGTTATACTTTAGTGTGAGAGTCTTCTACTTCTTCTTCTAAGTGTATACACTTTAAGTGCATACACTAAGGTTCAGCCTTGTTCCACTTCTTTACACACACAAGGTGTGATCTTCCTCTTCACTTGGCACACACAACTTGGTGTAGTTCCCGGCCTCTCCTTCTTGCACACACCCAAGGCTACGACCTTCACTTGTTTTTGTTTACACCATCTTTGTTCACTTTGCAAACACATGGTGCAAGCCTTGCCTTCCTCCTCTTTGCACACCCACTACCCGTAGGGTGTTATTCAATTTGCATTTAGCTCACACACAGATAGTGTGGTCTCGGCCTTCTCTTGCACACACCCGAACATCAAATGAAGACGTGCAAGGGGTGCGGCCAACTTCTTTTCTTTTATCGCGCAAGTCCAATAAACAAGGAGGCGCGCAGGTGCAACCTGCCTTGGGCACAAGAAGAGCGTGCAAGTGCGCTGCCCAACTTTTCCTTCCTGTCGCGCAAGGGGTAGCTCACAGGGAATCCTTCTTCTTCTTTCGTGCAAGTATGCGCGAATGGAACCTCAGTCGCGCAAGTACCTTGCACGGGGCTTCTTCCTTCATGCAGCAGAGCACTCACAGGACACCAGATCTTCAACAAAAAATTCAGCAAAAGCTTCAAGCGCCTCGGGTGCTCCTTTTATAGGCAGAGGAATTCCTCGGCCCATCCGCATGATACAATCTTTGAATCCCCGAGAATTTTGGGCATTCAAGATTTTCCAAATCTTGATATCTTCATCTATTTCACACGCGGGTACTTTTCTTTTTCTTTTTCCTATCCTCTTCGTGCATGCGACTTAGAACGCATGCAAGCCTTCGGTTTAGGCGTTCGAGCAACGTGGAACGCCCTCAGCAACTTTGCATTCCTCGGCCTCCTTTGAAATTCTCCATACATTACATGCAAGACCATTTTTTAGCATGGCTGTGTTCAGTGTGGCCAGACGATCCTCAAGGACACTTTACTTTGATCGGAGGTGGCCGGAAACTCAACATCCATGCTCGGGGAGCCACTGGAACACGGCGAGGACGCGGGTGGCACGGGGTGTCCTCGGCTCAAGCTCGAGGAAAGAAGATGATCCCCGATCCGTTGGATCACCTCTCAAATGATCAAAGACGGCTGAGATTAGATTGCGAGTGGCGCGATGAGATGAGCGGCTTGGATCAGACGCGGGATTCTTAGACGGCTCAGATCTGTTCCGCGGCGAAATTTTTCATCCCACATCGAAATGGGGCCCAGTTTATCTGCGCTTTAACAAAGACCACGTCCCATCCTCCTTTCAATTGCATCTTCTCCCCTCTCGGTGCCGCCCTGCACCGGGTTCTTTAGCGGGTGCGCTCTTGCCCCCACCCCTACCACTCGGGCGCGCCATTGGCGCCCACTATGCACACACGGGCGCGCTATGCGCCCACCATGCGCTCCTCCGGGCGTGCCCCTGGCGCCTACGCTGCGTCCTGCGGGTGTGCCCCAGACTCAGGGCTACTGCCTTGGCCTTGAGGGTTCCCCACGGGCGTGGTGACCTTGATTCCCATAGGAGCCTTGTGTGATGACCCTCGGCTGGCCTCCTTGGTGGCTCTCTTTTTTCTTAAGTATAGAACAAGTACTTTGATTAAAAACAAAGTAACAAGGTTCAAATGCCAAATGCCACTCCCTTCACTTCTTCACCATTTCTTCTTCAAATGGATTCCTCCTCTTCTTAATCATGTATTCAATATTTAATAATGGACTTCCTGAAGGTTCTTCTTCATCAACCGAGCTCCTTAATAAAATAACTTCTTCAATGTTCTTCATTGATCTAATCAGATATCAAGTTGGATCTTCTTCAGATTCACATGCACTAGGAGATAGTGCATGGACTTCATCAATCCACATCATCCACTTAGAAGTTGTGGATGGATCATCTTCATCTTCACAATGCATGGTCTTCTAACATTTCTATGACATTGTATCCACTTGATACAAGTTCTTGGAACATAAAGATCAGCTCATCAATTGTCAGATGTGATGATGCTCCATCATAATTCATTCATGAAGTGTTGTAACTTAGTATCACCTTGATACAAGTATTGAAACATTAAGAGCAGTTCTGCAATCATCTGATATCCTACTAGAGAATGTTTCAAACATAAATACTTATGCCACTTAGTGAATCTCCTAAGTGACATTCATCTTAACACAATGGCCATCCTCAATTCATCACCAACACCATCATAGCCTTTGTCATTCACATATTGACTCTCCTTGACATCCATTCATTCTTTGACATCTTCTGATCAACAACATACCTTATTGGCAACAAATGCAACACAATGCACTTCAGTTCATATGAAAAGTAATTATATATTGTATGTACATTTTATTGTGTTATTATATATAAAAATAATTTCTTAACTCCATTAAATGAATATTCAAAATTATTTTTCCAAATAATTTCATTTATGTAAAATGATGGATATAAGTAATATAGATTTATAGTTTTTAGGCCCTTACGTTTCTATTTATAATTTAATTTCATATTATCAATGACCTCAATTATGATTTATGATTATTTTTTATTTTTATCCGTGTCTAATATTTACTTCCCACCAATGTTCTCCTATGTAGAAATATATTTTAGAGTAATTTCAATATCTATAATGTTTCCAAATCTCCCTTTTCAGATAATGATTTAATATTCATTTTTCGGATGAGGATTTCTATGAAATAGACCTTAAATTATTAATCCATGGTGAACATGATGAATTTAGATGGAGAAATTTATTTAAGACAGTGTAACGTAACAACATGGATTTTTATGAAATAATTTTTTGGATAAATATAAATTATTTGATGGATTGCATTGAATAATACCCCATGTTATGAATTCATTATACATAGAACCATCTAATGAATTTGATATATTTGAAACATTGATTATCTTGTGGAACATGGAACTCTGTTTTTTTCATTTGTTACACAAAATTCAATGTTCCTTCGATAGATTTTGTTATATGCAATCTCGAGTTTTACCAAACTACAATATATAAATAATAATATTATAAGAATATTATAATAGTTGTCACCAACCATTTAGAATATATGTTATGAATAATATTAAGTAAATTGTGAAAATAGGGATTAAAAATTAACATAATATGAATCATTTTTTATCATTTAGTTATAAATAAAATCCAGAACTATTTTAAAAAAATATATTCCTTTTAAGGAAACTAATTTTCTATATACAAACATGTTTTAAATTAATAAATTAAAAATCTACTTCATATGAATGTTTTAATAAAATTTATATGTTATATATTCAATCAAATTATATCACATTAACTAAATTGATTTTAGAGGAATATTATAAGATTAATTTTATTTTTATGATTCAAAATATTAATTTTTTTTATATAGTAGGTTTACCAACTTTTAATGGTGAACATAATTTAATTATATATTTTGACACCTATATAATAGTAATTTTATGAATGAAAATTCATTTTCTATATAGGAATATCCAAATTTACTTTGGGTGAGTTTTTTTATTCTTGTGAGAAGTTTCATTTTTTTTGATTAATAATGTAAAACAATAAATTTTAGTGGAATCCAATTTTTCATCCATTCTATTTATATAGGTAAATTCTTATTTTATTTGGATATAAAGAATATTTAGATAAATTATACTACTATTTATACATTTTTTTCATTTGATTCAATTTATCATAGAAATTGGATATAAAAATATTTCAATCTTACGAACATTTTCAATTAAAAACCTTGTGATTCAACCCCTATCTAGGATTATTTTTAAATTATATGATTGGTATTTAACAAAATTATTACATATATGGAATCATAATAATTTATAATTTGGAATATGATCAACATAGTTTGTGAAGAGAAATATTACTGAATGTAATGAAAATTAATATCATAGAATATGTTAAATACAAGATAACATGGTGGTTCAACATTAATTCTAATGGGTAAAAATAACTATAATATTGTCTATTTCCAATGTTATGGCCATATTTATGCCAAAAGATTAATATATTTAATATGTTGTGTCATGTAAGCCTCTAGGCAGGTCAAAATGATGGGATCACACAAATCAATTCCAAAATGAAAATTGTGTCATCTCCCACATTTATGAAAGGGATCTCACCCTCTTCACATATTCTCACATATTAATCCATTTTTATTAGAAAATCGTGCCAAAATAATCTCCAAAATTATTTAATATCAACATAGAAACCACAATTTGTGTGTATTTTCATCAAAATTACCCCTTTGTGAAAACCATAAGCAATTACCCAAAGAAGAGGTGACATTATTCAACAAGAACATTTGCTCCATTTATTTCCCCCAACCATTAGGTTTTAATTATTCCATGCTTATATGATAATATTAGCATCCAAAATATATTGATATTATATTATATTAATATTAATACATACTGGTTCGCAAAATTATATCTAATGGGTTACACAATCATCGTTCATGTGTACAGATACTACTCCCTCGCGAACTAATGTAATTCATTCTTCCATTAAAACCTCTCAAGGTAGACAATACCAATAGACATATTAATTTTATATAATTTATATGATATTTAATATTTATTTAATAATATTTAATTGTCATATAACAAATATATTCAATCTTTACATTCTTTAGGAATACAATAATTTCATTTTTGGACAAGTAGACTACCGCCTCCTAAAAGTGATGCGATTCATTCATAATTTACAAAAAATGTATTAAATATGGGTATAAAAAATTTATATATATATAATAGTAATTCTAATTTAATGATAATATATATATATATATCATCAACTTACATTTCATTAAAATATGATAATAAAATTAAAACATCGTTTATGTGTACGTGGGTAAAACGTCTCCATGAACGGTGTATTTCATTATATGTATATATATATATATATATATATATTATAGAATATTATAAATACATATATAATGAATATATATGTAATTTATATAACGTTTTACAATTTGGAAATAACACAATCATGACCTATGTAAGAGGATAAAGACTAATAAGTCAAAAAATATACATAAAACAAAATGGATAGTATCTAAAACAAAACAATAATTTGGAATTGTTAATACATGGGTAAATTATTGTCATAATAAAAAAAAATTGTATTATATACAATAATATGTTTCTTTATTAGATTTATGATAAAATTATATTTATTATACAGGATGTCTTAACATGTACGAACGATGTTACTGAATTTAGATAAGAGAATTTCATCTCATTTTTTATATCTGTGAGATACATGTCATATTAAACAGTTACATTATTTTTGGGATGTATATACTTCTCTATGATTTGTTATATGATTAATTGAAAACCATTTCCTGATATTTAGAAGTTCAAATGATTTTATTCATTGAAGGAATCAATAATTCAAAATTTACTCATGTTTTTATATTGGGTATATACATCCTATGACGCTATTTTATTATTACCATTTTTAAATTTTCCGGAATTAACTTATCCATTTTATTATCTTTCTTTCATGGTGTTTATGGTTGAAAATTTAAAAAATCAGTTAAGTACTGTTTCTCAATTTTCCACTTTGAGGCACATGCCATTTTAAGAATCTATATTTTTTAACTAGGTGTACATACTTCCATTTTAAACATTATTTCATTAATATACTTATTTTAAAGATATTTTAATATTCATGTAATGTTATTATTTCATATATAATATGATTCAAAGTAACCATTGTTGTAAGAGTTTATTTCTACATGCTCATAATATATATATATATTCTTTATGATTATCCTTCAATTAATGAAATATTTTGTTCTATCTCTTGGGAATTATAATGAAAATTTTTATACCATAGAAACACATGATATCATAAATTAATGTTGCAATTCTTAAACTATTTTATATATATTATAATGAGGGAACAAATACGATAATCTTAAATTATTTCCCTCTTATGTAGGAAGTCCTTGTTCCTACAAAAGAACTTTTTATAAATATGTTTTCAGAAGAGTTCTTTAAATTTCATATGATGTTAAAATGAATTTTTTACCCAATTTAAAACATTTAAACAAAATAGTTTTACAAAGTAATTTTTTATTCGTTTTTCAGTCAAGTAACCATTTCAATCTTTTTGTAGTGGAAAATGACTTTTTTTATGAAAATATTTATCCATCATCATGACCATAATTTATTTGATGCTTCCATTTCATGTTTACATGAATTATTTTTTATGAATTAATTGTTCCCAAATATTATCGAAATTATTTATTTTAAATGGTTTTCAAAGAAAAAGGTTTTCAAAACATTTATTTTCAATATGTTCTTTAAATTATTTTTAATGATTCTTTATAATATTTCAAATATATTTTAAAAAAATAAAAAATTTATGATTAAAAAAGTGTTTTTCGAAGTGGAAATAATATTTTTCTAATGAAATGTTTTAAATGATTTTTAAATCTTACTTTAAAAATTTTTAAATTTGTTTTCAAATAAATCATTTTTTGAAATTTCTTATGTATACAAAAATAAATTCCAATTACATTTTATAATCCAAATGAATCACTCCATGTGACATTTTAAGATCCCTTTCCAAAAAAATAAAAATATTTGAATTTTTTATTCTTCACTAGGTATATTATGATGGAAAATATTCTTTATTTGATTTTTGTGTGTTTTAGATGAAACTTTTATTACAAAACGTGATTATTTTCCTGAGTATTCCATTACTATATGAATATGAAACCTATATATTTTCCACATGATATAATATGTTGAAATGTTTGTGTAAACCATTTAATTTCATGGTTTATTATATGCTATTTTGAAACCCTCTCTTTTAATTGGTCTTGATATGATGATTATTTTATTCTCTTATGGTACGAAGATTTTTAATTTTTTTAGGTGAAATATGGGACCTCTAACTACATTCAATTCATTTGGTAATGATAAATGGTAAATGAGATCAAATGGTACACGGGTTGTATCCCAATCTTGAAATCAATATAGTACACTGGTTTTATACCATGCACAAAAAAAATATGTACATGGGTTGTATCCCAAGACCTAAAATAAGATGGGACATGGGTTTTATACAAAGAACAAAAACAAGAGCTTACATTGGTTTTATCCCATTCTCAAATACAATAGCGTACCTCGATTATATACCATGACCTAAAAACAAGTGGGTACCCATGTTTTAAGTCTATACTCGATGTATTAACACGGGTGATTATCCCTAGACTAATATGTTATGAAGTACTTATTTGGTATCCTTGACATAAAATTATTAATTCTTATGTGTCATCCACGATTCCATATCCTATTGATATGTTATGATTTCATGGTTTATGCTCTTTGCCTTATGATTAATTTCTTATGAACTACTTTTATTTATTCTTAACTTCTTTATTATGATATTTGATATGTAGGGAATAATATTATAATTATAGGATCGTGTTCTCATATTTGTATAATTATGATATGAATATATATCTCCATTGTTTACCCTTACTCATCATCTAATATCACACATTTTTTATGTTTCCTTTCTCTAGGTCATAAATAATTATTATCTGTAGGAGAACTAAAAGAATGGTCGTTAAGTTAGTGTTGATGAACAATCATGAAGATAGAATATTTTGTTTCATTGTTTCCAAATACACTAAACTATTATTTCACCAGGTCATATAAATTGTAATGTGATAAATATTCATCTAAAATGATATAATATCAATGTATATTAAGACTATGCTTATATAATATATACCTAGAAAACCAATAGAATGCGGAATCCACATGGGAGACTAAAGTCTCGTGGTTTCTCACATAGATGACCCATCACTCTAGGTATCCACCTGGGTGACCAATGTCCCAAGACATCCACCTATATGAACCGTCTTCTAAGGCATCCACATGTCAAATCGACCTCACTGGGTTGTTCACCTAGGTTACCTATCATATAAGTAATCTACCTTGGTGAGCCAGCTGCAAGGGCTCTCTCCTAGGTAACCCATCACTCCGAGCCTTCCACCTGGGTGACCGACCAACCTAATCTCTTCACCAAAGAGAAAAATATACTAGGTCATCCACCTTAGTGAAACAATAACCGAGTCATCCACCTCGGTGAATCTTTTCCCTTGTCAATCGCTATATAACCCCATCACATTCGACATTTTCCTAGGAAATCCATATACCAATGGACAACCACACGAGCCTCTACACATAGGAGACCCATCACCCAGGGAATTCAACTAGGAGACCATATACCCAATTTCATTCACCTAGGTGAACCATCCCCTGAGGTATCCAACTAGGTGAACCTTGGATAGGGCCATCCACATGTGAAATCCATCACCCAATTAATCTACCTATGTATCCACCCACTCAGTTTTTTTCACAGAGGTCACCCATCTTCCTTGTAATCTATACAGGTGACCCATTAACTAGGGCCTTCACCATGGTGACCCATCACACAAGGCCTTCACCAGGATGAACAACCAGCCAATGATACTCAGCTATGGGACCAAATGTTTTACACTACTCATCTAAAAAAATTTCTCCTTGGTCTAACCATATATCAGAACAACCACATAAGGATAGCCTTCAAAGATAACATTCGTCACGTGATTATTATTCAATAAAATTCCGACCTATAATACCTAAGAACCCCATTTGGGAATATATTTATTAATTCCTATTACATGTCTACCATATCCACATGATCAATGTGTATGTCTTACTAATGGTCTATCATTATGTCATGTGTACCTTGGTAATGGTTCTCCCCAAATAGTTTCTCCTAATTGATTGGGTCCTCAGGTTATTTTAAATCATAAATCAAATTGTAAATTCGTTACAAAAAATGGGGAAAGTGGTGGGAATCTTCGAGGATTAGGTTGTTGCACTTAATTCCATTATTGAAATATGAATTTGGATTTTTAGTACATATTCCATATGTTTTCAAATCCGTAGTGGTAAGATTCCAAATTCATTGTAAATAATTAAGAGGAACTTTTAAATTGAATTCCTACTTATTTAATCTCATAATCATTTATAGAGGGTATCACATCCCATCAAAATTCTATATCAATTGCCTTTTCAACTATTAGATGATAATCCAAACTATATCTGAGTATTCTTTATCACATTTAAGTCTTATCCATGCCTATATCTAATTTGGTTAAAATTTTAATATATATATTCTCTCACATAGAGCTTGTGGGATTATATATATATTCAAACATTAGGTTACTATCATTATGATGAGACTCATAGTCCCTATCTCCATCCAATGGAGAATCTACTATGTATAAGTAACACTAAACCATTTGTTTTTATAGAATTCAATATACAGGTATCATTAAAACAAAATTTTAATGTAACTATAAAATATCCATGTAGCATAATGTTAAACATGACAACAAAGAACATACCATATAGTGTTAAGATACATGGTATGGTCCTATCATATGATTTTATATTGAATCACTTGAACTATATTGGAATTGATTCCTTTCTTGATGGGATACAAATAAGACACCATCCTTAAACCTTACTTAATCTTGAGTTATTTCAAGAATACACGTTGAGGATCTTTTCAGGTTTAGTGTTTTAGAGAATTAGATCATAAAACTTGCATTACATTCCACATTTAAACAAAGTGGTTACATAAAAGATAGTATTCATTTTTCCCATCAATGGAAACATATTTAAAATAAAACATGTATTCTTTCTTGACACTTCCTTGACACTATCATCATATCATGTACCTTTCCCTTGACCTGTGAAAAACATTTCAATAAACATGGGATTAGCATAAAAAGATCAGTAAGGGATATAAAAATATGGAAAGGACACATGGGTAAATATATACATAAGAATGAAATCATACATTACCCATAAAACATAAGCACTTGAACATACCTCATCAAATCATGAATAAATCATAGAAATCATAAGATATAGAGGTAACTTGAGGCATTCATAACATTCTTACATAGGGAGTAACCCTCTTGGTTACGTTTGGAATACCCATCACAGTATATTCCCTAAATCTCTTCGGATATACCTAAAAGTTTCACTCCTTCGCATTACCCAATGCATGGGAGAGCTATATCGGGCTCACCCGCCCGTAGTTTATCATGGAACCACCCGTCTTCATAATAATGCCCAAGAACCTCAATATAATCGTATCACATAAAACACGCATAAAGGAAACATAACATTTCCACCTTTCAATCAAAAGATATCAATACAACACATTGATATAAAACATTATGAAAACCATTTTCAATACCAAAATAAAAGAAAAGTAAATCATGGTATTTATTTTTCTTTTAAAAAGAAGGAATGGCTTGTAGAGGAATCAGAAACTCAAATAATGGTCACGGCGACAGAGAAGTCGTTGTCACCGCATACGTACGACAAAAACATTCCCTTTTGTCATTTAGTAAACTCTTTGTATAAAAATGGTTCATTATGAATAAACGTAAAAGTCAAAGGGGTTTATACACAGTATAAAAGAAGGTTTTGTATAAAACAAAATATGCCTCAATGAATGGAGATTGAGATGAAGTCATATACCTTGGGTCCGACTTGACTCGGTCGTTATTTAATCTCCTGAATAATAAACTTCAGTTTATTTCTACTTGTTTAATAACCTTTTTCAAGTTCATTATTCCTTTTATATCACTTATTTCTATGTCATGAACACTATGTAATTATTTAAGTTAATAACGGTCGTTTTAACGATCATTGGTACTTGAGTAAAAAAATTAGCCCTTTCTAATTACAAGTTGTTCATGTATCTATTATATCCAGAATGGTATTCATGATGTAGATATCATATATATCATATATATCCAGTACATGCATGCATTTATAATATTACATAACATTTAGAGGTAAGAAATGAAATGCACCGTTCATGGAGACGGTAAGCCGTACGTACGCATGAACGCTGCTTCCATTTCTATTTCATATTTTATGAAATGGAATCATAATTATATAAAGGTATATTATAATTCCAGTGTAATATCATATATAATATCATAACTCCATATTTTATACGTCCCACATATGGTATTAACGAATCAAATGACTTTGAGGGGGCGGTAGTACGCACTTCCTTAAATGAAGATATCGTGTTTACCCATAATGGAAACAATAAATGTATGCCCAAAATGAAAAATACAGAATCTTAATAAAATAATAAACATATAATACATAATATATAAATATAGTGTCATATTAATGTCCACCTTTGAAGGTGTTAAAAGAATATTGAACAATCATCGTTTCGGGAGGCAGAAATTCTCCATCCACGGAAACAGTATGTTCTTTAACCATTAGATGTAGGTGAGTGTAAGTGTAGCATGAGATCATCTTATAAAAACATCATAGTATATGGAAGATACTGTTGTTGTTACAAAAAAATGAATAAAAATAGTTTAGGGGGTTGGAGAAGCAAAATAAAACAAAAGAACACAAGTGAAGACATTACCTTAAAATCGGGTAACTCCCTTTGGTTTGAGCTCAAAGGATTCCTTGGGAAGACTTCTGCCAAAAGTAAGGCTTCAAGGAGTAAGAGAGGGAAGTGGAAAGACAAAATGGTTAGGGCTTGGCCGAGCCAAAGGCTTTGGAAGTGTGGGTAAGGAGGTACAGGTGGGGGCCTTTTATAAGAGGAGAGGAGGGGCACTCTCGGAAAGTAATGAAATGTTACTTTATTTTAAAATGAGTTTCGGATTCAAAATGTCCCACATTGATATAATTCGAGGGTAAGGTGATAAGGGTTCTAAATCCACCCATACAATAGGTTTTAGACATGTGTAGGTCATATATTTTACATTATCATTTCATTTTATTTAAATCCTTTATTAATGAGGTAATCACTGCATCATCATGATGTCATAAATAATTTAATTTATTTAATATATAAAAATTATAAAACAAAATATCATGATGTAGTAAATCTTTTTAGCTTTATAATTAATATTTATAGTCAAAAATATAACGTGTATAACCCCATTTAAAAACTGTTTTTGTAAAACAACTCATGTTTGTGTCATTTTAATTTTAACATTAAATAAAAAGATATTAATGTCATTTTCGTACCAAAGTGGCTCCATGGGGTCCCCAAGTTGACCCATGGATTGTCTTGGTCAGCCATGACACATCCAATAAGGTTAGGACATGTTTCAAGCTCATCTCATATTATTAAAACATTATTTTTACCTTAAACTACACTAATTACCTCTAATCGCGATTAAGAACTTAAAAGTTACTATTCACCAAAGAATTATTTTAATCACATTGAACCACATTTTACTTCTTAATGAAAACCAATATGTCGGATTTTTGAAAATCAAATCACAGAAGTGGAAAAGTTTCATTTAAACAAAAAATCAGTCTCTTTAAATACCACTTAATGGTTTCACTATTCATCAAAAATTGAAGTTTTTTAGAAAAATACAAAAACTTCACCCTAAGCTATATTTGATATTCTGAATTCAAAAATGATGTCTAATTTATAAAATTAAAAACATATAAGTCAAATTAATTAATTTAATAATTAATTCCCTCTATCATGACAAATAGCGTGTTTTTATGAAACAATAAGTATCAAAAGATTGACACCAGTTTAAGTCCAATTTCAATGTGAAATTTATTCCAATGGCCACCATTGGATTAAATGGTAAAAATATATTATAATTTCACTTCAAAACAAATTCAAAAAATAATCTAATCATATAAATGAATTAGATTAAAAATAGGTTTTGAATTAAAATACAACAATTTTTACTATTCATTAAAAAATGAACTTTATCGGAAAAATACCAAAAATTCAAAAAAAGTAAATTTTGATGTCGCAATCATAAAGAATAAGTTTATTTTGACAAACATAGATTATAAAATTGTCAAGTGATACATTTAAAAATGGTTTTCCATCAAAATGCAGTAAAACAATCTTTTAAAAATATTAGTGTATTCTATGCTTACGATTGGATTTATTCTCATTTTAAGCCTCTAAAACACTATCTAATTCACTAATAGAAATAGATAAAAATATCTATAATTAATTACTTATATGGGATGTTACATCCTTCCCCCCTTTAGAAAATTACATCCCCGCAATTTATTTACTTATTGAATAAATGGGGGTACTTATCCCTAATTTAATTTTCAGATTCTCATGTTGCCTCTTCCATCATGTGGTTTTTCAACAAAACCTTTACCTGATTAATCACCTTATTCCGTAACACTTGCTCCCTGTGGTCAAGAATCTGGACCGGTTGTTCCTCATAAGATAGGTTCTCTTCCAGCTGAACTACCTCTGGACTAAAAACATGAGATGGATCTGGCATGTACTTTCTCAACATCAAAACATGAAAAACATTGTGTACCTGAGATAAACTCAGAAGTAAAGCCACCTGGTATGCAACTGATCCAACTCTCTCCAGAATTTCATATGGTCGAATGAACCTTGGACTCAGCTTTCCTTTCTTACCAAATCGCATCACAGTTTTCCATGGTGAGACTTTCAGAAAAACATGATCACCTACCTCAAAAGATAGATCCTTCATCCTGTTGTCTGCATAACTCTTCAACCTACTCTGAGCTATTCTCAAGTGTTTCTGTATCAGCTGAACTTTTTCTACCAACTCTTCTACCAATTCTAGTCCCATCAGATTTCCTTCACCCACTCCATCCCAAAAAGCTAGAGTTCAACACCGCTTCCCATATAACGCCTAAATGGTGCCATCTGTATACTGGAATGAAAACTGTTATTATATGAAAATTCAACCAAAGAAAGATGTTGGTCCCAACTTCCCTGATAATCCGTAGAGAAAGAATGTGGCATATCCTCCAATGTCTAAATTGTTTGTTCGGACTGCCCATCTGATTGAAGAAGAAAAGCTGTACTAAAATTTAATTCATTACCAAACGACTTCTAAAGGCCTTTCCAAAAGTTAGAAGTAAACATGTGGTCACGATCGGATATAATGGATAGAGGAACTCCATGCAACCTGACTATCTCCTTAGGATAAAAACAGGAAAGTTGATCTAGGGAAAATTATCTCGTATAGCAAGGAAATGAGGAGATTTAGTCAAGCGATCAACAATAACCTAGATTGCATTATTACCTCGAGGGGTCTTCGGCAATCCCACAACGAAGTCCATGGATATATTCTCCAATTTCCACTATAGCACTGGTAAAGGATGAAGCATCCCTTTCGGTGACTATCGCTCTACTTTAACCTGTTGACATGTCAAACACTTTATAGTAAAATCAGCAATATCTCTTTTCATTCCATCCCA
Organism: Viscum album; assembly: GCA_963277665.1. Lineage (NCBI taxonomy): Eukaryota > Viridiplantae > Streptophyta > Magnoliopsida > Santalales > Viscaceae > Viscum > Viscum album. The sequence continues at coordinate 567,508,093 of OY728126.1, read as the reverse complement.
ACAGTAATACTCCCGCAGATCTCTGTACATATTAGTATTGCCCAGATGAACTGAAAATGGAGAACTATGAGCTTCACATAACAACTCTCCCTTCAACTGTGAATCACAAGGCACACACAATCTCTTCCCAAATCTCAAAATGCAATCATTATCAATGATGAATTCAGGAAACTTACCTTTCTGAACAAACTCTACCTTTTTCTGCAACTCTCTGTCTTGCTTCTGTGCTTGCTTGATTCTGTCTGATAAAGAAGATTTCAGTGATACCTGAAACAAAACAGAAGAACATCATACACCAAAAACTTCTATGCCAAATTTCATCAAATCCTCAACCAAAGGATCACGTTCCAAACGCTACATTGCTAATGAAGCATTACTTTTTCGACTCAAAGCATCAACCAATTTATTTGCTTTTCCCGGATGGTAATGAATTGTACAATCATAATCTTTGATTAATTCTAGCCATCTCCTCTGTCTCATGTTCAATTCTTTTTGAGTGAATATATACTTTAAACTTTTTTGATTGGTATAAATTTCACATTTCACTCCATACAAATGATGCCTCCAAATTTTTAGAGAAAAAACAACAGCAGCTAATTCCAAATCATGTGTAGGGTAATTTACATCATGAGTTTTCAACTGTCGTGAAGCATAAGCAATTACCTGATCATTATACATTAAGACGCAACCAAGTCCATTAAATAAAGCATCACAGTAGATAACAAACTCACCATTCCTGGAAGAAGTGCCAAAACTGGAGCATTCAACAATCATCTTTTCAGTTCCTGAAAACAATCATCACATTCTTTTGTCCAGATAAACATAACACCCTTATGAGTAGGCTTAGTCATTAGACTAGATAACCGTGAAAAATTTCTAACAAACCTTCAGTAATAGCCTGCCAAACCAAGGAAACTGCAAATCTCTGTTACATTTGTGGGTCTTGTCCATTCTTCAATAACCTTTGTTTTTGCAGGATCAACGGTTATCCCATCTTTAGAAACAATGTGACCAAGGAAAGAAATTTGTTGCAACCAAAACTCACACTTTCTGAATTTCCCATACAATTTCTTTTCTTTTAAGGTTTGCAAAATATCCCTTAAATGTCTTTCATTCTCCTCTTTACTTTTAGAAAACACCATAATATCATCAATGAAAACCACCACAAACTTATCCAAGAACTCATGGAAAATTCTATTCATTAAGTCCATGAATACAGCAGGTGCATTGGTTAGTCCAAAAGGCATTACTACAAATTCATAATGGCCATATATTGTATAGAACGCAGTCTTCGAAACAACTTCTTCCTTTACCTTTAGCTGATGGTACCCCGATCTAAGGTCAATCTTAGAAAAAAAACTGAGCTCCCTAGAGCTGATCAAACAAATCCTCGATATGAGGCAAAGGATATTTTTTTCTTAACAGTGATGTTATTAAAGGCTCTGTAATCAATGCAAAGTCTCATAGAACCATCTTTATTTTTATCAAATAAAACAGGTGCACCACATGGTGATGTGCTAGGTCGAATGAAAGCATTCTCTAATAAATCTTGCAATTGCTCCTTCAACTCTAAAAGTTCAATTTGAGCCATTCGATAAGGGGGTTTTGAAATTGGATTAGCATCAAGAACTAAGTCATCAGTAAATTCATCTTCCTGATCTGGTATTATTCCAGAAAACTCATCAGGAAAAACATCAGGATACTCATTTACCACTTGCACATCATTAATCTGAATAGTTCCCTTGTTTTCAACAATATGTGCAAGGTAACATTCATTTCCATATTTTACAAGTTTCTCGGCCTCTTGAAAAGTTATCAACAGTAAGGGTTCATTATTGTACACAAACTGAAAGTATTTCTAAAAAGAAACTTCTTTAGCTCTACAGTCAATCTTAGAATGGTAAATAGAGAGCCAATACATACACAGGATAACATCAAACTCTACTAGAGGTAGAACAATAAGGTTTGCAAATAGGTTCTTTCCATAGATAAGGATAGGAAGATTCTTATAATTTTTTTGCCTCAAAATTTCCCCCAGGTGTTTTTACCAAAAGTTCAGGAGTCATTTCTTGAGATGGTATTCCCATTTTACTAGAAAAGGTTTCAGAGATGAAAGAATGTTTTGACCCCGAAAAAAACAACACACTGGAATTATCTGAAAAAACAAACAAAGTACATGATAAAACTTCATTTGATGGCCTGACATCTGCTGAAAAAGTTGCAAAGGATTTCACCACCCCTTTCTTCTTGTAGTCTAACTGCTTCCCATCACTCAAGCTCTTCGTTGGACACTCGTTTGCATAGTGACCCATCTCATTGCACTTAAAATATTTCACTAATTGTAAATTAAATTTGGACTTACCATCACCTTGATCTTTTTCAGTGAAATTATGAGCCTTATGTCCCATCTTACCACATTGGTAGCACTTTCCAAAATTCAGAAGACATTCCCTAGCACGCCTTTTACCATAATTATCACAAACTGGAAACTTAGTTTTCTTACCATTAGACTTTTTTGAAGAATTCTTCCCTTCCTCCTGCCAACTTGGTCTCTTCTTCTGCTGGTTGTTATAGAACACTTGATCATCGGCAAAATCCATTTCCACCTTCTCAGCACGTCAAACAAGCTTTTCATAACTTTTAAACTCACAATAAGCTAATTCCCTTCGATATTTTGGTTTTAATCCTGAATAAAAACGATTGATTTTACTATCAAGGTCTCGGATAAAATTTGGAGCATACCTTGCCAATCGAGTGAACCTCTCTTCATAGGTAGCTACTGAGACTTCCTCTTGCCTCAATTCCAAGAATTGCTTTTTCCATCCTAAGTCAAACAGCCTTAGGAAAATACTTCTCAAGAAACATACCTTTGAATTCATCCCAGTCGAGAGCATAAATCTCATCAGTGTCCCGGATATTTTTAACCATCGACCACCACTGATATGCCTCAACCTCCAAATGGTAAATATCAAGACTAAACTTTTGATTGTCTGAACACCCCATGACATCAAAAATCATCTCCCATGCTTTAATCCACCCTTCAGCTAAGACAGGGTTAGATGATCCTCTGAATGATGGGGGATGTTGCCTCATGAAATGTTCCACCACTGACATGTTCCTCTGTGGTTGATTTGGATAATCCCATGCATGGATACCACCACCATATATCGCTTGAGTCAACTGCGCCATTACTGCAACAAATAGTTCAGTTCCAATTCTGACCATCTCAGGATGCTGATTCGGAAGGTTATTTCCTTCTGTATGCCTTCCTAGCACTGCTTCCCGGTTTCCTCTGTGGAAAACCATTCTGAACAAATATGTCTTAGATGAAGTAACATGGTAATCTTCAATTGCAATATCATTTCAAAAAAAATATTTTGGATAATCATTTAATAAAATTATAACTTCTTAAGTTATCTAAACCGACCTTTGATACCAACTATAAGGCCCCGACCTTAAACCTTACTTAATCATGAGTTATTTCAAGAATACATGTTGAAGATATTTTCAGGTTTAGAGTTTTAGAGAATTAGATAATAAAACATGCATTAAATTCCACATTTAAAAAAAGTGGTTACATAAAAGATAGTATTCATTTTTCCCATCAATGAAAACATATTTAAAATAAAACATGGATTCATTCTTGACACTTCCTTGACACTATCGTCATATCATGTATCTTTCCCTTGACCTGTGAAAAACATTTCAAAAAACATGGGATTAGCATAAAAAGCTCAGTAAGGGATATAAAAATATGGAAAGGGCACATGGGTACATATATACATAAGAATGAAATCATACATTACCCATAAAACATAATCACTTTAACATACGTCATCAAATCATGAATAAATCATAGAAATCATAAGACATAAAGGTAACTTGAGGCATTCAAAACATTCTTACGTAGGGAGTAACCTTCTTGGTTACGTTTGGAATACCCATCACAGTATATTCCCTAAATCTCTTCAGAGAAACCTTAACGTTTCACTCCTTCGAATTACCCAATGCATTGGAGAGCTATATCGGGCTCACCTGCCCTTAGTTTATCACAGAACCACCTGTCTTCATAATAATGCCCAAGAACCTCAACATAATCGTATCACATAAAACATACATAAAGGAAACATAACATTTCCACCTTTCAATCACAAGATATCAATTCAACAAATTGATATAAAAACATTATGAAGACCATTTAAAATTCAAAAATAAAATAAAAGTAAAACATGGTATTTATTTTTCTTTTAAAAAGAAGTTATGGCTTGTAGAGGTAGTCAAAACTCAAATAATTGTCACGGCGACGGAGAAGTCGTTGTCGCCGCATACGTACAACAAAAACATTCCCTTTTGTCATTTAGTAAATGCTTTGTATAGAAAAGGTTCATTTTAAATAAACGTAAAAGTCAAAGGGGTTTATACACCGTATAAAAGAAGGGTGTGTATAAAAAAATATGCCTCAATGAAAGGAGATTAAGACGAAGTCCCATACCTCGGGTCCGACATGACTCGGTCATTCTTTAATATACTGAATTATAAACTTGAGTTGATTTCTTCTTTTTTAAGAACCTTTTTCAAGTTAATTATTCCTTTTATATCACTTATTTTCATGCCATGAACACTATGTAATTATTTAAGTTAATAATGGTCATTTTAACGATCATTGGTACTTGAGTCAAAAATAAACCATTTATAATTACAATTTGTTCATGTATCCATTATATCGATTATGGTATTCATGATTTAGATATCATATATATCATATATATCCAGTACATTCATTCATTTATAATATTACATAACATTTAGAGGTAAGAAATGAAATGCACCGTTCATGGAGACGGTAAGCCGTACGTACACATGAACGCTGCTTCCATTTCTATTTCGTATTTTATAAAATGGAATCACAATGATATTAAGGTATATTATAATTCCAGTGTAATATCATATATAATATCATAACTCCATCCTTTATACGTCTCACATATGGTATTAACGAATCAAATCACTTTGAGGGGGCGGTAGTCCGCACTTCCTTAACTGAAGATATCACGTTTACCCATAATGGAAACCATAAAGGTATGCCGAAAATGAAAAATACAGAAGCTTAAGGAAATCATAAACATACTTTACAACATATATAAATATAGTGTCATCTTTATGGCCCCCATTTAAGGTGTTAAAATAATGTTGAACAATCATCGTTTCGGGAGGCAGAAATTCGCCATCCACGGAAACAGTATGTTATTTGACCATTAGATGTAGGTGTGTGTAAGTTTAGCTTGAATCCTTATTAGAAAAACATCCTATTATATAGAATATACTGTTTTTTTTTACAAAAAAATGAATAATAAGAGTTTAGGGGGTTGGAGAAGCAAAATAAAACAAAACAACAAAAGTGAAGATATTACCTTAAAATCGGGTAACTCCATTTGGTTTAAGCTCAAAGGATTCCTTGGGAAGCCTTCTGACCAAAGTGAGGCTTCAAGGAGTAAGAGAGGGAAGTGGGGAGACAAAATGGGCAGGGTTTGGCTGTTTCAATGTCTTTGGAAGTTTGGGTAAGGAGGTAGAGTTGGGGCCCTTTTATAAGAGGAGAGGAGGGGCACTCTTGGAAAGTAAAGAAATGTTACTTTATTTTAAAATGCGTTTCGGATTCAAAAGGTCCCACATTGATATAATTCTAAGTTAAGGTGATAAGGGTTCGAAATCCACCCATCCAATATGTAATTTACATGTGTAGGTCATATATTTTACATTATTTTTTCTTTTTATTTAAATCCATTATTAATGAGGTAATCACTACATCAATATGATGTCATAAATAATTTAATTTATTTAATTTCTAAAAATTATAAAAAAAATATCATTATGTATGAAATCTTTTTATCTTTCTAATTAATATTTATAGTAAAAAATCAGACTAGTATTACCTCATTTAAAACTTTTTTTTGTAAAACAACGCATGTTTGTGTCATTTTAATTTTAACATTAAATAAAAAGATATTAATGTCATTTTCCTACCAAAGTGGCTCCATGGGGTCCTCAAGTTGACTCATGGCTTGTATTGGTCGGACATGACACATCCAATAAGGGTAGGACATGTTTCATGCTCATCTCGTATTATTAAAACATTATTTTTACCTTAAACTACACTAATTACCTCTAATCGCGATTAAGAACTTAAAAGCTATTATTCACCAAAAAATTATTTTAATCTCATTAAAGGACATTTTACTTCTTAATGAAAACCATGTATGTCGGATTTTTGAAAATCAAATCACAGAAGTGGCAATGTTTCATTTAAACGAAAAATCAGTTTCTTTAACTACCACTTAGTGGTTTCACTATTCATCAAAAATTGAGGTTTTTCTGAAAAATACCAAAACTTCACCCTAAGCTATATTTGATATTCTGAATTCAAAAATAATGTCTATTTTAAAAAATTCAAAACATATGTGTCACATTAATCTATTTAATAAATAATTCCCACTGCCATGACAAATAGCGTGTTTTTTTGAAACAATAAGTATCATAAGATTGACACTAGTTTAAGTCCAATTTCAAAGTGAAATTGATTCCAATGACCAACATTGGATTAAATGGTAAAAATATATTCTAATTTCACTTCAAAACCAATTCAAAAGATAATATTATCATATAAATAAATTATATTAAAAAGAGGTTTTGAATTAAAATACAACATTTTTCACTATTCATTAAAAATGATCATTATCAGAAAAATACCAAATATTCACAAAAAGTAAACTTTGATGTCCCAATCATAATGAATAAGTTTATTTTGACAAAAATAGCTTATAAAATTGTCAAAAGATAGATTTAAAATTGGTTTTCCATCAAAAGGCAGTAAAAAAATCTTTTAAAAATATTAGTGTATTCCATGCTTAAGATTGGATTTATTCTCATTTTAAGCCTCTAAAACACTATCTAATTAACTAATAGACATAGATAAAAATATATATTATTAATTACTTAATTGGGATGTTACAATACATATGATTTCTTATGAAGGTTTAAACTAAAAATTTTCACTATACATCCATCCATATTGGGTGACAAAACCAATAAAATCAAAAAAATAATAATTGGACGGATACCCTCTTTATGGGCCATATATTCTCATCCATAGTAGGAATCCTAGAGGTTGTAGACATAATATGACCATATTAACTATTAAATCATATTGAAAGGGTTTCCGATGCATAAGTACAACAAAACTATTTCAAGTTTTATTTTAAATTGTTATTATTCAAAACACGATTTTTAAATACATGGACTATTCCATTGTAGACGTCTGTAAAAGGTATCGAATACCACATTATAATTCCAAATACAATTGGGTTTTGATTCATTTTACAAGAATTTGGTGGGATCTATTTTAATAGGATTGATCCCATAATGGGATATGGGATGGATTAAAAAACGTAATATATTTCTGTTAAAGTTTCTTTGAGTAAGAAATAGGTATTCCCCTTAGGGTATGATTAATTTAACCTCCCATATTGTCAAACAACATGAGTTCTGAAGAGTCTATTATAAATCACCCTTGTGACCACTTAACAATATAAATATTGTTTATATATTTTCATAGATATTGGTTCCAGTAGATATTTCTAATTCGATAAGGAAACCCCCTCAGAACCATCTAAATAATGTGAGTATTTATCCAAAATTGAAAAATAAAATTACCATTATTTTGAAATAAAAAATGGGGAACCTTAATTGATTAGTCCACTAACCAAAAAAAATTATATTTGAAACATCAGTTCATTTTGATTTTTGTGATCTACATATATAAATTACGGTGAACCAAATGTGGGTTCTTTACCCATGATAAATGTTATCCAAGCATGTATTGTATTACTTGTGAATCTACATTGACATGTTTTTTTGTATTTATTTAGTTCATTATACATGTACCTAGAAGAACTATGTGAAATCCAATGGTATACTCTCAAAAAATATTGTGTTATGCACTATTAGCATGGGAACATGGTCACTATAAAACCATAGGACACTCTCAACCACTTAGTGCCTCCAATTCTAGGTAGAGAATACGCTCATACGGGAGTACCACATGAATGGTACTAGCCTGATATTAGGTGTTTTATGTGAAACCCTCTATGAGATAAAAACCCACAAACTATCATCCCAATGAAATGTGGGGTAAATTTAAGAACAGACACCAGTCATCATTTGAAACCATTTTAGGATCCACTCTGTAGAAAAAAACTTAAATTCTTATGTCCAAGAGATATGGAATGTTGAAATAAAGGAGTGTTAAAAAATAAATTGTAAAACTGTTGATAAATTATAACTGTTAAAGTTATAAATGGTGGAAATAGTACATTAGAAAATGAAACAAATAACATATGTAAGTCTTATAGTAGGTTTGACTGACAAGATCCTAATATACTCTTAAAAATTATATACTTTTCAATAATATGTTTAGTTGCAAATAAAATCACATTTTTGGGAGTGATAACCTACCTATAGATGCTAAATTTTCCCACCAAGTAGTATAACCAAATTATAGCTGTTTGGTTTCTCACCTGGTACTATAAACCCACAAACTTTTATAGAAATTAGATCCAAACAGTCATTCTATTAGAGTCCCAACTTTCATGAATGTTGTTTGGGATTCACATCTTGATAAATCTTTGGAAGATGTGGAATTCCAAAGGATAATATTATTTGTATAAAAAAATCATATTTTAAACATAGTGATTGGTTTTAGAGAATGAAATAAAAAAATGATAATCCAATGGAAATTAAGAAAATTAGTTGAAAATGATGAAATTACAATGTTTGTAGCTCAAGAAACTTGATCAAATCAGTAGTATATTTACAAATTTGGATATACGCAATTTTTATAAATAATAAAATGGAATAAAATTAGTTATTCAAAACTTATATATTCCCATATATCATTTTTATCCTATTTTGAGTTAGATTAATCAATTTTTACCTAAATCATATTCAAATATTTTAATCCAACGTCACAATGAAAATATAATTTTATTATAGAGTAGAATCTAAAGAACCAGTGATGATATGGAACATTGTATAGACTAATATTATTTTGGATAATTATAGTGAACTATAATTTAAATTACCAAGATCATTATTAGAGAATTAATATGATCATTTATTTTTTCGTTAAAATACAATGAAACACTTCAATGATTATTTTTGTCAATAATATATATTTTTACATTAATACAATATTTAAATTTATATATATATATAATAAAATTTTATAATCTCATAGTTTATTAAAATATTAGATAATCAAAAAACATATCATTTTACAACAAATACTTTTTTAGTGGTTGTATAGTTAATTTATATAATAAAATATTTAATCAAACATATAAAAAAAATTTATATAATACTAATCATCTAATAAATTTAATTAGAATATTAAATTATCTTCTATAAGATTAAAAAATAATATTAATATTTAATTAATGATTATACTATTTAAATGGTTTTATATTATATATATGACATATTTAAAAATATATTTAATCACATGTAAGAAGATGGTTTCTACATTTAAAATTGAAATATGGTATCCTCAACCACTAAAAGTAATGATAATACTTATATAAATGATATTGTTAAAATATATGTTTATGATATTTGTAGATGAAATAGATATGATCCCATTAATGTTTAAGTGTTTCTATATGTAGAATAGAATTTTATATTATTTTTGGAGAGTAATCGAACCGTTAGAATTTTTTTCTACCATATTTTATAATGTGATACCACTAGTTACAATGTTTTACAACTATTTATGTTGTATTACTATTGGAAGAGGGTGATGTTATTGCTAATGTTAAATGTAGATTGATCCGACTAATTTAAGATAATGGTGTTATCTCAAGAATGAGTTTATACCACTAGAAGTAAACAAGGGAAATATATATTTTCTGTAAGATAAAAGTGTATATTCATTCAATGCATGTTGGTAGAGAATATATTATATTTTTGTCGTAACACTATGGGTAACTATGAAAAAATTAATATTGTAATTCTATATAATGGTAATGAATTGTTTTTATGAGTTTCCTAATGATAAAATTAAAATTTATTTGTTTTATTTTGGATAAATGAGCATAGGTTCATAGTGGTATATACAATACAAAAAAGTAAATTTAATGCCTCTTAAATGTAAACACTGATTTATTTCTAGCTAAATAAGGATATCATAATCCTCCAATAAAGGTAAATCATATTTTTAAGAATTTTCATAAGTTTACCATAGGTATTCCAAAAAGCTCTACTAAAAATTCTTTAAGGGTTTCCCATTGATTCTATTTCATATAAAATGATGTGGTAGAACATATGTAACTATAATGTAATCCTTTTATCTTATTACAAAAGTGTACATCACATACTAAAAATCTCAAATAAGGCTAATAATAACCTACATAAAATTAATTAGTATGTAAATACAGTTTTGTAAGGGTAATATATGAATGAATATAAAAGAATAAGAATAAATATAATAAAATAATATTATTAATAAAATATTTATACAATTAAAAAAATACTATAATTATGAAAAATTAAATAATTTTAAATAAAAATCATTAAATAATATTATTTCATTAAAATTAAAAAAATGAAAATAAAACACAATATCAAATTAAAAACTCTCAAAATTTAAAATCTCCACCTCTTTATATATATCAAAAAAATTAGTACCCCAAAATTCACACCCCCATATTAAATGGTTTCATGAATCAAAACATATAAATAAAAGAATATAATCTCCATTAAAAACATGGACTAAACAATCCTATATTTTTTGATGTTGATTTAAAAAATTAGAAATAATAAAAAACAACCCCCTAAATTCATAATTTTATAAAAATATATAACAATTAAAAACATTCATCTTAACATAAGATATATCTCCATAAACATGTTTTTATGATTGAATTTTTCAATCCCCACAAAATAAAATGGTTCCATAAAAATACCCGAAAATTAACTTTCTTTTGGAATTATTTCCATATATATATCCCATATATGGATATGATATCATATAAAATTAAATTTAATATCATTATGTATTTTCATTAATGTATTCAATGATTTAATTGGAATTATAAATGCCAATTTTAATTTCAGAGTATATAAACATTTTTTAATAAAAGTTTAAATCAAATTGAGTATGATTTATCGAAATATTTGAGCACAAAATTTTTTTTTGTCAATATATTTATCCATAGTAATGGATAATATAATTGAAAATTTATTTTTATAACACAATGATATTATACATATACTGAGAAACTCACACATACCTAACATGATATTCATTTGAAGATTGTAACCTCAAAAATTAGATTCATAATATTATCTCAAATTGAATCAATTCTTAATGTAGTTAAGAAAAAATGTGATAACATTTATTTTAATGTATACAATTATTCTTCTAATATCCTTTACATGAATTCCTTCATGATTAGACTAATTTCTTACACACATGTATACTAAAAATAGAATATTAATCCTCAATATAGTCAAATAATTTATGTTCGATATCATTCCTATATACATTTTTTCATTAATTTTATTTCTATTTTAATAAATATAATATACATAATTGGTGTTAATTTGAATTCATCTTAATTTACATTATTTAAGATTGATTTTGAAAGAAATATTTATTTTTTTTTCTAATTTATAAATTTTCAATTATTTGCTTCAAAAATTTCAAGCCTAAGAAAAAATATTGTTTCACTTATTTATCTTATATCACCTTCACATGTAATTTATTTAAATAAATCAGTTCTAATAATATCATTTGTAAATCATACAAAAATTTCATCATCTATAAATCCAAATAAACTCATCAATATATATATATATATTCATAATTAAAATATATTTACGACCATTTATTAGATATATATATATATATATATATATTTATATTCACAATTTCAATCACTAATATCTTTTTCCAATAGAAATTTTATTAATCTATCATATTAAGATTTTTTGAAAAAAAATTCCCTCTATACTTATAAATTCTAATAGCCCACATGTAGTCTCATCTTCTATTATATAACTTTTGATCACCCAAAAATTTCAAAAATTTTCTTTATAGATGTTCCCTATAGGATGAAGTCCCATAGAAGACTCCACCATCCCCTCCAAATCTACATGGAATATTCTTTAATCACAAAATAAAACCTAAATTTACCATTAATTATATCTTGAGTATGGTATAGAAAAATTAATATTTCACTACATGATTAATTAATCATCATCTAGTGAAAACAAATATTAATCGTGAAATACTCATGGTTGATAAAATATTATAGTTATACAGTAATCCTTTAGAATGTGGGTTATAATATATTGTTAGATCCCACATAAGATACGTATATTTCAAAATTAATAGGTTATAAAATTTATTTTTTGAAATATTTTTTGTTTATGATGTAATAAGGTTATTATGTCTATTAAGGTGGGTTCAACATTTGATTTTATTTGTTCAATCTGAGTTATGAAATCAACCTATTAAACAATTTTCATAGATCATCCCATTTAAATTTTTAAAACTACCAATTCAATCAATATAAAGAGTGACATAATAAATCATTAAAGTGTAAGAGGAACCCAAGAATTAAAACGAGCTAGTTGTCATGGAAATGAGGTTTACATTTGAAGATTTCAATATAGTCAACCAGTTGACTTCACCTATATGTTACCATTATGGTGGCCCCTATTAAAACACATTTCTATAATTCATCATATCAGTATGAATATCTCATTTTTCCTCCATAGATTCACCTTACATGGGTTGCCTCACTAAGGCCCACTCTCTTAGGTGTCCTTACAGACCCCTCGCTAGGGTTGGTTCACAAAGCCCCATTACTCAGGTGTCCTCTCAATGTATCATTTGATTAGGTGGATTCTATAATCCATCCATTATAAATGGCCTCCATATGTCCCCCCACATAGGTGGCTTCCCTGAGGTAATGTTTCATAGGTTTCCACTCTAAGGGAAAACACACCACAACTCACCTTAGAAAAAAAGAGCTAAATGGAAAGAATATAGAGGATAAATATGTTATTAGGCATGGTTAAACACCCCTATTTATAGGATTGTCAATCCCTTTACACATCCCAATTGGATAATCACGACTATCCTATATATCATTACTAACATAGAATAGCCAGCACAACATTCCCAAACCAACAGAATAATCATTATCTTGAATATCAAATATTCATTATGGATGAGGGGTGGGGGACCTCATAATTTTATTCTCATCATCACACTTAGATCCCATTTTATATAAGGTGTATTTGGTGGTATTATAATTGAGGGATAATGTGAAACAAATTGTAAAGAAAGAAACATTTAGAGGAGTTGTCATTGCGTCACTCATGTCCCTTTTAGTCACCTATCATAGCACACTCAATTCTTCTATGGTCACCTGACATTCCTTTCCTAGTCTGGGTTGCTTAACCCACTATGCCTAGTCGAGATCACTTGAGTCCTCACCAGTCACCTAATATACCTCGCCAATTTCACCTATATGTACCACGTTAATCAATAAATCTTATTCCACGCAGACCACTTTTTTTCCTATAAGTAGACCCATATATCCACTTCATGGTTATGATTTTTTAATATTCAGTATGAGAGAGAAATATTTCATGAGCCACATTTCTCATGTCTCAAAAATAACTACTAGGTTGTATATTACACATTAACACATAGGAAAACAAACATAATGACTAGTATGTTGTTATTAAATTTCATCTGTTACGAAATCCACCTCCACATACTCATAAACAATGTAAACCATCTCTTGATTCATCTACCTAGGTTTCGCATTACATGATCCCTTCACATGGGTGACAAACCACACAAGGCATTGCCCTTGGGTGACCCATCATCCTAGACGTCTTCCTATGGGTATGAGCATCTACGGTAGTTCACCATGGTGTCTTATCACTAGTGGCATCGAAATTTGTAACCCATCATTTGGGGAATCCACCAGGGTATCCAAACACATAGGGCTGATCACCTGGCTGACCCATCACTAATGGGAAACACCTGAGAAACCCCCCACATTAGGCTATAGCATTGGTGTCCCATCATTTAGTGTGTTTATTTGGGAGACACACTATATTATGACCCATTGACCAATTCTCTTCACCTCGGTGACCCATCACCTGAGGCGTCTACCTAGGAAACCATGTACATATGGATGTTAACCAGTTAGACCAATTACTAAGGGCATCCACCTAGGCCGAAAACCTCCTCGTGAATATCGCTTGGATAAACCATCCCCTAAGGTTCCACCAAGGTGATCCATTGTCTACGTAAATCACATACAATTGTATTCAAAACTATGTGAACGTCCTATTAGGTATACTAAACTAAGAGATCAGAGTCACTCGGGTTCCCATCAAATATAACATTCTACTTGGATTTTACCTCTATAAAATTCCATCCATATTTATTTATGTCACCCAATTCAGAATATGGTCATCAATTCTTCGTCTATTATAACAATATATACATTTAAAGGGTTTATAACAAACCATAGTTCCCTCATCAAATCCATTATTTTTTTATTAAATTTTTCAAACACATATCCTCCCTAACTAATGATTTCCGCATGTTATTTTCCATTATGAATCCCATTAATAATTAGGGACTCCATTATTAGGATATTTTTATGAATCTACCCAATTTAGTAGTGTAAATTACATGACATTATTAATTATTGTGTGATTTTAGAAGATTATGTGCCTTCTGTTTTCTAATCAGTAGATGTTTAAGACAAAATCAAGGGTAAAAAATTGGTTAGACGAAGACATGAAATTCATATTGGAGTAATCCCTATTTATTTTTATTGGAAATCATATCCATATTTTATTAAATATTCCCTCCCTAATCCACCATTTGAAATCGGTGGAAACCTAATCTTAGGCTTCCTTATCAGTTGTATGTCTAATCACAGGCCAATCATACAATGTGACTGACATTATTTTATGTCATGATTCTCAAACCAAGAATTTCACATATGTTCTCAATGATATGTAGTGATCATGAATCTAGTTGGATGGTGTGAATCCTCATTAGGTATAAGTCCAATCCCATAAAAAATATTATAACCTGTGTAAAATCACTAGAGAATCCCCTTTTCTTATTTTTATCAGGACAAGGACATCACAATAACATGGAGTTAAAATGTGTGGTCAATCACCTAGTAACTAGATGTTAAACATCATGAAAACACCATTAACAGTTTATGTTAAACTATATAGTATGGTCTTGTCAGATGACCATAAGCCATATAAAATAAACTATGTGGGATTGGATTCTTATCATAGATGGATACACACAATACTTCTATGAGGATAATACGCAACATCATCACTCTACCAATATCATTATTACATAAAATTATGAATAAAATAATTCCTTTATATATAGAGCTATACACTTTATATGTCTTATAATATCATCCTCATCGGGCCTCCCGATAAAATTCATCTTGGCCTGGAAATAGTTTATGCATGATAAGATAAAAGGGATTATCATGCATAAGTCTCCCACCAACCATTACTATGAACCCTTCACATATTATTCATTTATAAATCAGGTAAAATTATATAGATTAGTCATTATCACATAACCTTAAAAAGTTTTGTAGGTCATGTTAAGAAATACTAACCAATGCAGGGATTGATTAATTTACAAAGATATGAAGGAATCCTCTATTGCATGAGATATATGAACACCGTACACACCTAGTTCATTTAAATATGGTGATAATCTCTAGGATTCATAATTATGTTTATTTAATATATTGTTATTTAACACCAAGTGTCCTCAAGTAAAAATGAAACAATATGAAGAAACTATAATAAATACAAATGGTTACATTTATAGGGGAACACATCTACATATATATTTTAACACAGATGATTTAACTTTTGAATGTAAATATCATCTAGTTAACACATGTTGATAAATTATTTCCATATAGGTGGTTGTAGTCCCATATATGGATGTGTGAAGTATTCGTAAACAAGAAATAAATTTGTAACCGAATACCTAAGATAAAAAAATTTCCATTTAATTGCATGTGATAAATCTGGGCATCCATCAACATGAATAATTTGAGTTCCTAAACATCATTGGTTAATCACATCAATGTCCACATTCATTTAGAATGATGTTTTTATCATGTAACTAAATTAAGATCCAATCATTGTTTTGGTTATGTGATGAACCCTATTGAAAACTATCAAATGAATGCATTTAATTACCTATACATGAATTAGAATATTCCATTTTATTGATACACCATCGTAACATCATTCAAATTTGTCTTGATATATATTTCTTATTTTTCAAGGAAGGCCACATCATCAATATCATATTTGAAAATACCAATCATCATTTGAAATATTATTTTTTATGTGTTTATAGAATTATTTTATAAATTTTGGGAAATTTGATAATTTTATGCACCATAATATTTAAGAAAAAAATAAAACTAATTTATAATAATATTATACATTTCATAGATAATTCGTCCCATGAATAAAAATTCAATGTTAGCCTTACATCATCTCTTTGTTTTACACATGTGATCTTCCATATGATGATTTATAGGAATCAATAACCCATTCCTTCATATCAAACTCTAAATTAATAATAAAATATATATATATGTTACCATATCTTATTTTTCCCTTGAATAATGAATTTTCAACCCTTTAAATTTCACACACAACTCATACTAATAACCGAATAAGAAAATTCTTCTAATTAGATTTCAACGATGATTTTTTCATCACTAATTGTGACCACTGTAATATATAAATGTTGTAACCTCATTAATATGTTATTTAATTTTTTCATATCAATTATTTCATATCAAAATTTATGAATGGAACTAAATAATTTAATTATTTAGTTGAGTATTTTTTCACTACAATTATTTGGGTATGATTTTATATTTTGAAAATATTTCAAACCCATTTATTAAGATATACTTCACATTGAATTAATATTTATTAATGTTTTTCATCTTGTACATACATCATTAATTTAAATTAAA
The DNA here is from genome assembly GCA_963277665.1 of Viscum album. Classification (NCBI taxonomy): domain Eukaryota; kingdom Viridiplantae; phylum Streptophyta; class Magnoliopsida; order Santalales; family Viscaceae; genus Viscum; species Viscum album. Next base: position 567,490,955 of record OY728126.1, on the reverse strand, counting down.
TTCATAAAAAAAATTTATATTCAAATTTATAATTATCTATTAGAGGAATCTCATCACTTTTCATTAGCATTAATTTTTTTCACTAAGTAAGTGATAAGCCCGCAATATTGAAAATATAAAGTGGATGCATTATAAAAGATTTAATATGCATCAAATGTATCATAATATTTTATATCATATAGTTATGGTGGATCATTTAATTTTATATATTGAATAATTGAACTCTTTTATCATTCCAAACATTATATTTTTATGGACATAATTCTTAATGATTATCTAAATAAATAACCTTATTTATGGAATAAATGTTTTTAAAACTAAATTAAAAAATACATATACTTTAGTGGTGAAGGTGATTCTAGTGCTACAATATCCTATAGTGTCAATTTTATTCATGAGTTATAAAAACTCAAGGGTCCTATAAAATCCAATAAGATAGTCACAACATCTAATAATAAATGTAAATGTGGTGACCTAAATATTTTACAATGGTCAGCAAATTTAGACAGAATTATGAAGAATACAAATAGAAATTTTCAGGTAAATGTTGAATTAATACATAATATATTTCATTTCATGATTTACGTTTGAATAACTATAAAACTATGGTCACCACCACCCTAATTTTATTTATGTGTTATTTCATTGAAGATATTATTAATTAATAGTTAAAATAGAGGTAATTAATAATGAAAATGAATATTGAAGTGATAATATTGAAAATTTAATTCAAATACACTCATTATTATTGACTAAAATCATTATCATTTACACTCTATGATCTGTAGATAAAAGGTAATATTGAAAAAATTATTAAAATAATATATGTTTTCTTAATTTTCTTCTAATTTAATAAACCAAAATGAATCTACAAAATTTTGTTAAATTATTATTTCATAGTAATTATTAATAAATTACTTTTATATAAGATACATATAACCATATCACTAATTGATACATGTAAAATAGAAAATTACTCTATCCAGAAGTGATTTTTTTTCACAGAGTTATCCAAAATTTATGTGACCCGCATAATCAAATCTTATCTATTTTTCTTTGAATTATGCCAATACCAAATGGGGTAAAATGTTTAAAATTTTATAATATTTTGTTATCATCTTTATTGAATATTTATGTCTTTAGTTAATGACATAACATGGATAAAAACTATTTATATTTTAATAAAATTATTTTAAATTTGAGTGTAATACTGAAGACGATAAAATTATTAATAAGGTTCAAAATAAAATGTGTATGTGAAAATGTGGAAGATATTGAATTTTTTAGAATTAAGAAATGATGAAATATATAAATTATTAATGATTCCTCAATTAATGGTTATTTATAATAATAAAAACATTGGTATGTTGAATATCATCTCGGTCACCTAGAACATTTCCATGGCAAGTGATGTTTAAAGAGACGATTGGTCTAGATCAGTGTACAAGATAAACTCACTATTAATTTCTATTGGGATGCACATTTTGATGAGTTTAATATTATAGGTAACTCATTAGTTACAATATTATAATTATATCGTTTATTTATGGTTCAAGGGAATTTCAAATTTCTCATTTTTTAAATTCCTTGATAGTTACTTGTGAATGCAGAGATCAATATCATTGGGAAATTTTTATCAACATGGTAAAAAGGAAATTGCTAAATAATTATGATCTATGTCTTAGTGAAATTCATATAAATAAATTTAAATGATATGAATTTACATATTAATGAATCATATAAATTTCATGTCATGAATTTTTGTGTAATAATTTATCATTTTTTTATAATGAACATTTCAAGGTTTTATATTTTTTGGAAAACGGATAAACATTATATTATTTAATTTTACAATACAATGATAATATCATGATATAAATAAGTCATGTTTCATGAATTGCTTTCCCATTAATGTGCCTAACACATGGATTATTATTGATATTATCGAATATCATGGGGATAAAAATCATTTCTGAAATGTTTACGAAATATATTATCATGGATTAAAGAATAAAGAGAAAAACAAATACATGGAGATATTTATATCATTTAAAATGAATAATATTTCATTATTATAAATTAAAAATTATTAAATAAAATAAAAGATAATGTATTTATTTATATTAATATAGAGTAAAAGTGAAATAAAAAATTATATTTTTTTAAATTTAAAACTATCATAATTTCATTTAGCAATTTTATGGTAAATTATTTTGGGGAAATTTATCTAGAAAGTCTGTTTAAATTGAAACGTTCTTAATTTATATAAATTTTATTTTGAATCTGAAACCAAAACAATATAACAAAAATACATCATTTCCATTTCTAATAAATGATAAATTCAGTATGTGTATTCTCCTAGAATGTTTCCAACTATATGATCCATATAATATCATTATATTTAAGTGTTTAAATTTATTTATATGGTTTCTATGTTCACTTTATATTAAAGAAATATTCATAATTCATACATTAGAATATTGAATAGTTTAATTTTTTTAATAAATAAAAGTGTAGATATTTCCTCAACCTAATGATCATCCTACTATTCCTCAGTTGTATATATTTTACTATCAAATTCATAATGATAATTATGTTAAAATAATCCAAAAATTAAATATTTAAATATATTAAGGTATCCTGAATATTTTAATTCTATGAATGGAATAATATTATAAATATATTACTGGATGAATAACGAAATATAATTAAATTAGATTATATACAATAAAATATATCTAGACATATAGTTTATAATAGTTTTAAAATAAATAAAAATCAATGATCCATTGTTGATCTCTTTTTGTGACTAAAACAATAATTTATCTAATGTCTATGTAATGAATCAAAATTCACTATTTTGATATCTATTTATGGGGATAGGGATTAAATTTGTTACTTTAATGTTTTTTAACTTAATAATAAGAAATATATAAAATAATTATGGCATTGGAAACAATAAAATGAAGCACTAATATTAAATATTAATAAATATATTTGAATCCTTTATAATTTAATCATATCAATGAAACATATAATTGTTTAATAAAATTATTAATGTGGTATGACTAATCTGAGTTTTTTTAACATGAAGAATAATTATATTTTGTTAATGAAATTATTATAAGACTTAAATGTTTGTATTAGAAATTTATATTTCAAGTCAATAACCTTATTTAACTCAATAATATTGTTGAATGATACTAAATCTGGTTATTACTTGTCTTATTTGGATTATCAGAATAATTGACACAAACATGAAAGAAGATTTGATGAATTGTATGTGGTGATGTTTAAAATATTTAAAATAAGGTATAGAAATATTTTCTAAACATTAAAATAAAAATTTTAATGTAACTTACATTTATTGATGATTAGTATAAAATTGATAATTGTAGTATCAATTTTGATGTATCATAAATTAGTAACCATTTTAGAAGTAGAGTTATAGAAAATTAATTTCATTGGTAAAAAATATAGAAAATATATTCAAAATTAATATTGGATAATGAATAAACTATTGAATGAAGTGGAAAGAGTTGTGATATATTTTGAAAATAGTAAAAATTATAAATATTAGATAAAATGAATTTATAATAAATATTGTACATAACAAATAGACTTCAAAAACCCTCTGTCTCTTTTGATGAATTTTCATTATGAATAAGAAATATGTAATCATTCAAAAATATAATCTTATTAATTAAAAACTGAATAATTACAAATAATTCATCTAGTATAAATGCTAATAATTATTTAATAAAGGTGATATAAAAAATTGTTCATAGATATGATGTGGCAGTGATTAATCAAAAACATAAAAATCAAATATTTCATGCATGGTTTTAGAAAATTAAAAATATTTGTGAGTATATAAACCTAGAATAACCTTATTCTATATCAGATAAATAAGGATCACAAAATGAATTTGGAGATACAGATGGAATTTATCTAAATCACCCACCATCTTAATTGAAAATAAAATACTTTCGATCATATATGGATGAATATGATATCAATGGTGAATAAATATGTGAAAAAATATAATGAATAATAATAATATAATTTATTTTAACCCTATATGTAGATAACATAATGTGAATATTTACAATATGTGAATTAGTGTTCATGTATGTGAATAAAAAATAGAATAACCCGAGAGAAAAATGACATTTGTGATTTTCAATAATGATAATGAACCTCAAATACTTTTTAATATTTACAAATTCAAGAATATAATATTGGGAATAAATTGAGAAACATGAAGTGAATGCTATCATATTTATATCCCTAAACAAATTACATTTATATAAAATAGTAATAAATATTTTTAATGAATTTTTTTCATTTAAATTAATATTTATGGACATAATCATGGTGAAATTCACAATCTACTAAATTAATGTGAACGAAAAAATAACAGAAAATGTACTCAGATGAGAAATGTGTATTTGAAAACTACATGGACATTAAACCTAAACTTCTAAAAAAACTTATTTCATCAATAAATAATTACTATTTATGAAATCAAACATTGTTAGCATGGATTGACCATCCAAAATATTATCATAAAAATATACAACTTAAAATATATATTAATGATCAAAATATATATATAATAATACAAAAGGAATGAAAATTTATTTACTTATCAATATAAATATTTTTATAATTATATTACATAATTTTAGAAATTTATCACATTTGGATTCATAAAAATAGTAATATATGAGATTTAATATATTGGTTAAGTAACATACATTCTTAGGATACTTGTAAATAGAGATTTTATGTTTATTTATATATCTCATTGAATGTATGAAAATATTATATTGAGAAAACTATGAATTATTTTTAGTAATTCAATTTTAAATATTATTATAGTTAGAAAGAAAATGTTGACATATAAAAAAGGAAAATTGATGAATTTTTTTTATAAAATATTATTACAAATTTAAGTGCAATATTACAACAAAAATATGTATATTAATTGAGAAATAAATAGGTTGTTAGTTTTCATTTCAATCACAATTTTAATGTGTCACTACAGTACATTTATATTCTAATTATACATGAAGTCCCATGTATATCGAGTGTCCATATAAAGAAGTTATTCTCAAATTTTATTCATCATAATTAATTATTTGAATTGAATTATATATTATGAGTATATTTTAATCCAGAAAAATGAAAATTAAATAATATATTTATTATTGGTTAAAAATAAGGTCATTGAATTCTTATCTAAAATGAATGTATTTTTTAAAGTAGTGTCCAACTAATAATAGAAAAAAGATACTACAGAATCATTATGTGAAATTAAATATTTTCAATTTCACAATCCTTCAATAAATATTTCTAAATGTATTATAATTATATTTGTGTGTGAGGAAGTAAATAATTTTTAATCCATTTATTTTTTATCAAAGGTTATGTAATGGGATAAAATCCATATTGGGTTGAGGATGAAAAAATATTTCGTTTTTTTAAATACTCAGATTATATTTTAGTTTTAGTTCAATATGAGACTATAATGTATGATCACAACCCAATGAGTCTATTATATATCTTTTACCATGATAAAAAAATGTGGGTATTAGGATGATTTCTTTTATGGATTATATTATTTGTCTTTTGATGCAGTATAACACTACTCAATCAGTGAATGTTGAGAAATATAATAATATTTATGGAGTGTATCATTATAGGAACCTAGGATCATTAATCTGGGCAAATAGAGGTTGGTAAATGTATTCATAATGTGAAGGAGGAGGGGATACACATTTTCACATTCAAGTGAAACATAATAGATTTCTAATTTATGAATGAATATAATTAAAAATAATAATCCCGTGAGAAAATATAGTAATTATTTTTTAAAATGATTATTGGTATGTGAATAAATGGTTTTATAGATGAGGTTATTCATTGAATAGAATAGCTTACCAACCTATATAAATATTCCCCTTAATTCACCACAACTAGTGTTTATGAGGGGTTTTTTTGTTTATTTTCCTTATATGATGAAGAGGAATCCTTGAGATTAGGTTTTTAAAAAAACTCTTCAATGTCATTGAATATATTTTGTCACTTAGAGGATCAGTAGGTTTTTTAGTACTATTCGAATTAAAATTATGTTCACCATGGATATATAATGTCGAAAATCCCCTCAAAAAAAGAATATATTGAATTAGAACTACCCTAAATTTATAATTTAATATCTTTTTCAAATTATATATATAATTTCAATGAATAAAATGATATTTAAAATTAAATATAAGTTGGTTGAGTGTGATGAGTACAAAATAACTATAAGATGTGTTCATATAGAATTAATAATTGATATTATGCATTATTATCTAACGATATATATTGGAAAGGGTATGAGAACATTTTAATTAAAGACTATCCATATATCTAATCATATCAATTTCATTTAATTAAACTGTTCATAATTTAATACATCCCTACATGTTTCCCTATATTTTAATGAAAAGGAGAATATATAGATATTAATTTTGAAAAGTGATATAATTATAACAGAATATTATACATAGAACACATTTCAAGGAATAGTCTTAGTGATATATGGATTATTAAATATATATTTAAAATAATATAATAAATAGTTTTGTTAAAATAAATTTTGATTATAGAATAATTCAGAAACAAAAGAATATTCAAGTTTTATTTAATATATAAATGCAGTTTTTTTGATGAAGTAGTGAATAAAATCAAACATTTTGAGAGATCACAACATTTAAAAATATTCTATTTTGTATTTATATGGAAGTTAAAAGGTATTCTATCATATCCTTGATAAAGAAAATAGAAAAGAATCCATAAAATCCAATGAAAAATATTTTTAAGATGGAATTGTGATAATTTTCTTTTAATAATGATAAAATTACAATGATAATATTTATTGAAAATAAGTTTTTTGTTTATCTCAAAAAAACCTCTTTAATACCTATACATATACCATATTTAGATTGAGTACCGCCAAATTATGGGAAAATTGTCGCAATATGTCTTTGAATGTATTTAATATTTATAAAAATCACTAGGTAAATATTTTTTCTAATTTATATACCAAAATCTATAAAATCAAATGTATTGTATTTATTACCTCACTTCATGTAGTTTAAATATAAATTTTACGTTTCCTTTATATAGATTTTTGATAAAAATTATTTTTTTTTAATTTTATTGGGGTGAAATGGAGAATAAAAAATAAAAAATGGGGAAAATTATGTAACTTAAGATTTCTTTCATGTTGGGTAAACTATATTTTAGATAATAAGTTACACCCAATTACCAGAATTTAATAATACTTTTCAAATAAATAAAGATAAAATGTAATCTTTTATGTGATTTTTTACATTTTTATTCACTCTTTTTACAATAATAATGAATCCGAAAAGAATAGTGTTATTTGGAAATATATGTTTAATCAAAAAATATGGGTGTTGATTTTATTTATTTATTTAAAAACCTAAAATCGGAAAATAATTAAATTATATAAAACATAAAAAACAACTATAATGGAAAAAAATATATATAATTTTTAAATTTTTGGGAAACTAGGTTTTTAATTAGTTGTACACTTATAGATATTTTTTATAATATATTGAAATCCATGGATGATGAGAATGTATAAGTACATGGTTTTTTTTAATGTTTTAATAAGTATATTGGTAAAACAAACAAGAATTGTTTTAGGATAGAGTCACTCAGAAAGGAAGAGAATTCCATTATGAACATTATAATGGTGAATTAGGTATATTTTAGGGGTATAATGGATCTAAAAATCTATCAGATCTTATAGACACTTAATGAAGTGTACTAGTTAGAAATTGTATACGTGGAACCTTTTAAAAAAAATAAAAATGATAATAATATCATATCACATCCATAGTTTATTTTTATAAAGAAAATAACATTCGGGTTATCTATTCACATATCTTCTCCCCTCTTTATTCATTTATCAAATACACTTGTATTAAAATATAATGGTTGGATATTTCACGATAAAATAAGGAATGATTTAGTTGATACATCCTATTACAACTTTCACTGTTGTATAAAATGTATTTTAATTTATTATATGGTCTTGATTAGCTGAAAATCCCACTGTATTGTAGTATATTTCTCTAGAGAAAATGGGATTCATAGAGTGATTGAAAAGAACACCAAGATTAGAAAAATAATGTCTTTTAAGTATCATTAAGATTATGATATCAATTTATAAGTATTATTTGGTTTTTTATTTAAATAGATAAAATTTCTTGATAATAATATGTCGAATGATAATGCTTTTTCTTGTAACTTTTCCAATGTTTTGTCATAGTGAATCTGTGCAATATTGGTCATAGTTTCAGCATCACAATAATAATAGTGATATTTAAGTGGTTAGATCATGGAGTAATTTTTTAAATTATATATAAATATGTGCCTTTTATTATATGATTGTTTTGATGTTAGATAAGATATCTTAACATTGACATTGTATAGTGTAAGAATGGATGTAAATTGACGATATCGACATAATGGTTAACACTATAAATTATGATATGGTGTTTTAATAATATTTTGTAATATTAAATTTTATTGGGTGAAAATATGCACTTTTTTGGGTTTTGGTTTTGGAAATATGAAATAGGATGGGGAAGATTTTAATTAATTGTATGTGTCAAATGGAGTCTCTAGAAAATTCATCATTTGTTTTGATTTATGAATGAATATGAATTTCCACATTTGGGATAGAGGATTAATTTGGTGAAATATACATTGAAGGGTTCCATATCTCTTAAAAAAAATTCAATGTTCATGTTTGGTATCCCTAATATAGTAAGTGTATAATAATGGTATTTGGTCATATAATTTAATAAGAATTAAATAGTTAGTTTTATGTGTTGTTGGAAACTGTCATTTTAGTGGTATTCAAAGATATTGTTTTGAGTGGAATAGTCCAATCGAGGCATTATGTAACTACTTATGGGAATATTCCTCTAATGTGTATAGGGAATGAGTTGTATTATATGTTATATAAAATGGGGACCAATAATTGGGTCTTGATATGTTTTTATATCTGAATAAAAATTGGTGAATACTTCATTTTGGATTTTCCTTCTTTATTATGACCATGATGATATTATACACAATTAGATGTCATAAATTGATAGTCCATAAAAGACTTATATTTAGTAAGGACCGTTGAAAATTAGTGCACCATTGGAGTGTAGGATATGATTTAGTATATTTTGGTAAGTGTTGAGTTACATATAAGGAGTTGAGTATATTATTTTTATTTATTTAAATTTACATGTTGAAAAATTCATATATGTACTTCTTGTGAGATTTGGTGCGTAAAATATGGAAAAGTCTATTAGGAATAGTAAATGATGAGTTGTAACATAAATAATTTGAAAATATCATGGAAAAATAAATTCAATGTTGTGATTATGGTAGAAAATCATTGATGTTGTGAGATGCAATCAGATATGTTGGACTTGAAGTATAATATTGAATTTATTCTCTCATTATTAACAATTTATTTATGTTTTTTAATAATATTATGGGGTGCATCTAAATAATTTCAGTGGGTCATAAATTATTAATATTTTAGGGTGCGGTTAAAAGATATTGTTACTATTAACAGTCCTTCTTTATTTACCATAGTTTGGAAAACATTGATCTCAAGATTCCCCCTAGTCTTCGTTATCACCAATGGTAATACTGAAAGAGTTCATATAAATATATATAATATTAGTAAATTATCATGGACAGAATGGATAACCTCATGAAATTCATAGAGGTATTCATTAGTTTTAACACCCCATGTTTTTCTGAATAATATTCCTTTAACAAACCATGTGTTTATAATTTTAAACTATATATTTTTTAATAAAAAAACTATATAATCCTTATTAAATAATTTAGAAAATAAAAAATACAAAAATAATTTATTAAATCAGATGTTGAACACTACAACAAAATAACAAAAAACCATGTTTTCCTCAATGTGGATTAATATAAATAAATGTTATTATACATCTATTAAAAGACATTAAATCACTTGTGGTAAGCAGATAAAATATAAAAACTTCATGAAAAGGAAATAAATTCGATCATCATCCACCATGAGAATACTAAAAAGAAAAAAAACATATTATGAGGAATATCACCCAAAAAGGATAAATCACTCTGAAATAATAAATAATATTAGATAAGTGATGGGTCTTGCTAAGTGAGAGTGGAAGAAATGAAGTAATTTTAATATATAGATATATAAGAATGAAAATTAGGTCATTGAAAATATAATGTTTTAATATATGGTCAAAGAAAATATCCCCATTAGGAAATGGTCATTGGAAATATGGTTGATGGACATATATTTGATAGGTATACGGATGTTGCGTATTCGTAAGTACTAAATTTAAAAAATATAAAAAGAAATAAAAATTTTATTATTATATATATATATATTATATTAAGAATATTAATATTATTTAAATATGAAATTATTTATATTAACAGTTCAAATACATATTTTATTATCAATGGTATAGTAAAATTAAATTTTAGAATATATATAATTAATTTAAATTATCTTTGTTAAATTGTATTTAATATTAAAGTAATAATTCCTTTTTTCTCAAAAATCCAATATATTATGTATTGAATATTTTATCATAGAAAAATAAATTGAAATAACATAAAAATGTATATATGAACTAATATACTTACATATTTTAATTTCAAAATTAAATTAAATAATATTAAATACATTGAATTTCTAAAAAATCTATATTTTCAATAAAAAATGTCAGTCTTTATATTTTATATATGCATTTGAAAACTATATATATAAAACATAGAATATGAATTAGATATAAATAATACAATTCTTGTAATTTACATGGAAATATTAACATATTCGATGGTTTTGCGATTATTTAAAAAAATAATAGTTTTAGCTACATATGAGAAATATAGTTTTTAAAAATAAAAATAATATCAGGAAATTATTAGTATATAAGTAGGAATATTATGATTATTATTCCTTTAAAATGAACCATATATGTACATAATAGGTTAGTATATGAATTTAAAAATATTTGTTTTAATATATAAACCGATATATTACACTTTAGAACTTATGCTATATCTTCCAAAAAAATAATTTATTTGTAAAATTATTAATTATTAAATAAAGTATCCACTATTAAGAAAATTATTAATACTAAATTAAATAAAAAATTAAAATCATAAGGTTGAAATTAAATTGTATTGTTTTTATCATATTATCCTATGTTAAAACTACTAAACGTGAGAAAAAATATTTTTCAAAGAATAATAAATTTCTAAATATGGTTTATTTTTAAATTAAATAGACAATTTTTAAATAATACACTAATATAATTTTTATATTTATATACAAATAAATTATCTTTTATTTAGTTTTTAGTCTGTGTAAAATATTATTAATTACACCTACTCATAATGAAATTCATATATTTTTAAAATTTTTATTTTTACACATTATATATTATAATTTAAAAGACAATTTTCTCTTATTTATAAATTTAATTTGATTATAGAGATACTAAATTATGATTTAAAAAATTAAAATTTTCTAATAAAGTTCAACTTATATTTTTTTAAGTAACGTAATTACCATGACTAATTATATTCAATATTAACATGGGTAAAAATAGTCAGAAAATGTATCTTTATTATTATTAATTAATAGGTGAAATATACATTCAAGAAAATATTTCTAAGTATTAAATACATGAAAAAAATATCAACTACCATTTCTCCACCATGATCACCCATCTCACCAAATAAACCTAACACTCATATTCTTCGATTCTTACATCATACCTAACACTAATATCAATGAGAAAGCCCATATTTTATCACTTAAAAATGTATATCACTCCCACCATTTCTATCATCCATAGCAACCAAATTTTTTTATTGAAGGTTAATTTTCTATCTATATATAAATCAATCCTAATACTCAGTTAATGATCTAAGGAGTCACCCCATGCATTAGGAATTTACATATCATATTACAAGGTTTTCTCCCCATTTTTATTTAATTATGTAATTTGTTAAAAGATATTTTTATTTACATGTGATTATGATAAAAATCATACTAATTAATCTTTTAAACCCTCAATGATTCCATAATTATGTTATATTATTCATCTCTCTCATTTAAATCCTTTCATAATCCCCTTTCATTAGTCATTATTCTATTAGAAGTGCTATTTGATTATGTCCCCTCCTCATTTCAATTCCTTAATTTCTTATGTTATAAGCCAATTTATTTTCATTTTATTATGGATCCAAATGTTTATAATCAATAATATACTATCATAAACATTTCTTATTATTAGATACTACTTTGATCACTCATTAATACTGTTCTATATTTTTTTAATCTTCATGCAATCAGTATTATTCCTTAATTTCCCTTCTTCATGTTGCGAATACCCGACCCTAACATCAATTATGTGATTATTTATAAATGATGCTTATAAAAATTATGGATATAAAAAAAGGTTATACAATTTGTAATTATGAGAGTTATTTTTATATTAATGATATTCAAAAAGTTAAGTTGGATTAATGAATTATAAAAACAACTTCTCCTAACTTAAATATATTTTTTAGTCATAACCACTCCAATTCAAATTTATATTTAAATATTGTTCTATTATAATAAATAATGATGTAAATTTTTTAAAATATTCATTAATGGGGAAATAATGTTCCAAAAAATATTTACATAATGTATTAATCTATTATATAATAATAATATGTTGTTAAAAACGTTTCCCATATCTTTAAATTTATTTTACTCGTATTATTAATATTTTTATTTCCCACCATTATTAATCATTTACATATTGAAAATTATTAATTTTTCTATAAAATTATTCATATAAATCCATTTATTAATTTAAAAATAAAATATTTGTTATTCTTATAGTGGTGTGATTTTCTATAAAATAATTTTTAAATATTTAAAAGTCTTTTCCTTTATATGATATTATTTTCATAATTTATAAATCACATGTTGATGTCTGTTTTGATTCTCATAAATATATGATTAGATTAGTTTTTTTATGAAATTTATTGAGTTCATTTATCTTTATAATAAAAAGATTTTATTTTGATTGTGACATTAGAATCATGTCATTATAATATTATAATATGAAATGGTTGACATGAATTTTTTTTATTTTTTCTCGACCAATTTTAATTGATAATTCTCTAATATAGTAATTGTCTATATATTATTATTTATTATCTATATTTAAATAATCCTTATGAAGGATTATTATTTTATTAAATTATTATTATTTTTATATGATAACATTTGGAAAGGTAATAAACTCCATTTTCATCTTAGTGATTGTTTCTATTAAGTTTAATTATTTGAATTTAAGTGGTACAAATATGTTTGGGTGGGGGTGTGTGGTATCTTATATTAAACTTTAATTAATTATACAATGTTTATTTAAGATAATGTCAATAGGATACTTGTGAATATTTATCCATCATTAAAGGGAAAACTTAATATATAGGGTACATAGGAAGATTTAACCCAATCCAATTGGTATAAGTGTGGATTTACCCATAGCCAAATGGTAGAGGGGTGGATTTATCCCTAGAAAAATGGTAAATGAGATGACCTATTTGTATCAAAATGGTACATAATAATAATTTTCTAAAGAAAAAGTGGTCCATGATTGGTTCTTACCATGTCCAATGGTTCAAGGAGTGACTATCTAAATCCCAAGAATGTACAAATTCGTTAATCCAATCCTACCATGTGATGAATGTATTGGTTCTTAGACTTTACAAATGGATTCTATGAATCTATTTACGAAAGAATTATTTTTATAATATCTTTCTTATAATTATTATCATAGAATTAGTTTTAATGTGTATTAGTTATAAAAGGTTTTTCAATGTATATGTTAATTTAATAGAGATTTAATGTACTTCTATCATGAAATATGGACAATAATTTTTCTTCCAGGTCATTTTTAAGAATAACATACTCCCCTACTCATGGTTTCTCATATGATAAGTTACAACCCTTGATAAAATGTTTATACAATTTCCCTTACTGAGAATTTCTTCACACAACCTTCTTATATGTTCTTTTATGTGTGTTAAGAAGATAAGTGTAACTCATAAAATGTCTAGAATGGATTATAGTGGAGAGAAATTAAGATAAATTATATTAAATTAATATCTTTATATAGATAATATCATTGATCATAAATTATTCAGGACATTGGATGTTTGACTATTTGGGATATTTATTAATTAAACCAGGTTATCAACATATTATTTATGCATGTTTAGATTGTGTGGACATAGTTGATATCTGATAAAGGATTAGTTTTTTATGGTCTAGTTTAGATAACTTTACATTAGACCATAAAATATATTCTATTTATATTAAGAATTTATTAATTTTTAGCAAAATTAGAGACTGTGAAATTATCAAAGAAATTGCATACTTTTCTAGATACTATATGTAGATTCTGGATGTGGAAAAAATATACCTAAGGGTAATGAACCAGAAAATAAAGATTTTGTATCAACATGATCATCTATGGGTATAGTGAAAAAGAGTTCTAATTTAATATTTAGTTTTCTAGTATTACAGTATATTCTTTGGTTGATCGCAAGTTCTATATATACCACATTGATGGGTTTATTTCATATTTATATTGGGGGAATTTTCATGGGAAGTATAAGATGGTGAATCATAATGTAACCCATGATAAATTAATAGTGATATATATTAAACTAAAATAATTACAACCTAAATTTAAAATATAATAGGGAAACATTAATTAAAGAAGAATAATATTTATGATTTTGAGTAAGGTAATTATCCTTTTATATTATATGATTGACACTATAGTTCACCTTTTCTTGATTTAGGGATTGTGATAACTAGATAGAAATGATATAATTATGGGTATGGCAGACAATATGGTGACATCCTCAACAATCAATCCATTATATGGGACATTGGCTATGAATCCTCAGGATGATTTCACAACAACAATACTGAAATATAAGTAAACATATTTAAATTGATCAAATCTGGAGGGCACCAAAAAATTGAAATATGGATGCTCATAAAATTTATTCAATGAATATAATTTGGGAAATAACTATGGTAATTACCTCATGTCGGATGGAGGATGATTTAATGGTGGTAGATAACGTCATTGATCATAATAATTCCAATGATTTTTGAAGAACATAACTAATTGAATAGATGGAGTGAATGCACAATATAATGAAAGAAAATGAATCCATTAATTCATTAATTCATTTGTATGGAGTAAGGAAATTAGAGTGACACTATATTATCATACATAAATATTACATCATTTTAAAAATAGTAAACCTAAAAACATTTAAAAACTATGATCTAAAGGTTTATTGTCTTGGTAATTTAGGACCATCCATAACATATACTAAATAAATTATAAACATTTAATTAATTCTATATTGTCTAGATATCGAAGAAATGAGGGTTGTTTGATAAATAAAACATTTATGAATATAATTTATAGTCCTAAATAGATATTTTTAATAACATAATTGGTATATGAATCGTTATTTTTGAGTGATGAAGAAACAATCTCACAAGAATTAAAAGATGTGTTTTTATAAAGAAGAGTTTTTTTTTGAAATATGTTTTTATTTTTCCTAAAACAAGATTGGTAACATGTATATCCTAGAAAATATAAGATATTGATGAATAAATTTTTTTTATGTAACATTAATGTAATATCCAAACTCGAATTGGGGAGAAGGAGGGAACACCCAAATAAAGAGAGTTTGGTTCACGAATTCCCCTAAACTAATGGCTGAATTAAAATATTGGACAATCAAATTATATTAATTAATTAAATAAAATTATAAAATTTAATAAATGAATTTGATTCATTATTGTTTTATCAATATCATTTATTGTAAATTTGATGTTTTATATAGTTAATTTTGTCATTCAGGAGTGTTCATTTTCATGGTTTTCATGACCAGTTTACTCGAAACTGCGTATGGAAGCCAATGTAGGATGCATATAAAAATCCAGAATTCATAATATTTGATACAAGTAAACATCCATATGTTTAAATGGTAATATTTATCATTTTTTAAATGTAATTAGGATCGATCATTTGATAAATAGTTATTGATAATGGGTTGGGATAATTTTGGCAGTTTTTTATCACAACAAACTCAATTGGCTTTATCATTCATTATTAGGTAAATATATCAGTTCCAAAACATTAAAATGGTTATATAATATATGATAAATTTATTTAAGAATAATTATTGAGGTTTTATGAACATAATTTATGGTTTTAAATGAAAATTAAAATGCAACATCCATGATGTTGGTTGATTGACACATCACTTGTGATGACTTCATTTTTTTCCTAAAAAGGGTGAGAAAGTATTTTGGTGATTGATATTCAATTAAAATGATATAATTACATTATATTTATATTAAAATTGTCAGCATTCTATTTTTATGAGTTTTGATGAGGATATAATAATAATAGAAAAGAACTTGAAAAGAAATTAAAATAAACGATAGAGGA
This sequence comes from Viscum album, assembly GCA_963277665.1. Taxonomy (NCBI): domain Eukaryota; kingdom Viridiplantae; phylum Streptophyta; class Magnoliopsida; order Santalales; family Viscaceae; genus Viscum; species Viscum album. Next base: position 567,474,294 of record OY728126.1, on the reverse strand, counting down.
ATTTAAATCATGAATTCCTCCCTCTTGTGAACCTCTTTAGGGAAGAGGTTTTAGTCTTTTGAAAATACCAAGGGATCCTCATCATGTATTTTGGGATTGTAAATATATATTCGTAGAATTTTAAAAATGTTCAAATCATCATATTTGTGGTGAAAAAAGGTGGTGAGTGGAGGTATTTATAGTGGATGAGAGGGTTGTTTTCTCATTATTATATTTGTTTGTTTACAATTTTGGATCAAGACATTGAATAATTTGGGATTTATCAGTAATATATCAAAATAAATATGTTATCTTTTATATTATTATTCTTATATAAGTGATGAATCATGTAATAGTGTATTTAATTTGTAATGAATATATACCATAAATTTTCATACTTTACAATTCAAAAAAAATCAAGTATTTTAGAAAAATAAAAAAATCAAACTAAACATTATCTAATGCATTGAATTAAAAAATTAAATCCAATTTAGGAAAATAATTTTCAAAATTTTTTATATTTAATTTCTATATAAATTCATAATTTACTATAAAAATATAGATTTCAAAATTACAACTGATCTTCTATCAATTTTGACAATTCATTAAGGTGCCATTAAATTATATTATACAAACAAGAAAACAGAATATTAATATACTGATAAGCTATACTAAAATATATTTTCATTATATTATCAAATTAATTGTCATATTTTAATTAAATATTTATGATTTAAAATAACAAAAACATATAGATTATCATTTTAAAAACATTTAGTTACTTATTCCATGACGTAAATATATAATATTTTAATTCATAAGGTACTTACATTTTAATTTTCTTTATCAAAGGTTATGTTACGATTCTACTGGATGGAATAGAATTCTTAGGGGACCTGTAACTATTATAAAGTCTATATTTTTATTTAATTGATAAAGGTTTCTTAATTAAGAAGTACTATCGATGGCCTCTGAGAGGTAGTTCCCCTTCAATATCGAGGGCTAGGGTTTCCTCTATTTTCCTCATTCCCTCCCTTCATCTAGCTTTGTGGTAGTATTGGAATTGGCATACCTTTCTTCGGTGATTCTTGGTTAGATTGTTGGTCATCATAATCACATATCAATAAGCGGAGAGTTTGCATCGGGGAAGGTAGAGATGTCTCGACGATGGCTCTTGGATTGGCGGTTGCAGGCGAAGGCTTCACTCCTGAGTGTCTTGGTGTCGGCCCCAGAGTGATGCAGAGTGGGGAAGTCATTGTTTGTTTTGATGATTTCAGGTTTGCTGGAGGGTTTTAATCAGGTCCTTTGCTGGTGTTCCTATGTCGTCTTCAGTATTCCCTTAATACAAGATTGGACACTCCTACTTTATGCGGTTTTCTCGATCTAGAATTATGTGTGGGATCATTTTTCATTCGATCAGTATGATTCCAGACTAGAGTGGCATTGCTAGACTGGTTTACTCAAATCCCCTTATCAGAGACTCCCCCTATAGGTGCTGCTAGAACTTCTATTCCATGGTAAAGATGACTTGGTTTCATGCTCCCCAGATCGTCTTCCATGTCAGACTTATATGGATGGGGTTCGAGATGCTAGTGGTTGTAGTGGGTTTCCTCTACCTTTTGATCGAGTGCATGTACTATGTGATGATTCTTCTTGATGGTTATTTTAACATGTTGTTTTTGGTTTATTTGATCATAGACTGTGTTATGATTGATGGTTAGTTCCCGTGATTCTTTTGGTTTTTATCTTGAAAGATGTTTAGGGTGTTTGTGTAAAATTTTCAGGGTCCTAAAAGGCTGTGTGCTGTTTGCTCATAGCTGGATCATTCTGGTCTTCCAGCAAGTGGGATGGTGCTGTAGTTAGACTTGACCACATAAATGGGGACCTGGAGGAGTATTCAAATCTAGAGGTTCATCTAGGAAGGGATTTTTAGATTTGGTTGTTTGAAATGGTATTCACTACTGGAAAATAGGTCTATACCCACGATTTTCCAAAACCGTTGGTAAAGGTATAGTATGGGATCCTATACCCATGGTTGTGACAAAAACCATGGGTATTGTTTTCTAATAAGACTTATACCCGCGGTTTTGGAGAAAACCATGGGTATAGGGTATTTTCCAAAGACCAATACCGACGGTTCTTCAAATCTGTGAGTATTGCATTTTTTTGGAAGAACAATACCCACGGTTCTGGAGAACTGTGGGTATAGATTTCCTGTGTTATGGCCGGGGAAAAACATTAGGCAAGACACGAAAAAATATTTGGCGGGAAGAAATTTTTTCACAGACCCTTTGAATTTATATAGGTAGAAGAATATATTTAAAACAAGTAACAATGTCAGCTCGGTTGGTACCTCATAAGCGGTTTTTAGGTTTACTGTCAGACAAGAGTTAGAATTCCCATGGACATGTGTTTTGTATTTAAATACACCATAATATTAATATATATATGCCGATATATGTAACTATAACAAAAAAAGATAACAGCTCGGTTAGTCTGGTGTTCTGTGCAGGCGCGCTGCGTAGCAGGAGTTGCGGGTTCGAAACCCTGTTTTAGCGTATTGTGAATTTATAAACATTAAGTTGATTATATTAATATATATTAGCAGATATATATATATATATATATAACAGATAAAATTCATAGCCCGGTTGGTTCGATGCTGGAGCGCGGCCACGAGGCCCTGAGGGAGCCGCAGGTTCGAAACCTCCCGGGTGCCAATTTTTTGAATTAAATACACCAAGGTTTTCAAACCGTGGGGCCTGTTGTGTGCCACGGAGGCATAGTAGTGTGCCACATTTGACACCCCCTATACCCATGGTTCTTCAAAACCATGGGTATAGGCTGAGACCCCTATACCGATGCCTTTCTAGCCCACGGTTCCCAAAACCGTAGGTATAGGATATACCCACGATTTGGAACTGTGGGTATAGGCCATTTTTCAAGTAGTGATTGTATCATCCGTCAGTTTTCATTGATACATGACACATTGTCGTTGAACTGTCATGCAATGTTGGGGGGATTCATTTCAATCATATGCTCGGGTGGTTTATCTCCATTTTTTGTCTAGTTTTTATCAATTTGATCTTATAATAATGTATATTTCTATGTCCTTGATCTCTGACTTCTCCCCTTATAATCTTAAAACAGGGTTTATTATAATAAAATATTTTGAAGGCCTTTGGGATATCGCATGGATGAGATTGTAACACCCTGAGATTTGATAAAAAATATTCGTTTTAATTTAATTAATGTCTTGTGTTGTATTCTACACCAAAAGGAGCTTGCACGTCATGCAACCCTGACTTGGCTTGCATTACACGCAATCACGACCTTTCTCGATAGCGTATGTTGTACGCAATACCGGGTGTTACTAATAAGGATATATTATTATAATATTATTATGAACTATCCGTTATAAATTGTATTAACTAAATTTTGAATTTTATAGCATTATTATTCATCTTACGTATTTTCTAGAACATGGTATAAGAACAAAATAAATTTTTCGTATAAAATAAGTATTTTTCAAAATATGCAGTTTTGCCGCCCTTTGATGGCGCACCAACATCAAATCTAGTTCTTGACATGTTTATAAGTTCAATTTTACAAAATAAAATTATTATTTGGAATCAGTATATAAAATTTTACCTTGGATAAATTTTTCATATTATTCTGATAACTTTCATATTTTAATGAATAGTAAAAACACGCTATATTTAAATTAAAAACATCTTTTTTCATCATAATAACTTATGTGGTTAAATTATAATATTGAATGGTTTTAAATTATAAATATAATATATTTTTACCATTTAATATAATGTATGTCATTAGCATTGATTTTACCTTGAATTCGTAGGTTAAATCAATTCAATTTTTTGCAATGTTTTAAACAAAAAACCGTTTTCATTCTACAACGGGATTACTTTTAATTTAAATTCTACAACTTCTGTGTATTGAATTTGGAAAAATGGATTCCATATTTGGAATCACTAAATCCAAATTATTTTAATAAGATACTTTTTATTTTTGGGCTTTATGAATAGTAACTATGGTAAATTTTATTTACCATAGTTAAAGGTAAATCGGGTAATTAAGGGTAAATATAAGATTATAAAATTAACTGAAGACCTGCCAAAATCCTATTGGATGACTAAAAGTCGACCCATATCACATAAGGGTCGGATTAGATTCATTTAATGGACTTTTGTGCATGAAAATAACTTAATTGTTATTAAAACCAAAGAAAGTGACAACATGTCACTCTTTTAAATCTTATAAGTATATAAATTTTAATTTAGTGATAAGATTCATGAAACATCAAACATGAATAGTCTCTAAAAAGCTAATAAAATTATCTACATAATATAAATTTATTTATAATTTTTAGGTATTAAGCAATTATCATTAATTTTGACACAATAGGGATGTAGAAATTATTTATTTAGTGAAAAATCAATAATATAGTTTTTATTGAAATATTAAAATATATCAAAAGTTCCAAAAATCTGCACAAAACTTATTATTAGTGTATATATAAACCCTAATAATACATTTGTCGAATTTTTGTCGATTTGGATCCTTATTAAGATGATTATGACACTTATATTATATTATTTTAAATGATTCCAAAGTTGTCACCTTCATAATTTAATAAATATAACAATTTAAATATTGTGATTTTAAGATGATAAATTCTATTAAAAGTATTATTATAGAATGTAATATATTTATCTTCATCATAGGATATTAATTTTAATTTTTATGCAACAAATAAGTATATTAAATAATTATACAAAAATTTATGTAGTAATTATTTTATTAAGAGATAAACCGAATAAATGGTTTTAAAAATAATAAAATAAAAATTATATGAACTATTTAATTTTCTCCACTAATTTTTTAGATACATATTCCCTTTTATGAATCTATTAAAGCTTTTAGTTAGAACATATCTTCTGTATGTATTTTATTTAAATTCAAATAAATGAATAGTGTCAAAATTGACACTATTGTTATTTTATAAAAATAATATATTATAAAATTGTTTAAAAATCACAAAAATATTTAAAAATTATAAAATTAAATTTATATTGTTTCAAATGTTATAAAGTATCCAATTATGGAAAATTCACAACAAATAGATAATTATTTGTTATAATTTAAAATTTAGAATGTTATTACCAAAACTAAAATTAAATTGATTAAATAAGGATAAATCAGGTTGATAATGTTTAAACTAAATTCCTAACATGTCTAAATTTGATTGGATGATGAGATTAAAATTCTATCTCATCTAATGTTCTGATATGAGTCATTTTTCGAGGTTTTTAATTGGGGTTATATTTATTATAAATTAATATTTTCAAGAATTCCAAAGGTGCCCCTCTCTTCCTTTATAAAAGGGCACCTCCTCCCTTTATTCCTCACACAACATTGAGCCTTCATGATCAGTAAAACCCTGAAAAATTCTCTTCTCCACTTCCCTAGAAACATCTTAGAGGTCCTGGTATATTTCAAAGACCAATTTTAGTGCCCTAAGTGGAGGTCACAAAGAGGCGCTTCAAAGAAGAGGTAATGTCCATTACCGATTCTTTCAACTTTATTTCTTCTTCCACTTCTTCTTTTTTAGTTGTTTCATTATGAGGTAATAACATCAGTATCAATAATACAATGATATGTAATTATTAGTATTAGACAACCATATTTCACCATCTATCCATCCAATGGAAAACGAAATCACCGCGCGTGCGTACGTACGGAATACCGTTTCCACGCCCTGGTGTAATCTATTTTCCACCACCACCATACTTGGATGGATATAAGGGTGAAAGTAATTAATAAATCTGATTATTTTAAAGTTAGATTTATTATGTAATATTATACATAAACTTTAATACAATTCCACGATCATGGAAATGATATCATCGCTCGTGCGTTCGTACGGAATATCGTCTCCACGGCGCGATGAGATTCACTCTCCATGATAACCATTCAAGAATGATTATAAAGTGTATATAATAAGTAATCATGAAATATATGACATAATAATTCTACTTGATTTATGTATATATATATTTAGGTCATCTACTTAATTCCATTCAATTCAATAAGGAAACGAAAACAGCGTTCATGCGTACGTACGACCTACCGTCTCCATGAATGGTGTACTTCATTCCTTTTATCGATATATAATATATATATATATATATGATGAATATATATTATATATAAATCATGTTTTAAATTCTGGAATTATGTATATCATGATATAATTAATAATATCAAGAACGACAAGTCAAAACAGATATGATAAATGAAATGATTTTACGCAAAACGTTGCTTTAACATGGAATTTACAAAAGAACGGGTAATATAAAGTCATAAGTGAAACATATATGATATCATAACAATGAATATGATTCTGTAATAATTCAATGACATTATTGAAATCATTATACAGGAGGTTCGGATACGTACGAAGCATATCAGACCTAAGGTAAGTGATAATTTTGCAAATCTCATTTTTATCCGAGATTCCTTATTCATAAGTATTTACTGGGGGTTATTGCTATCTTCCTTGTCCATGTTTTATAAAAGTTTATTCATGTAATTTTAATGTCCTTTTTACCCATTTTGACATTTACCCCATGGTATGGAAGGAATCTTTTTTATTTACCCTATAAGGTACTTTTGACTTTTCCGACAAAAGTACGAGAAGAATGATTTTTTAACTTATACAGCATGAAACGGTTTTTACGGTTTTATAAAGCCTTATTTTCATGAATCTTCCTCCAAAAGATTTCATGACTATTTTCAACAAAATATCCTTCTTTTAAAATATCATGACGTTTTTTGAAAATTAATTGATTTTGAAGAAGAAAGGATATTTTCCTCAAGAATTCATTTCAAGTGTTTTATCAAAACCATTTTCCATCTAAGATGAAATTATTTCATATGTGTATGTTTCAATAATAATGAATCCATGATTTACATGGTTTCAGTTTTCTTATGATGATATATCCATTTGTTTTATATGGATTATGTGATGATGGGATGATGTTTATGAAACCCATTTTATTATTTTTCTTATGATGAATTTTTTAAGTTTATTTTGTGGCACAAGTAAGAATGATTTCACTATGAGATGTATGGGACCTATATCTCCCTCCAATGAATTGGGTAAAGATTTATATCTCATGAGATAGACATGGCTGGAACGGTAAGTTAATCTAGTTCAGTGTTATAGGACTGAAACGTGGAGTGAACTCGATTCAGAATGGGACTTTTTCCACTAAGATGGTCTTGGGAGAAATTCCTTGGCTACTATGGAAATCATTACATATTCTTAATGGATGCCAAAATTACATGTTTTATTCCCATGATATTTTTTAATGGTTTATGTTCCATTATGATCTATGCCTTATGTACTTCCATGTTTTATGTCTTTGCTCAAGATTTTGATATTTAAACATTATGTTCATGTTTTTAAGTTCAAATGTATATGGTATGTTTTATTTTATCCATGCATACCCTTACTGAGCAATTGAGGTCAACCTTTTTATGTTTTATTTTACCCTATGATCAAAAGAAAGGTTTTAGGTATGGAAACAAAAAGTTGAAGATATATATGGGAGATGTTGAAGATCATTCACCAAGATTAGAAGATTACGTTCCAAGTTTCCAAAGACAATAAACTATTACGGTCCTTGTGTGTATGTTTTTGTTATGTATTAAGTATTCCGAAAAAGTAATGTATTGTCTATGTACGTCAAGCTTCAGGTCTCTACAGTGATGTTTATCAATTTATAGAAATAAATCATATTTCATTCATTCATAATTTTTACAAATTTTATTGTGTTATTTAAATAATTTTATGTAATTTATGCTATATATAATTATAATAAAGAGGGAAAATTCCTTTGATAAATGTTTCTGACATTACTGGAAGTGGGACAAAAAAATTCATGAAAGCTTGGATTGATGGAAATAAACAAAAAATCAACCTAATATAAGAGAACAAGGAATACATTATGAAAACACTACAATATAAGAAGACTACGATAAAACTGGTTCATTATAATTAAGGAATATATATTATATACTTTGGATTGGTGAATGTATACTTGTTTTTTAATTATAATAACTATAGTATGTCTAGGATGTTTTCTAAAAGAATAAAATATCCACCATAACGATTTTATTAATGAATAACTATTCTAATGTTATGATTCTTGTATTCGATGTAGAATTCAATATTAATATGCCTTCTGTAAATATTATTATCCTTACTAAATTAACAGTTAACATGACTATAGTTATGGATTGGTTCTGTCACGACCCGTCCTTAGGGACCATGCCGTGACTACCCCAAGCCCACCTTCCATAGGCCAGGGGCTGGAGACTAGCACCAAGGCGTAAATCCCAAAAAAAGGGAAGACATTTCCTTTGAAAAGTAAACAAGCACCACAAAATAAGCAAGTGGAAAAGTAAACACTAAGTAAAAACAGAGTACAACTGTAACTGCGGAAAAGTAAGTGGGCCAGTATACAAACCGAAACTGAATGTAAAGTACAACTTGAAAGGGGAAATAGCAACTGAAAAGTAAAAGCTGCTACGCCGAGCTATCCACTGGAAATCCCACCTGAAGGGTGGGTACAAATAGCTCCACTGCTCCTCGGGTCCCGCCGTCCGCTCCGAGTACGTCCCGCCTAGTGGTCCACCTCCAGGTACCGTCCTGCTCTGCACGCATCAATCACGATCAACGCTGTCCGTCGTCTATAACCAACACAACGTAGTGTGGGCATAGCCCGTGCAGGGGTGAGTATAAGCTACTCAGTAGGGACCCCGAGACCCCCGAAGGTCTCCCAAAATCCACAAAGGATAAACCACAAAGGAATGATACAAACCCAAAGTAACAACCGACATTGCTTAGGTATATGCCCATACATATACCTAAGTCATCAATTCTAATACGCTCCATCATCCGAGCCCAAGTACAACTCAGTCCACACAGGAAAGTAAACGTATTCCACACAGGAAAGCAAAACGTAATCCACACAGGATAGCACAACACAATCCACAGAGGAAAGTAAACAGGATTTAGCTCACATAGGTATACTTTTTCGGATGACGATAAAGATGATCACTGATCCATCTAAGTCGTCGGACCCACAAAGATCGATAGGTACTAACCCCCGCAAGACCCACACAGGATCGGACCCACACAGGATCTGTAGGCGCTGGCTCACACAGAACCGCAGAGCGCTGACCCACACAAGATCGGACCCACAAAGGATCGGTAGTACTGATCCACACAGGATCGCTGAGTGTTGTAGTCGTCGTCGAATCCACTGAGGATCTCTGCACAGTCATCTTCATAGTCACAGTAGTAGTCGCAGCAAGCTCTAGGGTTCCCACACATAGCAAGCTCATTCGGGAGGGTCCGCTCCACGAGCCGAGAGGCTGATACATAAACTGTCACAAAGTCCAGAGTCGATGTATCCAAAAGTTCCATATCTTCAACAGGAACTCAACGCAACAGACGGCACGTTAATCAGACACCCGGTCTGAGAGATATTGGCTTTTTCATTCCAGGGGCCCGGTTGGTTTTTATAAGGCAAAACCAACCCGATCGTACTCCACCTACGCCCAAACCTCGGGCGGAGTATGCCAAAAGATCCGTCTCACTAAGAGGAACTCAACAAATTTGACGGCACGTCAATCGGACGTTCGTAGCCCACGATATGAGCGTTTTCGCTCCGAAGGCCCGGTTGGTTTCGTGTACGAACCAACCCGGACGAACTCAAAGTATTCCGAAACCTTGAGTGAGATATACCGAAACGACTGTCTCGATCCAAGGATCGCATCGCCGCTGACGGCGCGTCATTTGGAGGTCTGTAGCCTGAGTTATCGGCATTTGAACCTAAACAGTTCTGTATCGGGGGTTTCAGGCCCGGGCCGACCCTGCCCGAGACCCCCCCCCCCGGCTGGACCGAACCGGGTCGACCCTCCCCGAACAGGGTCGGCCCGGCCCGGCACGGCCTGGCCCAACTGGGTGCGGCCCGGCCAGGCGCCTACCCCCCCTTTGTAACTGCGGCCCCCCCTCAATAATGGGGGGCTGTTCAAGAGGGCCGGGGGAATTTAATTCCCCCGACTTTCCCCATTTCCCGCCAGCCCGACCTTGCCCGCCGGCTCCTCCTCAATAATACCGGCAAAGGCTGGTCGCCTTCCGGCTCCGACACCGGCGGCCCGACTGGCCGCCGGTCACCATGCTCCGCCGCGGCCCGGAACTGGCCGCGGCCCATGTTGTCCGGCGCGGTGCGACGGCACCGTGCCCCTCTGCCGCGGCCCCGCTCCGTCTGCGTCGCCTTCGATTTCCTTCAACGCAGCGCGACGCCGTAGCGTTCTTCAATTTCTTTTCATGGCGTGGTGCGATGGCGCCGCACAATACTTGCCGTGTGATTCCTGCGTGTTGCGATGGCACCACGCCATCCCGTTCCATTCACAAAGGAACAATCATGAACAAAAGAGGGGGTTAGGCCGTGTTTGTGCAGTCCGACCCCCTCTCGTTAAATTAATACAATTAGTCGATTAACCTCGAAGTTCGACATGCTAGAATCAAGAACGGATATAATGTAATAAAATAACAACAATCCCCTACCTCGGTTTCAAGAGTGGAGCACACCAACAAGCCGTGGAAGAAAAGCATCACGGAGGTCGGGCGTCACGGGAATCATACGTTGATTCCGTTGACGTCGAGGTGCGTCCGAAGAGGTAACATCGCTGGAGAAGCTTCATAAGCTGACAGAGAAAGCCCGAGGAGGAAGCGGCGTCTCCTTTCGTTGACACGGGAAGAAGATCGAAAGAAGCGGCGTCGTCGATCTTCGGAAACACACCGACTGCGAAGAAGAGAAGAGACAACACGTCATTCTCTTCTTATGGTGACGACGTTCTTCGTCGGAGCCTAAGTGTTCTTCATGTTCTTCGTCAAGGTTGAAGAAGATGAAGAATGCTTCCCAATCCTCTCAAGGTGGCAAAAGATACTAACCAAAAAAAAAATATGTCTAAGCCTTATTTTATTTACACAACCCAACCTCTTTGAATTTCAAAGGTTTGAAATTATGTAACTCATCTTAATTAATAACACAAGTTGCCAAATTAATTAGAGTGGAGTAATTGGGGAGTTTATGGGAAGTTGAAGAGTTAGGGCTCGTGTGGGCCCACCACTTTTAATCTTCTCAAGGGAGGTTATGTGGATGTGGGTCCCACCTCTAACTCCCTTTGGGAGGAAAATAACCAACAAGTTAAAAATAAATTGTGTTCCACAATTTTATTTAACAACTTCTAATTTCCCCCAAATCTAACTTTCATCCCGCATAAAATGCAACCTCGGAAAAGGTCTCCTTAAGCGAAAATCGGCGCTGCGAGTTCATCGGTGCCCACAAAATTCGATTCCGGGCACCTGTTCAGAAGTTAGAAAATCCCGCTCATTCGTTCACTGAACGTACCCGAGCCAAACTTCGGAAATTGATTTCGGGCACACCGTGCCTCAGAATCAGGTGCCGTCAGAATCCGCGCTCTTGTAAAATTCCAAATAAAATTAAGAAAAAGTTTCCCTTCAATTTTACGGGTCTTTACATTACTCCCACCTCAGGGATTTATGTCCCTATAAAGATACATCAAAACTAGGGAAACAAATGAGGGTACTGAGCACACATCTGAGCCTCCAGCTCCCAAGTGCTCTCCTGGAGGTTCTCGTGCTGCCATCTGATGCACACTAGAGGAATCAACCATCCACATAGGACCCACTCCTGTCGATCCTAGATCTCCACCGGGACCTCCGTAAAAGTCAACCCATCGTCAACGTCAAGCTCTCCATGGTCAATGATGTGCATTGGGTCATGCACGTATCTCCTCAGCTAAGATACGTGGAAGACGTAGTGCACCGGGTGCAACTGAGGTGGTAGATCCAGACGATAAGCCACCTCGCCAATCCTGCTGAGGACCTGGAAGGGTCCGATGAAGCGCGGGGATAACTTGCCGCCATGGCCAAATCTCCGTAAACCATGTCGAGGTGAGACATGCAAGAAGACGTGGTCGCCATCCTCGAACACTAGTGGCATCCTCCTCCTGTCAGCGTATGACTTCTGTTGGCTCTGAGCTGTCCTAATCCGCTTCTGGATGACATGGACCTTCTCTGTCATGGCCTGGACCATCTCTGGTCCCACAAGTGCTGACTCCCTAGGGTCTGTCCAGCACAAAAGAGATCTGCAAGGTCGGCCGTACAACGCCTCGTACGGTTCCATCCCGATGGTGGAGTGGTAGCTGTTTTTGTATGCGAACTCCACCAAGGGTAGATGATCCTCCTAGCTGCGACCAAATCGAGGACACATGCGCGGAGCATGTCCTCGAGAGTCTGAATGGTCCTCTCCGTCTGACCATCCGTCTGAGGGTGAAAGGCTGTGCTCAAACATAGCTGCGTCCCGAACGCCTCCTTCAACCCCTTCCAAATCCGGAAAGTAGAGAGATCATCTCGATCGAAGACGATAGATGATGGAACACCGTGAATCCGAACAATCTCCTGAACATAAAGACGTCCCAAACTCTCAACTGAGCACTGCTCTCGGATGGGTAAGAAGTGAGCTGACTTAGTGAGTCGGTCGACAATCACCCAGATGGAGTCGTGACCTCTGGAAGTGCGTGGAAGTCCAGTCACGAAGTCCATAGATATGCCGTCCCACTTCCACTCTGGATCCTATAAGGGCTATACCAAGCCTTCTGGTACCTGATGCTCAGCCTTCACCTACTGGAAGGTGAGGCATCGAGAAACGAACTCTGCCATAGTCTTCTTCATGGCTAGTCACCAGTGCTGTCGTCTGAGATCCTGGTACATCTTCGCCACTCCCGGATGTACCACCAAAGGAGAAGTGTGAAACTCTCTCAGTACCTCCTCCCATAGAGAGACTGGTACCATGGTACGTCCTCTGAAAAGGATGTCGTGCTCTGCTCCAAAGGAGAAACCATCAGGTGCCTATCCTAAGGTTATCAGTGTACGTCGCGTCTCACAGTCAGCGTCCCCACACTGTGCATCTCTGACCCGCTGTAGAAGTGGAGGAGTGACTGTGAGAGACTGAAGGAAGGCTACTCCATCCTTATCCACGAAGGATATCTGCAAAGAGGCTAGCTGCTCCATCACCTCCTCAAGTAGTTGAATGCCCGTCCTCATGCTGAGGGCATCAGCTACTACGTTCTCCTTCCCAGGAGTATAGACTATCTCAAAGTCATAGTCTTGGAGGAACTCAAGCCATCATCGTTTTCTCAGATTCAGGTCCTTCTAAGAGAAGATGTATCTGAGACTCTGATGGTCAGAAAAGACTGTAAATCGCTCGCCCATCAAGTAGTGTCGCCATGTCTTCAGAGCAAAGACCACTGCTGCTAACTCCAGGTCATGGGTAACGTAGTTCTTCTCATGAGGCCTCAACTGATGTGATCCATAGGCGATCACTTCCCGCTCCTGCATCAAGACACAACCGAGTCTGGTCCCTGATGCATCACAGTAGACTACGTAACCTACTCCCTCCTCAGGAAACCTCAAGATAGGTGCGCTGGTCAATATCTGTCTCAACTCCGGGAAGCTCCGCTGACATCTTTCTAAACACATGAAGGGTTTCCCCGTCTTCGTCAAAGCTGATAGTGGTTCCGCAACTCTAGAGAAGTCTGGCATGAATCTACGGTAGTATTCGGCTAGTCCCAAGAAACTCTGAACCTCCGTCACGCTCCTGGGTGGCTCCCAAGCTAACACTGCCTCGATCATTATAGGATCCACTGCAACTCCCGCCTCAGAGATGACGTGTCCCACGAAGTGGACCTCACGTATCTAGAACTGGCACTTCGAGAGCTTACCATAAATCTCGTGCTCTCAGAGTGTGTCTAGTACAACCCGTTAGTGGTAGGCGTGCTCTTCCTTAGTCGTCGAGTAAATCAAAATGTCGTCGATGAAGACCACGACAAATCGATCGAGGTATGGCTAAAATATCCTGTTCATGAGGGCCATTAACACTACTGGAGCATTGGTTACGCCGAATTGCATAACCAAGAACTCATAGTGGCCATACCGACATCTAAAATACGTCTTCTGCACGTCCTCGTCTCTAACTCTGAGCTGATGACAGCCTGACCTAAGGTCTATCTTCGAGAACCACCGTGCTCCCTTGAGTTGATCAAAGAGGTCATCAATCCTCGGTAGCGGATACTTGTTCATCACTGTCACCTGGTTCAGGCGACGATAGTCAACACAAATTTGCAAGCTCCCATCCGCCTTCTTGGTGAACAAAATCGGGGAACCCCAGGGTGAAACACTAGGTCAAATGAACCCCTTGCCCTACAAGTCCTCCAACTGTACCCGTAGCTCTCGAAGCTCAGCGAGGGCCATCCGATATGTTGGCGTTGATATCGGAGCTGTCCCGAGGTACATGTCAATATAAAAGTCTACATTTCTGTGAGGAGGTAACCCTGGAACGTCGTCGGAAAAAACGTCCGCAAACTGATCCACCACTGCAGGAAAACCAGGACTTCGTACGTCAACTGCTCCTAGGATGAGGCTAGCCAACTGATGAGTGATGGGCTTTCCTCTCCTCCATGGAAGTCCATCATGTGCTTCCAAGGCTCCCTTATCGCCGGTGAAGGTGAACCTGCTCCTGTCGGTGCGTACACATCGCACCTTGCGCCTAAAACAGTCAATCTGTGCATGGACCGTAGATAACCAATCAATGCCCAAGATGACGTCGTAAGGCCTCGACGCTGCTACAAGAAGATCCCAGCTGAAGTTCTCACCTCTAAGAGTAAGCTCACACTACCGGCACCAGTGCGTAATCGTCGAGTCAGGTCCCATAGGAGTCTCTAGCTGTAAGGATCGATCCAATGGCTCTGTCGGAATCTCTGAGCTCCGAACAAGGGCAGTGGCTATGAAAGAGTGACTCGCTCCTATGTCTATAAGTACTGCAACATGGGTGGAATAGACACAGATAGTACCTCAAATCATCTCGGGCGCACCTTGGTCGTATGCCTCCGCTGCCTGGAGTTGTGCCTGTCTCTGCCCGCCAGCTACCTGTGGTCGGGGTGGACCTCTTGGTGGTGGTGGTGGTAGAGCCTCAAAGCGTCGTCCACCACCTGCTGCTCGTCTAGCTCCTCTGCCTCGTCCGCCTCCTCCCTGCGGACCGCCACGGTCGACCCTCTGCCTCTACCTCGGTGGTCCCTCAACCGTCTGCTGCTCCTCGGCACGACGGTTCGGGCAGTCACGATCCATGTGGCCCTGCCCGCCACACGAGTAACAATGTCTGCCTCTCGATAGACTGGCTCCGCGCTGTGTGCCCCGCACTACTGAGCCAGTGTCCTGAGTTCATCTGCCTGAGGGTCTGGTCTTCCAGGACCCCTGAGTCATCCGTCGACTGCCTGCTGCAGAAGACTCTGCTACGTGCCGCCCTGCGGTGGGTCTCGGCACTGGTGTAGACTCAGCAAGAAAACTCTCGATCAAAAGGGCCCGCTCCAGTACTCCTGTCTGAGTCGGAATTCTGAGAGAGATCAGCGATGTCCTGATCTCGTGTCTCAATCCCTGCTCAATGTTCCGGGCCCAGAAGAATGGGTCACGTACCATGTCGGTTGAGTAGCGCGAGAGATCGGTAAATCTCGCCGAGTACTGAGCGACCGTCCTGCTGCCCTGCCGCAGCTGAAGAAGCTCCTGAATGCGCACCGCACGGAGGGTGGCTGGGACAAACTCTGAGCAGAAAAGCCTCTCAATGTCTGACCAAAGTAGAGATGCCTCATCATGCACCTGGAGCATCAAGCTCCACCATCGGCCCGCTGCTGCGTGTAGTAGGCTCGCATCGAGGATCACCATGAGGTCTGCTGGTGTCCTCACTAGCCTGAAAACTCGTACAACTGCCTCCAGCCAGTCCTCGGCTGCCTGGGGGTCCGTCTCCCCACGAAACCTGGGCGGTCGCTGGCACTGAAATTCATGCAGTTCACTGAGGCGACGTGCATCGTCAGCGGCTGGTGCTGGAAGTATTGGTGGCTCGGCAGGTAGAGCTACCGCCGGTGCCACTGCTGACAAAGGGCCCTGCACCGAGGCCTCGTCGCTCGGTGGGCTGTCGTCATGCTCGACTCTCGGAACCCTAGATGGCTGCCGTCGTGGGGGCATCCTGAAAAGGAAACAGGTGCGCCACAGTCAGAACAATATACCTGGTGAGCTAATACAAAGTAATCACAAAGAAAACTTGAAAGACACATGCAATCAATGTTTTCGTGCATTATGTCGGAAATCAGAAGTCATGGTCATGGTGTACGGATACGTCGGCCACCACACCAACACTGGACTCCCTGGACTGATAACCACACTCAATACGCTAAACACTATTGCTTCACATAGAAAATATCAGAGTTCGTGGTTAAACCGAACTCCTCTGATACCAATTTGTCACGACCCGTCCTCGGGGCCCGTGTCGTGACTACCCCAAGCCTGCCTTTGATAGGCCAGGGGCTGGCGACAAGCACCAAGGCATAAATCCCAAAAAAAGGGAAGGCATTGCCTTTGAAATGTAAACAAGAACCATAGAGTAAGCAAGCGGAAAAGTAAACACTAAGTAAAAATAGAGTACAACTGTAAGTGCAAAAAAGTAAGTAGGCCAGTATACAAACCCAAACTGAAAGTAAAGTACAACTCGAAAGGGAAAACAACAACTGAAAAGTAAAAGCTGCTACGCCGAGCTGTCCACTGAAAATCCCACCTGAAGGGTGGGTACAGATAGCTACACTGCTCCTCGGGTCCCGCCGTCCGCTCCAAGTACGTCCCGCCCAGTGGTCCACCTCCAGGTACCGTCCTACTCTGCAAGCCTCAACCACGATCAACGCTGTCCGTCATCTGCAACCAACACAACGTAGTGCAGGCATAGCCCGTGCAGGGGTGAGTATAAGCTACTCAGTAGGGACCCCAAGACCCCCGAAGGTCTCCCAAAATCCAAAAATGATAAACCACAAAAGAATGATACAAACACGAAGTAACAACCGACATTGCTTAGGTATATGCCCATACATATACCTAAGTCATAAATTACAATACGCTTCAACCTCCGAGACAATGTACAACTCAGTCTACACAGGAAAGTAAACGTATTCCACACAAGAAAGCAAAAATGTAATCCACACAGGATAGCATAACACAATCCACACAGGAAAGTAAACAGGATTCAGCTCACACAGGTATACTTCTTCATATGACAATAAAGATGATCACTGATCCATCTAAGTCATCGGACCCACAAGGATCGATAGGTACTAACCCCCGCAAGACCCACACAGGATCGGACCCACACAGGATTTGTAGGCGCTGGCTCACACAGAACCGCTGAGCACTGACCCACACAGGATCAGACCCACACATGATCGGTAGCACTGATCCACACAGGATCACTGAGTGCTGTAGTCTTCGTCGTCGAATCCACTGAGGATCTCCGCACAGTCGTCGTCACAGTCACAGTAGCAGTCGCAGCCAGCTCTAGGGTTCCCGCACACAGCAAGCTCATTCGGGAGGGTCCGCTCCACGAGCTGAGAGGTTGATACATCAACTGTCAAAAAGTCCAGAGTTGATGTATCCAAAAGTTCCATATTGTCAATAGGAACTCAACGCAACAGACGGCGCATCAATCGGACGCCCGATCTGAGAGATATTGGCTTTTTCGTTCCAGGGGCCTGGTTGGTTTTTTTAAGGCAAAACTAACACGACCATACTCCGCCTGTGTCCAAACATCAGGAGGAGTATGCCAAAATATCTGTCTCACTAAGAGGAACTCAACAAAGTTGACGGCACGTCAATCGGACGTCCGTAGCTCACGATATGAGCGTTTCCGCTCCGAAGGCCCGGTTGGTTTCGTGTACGAACCAACCCGGCCGAACTCAATGTATTCCGAAACTTTGAGTGCGATATACTGAAACGACCGCCTCGATCCAAGGATCGCATCGCCACAGAAGACGCGTCGTTTGGAGGTCTGTAGCCCGAGTTATGGGCATTTGAACCTAAACAGTTCGGTATCGGGGGTTTCGGGCCCAGGCCGACCCGGCCCGGGACCCCCCCGGGCTGGCCCGAACCGGGTTGACCCGCCCCGGACAGGGTCGGCCCGGCCCGATTGGGTGCGGCCCCGCCCAGCCCGGCCCAGCCCGGCCCGGTCCGGCTCATCGCTCTGGGCGTGCTGCCGGCTCGGCCTTCGGCGCAGCTGTTGGAAAAACGGGGGGCGCCTACCCCCCCTTTGTAACCGTGGCCCCCCCTCAATAATGGGGGGATGTTCAAGCTGGCCAGCGAAATTTAATTCCCCCGGCTTTCCCCATTTCTGGCCGGCCCGACATGGCCGGCCAGCTCCTCCTCAACGGGACCAGAAAAGGCTGGTCCCCTTCGGGCTCCGACACCGCCGGCCCGGCTAGCTGCCGGTCACCTTGCTCTGCCGCGGGCAGGAACCGGCCGCAGCCCTTTTCGCCTGGCGCGGTTCGACGGCATGATGCCCCTCCGCCGCGGTCCCGCTCCGGCCGCGGCGCCTTCAATTTCCCTCAACACGGCGCGACGGCATCGCGTTCTTGAATTTCTTTTCACGGCGCGGCGCGACGGCGCCGCGCAATACTTGCCATGTGATTCTCGCATGGTGAGATGGCACCACGCCATCCCATTCCATTCACAAAGGAACAATCATGAACAAAGGAGGGGGTTAGGCCGTGTTTGTGCGGTCCGACCCCCTATTGTTAAACGATAACAATTAGTCGATTAACCTCGAAGTTGGACATGCTAGAATCAAGAACAGATATAATTTAATAAAATAACAACAATCCCCTACCTCAGTTTCAAGAGCGGAGCACGCCAACAAGCCGCGGAAGACAAGCGGCGCGGAGGTCGTGCGTCGCAGGAATCGTACGTCGATTCCGTTGACGTCGAGGTGCGTCCGAAGAGGTAACGTCGCTGGAGAAGCTTCGTAAGCTGATGGAGAAATCCCGAGGAGGAAGTGGCGTCTCCTTTCGTTGACACGGGAAGAAGATCGAAAGAAGCGGTGTCATCGATCATCGGAAACACACAGGCTGCAAAGAAGAGAAGAGATGACACATCTTTCTCATCTTATGGTGACGGCGTTCTTCATCGGAGCCTAAGTGTTCTTCGCGTTCTTCGTTGTTTCGCACGGAATTCGGGGATGACCTCTTGGACGAGAGATTCAAACGTTCCGATCGGTTTCTAGCGGGTTTGTTCGTAGAACCGGAAACATCCAATGATTCCACATCCGTTTGGACCTACTTTCCAAAGGTAGGTGCTCATTAGCTTGTGGATTGATGAGGCTTAGGAATTTTCATTGGTCGAGAGGATGGGAGGTCGGACTCATCACACCTTTTTTAGGGGAATTATTGTCTACTCTGGGACTCTCTTTATAGATTTAAGTTATGTTCGTGAATACTTATTACATTAACAAGTATAAAATGAGCTTTCCATTAGTTTTATCAATCAATGATTAAATATGTAAGAAATTTAGAGAATCTTTTATATGTATTCGAGATTCTTCATCAATAGAGAATCGTCTGTATCTATTTAGAGATTCTTGGTCAATGGTATCCTTCAAAAAATTTATATAAAAGTCTCTTGGTCATTATGATGACCAGGCTGGTTTTAAAGCCACTAAGTGGGGCACTTGATGTTTATCATCATTCAGAAGGACATAGATTGTTTCAGAGTTGGGATCGAACCCATAAATGGGCTACCTACGTATCCTTTGTTTTGGAAAAGGAATCAGAACCCACGTAGTTCGAGTATTGGAGTATGACGTTTATGATTGATGGATCAAAGAAGAATGTCATAATTACTTTTACACTCTAAGCTCACGTGAGTCATGCTCGGTGTGAGAAACAAGAAGTATTGGTAAAAATTAGACAACTGTGCCATGAAAGATGAAATCATAAGAAATTGTTTGGGGCTTATGTATGTATGACTGCCCAGATAGATGAAGGTTTAAGATTTACTTTTAGGGAGAAAATCTAGGAACATGGTCCATCAAGGTAGATGTGCTTTATAGAGATTTGAATACTCTAACTTGGGACTTATTCCTGAAAAGGAAACCCAAATTAGGAGAGGATTGATAATTGGGTTTTACTCCTGAGAAGGAATCCCATATCAAACGTAATTTAAGACTGGTTAAGAGAAATTAAGGGACTTGGGGTTTACTCCTGAAGAGGATTCCCATAATTATGACTGGGACTTATTCCTGAAAAGGAGGCCCGGGTTAGGGGACTTGGGGCTTACTCCTGAAAAGGAAGACCAAGATTATAACTGAGTCTTATTCCTGAAAAGGAGACCCAGGTTAGGGATTATGGTTTGGGGCTTACTCCTAAGAGGGATGCCCATATTTGAGATTGGGGCTTACTCCTAAGAAGGATGCCCAAAATTAGAGGACTTGAGGCTTACTCCTAAGAAGGATGCCCATATTTGAGATTGGGGCTTACTCCTAAGAAGGATGCCCATATTAAAGGATTATTATTGGGGCTTACTCCTGAGGAGGATTCCAAAGTTAAGGAATTAAGGTTTGGGGCTTACTCGTGAGGAGGATGCCCATGTTTTGGAACATTAAGAATTTGGGGCATACTCTTGAGGAAGTTTCCCAGATTAAAGGACATATAACTGGGGATTATTCGTAAAAAGGAGACCCAGGTGAAGTATTCTCTCATCTTAAAGGATGAGGTTTAATGAATGAACTCTCAATCTTTGGTGACATAAAGATGTAAAAATCACTATGTTTTGATAGATATTCCATAGAATTCCTTTCAAATAAGGAAGTTAAATCAAGAAATCATGCCATAAATGGCTGTGAAGAGTATCTTGAAGACTGAATCTTGAATAGGAAAGGTGAAATAGCTTAAGAGGGGTGAAATGGGCAAGAAAGGCACCCAAAAAGGAAGGGGCGCGCAAGTCTTGGAAGGCGCCCAAGTCTTACGTGGGCGCGAAAGTATTGGTCACGCAGGTATACCTGCGCGACACATGGTGTACTTGCGCGATTTTCAACCAGCATTCAAATACTTGAGCGACTCTTTATTAAACCCTTTAGAATCCTCTTGAAGTTTTCCCAGAAAAGGAACGCGCAAGTTCTATTGAAGGAATAAGGCAGCGCGCAAGTGTGACCAGTTCCCTTAAGGGCTGGCCATTCAGGCGCGCAAGTGCTGATGAGTTTCAACACTTAGGCCTTCCTCCCTCTCTTTATATCTTCCGTTATAGGTAAGAAATTACCTTAGAAGTGTTCCGGATGCTTTGAGAAGAGACTTGGGCGTCAGGAGCTTCAATCTGAGTTTCTGGAAAAAGATCCTCTAGAATGGGGGGCCCACAGGGTCTATTTATAGGCAAAAGAAGGCCCTGGGCGGTTACCGGGCGGTTATCACTTAGGTCGCGCAAGTCCCTTGCGCGACCAAGGTCGTCGCGCAAGTGTACTTGCGTGACAGTGAGATAACTTGTGCGGTGCGGTTGCTTTTGATCCTTTGTTCATACCTTTGTCGATTTTTGATGTTTCTTCAAAGGATGAATCACTTTTGACTAAGGTATTTCCCTTTTTTGAGTCGTTAGACTCTGTGACGGAATGGAGCGTCAATAAAATTCCCCCCTCAGAGTTGGATCCGGAGAGAAAAGACGATTTGACTCTGAGGTGAAAAAGAAAAACAAGAAATCTGGCAGTTTAAAGTCATGCATGTCGTACATACAAAGGCTAATGTTTAAGGACGAAATATCTTTGACCGAAATGGATTATAATTGACTCAATTCCTTGACAACTCATCTGAAAACATATTACCATACTCAAGTATGAGAGAAATTATGTAAACTATGGCTTAAGAATATTTGAATCTGCGGAATGATATGAAAAAGAGCTAAAAGGCATTAGAAGAAGTAGTTTCCAAGAATGAAGTTACTATTATTTAACAAAACCCATTAGGGGGTTGAATTATGCAGGGCCACCTAAGGGCATTGGCTGCATGGTTAAATAAATAGTATCTTTTGGATGAAAAGTCTGTTATGTGGACTGTTTATGCAAGGCCACCTATGGGCACGTGCTGCATAGTCTGGCAAAAGAACTCCCAGAAATTTACTTTCCTAGTGCTAAAAGCCAGTGAAAGTTTATGGAGATTCAAATTTTCTAAAGTATAGAGTTTGTTGTATGGAAAGAGGGACATGAATATGGAGAAGATATTTCCAGACAAGATTATCGATGAACTGGGTGAATATCACTCCCACGAAGGTCTGACCCACACGTAGGTAATAAGAATAAACCATAGACTTGAATACTTTCAGATCATGAAAAAGGATATGGGACAAATATGTTAAGGATGTCTATTTTTTTGTGGATCCCTACATACTGTCGTTTATGACAAATAAGGACAAAAGAGGCATTCTTCCCAAGAATGAAGTTACCATTATTTAACAAACTCGTTAGGGGATTGAAATATGCAAGGCCACCTAAGGGCATTGGATGCATGGTCAAATAAATAGCATCTTTTAGGTGACAAGTCTGTTATGTGGACTGTTTATGCAAGGCCACCTATGGGCATGTGCTGCATAGTCAGGCAAAAGAATTCTCAGAAGTTTGACATTTTTGTGACTAGAAGTCATGAAAAGGGTTATGAAGATCTGAAAATATTTAAGGTTAGGATTATAACACATAAAGATGGGTATTGTCCAATGTATATAGAGATACATAGGTCAATGATAACCATAATCATGTTGTGGATGGGTCCTGAATTGAAACTTGGTCTTCACTACGTATCTCATAAGAATGAGAATCAAGCCATAAGTAGTTCTTGAAATGCAGTGTAACGTCGTGCAGGACGAAAGTATGAGAAATCTTAGTTTAGGGTCATAGAATTTGGACCATAATAATGAATACACAGTGTGTGTTTCCATGAGGACTTTTCAACTAAGGGACTGAAAGTGAAATTTGGGGTTAGGCCCAAAAGACATGGGACTGGATTCGAGGGACACTCGAATGTTCCTACATATCCCATAAGGATGGGAATCAAGTCCACGTAGTTCTACAACTACCCTTTGTACAAATTTGGTTCGTACATGTGAAGGGTGAAAGGGGACTTTAGTGCAATGATGGTTTAACCTAAGATAAAAATTTTAGGCATTACCACGTATGCACGTAGTCTTTTAAAATGAAACATGATTGAAAAAATCAATGTCAATAATTGTTCTCTCTCAAATGAGGAAATCAAAGAGTATTGTAGTTTATTGTCATACCGGACAAAAGTTTTGCATAGTTTAACGTCATATAACAAGACGAAAGTGAATCAATGTAAAGATATTGATTCCAGGGGCGGTTTCACGAATCAACATCATATGAGATGGTGGTGAACCGATGTGAAGAGATTGTTTTTGGGCTTGAACCCTGGGAGGTTGCCTACATACCCAGCCTGGAGGGCAAGGATCAAAGTCTGTGTAGTTCAATTAAAGAATGAATTAATGATCAAGTTGTTCTTGGGGACAACGATCTAATAAAAATTTTGTTGGGACTTGCACATGGTTAGTGGCCCAAAGAGAGTGTTATGGTTGATGTTTGCTCTAAGCTCACGTGAGTCATACTCGGTGTGAGAAACAAGAGATAACAACAACCTTAACGATGCATAGTTTAATGTCATGTAGGACATAAAAAGGGACTATGCAGTTTAAAGTCTTGCAGTTAGGACTATTGGTGATGCACAGTTTAGTGTCATGTAGCAGGGACAAAATAACAGTTTAATGTCATGTAGGACATATCAAGGACATTCTGTACAGTTTAGCGTCATGTAGTTTAGGACGATGGGGACAATACAGTTTAACGTCATATTGAACGTATGGGGGACTGTGTAGTTTAATGTCATGCAGTAAGGACAAAATAACACACCATTTATGTTATGTTGGATGAAAGTGCGAATAGTTTAAGGTCATATGCCTAGACCGTGGCTGGTGCAGTTTAATGTCATGCTGGACCTTCGAGATTGTATAGTTTATCGTCTTTCCGGATGTAAGGGATTTTTATACAGTTTAGCGTCATGTAGTTAGGACGTAACAGTTTAACGTCTTGCTGGACGTAAGGGATTTGAAAATAGTTTATGGTCATATACATGGACCAGGGATGATGCAGTTTAAGGTCATGCTGGACGGTTTAGGGAACTTATTCACAGTTTAATGTCGTGTGGGACGAAGTTGCCGTTTAAGGTCATACTGGACCATTGCTGTATAGTTTAACGTCATATAGAAAGGACGAACTGGTGCTGCACAGTTTAATGTCATGTTGCGGGGACAATTTCTTTTCTACAGTTTAATGTCATGTTGGACGAAAGTGCAAATAGTTTAAGGTCATATGCATAGACCGTGGATGGTGCAGTTTAATGTCATGCTGGACCTTTGCGATTGTATAGTTTAATGTCTTTCCGGACGTAAGGGATTTTTATACAGTTTAGAGTCATGTAGTTAGGACGTCACAGTTTAACGTCTTGCTGGACGTAAGGGATTTGAAAATAGGTTATGGTCATATACATGGACCAGGGATGATGCAGTTTAAGGTCATGGTGGACGGTTTAGGGAACTTTTTCACAGTTTAATGTCGTGTGGGGAAAAGTTGCAGTTTAAGGTCATACTGGACCATTTCTGTATAGTTTAGCATCATATAGCAAGGACGAACTGGTGCTGCACAGTTTAATGTCATGTTGCGGGGACAAGTTCTTTTCTACAGTTTAACGTCATGTTGGACGAAAGTGCGAATAGTTTAAGGTCATATGTATAGATCGTGGATGATGATGCAGTTTAAAGTCATACTGGACTATTGCTGTATGAACCACTTGTAAGAATCTTGGTTCTGGGAATCGTATTTTGTGTTTATACAAAATATTTCTTCAGAAATCTGGCATTGGTTGGAGTCGTGATGAGTTCTCCATCCATTGAGATTAATGAATAGGCTCCATAAGAGTATACCTTATGTATTGAATAATGTCCTTCCCATTTTGGTTCAATCATGGGAGGCTTCTTTCCTGGTATCATTGGTGCTCTGAGAACCAATACCAATTCTCCGTGAATGAATGAACGAAGACGAACTTTTTTGTTAAAAGCTCGTGCTATTCGATTCTGATAGATTTCCAAGTGGTGAAAAGTGCACAATATTTTCTCATCTAACTATTTTAATTCATTCAATCGCTTTTGGGATTGCTCATATGTAGATAACTGATCACAAATGGCTATTCTGAGTGAGGGAAATTGAACTTCAATTGGCAAGACTGCTTCTGTTCCATATACCAACGAATATGGAGTTGACCGCGTTGCATTGCGAGTGGTAGTCTGATAAGCCCATAAAGCATGAAAAAGTTTATCAGGCCATGATCTCTTATCTCTATCCACCATATTTTTTAGTATATTTGAAAGAGTCTTGTTAAAGGCTTCTATTTGGCCATTATCCGCCGCATGATACCGAGATGAATGGTTGGATTTAATATTGTATTCTTGATACAATTTCTTCATCTCAGAAGAACAGAAGTTGGTGCCGTTGTCCATCAATATGGTATGAGGAACACCAAATCTAGTAATGATGCTAGACTTGATGAAGATAACAATGCATTTAGAACTGAATTATTTGAGAGGTACTGCCTCTGCCCATTTGGAAAATAAATCAGTAGCAGTAAGAATGTAGTTAAAATGCTTGGCCGTAGCTGAAGGGTAAAGTCCCACCACATCCATTCCCCATGTGGAAAATGGCCACGAGTATTTAGCAGTATGAATCAACTCTGGAGGTTGATGAATGAAGTTGGCATATACATGGAATGAATGACACTTCTTTGTGAAATTAACACAATCTTGTATCATTGAAGGCCAAAAGTATCCAAGCCTTCGAATTTGATCAGACAGTCTATGTCCAGACTGGTGGGAACCACAGACTTCTGCATGCACTTCTTTTATGACAGCCATTGTCTCTTCACCATCAATACATCTAAAGAGAACTCCATCAAAACCACGTTTGTAGATAATTTTTTCGAGGTGGTTTTGGCTATCATAAAGAGTAAAATTGACCACACGTCGCCGGATTTGTTCTTTCTCGGCTCTATCAGGTGGAAGTGTTCCATTTTGAAGGTATTCCCTGATAGGTGACATCCATCCTGTAGTATGACCATACGGTTCCGGAATGGGACTAATTTCATCAATTTCCTCTATTCTGACTTGAACATAAGGTAAAATTGCACGACGGTGGGCAATACTGATGGTTGTCTCGTCCCGACTTGGATCTGCTAAAGCTGTGGCTATATTAGCCAGTGCATCAGCATGAGCATTTTGTGATCTTGGGACATAAGAAAATGTCGGTTCTGAAGGGAATTCCGCCATTAACTCTCTGACGTAATCATACAAAGGGTTTAATTCTTCTTTTCTGATGGAATAATCCCCATTGACTTGTTTGATTACCAGGTCTGAATCACCTTTCACCTTTAAGTGATTCACTTGTGCTTGGAGCGCTAACTCCAAGCCTGTAATGAAATCTTGGTATTCAGCTTCATTATTGGTACCACCTTCCCACAATAAAAAGGAATAAGGTAACACTGCCTTATCTGGAGAAATGAGCACAATTCCAAAACCAACTTTGTTGAATTTAGGATTTTCCATTTTCTTCCCTGTTGGACTTCTGGAAGCACCATCAAAATACATTTCCCATGTTTGAGGACTCTCTTGAATAGATAAAACTTCCTCATCATGGAGTTCAATATCTGAAGACGTGTCTTCCACTGAAGGATGTTCAGCCAGGAAATCAGCCAGAGCTTGGCCCTTAATTGCCTTTTTAGACACATACTGAATGTCAAATTGCTGCAAAATAACTTCCCACCTTGCTAGACATCCTGTAAGGATTGGACGACTAAGGATGAATTTGAGCGGATTATTGCGAGATACAAATTGGACCTTGTGATGTTGCAGGTAGTGTCTCAGTTTCTGAACTGCAAAAATTAATGTCAGGCAGCACTTCTCAATACTTGAATACCGGGTTTCTGCTTCAAGGATAGTTCTACTGAGAGAGTAGAGGCTATTTTCATTCCCAACATCATTCTTTTCAGCGAGAAAGGCACCCAATGATCACTCTAGAGCTGTCACATAGAGGATAAGCGGTCTACCCTCAACAGGTGGCATGAGTACTAGTGGACTCAAGAGGTATTTCTTGAGAACATCAAATGCTTCTTGACATTATTCAGTCCATTGGTAAGTGACTCCTTTCTTCAATAATTTGGTAAAGGGTAAACTTTTGCCTGCCAAATTGGCGATGAAACGCCGAATATAGGCTAAGTGTCCTTGAATTCCTCTTAATTCATTCAAATTCTGAAGAGGTGACATACTAAGGATTGATTTGGTCTTCTCAGGATCGACTTCAATACCACGATGGAGTACAACAAAGCCAAGGAATTTTCCTGAGGTTACCCCAAAAGCACATTTTAAAGGGTTCATCTTCAAATTATGTTGTCGAAGCTTGTGGAATATGACTTCCAAATCAGCCAAGTGATTCTAACGTTGTTTGTATTTAACCACCAAATCATCTTCATATCATTCAACAAACTTCCCTAAAAGAGGTTTGAAGATACGATGCATGGCGCGTTGATATGTTGCACCTGCATTCTTTAAACTAAAGGGCATCACCCGGTAACAAAACCCACCTTGAGGGGCTCTGAAGGATGTACATTCCTCATCTTCTAGGGCCATTCGGATCTGATTATATCCGGATATCCATCCATGAAGGAAAGTACTTAATATCCAGTCGTCGCATCAATTAAGAGTTCTGTAATCGGAACTGGGAAATCATCTTTAGGACAATACTGATTAAGATCTCTGAAATCGATGCAAACCCTAATTTGTCCATTCTTCTTCTTTACAGGGACAATATTAGCAAACCACTTGGGATATTGAACTTCTCTGACAAAGTTGGCTTTGATCAGCTTATCCACTTCAGCTTCAATTTTGGAAGCATAGGTTGGGTGTGTTCTTCTCGCGGCTTTCTTAAATCCTCGATGTTCTTTTGGTAAACCCAAATGATGAGTAGCAACATCAGGATCAAGCCCAGGCATTTCTGTATAATTCCAAGCAAAAATATCTTTATATTGCTTTAGAAAAGAAATATACATCTCTTGGTCTTCAAGGGTCATGGTCGCACTAATTAAAGTGGGGCATGGATCTTTCTCTGTACCCAGATTTATTTCTCTGAGTTCATACACTGTGGTAGAGATACCCTCTTCAAATGCTGGAGGAGCATCTCTAAGATCTTCCTCTTCCTCTTCATTACATGCTATTTCTTTTGTTTCTACTTGTGAATTAGATGACAAAACTAAATTCTCATGATCATAAGAGATATCAAAATTTTCACATTTTGAAGAAGAAGCTTCCATTTCCGACCATATTGATGATAAAGGGCCTTCTTTGGGAAATAAATAGGAGATAATGGATTGAGAATCGACATCATTATTCACCTATGGTGTTTCTATAACTTCTTCTGGCCTGATTAGCGAAGTATAGACTTGTTGGACTTCAGAAGATGAAATGAAAATGTCACCACTTCTGCTTTCATCACTGCTTGGTAGGTTACCAATTTCTCCAATGTTGTCTGGCTCGATTGCCGTAATTGACATTATGGATCTTTCCATAAGAGTATTTTGATTTGGGCCTATTTTGTCAATTTGACTGATATGTAACACATAATCTGTACTCACATGTGTAAATGGATTTATTGGAATTTTCTCCAAACCATTTGGAGCATTACCTTTGGTAATTTCCTTTATTGTAGATTTTTCTCTTCCCTTCATGTGATAAAATTCCGCCTCAATGTATTGAGACTCACATGTCTTGAACGAGGCCTCATCACCATACAATGTTCCAACTTGACCATTGAAACAGTATTTGAGACATTGATTGTATGATGAAGGAATAGTTGCATGCTGATGTAGCCAGGGTCTTCCAAGCAAGATATTGAAAGCTGAGTCTTGATCAACAATCATGAAATCCGAATTGGATACAAGATCTCCAAACTGAGTTCTGAGTGTAACTTCACCTAGTGGTTCTTGTTCATTTTTATCATATCCTTGTAACATCATGGTAGAAGGAGATAAATCAGATTCCTTGAGGCCCAATTGACGAAGTGTACGAATGGGCATGAGGTTGACTCCTGAACCATTGTCAATGAAAGCTCTTCGAATATCTACACCATTGAATTTTCCAGATAATTACAAAGGTTTTATGTGCCCATGCACAACATCATCTTCATCTTTATCAGTAAAAGATATCACTGCATGGAATTCTGCAGGATTATTCTCTATGTGATAGACTTCAGCTGCAGTAATTTCAGCTTCAAACTCATGAGGACTTGACAGAGCTTCGATGAATGAATCCCGAAGATCTTTTGACATATTCAAAGCATCCAAAATTGATAACTTGGCTGGTACTTGGGCCAAGTGTTTCAATATATCATACTTTTGATCTAGAGGTCTGCGTTTCCCAACAGGAATATGCGGTTTAGAAGGTACCTTGGAAGCAGATGCTTTGGAAGCTGATGCATCTAGTATTGAAGTTGGCAACATTTTTGGTTTTGGATGATTAGAATAATTAGATCCATTTACTTGCTGAGATAATGAATATGGAACTTTTAATCGGTCTTCCAAAATTACTGTGCCAAAATTGAGTTGGCCATTGGCAGAAGAACTTGCTTGTTCTTTTTGAGCTCGCTGAAGGGCTCTACCACGAGTTTCTGCTACATATACAGTGCTAGCAGGGTTAGAATTAGAGTAGTGGCTTCAGAAAGATCCACGTCTTCCCCTGTATCCTGAACCTCTAGAACTTCCTCGGATTCCCTTATTTGATACAGGGAATTCAGGCTCATCAAGACTGGAATATATATCTATTAATTGAATCATATTAACAGAACCAAATATTAAATCTTCGTCTGATTAAAACTCTGCCTGGTTAGCCTGTTTAGGTTGTGCCGTTTGGTTGGGCGGTGCCCATTTCTTTGAAGTAGATGGCATGAAATCTGCCAGAGTCAAAGACAACTTAGGCCTCGATACATACTCATCTTCTTCTGATTCCTCTTTCTTCTTTGAATTGTGCTGCCCTTTTGAGGATTTGTCTTTTGATGGAGGCTTCACTGCAGCTTTTGTAGGAGACACAATTTGATTCTTCAATTGTGTTCGCAAAATTGAATGGGTCCGATTGATTGTCTTTCGGACCATCCAATCATCATATTTTTGCACAGTTTTGCTTTTGACTTCCTGCCACTCGCCTCCTTCCTCTGGATCTATATCGGTAATACACAGTACATGAGCTGAAGAACCCTTCAATTTGACTTGTCTCAAGTCGACCATCTTTTGCAGGAGATCTTTAAAGAAAAAACACTCCTGGATGGGATGCCCCAACATTTGATGAAAGGGACAATAATTGGGACAGTCTTCATCTTCTTCCTTGTTTGGCCTCTTGGGCACTGGTAATTGAACCAAATTATTTTCCAGAGCTGAAATGAAGTAACCAGGAACTTTCTCACTTCGAAAAGAGTATGTTTTACTCTTCAAATCCTCAAATTTTTTTCATCGTTGATCTCTTTGATCATTTGGATGAAACGGCCTTTGTTGTTGGCGTTCAGGAGGTGGAGCCCTTCGAGAAGATGAAGGTTTTGAAGTAGAAATAGGTACAGGTGCTTGTTTAAGCATAACTGTAGCAGTTTCCGCTTTACCCATTCTCCTTCCTAGAACTGATGGAATTACACGAGATTTAACGTTAGCCTGTATAAGGGAATCTTCAATCTGTTGAGCGATTGAAGTAAGGTCTCAAAACCCTCCTGTTTATTTCAGAAGGATCAGTGGCGTGCGTAATTCTTCACGCAAATTTGCCACACATATTGGCAACAGTTCCTCCTGAGAGAGTGCTAAACTCAGGGAATACGTTAATCCCTTCCAACGAGCAATAAAATCAGAGACTCTTTCATTCTCCCTTTTCTTGCAGTTTTTAAGACCGAAAACTGTCATTTTTGGCAAAGTTGAGCTAAACTGAAGAAGGAATTTTTGACGAAGATCCTCCCATCCGATGATTGACCTGGATTGCAAGCTTGTATACCAGACAAAAGCTGGTCCTTTCATGGTTCGCATGAAGCATCTGAGTTTCACTGCTTCTTGCTGCTCTGGAGTTCGCATCATAGGATCACAACAAGATACGTAATGCGTCAAATGTTGTTCAGGGTCGCCTGATCCATTGAAAATAGGGAAAACAGGGTTTCCAAAACTGGATGGAGGAGAAATTGAATCTACCCATTCAGGGTAAACTTTCTTTTCTGGTTGAACTTGCTCCTGTTTCCCTTCCATAGTTTCTAACCAAGATGTTAATGACTCAATAGTAGTTATTAACTTTTGAGAAACATCAGGTTGAACTTGTTTTCGGGTAGGTGCAATGAATGGAGCTTGGACAGACGTGGTGATTGGTGCTGCAACTGATGGTTTTGCTACCAACCGTTGTTGCGTTTGACCCGTAGGATTAGACCTTTGAGGGTTTACTGATAAAGAGGGATATTCCTGATCCATCTCAGTAGTTACAACAAACTCTTTAGGCTGTCGGACTTCAGCACTCTTAAGAAGAAGACTACTCTGAAGTAGTTCTGCATTCAACCTTCTTAATTCTTTCATTTCTTCCTCCTGTTTTGCAAACCTTTGCTCTAATGAGAGTGATTGACCTTCTTCAGAGGAAGGATATGTAACCTGATTCTTTCCCTTCCCTTTTTTGGATACCTTTTGGAGGGAGGGAAGTGGATTACCTAGGTTATGAGTAATCCTTTGACTTCGTGTACGTACACCTTCTTCATTTGTATCAGTGCATACATTTTCTTGAGCATGACGCTCTTCATCTGAGTCCCCTGAGTGAGTCTCCTCTGGTGGATTAGCAACAACAGCATTGATGACATTGAATGATGCATAATGCATCAAATCCCTTCTATCATCATTTCTGTGATATTGTCTTCTTTCATGTCTTTGACGAGACATTGCCTTTTGTTGATTCAATCTTTTAGGAACTTCTTGACGAGCTATAACTTGGAGGAAATCTCCTGATAATTTAGCTCTTCGTTCCTCTTGTGGCTTCTTCCCCAATCGAGAAAAGACCGACATTCTCTGAGGAGGGGATTGATGATTTGAAAGAGTCCCCAGTCTCTAGAACTGGGGATGTTCCTGCTTCTTCCGCTCAACTCCTCGAATCCCATTTGTTGACTCTGAGGGTTGGGTTAGAGAAGTCCCCCGTCTGACAAGCTGGGGTGGCTCTTGACATGCTACGTCTGAGATCTTCTTAAATGATCTCTTGATCTTGCGAATCTTAGTTCGGAAATTAGCTGGATGCATTAGCCTGTATCCGCTTTTATCACATGGTTCAACAGACCGTTGGATGATTTCCAAAATATCTGTCATTTTATGACGTGTTTGCTCCATATGAGAGGCTTGTGCAATATTCTTTCCTGCTTTATGTAGGAGAAATTCAACAACATGTTATCTATATACTTGATTTTGAGAGGAATTAGTTGAAGCCTGTTCTTGAGCAAGCTTTTGATTATGAACAAAGCCCATTGACTGTGGCCGGCCATGGGCAATAACATTGCATGAGATCATTTTCGGCGGGCTTTGCTGACTGGAAAGAACTGTGAAATATAGTGCTCTGTGAATACCCCATCCTCTTATATGAACACCAGATAGATCATTTGAAACTAATTGACACAATTTTCTTAGTACTCCAAGGCATGAACGTTGAAGGTTTATCTACTGCTTTTCAGCCTTCGGATACCAAGAGACTGATAGAGATGCCAAATCAATCTGACGTTGTATCCCTTCTATTATCTTAAGATGATTTTCATATTCACCATAAGATAATACCTTCTTCTTCAATTGACAAAGAGTTTTCCATATGTTGAGATGAATATCATGGATTCCATAATCCGTCAATATCTTTGGAATGTCGTACTGGGAGTCAGCCAAAGGCCAAAACATGACTGTTACCTCACCTTTTGTCAGTTTTTTCCTCATGTTCAGCATTTCCTCTTTATCATTAAATGAAGATTTTTCTACCTGTTTTGACCAGAGTTGGTGTTTCCTTGTTGCTTCATCGGATTCAACAAGATTGCTAGAGAGATCATTGATCAAACTAGATGATGCATGACTTAGGGGTGATTCGGAGAATGACCTACACCGTGGGCTATCTTCTGATTGAGAATGTATTTCACTTGTTAGCGATAAAGCATCAGACATGACTGGTTTCACATTTGCAATTACCTCAAGATAAGAGGGCTTTCTCGGCACTACATTGTCCACTGGAGTATTTTCCAGGCAATGTGAATCACTACTGCGGAGAGGACTTTCGCAGCGAAGTTCATCATCATGGGGAGGAACACCATAATGGGTTACAACAAAAGATGAGTTCTCTTGCTCCTTAGTCTTCTGACCACACAGAGGGTTCCTGTGGCTCTCATCTGAAGAAGAAACTTCAAGATCGACCGAATTTTCATGAAGCAAGCCTTCATGAGGAAGTGTTTGTTGAAGACCTTTAGAATTAATGTTCCCGTTATTGGGAACTGAGGGAGTAGAATCTTTAATTCCGACAGATAAATGTCTGAGGGCTTCAAGAACTCCAGCATCGAGCAAGGCCTTGTTGCAAATTGGCCTTTGATCTCCTGACTGTGCTGGGCGGATCTTTTTCTTAGATGCCTTCTTACACGCTTTGGAAACCACTTGTTGACGAAAGTGGTTACTCTGAGCAGGTGTATGTGCCTGATCAGGAAAGATGGTCAGGTTAGGCTGACAATATCCACTGAAATCAGGTGTATGTGTCTGACTTGGTTGTCCGTATGATATGGGGGAGTATGCCCCATAACCCTCTTGGACTGGAACAGATGTGTGTGTCTGTTCCGGAGTGAATCGTTTATGTGTCACTCCACTGCTAGGGATAGATTTATGTGTCTGTCCCTGAGATGATGCTGAAGCTGTTATGATATCTTGGCAAGCATCCAGAATATGAGCAGGAATTTGCTTATGCTCTTTCACCATTGACAAAATATGCTTGGTGACTTCAGTCGCCGGAACAGGGATATACGTCCATTCTGGGCTTAGAGTAGGTGTATGTGCCTGCTCCTGTCCTCCTTTTCCTGTCAGTGAATCCTGACAGCACTCAAGTGTGGATGCAGAGAGTTGAGTCTGCCTCCTGTTTGTCGTCAGGGCTTTCCGACTGACTTCTCCGTGCGCTACCAAGCGAGACTGTTGGTAGGCTTGATTAGTTTTAGCAGGTGTATGTGCCTGCTGATTACACTTCGCCAAACGCAGTTGACGACATCCATCATATGTAGTCAGACGAGCCTGCTGACTAACTGGTGATGTATAAGCATATGCATGTTCCTACTTACAGTACTCCACCGGAATTGCCTGGCGGGATTGGCTTGATGCTGCCAGACGAGTCTGCTGGACAGGAGAATTAAAACGGGCAGGTGTGTATGCCTTCTCGTTGTTCGCCACCAAGTTAGGTTGGTGGACTCCATCATATGTAGTCAGGAGAGCCTGCTGACTAACTGATGATGCATAAGAAGGTGTATGTTCCTGCCTATAGTACTCCACCGGAATTGCCTGGCGGGATTGGCTTGATGCTGCAGAAAAGTCTGCTGGACAGCGGAATTAAAACGGACAGGTGTATGTGCCTGCTCGTTGTTCGCCACCAAGTTAGGTTGGTGGACTTCTCCGGAGATGGCAGGGATGATAACCTCTCTATTGTTAACCGGATTCCGTCTCTGGCGGTTCATCATGCCTGCTCGGGTTCGAGGAACCTGAGCTGAATGCCTGGAGTCGGTACCCTCATCATGTTGAGGGCACACTACCGCACGATTCTGGCAGCGATTGTTGATGGGAGCCCTCAGGAAGGACTCCTGTCTTTTTGAATTAAGGCCCTGAAGGACCTGCTCATTCACTTCCTCAGAGTAAGGGAGTGAATGGAAATTGTGTTCCGGGGATAACGACCAGAAACGGTTGGAGACGGTAGTCAGCACCGCATGCTTCTTGATAATTGTCCGCCGTTGTCCGGACGAATAGGTAGAGTTGTTAACATGGAGGGCTTGACGAGCGGCCTCCGGAGTTGGGATAGTACCGTTGCAATGGTACTCCTTAACCAGTGCATTAGAAACCCAGCGTTGAAGACGCTGAGTTGGTGATTCATCCTCAGAGCGGACGACGTTCCAGCAGGAGTAGCAGCATTGGTTTTCACAGCAGCATACCTCACAGTAGAGGTGTTCACAGCAGCAGTATTCACATGGGTGAATTTAAAGAAAGCCATTTTGCAGAAGATCTTGAGAAAAGAGTGCCTGTTCCATATAACAGACATAATCAAGATGAATCCGGCCACTACATCTTTTGGATGAGCACATGTCAATGATTTCTTTGTTGGCCCAAGGGGACTAACAAATAAGAAGAACATCACTTTAACTTGGTTATGGATTCACATCGGGTTCACCATTTTTGTTTCGCAAGGAATTCTGGGATGACCTCTTGGACGGGAGATTCAAACGTTCTGATCGGTTTCTAGAGGGTTTGTTTGTAGAACCGGAAACATCCAATGATTCCACATCCGTTTGGACCTACATTCCAAAGGTAGGCACTCATTAGCTTGTGGACTGATGAGGCTTAGGAATTTGCATTGGTCGAGAGGATGGGAGGTCGGACTCATCACACCTTTTTGAGGGGAATTATTGTCTACTCTCGGACTCTCTTTATAGAGTTAAGTTATGTTCGTGAATCCTTATTACATTACCAAGTATAAAATGAGCTTTCCATTAGTTTTAGCAATCAATGATTAAATATGTAATAAATTTAGAGAATCTTTTATATGTATTCGAGGTTCTTCATCAATAGAGAATCGTCTGTATCTATTTAGAGATTCTTGGTCAATGGTATCCTTCAAAACATTTATATAAAAGTCTCTTGGTCATTATAATGACCAGGCTGGTTTTAAAGCCACTCAGTGGGGTACTTGATGTTTATCGTCATTCAGAAGGACATAGATTATTTCAGAGTTGGGATCGAACCCATAAATGGGCTACCTACGTATCCTTTGTCTTGGAAAAGGAATCAGAACCCACGTAGTTCGAGTAATAGAGTATGACGTTTATGATTGATGGATCAAAGACGAATGTCATAATTACTTTTACACTCTAAGCTCACATGAGTCATTCTCGGTGTGAGAAACAAGAGGTATTGGTAAAAATTAGACAATTGTTCCATGAAAGATGCAATCATAAGAAATTTTTCGGGGCTTATGTATGTATGACTACCCAGATAGATGAAGGTTTAGGATTTACTTTTAGGGAGAAAATCTAGGAACAGGGTCCATAAAGGTATATGTGCTTTATGGAGATTTGAATACTCTAAGTTTGGACTTATTCCTGAAAAGGAAACACAAATTAGGAGAGGATTGATAATTGAGTTTTACTCCTGAGAAGGAATCCCATATCAAACGTAATGTAGGACTGGTTAAGAGAAATTAAGGGACTTGGGGTTTACTCCTGAAGAGGATGCCCATAATTATGACTGGGACTTATTCCTGAAAAGGAGGCCCAGGTTAGGGGACTTGGGGCTTACTCCTGAAAAGGAAGCCCAATATTATAACTGAGTCTTATTCCTGAAAAGGAGACCGAGGTTAGGGATTAAGGTTTGGGGCTTACTCCTGAGCAGGATGCCCATATTTGAGATTGGGGCTTACTCCTAAGAAGGATGCCCAAAATTAGAGGACTTGGGGCTTACTCCTAAGAAGGATGCCCATATTTGAGATTGGGGCTTACTCCTAAGAAGGATGCCCATATTAAAGGATTATGATTGGGGCTTACTCATGAGGAGGATGCCCAAGTTAAGGAATTAAGGTTTGGGGCTTACTCCTGAGGAGGATGCCCAAGTTTGGGTACTTTAAGAATTTGGGGCATACTCCTGAGGAAGATGCCCAGATTAAAGGACTTATAACTGGGGATTATTCTTAAAAAGGAGCCCCAGGTTAAGGATTCTCTCATCTTAAAGGATGAGGTTGAATGAATGAACTCTCAATCTTTGGTGACATAAAGATGTAAAAATCACTATGTTTTGAGAGATATTCCACAAAATTCCTTTCAAATAAGGAAGTTAAATCAAGAAATCATGCCATAAATGGATGTGAAGAGTATCTTGATGACTGAATCTTGAATAAGAAAGATGAAATGGCTTAAGAGGGTTGAAATGGGCAAGAAAGGCACCCAAAAAGGAAGGGGCGCGCAAGTCTTGGAAGGCGCGCAAGTCTTACGTGGGCGCGCAAGTATTGGTCGCGCAGGTATACCTGCGCGACACATGGTGTACTTGCGTGATTTTCAACCTGCATTCAAATACTTGAGCAACTCTTTATTAAACCTTTTAGAATCCTCTTGAGGTTTTCCCAGAAAAGGGACGTGCAAGTTCTATTGAAGTAATAAGGAAGCGCGCAAGTGTTACCAGTTCCCTTAAGGGCTGGCCATTCAGTCGCGCAAGTGTTGATGAGTTTCAACACTTAGGCCTTCCTCCCTCTCTTTAGAACTCCCGTTCTAGGTAAGAAATTACCTTAGAAGTGTTCCGGAAGCTTTGAGAAGAGACTTGGGTGTCGGGAGCTTCAATCCGAGTTTCTGGAAAAAGATCCTCTCGAATGGGGGGCCCACATGGTCTATTTATAGGCAAAAGAAGGCCCTGAGCGGTTACCGGGCGGTTATCACTTAGGTCGCGCAAGTGACTTGCGTGACCAAGGTCGTCACACAAATGTACTTGCGCGACAGTGAGATAACTTGCATGGTGTAGTTGATTTTGATCCTTTGTTCATGCCTTTGTCGATTTTTGATGTTTCTTCAAAGGATGAATCACTTTGGACTAAGGTATTTCACTTTTTTCAGTCGTTAGACTCTGTTACGGAATAGAGCGTCAACATTCGTCAAGGTTGAAGAAGATGAAGAATGCTTCCCAATCCTCTCAAGGTGGCAAAAGAGACTAACCAAAATAAAATAAGTCTAAGCCTTATTTTATTTCCACAACCCAACATATTTGAATTTCAAAGGATTGAAATTAAGTAACTCATCTTAATTAATAACACATGTTGTCAAATTAATTAGAGTGGAGTTATTGGGGAGTTTAAGGGAAGTTGAAGAGTTAGGGCTCTTGTGGGCCCCACCACACTTAATCTACTCAAGGGAGGTTATGTGGATGTGGGTCCCACCTCTAACTCCCTTTGGGAGGAAAATAACCAACAAGTTAAAAATAAATTGTGTTCAACAATTTTATTTAACTTCTTCTAATTTACCCAAAAACTAACTTTCATCCCTAATAAAATGCAACCTCAGAAAAGGTCTCCTTAAGCGAAAATCGGCACTGAGAGTTCATCAGTGCCCTCGGAATTCGATTCTGGGCACCGGTTCAAAACTTAGAAAAACCCGCTCGTTCGTTTACTGAACGTACCTGAGCCAAACTTCGGAAATTGATTCCGGGCACACCGGGCCTCGGAATCAGGTGCCGTCAGAAACCGCACTCTTGTAAAATTCAAAAGAAAATTCAGAAAAAATTTCCCTTTAATTTTATGGGTCTTTAAAGGATCCCATTATTTAGGGGAAAATTATGTAGTGTAATAAAAATACATTTCATAATAACCTGTGATATTCTATCAAGGAATGTAGAAAACTAAATATCCTTTTCTAACAAAAATTATAAAACGTATTTTGATAATACCAAATAATAGAATTCCTTTGTCCCAAAAAGATATAAAACTCAATATTTAGGATAATCATATTATGAGGAAAAAGATATGTTCCCTGTGTTTCAATGGTAGTTATATCTATCAAAATTATATCCAATTTCATCATAATAGTTTATATTTCATTATATAATTTGATCAATATTACATTACTAAAGTTGAAAGGATTTAATTTACTTGAGGGGGAATTTTATCCCACGAATTATTAGAATTCATATTAAATTTATAATTTTTTTAGTAATTAAAAACTATATTTCTTTTCATATATTAGAAGAGAAAATTATTATAAAATAACACAAACATTATATGAAACTAATAAAACATTATTAATTCATACGTGGAGCATTACAATAGAAGAATATAAATATAATTATATCAGACTATGGATAATTACTCACTATGGATGAAATACATCTACTAAAATAGTATAAATAAAAATGACACAATGTAAATTAATAAAATGTTCATAAATAGATATTCTAATGAACATCATCAAAATTGAGGATCAAAAATAGATAAAAACCTGTAATGAGGAAGGTGTATATAAAATAAAAATCCTTTATAAATTTATTTAATATGATAAAAGAACTATGACTTATATAGTTATATTGGAATAAAGAATTGATTTAGTAAGTTTATATATATAAGAATGAAATTTTGTAATTGAAAATATGGCGAATGAATAGTTGGTCATCTGAAATATTGTCACTAGAAGTATGTTCATTAAAATTATTTTCTTCAGTTATATATCAAATATGTATATTTATGTAGTTAACTACTAGGTATTAATTTTAAAATAATATAACTCACAATGAAATAAAAAATAATTTATTAAAAATAAATATTTTAATATGAAACATATAAATATTTATAAAATTTTTAAAATATGAAATAATGTATATATGAAAATTAGATAATGCAATTAATATTAAGGGAGTAGTAAAATTTACATTTAGAATCTAAATAATTAATTTAATCATACTTTTTACAGTGTATTAATTATAAAATTTATATTTCTATTCTAGAAAGAACCATATTATTATGTGTTTAATGTTTTATCAAAATTAATAAAATTTAACACTTTTAAAAAAATATAAAAATGAAATAGTATATTCATATATTTTATATTAGAAAATGGCATGAAATAATATTATGAACAATTAATTTTTAAAAACGTCATTTTTATTTCAATAAAACGCAATTATTCATTATTTTATTAAATGACAAAATATTTTCAAATTATACAATATTAATTACTAATAAACAATTTAAATTTTTTATTTATCATGTTAATAATAAGTTAAGATAAAATATTGTCATTTTTCTAAAATGATTGACTTTTAGGTAAATCTTGGAAAATTCTTTTTTTGAAAATAATGTCATATTTATGAAATTATTAACGTTTAAGTGTACATTGAAATTTAATTAAACCATTAAATAAGACCAATATGTATTTTATTAGTGAAATCATTATTTTAAAAATAACAGGTTTTTTCATAAATCACTATTTTAAATTTATAAAATGATGTTATTTTTTAAAATTAAAACATTATATATATATATATATTTAAAATTAATTGGTATAAATTTAGAAAATTTAATCACATTAATTTTATTTATTATTATAAGTTAGTATGACAAAATTATGTATTATGGACCATTATGGGCATAATGATTAAGTAACATTGGATAAGAAGTTTTCACCACAGTAAAAAATAATTTTTAAAATAAATATACTTATATAAATATTGAATATTTTTAAATTAAATTGATAAATTTTCAATTATGAACTAATAAAGATGATTATAAATATATAAATGTATATTAATATGAATATAATTAGTAATCGATGCTGTATAATAATGAGAACTCTTAATGATTAATACACCATCAATTAAAAGAAATTGTTTTGCAATACATTATATAAATTGATTTGAAATTAATTCATATCATATTATTGAATTAAATTAAGATAAACGATGAATAAATTGTTATTAATCACATTTAAATAATTTAAGAAGGTTCATTTTAAATTTTTAGTATTAAAATAATTCGAATGAATAACTTAAAATCAAGAGTAAAATCTATAAATTTTGTTTACTAAGGTATATGAAATTTTTTTTAATTAAATGTACATCTAAAACTTACGGAAATAATTTTTATATATTAATACAATACACACATATAACATAATATTTATCCACTAAATTCACCTAACTCACCAAACCCACCAAACAATCATGTGATTCCATTTCAAAAACTTACATAATTATAGTTTCCATGAAAAAACATCTCTTTTCCACCTATAAAAGGATCTCACTCCAACCAATTTTATCATCCATATCCACCCAAAATTAATTTATCAGGAATTCAATTTACCTATTATACTAAAAATTTGTGCTAATGATTTATTATATATTTACGGAGTCCTCCCATGCATTGAGGAGGTACATAGAATGGTTAGGTTTCACCCCCACCTTTTTTATTAATGAAATAATTTTTTGATATTTCTAAATGATATCGATATTAATGATATGAAAATAATAATAATAAATTATTAAAATTCCAAAATTATTCCCTATGGATTAATTATTACGTTTTTCTCTCCCAAAACCCACATCACAATCCATTTTGTATAGAATTCTTGATGTCAAAATCACTCCATGACTCCCTCCCTCCACTTTTTAATTCAAGAAGATCATATGTTATTAACCCTTTTACATTAATGTTATTAGTATTACACAACATAAAAAACAATATTTAAAAAGATATAATTTGTTATTATTAATGAGTGACTATTTTTTCTCCCTTAGTAAACC
Source organism: Viscum album (assembly GCA_963277665.1). Classification (NCBI taxonomy): domain Eukaryota; kingdom Viridiplantae; phylum Streptophyta; class Magnoliopsida; order Santalales; family Viscaceae; genus Viscum; species Viscum album. The sequence goes on along the minus strand of OY728126.1, from coordinate 567,432,660 downwards.
CATTGTGTATTCTTTTTTTATACCCATTACACTGCCAAAATCATTCCTCAATTTTCTATGTACAAATTCATAAAAGCAAAATAATATATAATTTAAGGATAAACAAATAAATTAGGATTATAAATGGTTATTTATATAAAAAATGATACTGTATTGGTGAATAATATAGTTATTTATGTTATTTATATTATTTAAGGGATTTATTGGGCTTAAGGAATTATGGAAATTGTTTTTCTTATCATTAATATTTTCTGTGAGTCCAAATATCTATATATTGATTATAGTAATTAAATATTGAGTTATAATATAATATTATGTTGTTATTTCATATTCACATCATATTTTCTTGGGATCCCACTTTTAATGTGATGAATTCTTCATTTATAGATATATTATTTCTCAAAAAGTTATAATTTTTATAAGAATAATTTTCACCTCCTCAAATGGATTATTCTCTAATTCATTATATTTACATCCTTCTAATCTCCAGACTTCACAAGTTGAATCTCATATTTTTTATTTCCAATGATTATTTTATTTAACTTTATTTCTTTTAAACCAATGTTTTTTTATATTATTAAAAATATGGATATATATTATGGTATTTTAAAATATTAAAATGGATTAAGATTATCATGATTTTATATTCTTCCCATATAATTCACACATTTAAATATGTAGTATTTTTATATCACGGTATGTTAATTTATTTATTTTTTGTTTTTAACATCTCATGAAGTTCTAAAATCATATTAAAAAATGGTTTCTGGAATGTTACATGAAAGTCACATCATTTTATGATGATATTAAGAAAATATTTTTTGTTAATATATTATCTGACATATCCTCTATTTTGAAATTATTCTTATATAATATAGCAATGGTTGATAAATATCTATATATATTTCTTAAATATATACTTTTTTAAATTTTTTAATCATATAATAATGGTTCTTTTATATGATACTATTTTGAAAATTTATAAAAACTATTTTGTTCTCAAAAGAAATTTTTTGATAAAGAGAATTATTTGTTTTTCTGCTCAATACATATGTTTGGATAATTAAAGGATGATTAATATATGACCCTATAATTCATTATTTTTTCTTTAGTATTAATGAGCACAAAATGATAAATTTGAGGATTTATCCCAACCGAAAGGTTATTCAAGGTGATTTTTCCCAAAACGAATTGTTAAAAGTAGGATTTATAACAAACCAAAGGATACCCAATATTTATTATACATTTCTAAAGGGTACATGAGATTATTTATCTTATGTACATGGGATTCATGGGATGACATCTCAAAATCCCAATGGTGTACAGCGGGATTATCACATTTCCAGGAAGGTTTATAGTTGGTTATCCCATGAAAACTATGTAATGAATGACATAGTGGGTAGCCTTGAAATAATGTGTTTACAAGAATGTTTATTAGACACACTTATGTGAAAACCTTGTGCATATAATAATGATCCGTGAATCATGATAAATAGTTCATGAATGTAAATTTTTTTTCCAAGGTATATGTTTCTTCATTTTGAGTTTACATTTTTATTAATCAAGACTCAAGAAAAATTAATATTATTCCACCTTTTTTAATATGATAATTCTCAGCTACCACGTTTTTTTAATATTCATATGATCTAAACCATTAGGAAATATGTTTATACATTTCCTTGTTTATAATTTTAGCTAATCCTATTCTTATGTTTTCCTTACCCTATTTGATGAGGATTAGGATAATTTGGAAATTATCTATAAGGGTGTCTCAAGGAGTTCGAAAGTTGAGAAATGATTATAGAAAAAAAATTTATGTAGATAATATCTATTTCATTAAACCATTTTGTCCATTGGTTTTGTGACTATTATTATGATATATTAATTAAACCATCTTATTAAGGTATTATGATTTTATGGTTAGTTTGATCTCTATATTAGCT